>OY744549.1:44088315-44773315 GCA_963556195.1 Sepiola atlantica
AAACAGAACGAAAAAGGAGTGAAAAAGAAAATATACAATAAATAAATGGGTAATTTTTAACAATATCGAACAGAACGAAAAAAGGGTGAAATAAACAAATGTGATGCAAATAAATGTTACCAAATGCAAATTAAGTTACTATTCTACCTATTTTTTGTGTTTTATAGTAGTTTTAAGCGCTTTTATTTACAAATTTTATCTATTTTTTTACACTTACTAAATCTGACACATACAAGATAGCGACCACATGGGTGCGGCGAAAATCGCAAAAAATCGAATATTAAACAAAAATACAACTAATAACTGTCATCAATTGGAAGACAATTGAATGTTCAACCGAACTGTGCATTTTATTAGCTATATTTTGTTTAATATTCGATTTTTGAGTGATTTTCGCCACACCCATGCGGTCACCATCTTGTATGTGTCAGTAAGCGTTAAAAAAAGATAAAATTTGTAAATAAAAGCACTTAAAAATACTTCAAAACACAAAAAATAGGCAGATAGGTGGAATAGTAACTGAATTTGCATTTGGTAACATTTATTTGCATCACATTTGTTTCTTTCACCCTTTTTTCGTTCTGTTCGCTATTGTGCCTGCCAGGTCGCATTTTCACCGGATAAAATTAAAATTCTCAAGAAAATTTAAAATGGATAAACATTTAAATTTGAAAAAGACAAAAAAAAACAAAGTATATAATACCTCTTTTTGTCGTACAAATAGCGTAAAGAATTTAAGCAAAACAAAACTCATAAAACTCGTGTTTGTAAAAGCGACTAGTTGTTATGATCTTACATAGAAGAGGGGAGAGAAGAAGAAGAAGAAAGTGAGAAAAGAGAGAGAGGAGAAACTGCGAAAAGAGAGAGAGAAGAAAGAAAAGGGCGAATGCTGCCTGTAACTCGCTGTCAGGCAGGCGGACAGGGGTGTGAAGGGGTACGTTTAAAAAGTTAGTTAATAAAAATACGTTTTCAAAACATTTTTTTAAAAAGAATTTTACAGAATAAACGTATAAAATAATAAATGCAGGACACACAAATTATCAAATATTTACATATTATACATCAAAATAATTCTGAATCTATCCTTGATATGAAACCACGTGATTTGAGTCAATATCTCTAATAAATTTCGAAATATTCATATTTAACTTTGATCGGTAGTATCTTCGTTTCTAATAGTAATAAAAATCCAAATCACGTGGTTCCCAACTTATTCATCTATGTTTAATTAGCATGTGAAATCTCAAGAATATCCAGTCACATCAATCCGCTGCATTTTAATCGGAATGTAAGGTATGAAAAATAAAAATGAAAAAAACAGTTTCCTTTCCGTGTTTGTCATTTTTTAACGTTTTTCATTTTTAACTTGGAGTATAAAAATATTTAACGTAGTAAGGCACATGAAATTAATATCATAGGAATGTTTATTTTATTCTCTTTCCATCCATATAATTGTTTTAAATATTGAACCACAAATAACAGAGATATGACTTTTTAAAGAAGTATGGGTGTGAAATTTTGCCGTTGTCCAACGAAAAAACGCTATCTGCTTGTAATGCTAATACTACTGTTCTTGCTTTCTGCACCTGACTTTGTGTGTAACCTCCTGCAGAGGAGGTAAATAAAAAGTATATTTCATTGTGATAGGTGTTGTGACTGGTATCATTTACCTTATGTTGACATAGATCAGCCACTTGAAGCATGTTGGTACTGCCAGAGTATTGTGCACCCTAGAGAATCCATCCGAAAGGCCTTTCATATTTCCATTACGATATTCCTGTTATTACGCATTAGCTCACGATAGGAGGCATAGTTGTTTTCATTCTAGTATAACCCCGTCACCTCCACACCAATCTGATTGACTAAAAATAAACAATTCTCAACTGAAGTAGTTTTATCACATTCATAATTCATTAACACCTCATAGTCCATTGTGTCACCCTGGATGTGATCAACCAAATAATAAGAAAAATTTCAATAATAATAATACTAAAAAAAATTCAATATTTAACAAAATTTCAATGATAATTCTAAACAGAATTTTAATGATTATAAACAACATAATTAAATATTTAACAAAATTTCAATGATAATTAGCAAAATTATGATTAGCGAAGAATGTACAGTATATTAATTCCTCAAAAAATTTAATGAAATAAGAAACTAAAATTTCTATAGTAATAATAAGCAAAATTTCAGTAAAAATATATAAAATTTAAATCTTAAGCAAAATTTCAGTAATAATATATACAATTTAAATCATAAGCAACATTTCAGTAATAATATATACAATTTAAATCATAAGCAAAATTTCAGTAATAATGTATACAATTTAAATCATTAGCAAAATTTCAGTAATAATATATACAATTTAAATCATAAGCAACATTTCAGTAATAATATACAATTTAAATCATAAGCAAAATTTCAGTAATAATGTATACAATTAAAATCATGAGCAAAATTTCAGTAATAATACATATAATTTAAATCATTAGCAAAATTTCATTAATAATATATACAATTAAAATCATAAGCAAAATTCTAGTAGTAATGTATAGAATTTAAATCATGTCAGTAATGATATACACAATTTATATCATTAGCAAAATTTCATAAATAATATATACAATTAAAATCATGACAAACATTTCAGTAATAATATATACAACGTAAATCATAACAAACATGTAAGTAATAATATATGCAATTTAAATCATAAGCAATATTTCAGTAATATATACAATTTTAATCATGACCAACATTTCAGTAATAATATATACAATTTAAATCATTAGCAAAATGTCAATAATAATATATGCAATTTTAATCATAAGCTGAATGTCAGTAATAATATATGCAATTTTAATCATAAGCTAAATTTCAGTAATAATATATACAATTTTAATCATAAGCTAAATTTCAGTAATAATATATACAATTTAAATCATGAGCTATGAGCTAAATGTCAGTAATAATATATGCAATTTTAATCATAAGCTAAATTTCAGTAATAATGTATGCAATTTAAATCATAAGCAACATTTCACTCATAATATATTTTAAATGATAAGCAACTTTCAGTAATAATATATTCAATTTAAATCATAAGCAAAATTTTGGTAGTAATATATTCAATTTAAATCATTAGCAAAATGTTAGTAAAAATATACACAATTTTAGTCATAAGCAAAATTTCAGTAACAGTAACAGACAAAGTTTTAATAATGAATAAAATTTCAGTAATAATAATAATTATAAACATAATTTTATTACTGATAATAATGAAAATAAATTTAATAATAGCAATAAATTTTTATTATCATGATAAAAAATTAATAGATAATAATACTACACAAATGTTATATAATAAATCAAATATCAGTTAAAAATGATATAGCAAACCCAATTTTTATAGTAATCATAAACGAAATTTCAATAATAATAAACGAAATTTCAATAATAATAAACAAAGTTTCAATAACAATAAACAAAATTTCAACAATAATAAACAAAATTTCAAGAATTATGATACACACAATTTAAATAATATTAGTTCACAGCATTTCTGTAATAATAAACAAAATTCTAATAATAATAAACAAAATTTCTATAATAATAAACAAAATTTCTATAATAATAAACAAAATTTCTATAATAATAAACAAAATTTCTATAATTATAAACAAAATTTTAACAATAATAAACAAAATTTCAACAATAATAAACAAAAAAGTTTGATTACAAAAAAGGCAGCAGGTGTCATTAAAAATGTAATTAAAAATTTACAAAAGAAACTATGATATTTCCATGTCAATATTTCCTTTTGTATACACAATTACAATTTCATCACAAAATTTATAATTATAGAATATTACTATGATAATTGTACATATTATTGAACATGAATGACAATGATTTTGCTTATTAAAACATAGTTTGGTTTTATATTAAATCTTTTTATTTGTATTAATATCGTTTCTTTATTTACAGATTCATACTATTATTGAAAAGGATTACTTTCAAATCTGACAAACAAGTAATAAAATGTTGAATCAGCATTTGAGAGACAGAGGAAAATAAAATAGAACATTAAAATATCTATGTATGCTATACAAAGTGTTAGGCGCAATATGGTACTTCTTGATTTCTGAGAACTTTGACTGAAGTAAAATGAAACGAAAAAAAGACAAACTATATTCGTGTGAAGTTTGTGGAACTGCATTTTCACAGAAATGTAGTTTGCATCAACACATGCGAATACATACAGGAGAACAACCATATTCTTGTGAAGTTTGTGGAACTACATTTTCACAGAAAAGCACTTTGCAGAAGCACATGAAAACACACACAGGAGAAAAACCATATTCTTGTGAAGTTTGTGGAACTGCATTTTCACAGAAAGGCACATGCGAATACATACAGGAGAACAACCATATTCTTGTGAAGTTTGTGGAACTGCATTTTCACAGAAAGTTAATTTGCAGAACCACATGCTAACACACACAGGAGAACAACCACATTCTTGTAAAGTTTGTGGAACTGCATTTTCACAGAAAAGCACTTTGCAGCACCACATGCGAACACATACAGGAGAACAACCATATTCTTGTAAAGTTTGTGGAACTGCATATTCACATAAATGCACTTTGCAGAACCACATGCGAAAACACACAGGAGAACAACCATATTCTTGTAAAGTTTGTGGAACTGCATTTTCACAGAAAGACACTTTGCAGAACCACATGCGAACACACACAGGAGAACAACCATATTCTTGTAAAGTTTGTGGAACTGCATTTTCACAGAAAGGCACTTTGCAGAAACACATGCGAATACATACAGGAGAAAAACCGTATTCTTGTAAAGTTTGTGGAACTGCATTTTCACGGAAAGACAATTTGCAGAAGCACATGCAAACACATACAGGAGAAAAACCATATTCTTGTAAAGTTTGTGGAACTGCATTTTCACGGAAAGGCACTTTGCAGAACCACATGCGAATACACACAGGAGAAAAACCGTATTCTTGTAAAGTTTGTGGAACTGCATTTTCACTTAAAGACACTCTGAGAAACCACATGCGAATACATACAGGAGAACAACCATATTCTTGTGAAGTTTGTGGAACTGCATTTTCACAAAAAGTCCATTTGCATCAACACATGCGAACACACAGTGTATCAGCAAGTCCTGGGAGCATATACCAGAAATAACAGTTGAAAAGAAGTTATACACCATCCACTATCACTATGCAATCCCTACAGCTACATATCTAGAAAACAGAGCTCTTAAAACTGACATCGTGATATGGGATAAAAGGAAGAAAGTAGCAACCCTAGTTGAAATCAGTGTCCCTAATGATGCAGGATTAAACATAGGTTAAAGGAAAAAGATTACGAAATACCAACGTCTAATGTCTGACCTGAAAAGAAATTAGTATCTTAGGAAAATCTCCATCATCACACTAATTATAGGAGCAACAGGACTAATGAAAAAGAATTTAAAAAGCTATCTGGTGAATATACCCGGTGAACCGAGTGAAAGAGAAATACAAACAATTGCATTAAAAGGGACGGTTAAAATCTTAAAAAGACCTCTCGGTTAGAATGTCTGATATTGCCGGTGAATGTCTGGAATCCGGTAGGATGCCCCATATCCAGAAAAACCATAATCTTGTAAAGTTTGTGAGAGTTCATTTCCATGTGAATACTGCTGAAAACACACGCAAAACACAGAGAAGAAAAAACATTTTCTTGTATAGTTTTTGAGATAGCATTTTCACAGTATGCTCATTTGAATAGGCACATGCTAATTCAGACAGGATAGTGATTATATAGTTAACTGGTCTATTGCAGAGAGGAAAATTAATGTTATTAATGTTTTTAATTTCTTTACTAACTCAACATTTGACAAGTAAAGGAAAACTTGAATCAAACATTCGAACATCTATGTATCTTATATAGAGATCAAGTGTAAGGCTAAGAAAGAGTCTCTTGATTTCTGAGAACTTTGACTGAAGTAAAATGAAACATAGTTATATAAGACAAGTTAGTGCCCCTAATGATGCTGGTTTAAACGGAAAAGATAACGAAATACCAAGGATATTAAAAAGTATAAATAGAGATTGAAAACTTCTGCGTTTCATAGAGAAAGATCCTGGAAAATGCTTGCAAGGTACAATGCCCTGATAAAATTGAGGAGGCTGGGGTCAGGAGATGAAGGGGTGTTCCATTTAATTGTTGAAGCGTGCAGGATTGTAACTGTGGCTGATCTATCTGACGTTGGGGTGATGTTACAAGCGTCAAAACCGAGTGGGCGAAGTATTGGAAATGAGGAGTGTGGGTAGGATGTTTTGAATGGTTGAAAGAGAAATATATGCAGGAATTGAAAAACAGTAAAAAGCAACGGAGGATTATATTGCAGCTGCCACTGATGTATGTTGCAGATGCAATGGAGGATGCTATTGCAGCTGCCACTGATGTATGTTGCAGATGCAATGGAGGATTCTATTGCAGCTGCCACTGATGTATGTTGCAGATGCAAATCGATCAGTTACAGGTGAATGTCTGTCATCCGGTAGGATGCCCTATATCCAGCAAAATAAAGATAAGAAAATTGAGAAAAAAAAGACTTTGAAATGCCTTGGCACCTAAGAACATATACCAGAAAGAACAGTTGGAAATAAGTCATACACCATTTACTATGACTATTAAATTCCTACAAAAAATACCGAAGCAAATGGAGCTATTAAACTTGACATAGTGATATAGGGAAACGAATGAGAAAGTAGACCCTTGTTGGAACCATGATGCTGGCTTAAACATAGCTGAGCAGAAGATAACGAAATACCAAGGTCTTATGTACAACATCAAAAGAAACTGGAATCTTAGGAAGATCTCTGTCATTCAAGTAATTATAGGACCATCCGGACTCATGAAAAAGAATTTCATGAACTACTTGGCGAATATACCGGGTGTACCAAGCGCAAGAGAGATACAAACAATTGCGCTTAACGAGACGAAGAAGATCTCTTGGTTAGAGTCTCTGAAATAGTGCGTGAATATCTGGCATCCAGTAGAATACCCCATCCACAAAAAAAAACGATTAAATTGAAAAAAAAAGACAATGAAATTGTTTGATGTGACATAGTTATATGGCACAAGATAGGTAGATTAGCATCTCACGTTGAAGTCAGTGCTCCTAATTATTCTGGCTTAAACAGAGCTGATAAGAAGACAAGTACATACTAAGGTCTAATGTACAACATGAAAAGAAAAGAATTTCACGAACTATCTGCTGAATATACCAGGTGAATCGATTGCAGGAGAGATTCAAACAATTACGCATAAAGGGATTGTTAGAATCATAAAAAGATCTCTTGGTTTAAGTCTCTGAAATATCAGGTGAATGTCTGGCATCCAGTAGAATACCCCATCCCCAGCAAAAACAAAAACATAAAACATATATTTGTGAAATTTGATGAAGTGCATTTTTGCAGAAACAAACCAATGAAACAATGGAAATGTTGAATATTTTTTTAAATTCCTATAAAAGAATTTTTTTTTAAATAAAAAATAGAAATTTTTTTAAAATAGAAAAAAATTTCTTATATTATCTCGTACAGTCTCAGAAGTCCATCTTCGCAGGCATTATCTCATCTTTTCAGAGTAAGAATAAGTGTATTGCATATTCATGAAAATGTGACGATCGGACGATATACAGGATGTGGCGATTAAGATGACACCCCCCCGAAAAACAAACAAAAGTTAATGTTGCTATATAATGTTAAACATATTTTCAGTGACCTTGAAATTAAAAAAAAAAAACGATTATATCGAAAAATAAGATTTCTCAAGTTGATTACGTGCTGATAATCAGTTCTAAGGGACACTCTTCTGGAAGTTGAATGGTCTAATCCTATATCCGATACTTAGATTATAATAAAGAATTACCGGAGCAAGACAACAATAGGGACCACAGATCATTAACACAAGACGCGGGACATATTTTGGAAATCACCGGTTGACCTCGCAATACACGTGGTCTCTATTTACAAAACACTTGTAAATAAATCTTGTATTTATTTTAGTAAATGCAGTATATTTCGGAATTTTTTTTTCTTTTAACATGTTAATATTTATTTTAAGGCAGAGAGTCCATAAATAAAACAAATAAAATATTAACATGTTTTCTTTTAAAACATGTTTTTGTGTCACTATTTACTTGCCTCCCCACGAGGGCAGAAATGGGGGGGGTATGAAATATTTATCACCGTACTTAAGTAATCTTTCGTTTTGTAGGGAAAAAGCAAGCTTCCCAAAAAGGGGCCCTCTGGATCTTACCTCAGTTTAGAAGGATTTTTCCATACTACACTTTGCTCCTAGCCCGAGGAGGCAAAACGGAAGATTACGCAAGTTATTTTAATAAATAAACGAAATGTATACGCTTTTTAAAAAATCGGCTGACTTGTAATCTTTCGTTTTGCCTCCCCACAGGGGCGGAGTTAGACTTCAAAAATCAGTTTCTAAACAGAAGCAATTTAAAGTTTATGAAGTTTTTGTCCTTTGTAAATAGTGACACAAAAACATGTTTTAAAAGAAAGCATGTTAATATTTTATTTGTTTTATTTATGGACTCTCTGCCTTAAAATAAATATTAACATGTTAAAAGAAAAAAAAATTCCGAAATATACTGCATTTACTAAAATAAATACAAGATTTATTTACAAGTGTTTTGTAAATAGAGACCACGTGTATTGCGAGGTCAACCGGTGACTTCCAAAATATGTCCCGCGTCTTGTGTTAATGATCTGGGGTCCCTATTGTTGTCTTGGTCCGAAATATATATATATATATATATATATATATGAAAAAAAAATATATATATATGAAATTACATATATGAAATATATATATATATATATGAAAAAAAATATATATATATATGAAAAAAAAAATTATATATATATATATATATATATATATATAAAATATATATATATATATATGAAATTACATGTATGAAATATATATATATATATATATGAAAAAAAAATGTTTTCCAGATATTCAACCCTAATTTTAGAATTCATTTGAACTCTGCCTTTTGCTGCCCTTTTGTCGTAGGTAACAAGTTTGTTCACAGGAAGATTACACGACTACGATCGACGGCCGATCAAGAAATCTACACAACGAAGAAGTTCAGCAAATCTGGCCAAATCATGATGATGTATCAGTATGTCATAGCTTATTTGTTTACCTTTTAAACTTCCGGTAATTAGTTCAGTATTCAAAAGAGCTGGAGAAGTGAATATGTCTGTTACCTTAATTAGTTCCGTATTCAATATGAAATGTATATATAGTGTCCCCACTAGACGAATCATGATGATGAAACAAATATGGAATTGAAACAAATATCGAAGAGAAAAGAAAATCGGGAGAATTGAGCACCTCTCTCTGGAGAAGTTAAAGGCAGTGAGGCAGAAATTTAATCACATGTTCCAGCTAGGGATTATTCATGCCTAATCTAGCCCTTGGGTATCTCCTTTGCATATAGTTCTGAAGCGTACTGGGGATTGGCGTCCTACCAGAGATATCCGTCAGTTTAACACAACTAATGTTCCCAATCGTTATCCCTCATATTGAGGATTTCTCTTCGTCTTTGCATGGCTGTAAAAAACATTCTAAGTAAACGGTTATCACCAAATTCCAGTTGATATTCTGAATATTACTGTGACTAAGCATCCAAATTTTTAACCATGCCATCGGGCTTACGTAATGCATTTCTTATGTAATGCTTATTCTATTATTTTTGAACCATCGCTTCGAACTACTTTTTTTTGCCTTATTTTAATATTGGGTAAGTATGCCTAATTATAATTTATCGACTTCCGACCTCTATTTGCAGTCTTTTTTCTTCAACAAAAATTCACTACAACCCTATCACTAACCTTACCACTAACCATAAGTCCGGGTGACATACGCCCTAAATAGTTTGAAAGAATAATAAAACATTTTAAAAAGAACATATGTTCACCTTCTCAGATTCCTCTGTAATTGATATGGAACACCACATTAAAAGACTCAGATACTAATTGAAGTGTCTGCTGCCAATGAACCCTCAGCATCAAAGCATCGAATCAGCAGTCCATAAAAACATTGCATCATGGTCCTGTAGCAATCACATGAGTGACCGGAAGTAAACTCTTCAATACACGAGATTCATGCGCAAAACCCAAATCACGCGATCAGCGTGGTTATCCAGTTCATGGCTTACTGCTAACAAGGAAAGATATGATCCTGCGGTCTCTGCCAGGCCGTTGGCTGAGAATATATGAACTCTGGGAAAAGGTTATTTCGCCTTGTCAATATATATTCAACCCCATTTATGAAAGGTGTTCTGTTCTGTTGTTCCTGTGAATAAACCTATATCTATATATATTCCTTCAGTTGATATATCTCATTTAATCCGTGAAATGAAGGTGATCTATATAATACAGGCCTGGCAAACATGCAACTGGGATCCACGACTAGGAGCGGACATGTGAATACCAAAATTACTACTAATCACCTAAAAAAGTAGAATTTCCCTTTTTTTAATGCACAATTTTCCAAGCAGTCATCAGATATGGTTTACATTTGCCTCCTTTTAACATAGATTTTATTGGTTTTATGTTCTTGTTAATGTAAGTTGATTTTATTATTAAGACTGTGTATCATGAAGAAATGAACATTTTCTTCATCTTCTGTGAAAACAAATTGTATATGTAACAAACAACAAATTTTATAACAATTATCAAAATTGTTTCTCCAAAAATTATTTTTTCATAAAGTATTTGGTTTTGTAAAACGTTGAATATGCTTTCTGATTGTAATGTATTCTTTTACTATATTTTCTGTAGTCAATAGAAACAAATTGACTTATGATTTTTGAAATATCAAAAATGCGCCAAATTCCTGGCGAATAAAGTGATTCTTTCGGAATTTAGTTCTTTAAATCTTTGTACTTTTTACATTTAAGTTGATGGAAATAAATCAATTATTGTAAGGAACTTCTTAATAATATGTATAGTTGCTAATTACTAGACATTAAAAAGAAATTTCTTACTAAAACTTTTCTGTGTAATTACTATTTAGTAGTAATTTTGGTCTTCACATGTCTGACCCCAGTCGTGGACCCCAGTCGCATGTTTGCCAGGCCTGTATTATGGATCGCCTTGGTCGAAATGAATTCAGCTAAATACCCACGTTTTTAAACAGAAAGACTTGGTGAAATCCCTACTAACACCACCTTATTCCAGTCCTTATTATGTGCTCACACGAATATAAAAGATTTTTATTCTGGACATTGAAGGGTACAGAAGATACTGTGTCGATCGATAGATTGAAACTAACATATATTACACCAAGGAACCCTATGTTCCACTAACACTCAATTTTCCTGAGAAAAACTGAGATGGAACCTCTCAGACACATAATCACAACACTTTCTTGTAGACATGTCCATTTCCGCCCCCCTAAATTATGCAAGACATTCTATATTTAAATTATCACATTTTCTAGTTACAATGGATATTTTTGAATACATTTACTACTTGGTTAATTGTTACCGATCTTTTTTTCTTTTCAATAAATTCAGCCACGAATGTAAAATGTACACAGGTTGAAAACCCGATGAAAGGAAATCAGCCCGATTACATGTGAACAACACCCTGAAAAGCTTGGCGGAAAGAGAAAACAAGATAATTTGATATAATTGTAGATTTGAACCCTCAGCTAACCCCCCTCCCCTCACACCCAAGAAGAAAATGAGATTCTATTTTTTTTTTTAGCGATTACATGTGAACAACACCCTGAAAAGCTTGGCGGAAAGAGAAAAAAAAGATAATTTGATATAATTGTAGATTTGAACCCTCAGTTAATCCCCCTCCCCTCACACCCAAGAAGTAAATGAGATTCTATTTTTTTAAGCGATTACATGTAAACAACACCCTGAAAAGCTTGGCGGAAACAAAAAAAATATATAATTTGATATAATTGTAGATTTGAACCCTCAGCTAACTCCCCTCACACCCAAGAAGAAAATGAGATTCTATTTTTTTTTAAGCGATTACATGTGAACAACACCCTGAAAAGCTTGGCGGAAAGAGAAAAAAAAGATAATTTTAGAGGACCACACCCACCGTAGTTTGCCCCTTAAAAAAATGTAAGATTCTACTTTTATTTTGGCAAATTACATGTAAACAGTCTTTAAAAAAATAAATTTTTGATGATTTTAGATTTTAAAGGCGGGATCACTTTCCTATATAATTTTTACGTAAATTGAGCACCCTTTTCTTGACCACTTTTTAAATGCTTTTTATTGCATGATTTCTTTTCGGGCTCAGTTAGAAAGGTGGCAAATGAGAGGAAGTACTTTACTTTTACCATTTTAGGTGGTGCCGCAGCACTTTTTTAGAGCTTGTTCGGGACGATATTTAGTTGAGAAAAAAAACATAACTGATTTCAGCTAGATTTTTCTGGCCGAATATGAGGCGCGATATCATTGCTTGGACACGTTCCTGCGTATCTTGCCAAAAGTCAAAGGTGCACAAGCATATCCGTGCACCTCTCAGAACATTCAGCACTCCAGACCCTCCGTTCAGCCATGTTTATTTGATCTGGTATGACCATGGCCTGCCAGTCGGGGATTTACTTATCTCCTGACCTGCATAGACCGCTTCACACGGTGGCCTGAAGCCATTCCCCTGATCGACATTTCGGCTGAATCCGTAGCGCGAGTCCTTATCTCAGACTGGATATCGCGTTATGGAGTCCCTACGATTATAACCACCGACCGTGGTGGACAGTTTGAATCACACCTTTTCCAGAAACTTTCTAGGATTTTAGGGATTAAACATAACCGTACGACTAGCTATTATCCAGCTTCTAACGGGATGATAGAACGCTTCCATCGCCAATTGAAAGCTGCGCTACGTGCTTATCCGGACCAACAGCAATGGAGCGAGTATGTACCAATTTTCCTTCTTGGCTGTCGAACTGCAATAAAAGAGGACCTCGGATACTCTCCAGCCGAACTTGTCTATGGAATGCATCTATCTTTGCCGGGTCAGATGTTGACCCTGATAGATTTAACAGCAACGGACCCAGCTCTGTACACAGACAGACTGCGAGCTTATTTTAATGTCCCTACAGACATTGCTTTGTGGACTCATGTTTTTCTTAGAAAGGACTCTGTAAAAGCCCCTCTAACTCCACCTTACACTGGTCCTTATCGCGTACTTTCACATACTGATAAGCTATTCACTATTTATATTAGTGGCAAAAAAGAAACAGTATCAATAGATAGGGTTAAAAGAGCCTTTTAGACACTAAAACACTAGAGCCACATATTCCCCCTACTTACACATTGCATACACTAACTCTGCCAACAGTAAAGGGAAATACAAATTCTAAAGACAATTACATCACCACCACACACAGTGGTCGGCGAGTACATTGGCCAAAACAGGTGTGTAAGACTCTATATATATATATAGAATTAGCTTTTTTTATCCTTTGTACTCTATCATACTATTTTTAGAGACACAAAAAAAAAACTTTTTTATGGAAAATCTTAAAAACATAAAATAAAAATTTTTCTCTGCTTTCGTAAAAAACATTTTTCCAAACATCAATTTTTTGCCAAACAACTTTTCTGAAAAGTAAAGAACAATTTTTTAAAAAACAAAAAAACAATTTTTCACCGAACATTCATTTAAAAAAAATTTTTTTTTTTCAAATTCTGTAAATTTTTTATGATTCTTCTGTTTCTATCCAGCTGCTACACTAGCTTTTTCTCTGTCGGTTTTTACGCCTAAGCAGGGGGTGATGTAGCAGACTGAAATAGGATCTATTTTTTCCCATCCCCTGTGAGCAAATTGGTCATACGCTGACCAATCGGCTTCCAGGGCGTATTGATATCAACTGTCCCCTCATGGACTATTTTCTACCACCTGGTCAGTTGAAGAAGACAGCAGAGAGAAATCGGCCAGCAACGAAGAAACATCTCTCTCCTGCCTTTCCCCTGCATCGTTCCAGCAGCAGCAATCTCCACTTGGAATATATTTGCTTACGACCCGGCAGCCTCTTTTCTTCACTGGGACACAGTTCCAACCCTCTGTTAAATAAACCCTTTTTTGTTGCCTGTTATTCGGTTGTTGTTTGTTCAATTCATTTTGTGCGATAAATGTAAGGAAGGGACCAACACCCCCCTTCTATTACAGAGTGTTCGTTTTGTTGGTTTTGAAATGAAAAAATATACTGTTGATTTTCCCAAATTCTATTTTCTTCAATAAATGTTCTATCAATATACTGTTGATTTTCTCAAATATTGAATTTGCATGACTTCTTATTCAAAAATGGATATTTTCCATTTTCGGAGAAATAGCGTACTAAAAAAGAGAGTTATCTGCCCCTTACACCATTGGAACTCTTCTAAAATAAATTTCGACTCGTGTACTCGATCTATACAAGTGCCAAAAAAAATTACCAAAATAAGAATGCATAACTTTATAAATGTAAAACCATTTGATGTCCATTGTTGCAGAGACGCTGCTGATGTAGTACTCTGTGGTTTTGCAAAAAAACTACAGCAGACTCCTTGTCGTAGACCAGGGTTGTGAGTCTTAGAAAATTCATGAGCAAAGAAAACTTTAAGGAACGGTGCACTCAAACACGTGTGAAAAGGGTTAACGCGTAAAGAATTTAGCAAGCCGAAAAGTTGTCTCCCGTGGCAGCAGGGTTATTCATAGCGGCCGACTAACATTACACTAGTGGCAGGGAGCTTCTTAAAAAGATCCTGTTTTTTTTATTTTCTCCAAGTAAGCAAAATATACCATTATTTCATTTCAAATAAATTTGAAGAGTTCGGACTGAAGCTTTGCTCGTAAGAAAAGTCAAAAATAGTTTCTACATGTTTTTAGCGATTTTGAAATATTTTAAGAGTTTTTTAATCTATGCTTTTGTACGTGTTTAAAAACATGCTTTTTGTGTTTTTTTATGTTTTAAATGTTTTTATTCTTTGTATTTGTTATCGTCACTTTTACTTAGCAAAACAAGAGTATTTTTCTATCGTGATCAATTTTTTTTCTACACGTGTTCGCTAGTTTCACAATAAAAAATGCATGAAAATGTCAAAAAAAAATCATAGGTAACCAAGAGTGAAGCTAGCTGAAAGGCGAGGTTGCAAAAAAAATATAAACTTCCTTCGCGACCCTCTCCTTAGGTCTAATACCTTCTGTAGTTTGGTGACAAATTGACGAGTAACGCTCTTCAGTAGTGAGGAAGGTTGATATAACAATTAAACGCAATCCCCTACTGATATAAATTCTCTGCGACAACTGTCATTCTTCTTAGATGTTGGAAGAACATCCTCAGTCACAAGCAAGCCACACTCTGGTAAGTCACCGCTCCTCCTATTTACCACACACTCCCAACAAAAAAAAAATTTGCGTGACCTTGCAGGGGGACAGACAGGTGCTAGGCCTTAGTCGTGGGGCACCTGGAGGTAACAGTGATTCAGGGTACCCTCATTCTGTCCCTTAGCCGGAGCTCTGCTGTTGGTTGTAGTTTTCATCATACCCAGGACTATGAAATTATTGAGCAGGAAGTAGACTCGGTCTGCCCCTCCATCTTCTTCGAGGTGCACAATCACAGCAGTACCACTTCTGTCTTGCGGGTGGAGCTATTTCAATGCCAACACACTCAAAGTGGTACCACTCATCACAAGAATCGCAGCATATCATATCATAAATCCCTGGAGGTCTATTACAAGTAGGACACAACCAGATTGTGTAATCTCTTTCCTGAGATGAGCCTTCAGGGTTTCGGCTGCTGCCTGAAGCGACAGGCAAAGAAGAATCAGCATGATTAGGATCACACTCCTCATGGTCCTCAGAAGATTGCAAAATTTCCATCGGGTACAGATGTTTTAGGGAGTGGACCTTCACATGACCATCACCCTGATTGACACGAGCCGTTCTCACTACCCCATCGTGTCCTGGGGAAACCTCCAGTATAGTTTCCAACATCCAAAAGGGTCGTGGTTTTAGAGGGCTCTTTACCAGTATTACATCGTTCCTTTGAATACGGTTCTGGAATGGTATCTGGGATCTTCCTGGGGACCTTCCTCTAAGATCAAGGAGGTACTCATTGTACCAAAGTTCTCTAAACCTTGTCAACCATTGGTTTCGCAGTTCAATTGTCTCAATCAACCTTTGCCGGCTGTGAGGAACCAAAGTGGAGAGATCATCTCTTTTCAGATGTAGTAACAAGCCTGGGCTCTTGTTAGGTCTTAAAAACATATTCAGTGTGATCACTGTCAGTTGCCTTTCAGAGGACTCTTGATAAGTGAGGGGTCGGTTGTTCACTGCCCTCTGAATATCAGAGACAAGAGTCAGGAAGGCATAATAATCGACCTTACCCCTACCAATAACCAGGGCTTTACGTGCTCCACTACTTTTGGAGCTGCTCCCGCTCTTGCCCCAACACCCAAAATTGGACCTGGCTCCTCTCACGCTCCCCATTTTCAAAAAGGAGCCGCTCCTGCTCCAACTCCTATAAAAAAGGAGTGGCTCTTTTTCAGCGCTCCATAATGAAAATGTACCTTCTTTCATAAACGTTCGATTCTGCCAATGAATAGTCGAATGATAGGGGTGGGCGTCAAAGGATCTCGTCAATATGGGTTGAGATGTCACTCTAAGTGTAAGATCGTAAGATAATATTTGACAAAATCTCGCTAATATTTTGAGAATTATAGGAGAACATATCGGACGAAGTATAGGATTATACGTAAATTTTCGTTTCCTGAGGTATAAAATAGAAATAGAAAAATCCCTGAAGTATTTTAAAACAATTTTAACATTAACAACCTATTTTTTCAGGAAAGGAAAATTTGACACGATATGTTTTCTATTTATTTTGGAAGGGAATTTAGATTTGTTTTAAGTAAATAAAGTTATACTTTAAAACATTATTAGTGATTATTTTCGTTTTAAAGAAAACATTTCTCTGGAAGAGGAGAGACAGCCAGGGCAACATTAATCGTCGTGTTGTTGTTTAATATTTTTTTTTTTACGAACGTAACTATATTGTATAATGTAGGTATGTGCAAAATTAATGACCGATTCCCAAACTGTAAACATTTTTTGACCCCCCCGCTTCACGACATAATTATATTTCCCTTTCATACATAAACGTGGCATCATCAGCGCAAGAAATTTTTTTTATAATCTTGAAAATAAACCAAACATTGTCAAAAAAAATTTTTACGAATTTTACGAAAAATTTTTTTTTTTAATTGGATAACTTCTACTAACGATGAACTTGGATTGGTATGGTAGCCCCGGTCTGTAATAACCAGGTGGGATTAGCCTTCCAACAACCACTCACTTTTACACCGCCCTCCAAATTGTATTTTTAGAGATTCAACAATTTCGTTAATTTCACAATTCATCGTCAATTATTTCGAAAGATTTGTATATTTCTTTTTTTTTATTAATAAATATTTAAAAAGTTAAAAAATAATTATTTATTAATAAATAAATAGAATTCAAACATGATATTTTCTTTACAAAATTGAATTTTATTTATTTATTAATAAATAATTTTTAATGTTTTAACTTTTTTTCAATGAATATTGTCAGTGTAGTAATTGACTTCAATTTACTTTTTCACACTTAAAATTAAAAAAATACACTTAGCTTTATTTTAAAAGAATTAATGTAATTTATCGTTACGACACATGTAAGAAATTCTTAATAAATTAGTTATATTTATTCTTTAAGAATTTTAATTTAAAATTACATTAATTCTTAAAGAATAAATCGAGTAATGTAATTGTTTAAGCTTTTAATCAATCATCATGTAAAATTAATTAATAAAATTGATGCAGTTCGTAACGTAAACATGAAATAAAAATAACTATTACGGCAGTTTGAGCCTTCCATACTTTGAGATTTTGTAGCCGTAGTCTCTGTTTACATTTACAAAACTGGCTCCGGACATGTTTTAGCTAACTTTCACTTCTTTTTTAATATAATTAAGCAATTTTTAGTAAAAAAAAAAAAAGGTACATTTGTTTGTAATTCACTCTCTTAAGACTTTAATTTAATAATTATCTTTGAAACAGTTCCAGAAAACTGATATTTACTTTTCCAGCAATTTTTAAACATGTTTTATTGAATCTTCACTTTTAACGGATTTTTCGCTGTTTTGATAACATTTTCCATTCTAATTTTTTTTTTGCACACGTAAATATACATTTGTTTCCTTGTATATATTAACTTAATGCTTTTATCTTTCAAACATAATCACAAGTAAAACAAAAACTACTTTTAAAAAATAAAAAAGACACTTTTAAGAACGAGTATCAGTACAAGCGGCGCCCATTTTTGCACGTACCTAACAATATATATTTTTTTTCTTGAATATACATTCAATGTATATTATTATTTATAACAGAGAAACGCGCAAATACTTTCAAACAAATCGATTTATCCAATTTCTTTTCTATAGTACAATTTGGGGCGAAAAAAAAACCCAATGAAGTTTATTTTTTAAAGATTGAATTAAAAAAAATATTTTTCATGAGTTGTCGAAAAAATATCAATAAATTGTCAATAAACAATTCAGAGATCCATTTAATGTCTTAAAATTTCATACAAAATATCTGGCCTAGACCTTGGGAGTTGAAAAAAATATCGGGTCAAATCCCCCCCCCCCCCTCCAAAAAAAAAAAAAATGAACTGGAGCAAGTTGTCCTAGGTCGCGCAAAAACATTGATTAAAATTTAAAATTTGAAAAAAAAGGTGAAACGTCTATTTTTGAAATCTCTAACAAAAGCAAACTGTTTACAATTTTAATATTCGATAATAGATTTTTTAAGATAAAGAAAAATATCTAATCTACTTTCGGTTCACCCCAAAAACCGATTTTATCGAACATTTGGGTGAATACCGAGCGAAATGGGCGAGAAAATCCAACGGCCCCTATAGTATAATTGAACCTAAAATTATTTATTTAATGAAAAGAAAAATTGGCTTATTTATTCAATCACAATGAACATCCTTGTCATAAATACAAAAAAAGTTCAAATCTATAAGAAAATAACTTCAAAGACATCTATAGACTCACTGGTGCATTTTAAATTGTCTGTCTTCTGCCTTGAGACAACTATCCCATCAAAAATTTAACACATAGATGTAAAAATCTGAGAACTTCAAATGTTCTCCTTCTTTCTTCTTGTCTCTCCCTCCCTCTCCCCCTCTCTCTCTCCCTATCTCATATACATTTACAGATATAATTTTTTTAAATAATTCAGAGTAAACTCTGAGACTTTCTTTTCTTTTCCTTTTTATTGCTGAATAAAAAACTAATGTTTAAAAGAAAAAAAATCAAATAATTTTGGAGCGAGGAGCGCGGAGCGATAAAACCACCACTCTTATGCCCCAAATGGAGTTGCTCTTGCTCCACTCCCGCTGAATATAAAATGAGCCCTCCTCTCCTTCGCTGCAGCAAAAAGGAGCGTGCTCCTGGAGTGCGCTCCTTTTTGGAGGGCTCCGTAACGCCCTGCCAATAAGCTTGTAGAGGGTGGATTTTAAAGTCTTGATGTTATGTTCCCAAACTCCCCCAACCCAAGGGGAAAACAGAGGAATCGTTTTCCACTTAATATTACAGAATCCAAACTTGTCTTGATAGTCTTGAAGGAGACAAACATGGCTAAACAGTCTTCCACTGCCCAGAAAGGTCTTTGCATTATCACTAAGAATTGATTCCGGAACACCATGCACATTAGTGAATCGGACCAGGGTCGGAAAAAAAGACAAGATGCTCATATCAGGAAGCAAGTGAACAGCAACAGGTACATTTTTCTCTCTGTGTTCCCTTCCTTCACCCAAAAATGTCCTGTGAAGTCAACTCCTGTATTCCTATAAGGCACCTCGAATTCGACACAAGGGAGTGGTAGGCTGGCTATGTTATCTGGCAGTACATGTCTAGAATTGTATTTCTTGCACTTGGTACATGATGTTAAGGCACCCTTGACTGCCTGCCTTCCCTGAGGAACTCAATAGCCACAGCGTCTCAACTCAGCCAAAGTTGACCCTACACCAAGATGGGAACACTTGTTATGGCAGTCCAAGATGACAAGTCAAGTAAAATGATGGTTCTTGCCCAGAGCAGGGGATTCTTGACTTCATAAGTAAAATGAGACGACCTGTCCAGACGTCCACTAGAGCGGATCAGCCCCTCCTGATCCAGAAAGAGATCAAGCGCATGGACACGATTGGGTGCACTTTCCAATGGGATCCTGGAGGTAATCCAACTCCCTAGCAAATTCCTGCTGCTGGGAGATTTGTACCAAATAAAGTGCAGCTTTCCTGTCGTAATCTTCATCCCTGATGAAGCTGATGCATCTGAACACCAAGGAGGTTACTTTCAACAAGCGAATAAATGTTGAGAACCGCTGCAAAGAGACTATAGAAGGACACTCCTCCGTTGTAATGCAGTGAAACTCGCCAAGGAACGGGTTATCTGCTGGCACTGATCATCAAGGCAGGGTAAGTCTTGCTCTGGCCATGGGAAGACACCGCTACGCAACCAAGAGGGACCGTGATACAAAAATTCGAGGTTGCACTTGAACTTCTTTAAGGTTAATCCTCTAGTGACTAGGTCTGCAGGATTCTCAATGGTTGAGACATACCTGAAGGTTGGTTTGATGCCATACCTGGTATCTAAAGCAAGACTCATCTGCAAAATATCCTTAAGCCTATTCCTCGCAAAAATACTTTAGCTTGCCATGGTTTGTGACAACATCCATGACAGCACTACTTGGGTGTCAGTTGCTACACACACCCTGGAATGAGGGACGCCCTTGCATCCATTCAAGATGGTTGGCAGACACTTCAGGGCAAGAAAAACAGCCATCAGTTCCAACGTGGGTAACGTCTTATTTTTTACCGGTGCAACCTTCGCTTTGGCAAAAATCAAGGCAGATCGCTGGTCCTGCACATAGTAGGCAGCAAATCCGTATGCTTCCTTTGAGGCATCACAAAATAGATATAATTCTCCAGATCAGCTCCCATTGCGGGCCTGTCTGCTGAAATGCATATTACTCAATCCCAAGTGGCTCTTCCAAAATGATTGAAATTCAAGAGAGACTTGATCATCCCAGTCAAAACCCTGCTTCCATAACTCTCCCACCAAAACCCGACTTCTTATGGTCACCGGTAGACAGAGGGACAAAGGATCAAACACCCTTTCCGACTCGGAAAGGATACGCCTTTTGGTAGATGCACTTGAATCACATCTAACAGGAGCAATGCACAGCTCCTCCAAAAGAGGATCGTACCTGTACCCAAGCACCATCTTCCATATAGTTGGAGCTGCATGACTGCACTACAAATCCGCCCTCTTTCAGACGCTTCCTGACCTGTGAATAAAGTCTTGCAAGCTTCACAGGGTCAGACTCAGTCACCACAAGGTTGTCAACATAAAATTTGTCCTCCATCGCTGCTCGACATTCGTCTAGGGGGTAATGGGCAACCTGAAACCTCATGATACTTCCCAGTATAAAGGGGCTGAAGGTGAACCCAAATATCAGGGCCGAATAGCGAAAACATAGAAGACGGTCACCATCCTTAACAAAAAAAAAAACCTGTTTCTCTGTCTGCGTCAAGGGCAAGACGAACCATCAAGAACGCCTTCCTGATATCCGCGAGCAAGACAAAATCATTTGATCTGAATGACATCAGCAAGTCTTACATATTCCTCGTCATATTCACGCCGGAGTAAGCAGCCTCGTTAAGCAAAGTCGAGCCATCCGCCTTCAGTTAAATACCGGCCTGATCTTAGTAGTTGCTGCTGG
Organism: Sepiola atlantica; assembly: GCA_963556195.1. NCBI lineage: Eukaryota > Metazoa > Mollusca > Cephalopoda > Sepiida > Sepiolidae > Sepiola > Sepiola atlantica. The sequence continues at coordinate 44,110,222 of OY744549.1, forward strand.
ATCCGCCTTAAAAATGGGTCGATGAGGTATCCAGATATAATCCCCAAATCTTTGTGGGGCTACAGGTAGTTCCTCAATGATACCCTCCTCCTTCTGCTGGATGAACACATTAAGATACTCCTGGTACAACCCCTTCTTCTCCAGGCTCCTGACAACACGATCCAGAATGTGCAAAGCAATTGCATGATTTGAAGGAACCCGAGCAAGTTTGTCCAAATACCAGGGCAACTCAACATGATATTTTCCATCCCTGAAGGTGATTGACCTCTGGAACTGCTGGATCTGATCACGATCATAACCTGAAATCTCTTTTCCATCATGAATCCCCAATGACTCAATGCTCAACATTCTGTCTAATCCTATCTCAACATCACTGAAGGGAAAGACATCCACCAAGGGGTCTACATAGGTTGAATCAGCCTCCAGAACGAAGCAAACATGAGCTGATTCCACCTCAGGTGTATGTTCCATTAACGAGTTGAACAAAAGAGCCTCGCCTTGAATTGATGAATGGTCTGTGAAATAAAAGAGTCTATCTCACCAAAGGGGATGAGACAAGCTGGGATAGAGAAAGCCCGACCCTGCAGACAAGGAACCAACTGCAAGGGACCTAAATGCTGCACTAGATCAAGTCCCATAATTCCCTCTATAGAGACCAAATCAGTACCAGATGCAAATTGCCCAGCCAGAGAACATCCGTTCCACCCGAACTCCTCCAACAATAAGCTCCAACCCTTCAGACGAAGAGACAAGTGCAATGTGTCGGCAATCAGCACCGGAAAGTGCCCAGTATAGCTGGACCCTAAATTAACCGTCAGCACCACCTCCTTGACCTTACGCTCGCATTCTCCAAGAAGAGTAGTCAGCTTCAAGCGACAATCCAATCCATCAGAAACTACAGATCCCAAGGAGTGCAAGATGTCACCAGACAAATAAGTTCGGCCACTGCCAGTATCTAGTAGACAATTCACTGAAACAGTTGTCCCTCCTCGACTAAAGGTAACACAAATGACAGGAGGTAATTTACTGGAATACCCAGAGGGAGGTTGAAAATCCGAAACAACCTGGAAAAATGCATCTCGGTGGGTAGTGTATCCTCTGGATTTAGAGAAAGTTACATGTGGATTACTTCGATTAATTCCTAGGACCAGGCACTCCAACGCCTTTAATTTGCAGGCATTTGATTGCCTCACTGGGATCTCGCAGTAAGACAGACAGAGATGGAATTCTACTTCCGCATAATATAATCAGCTCTCCTTTCAACTCTCTTGGAAATTTCAAGAACAGAAGTTTAGCCATTAGTCGGGCTCCTGCCGAATCATCTTCAGATAAGTCGCAAGAAAGTGAGTGGGCCAACTCTTTCAAGATCGAAGCAGTCCTGCTAATGAAACCCCCAAGATCTTCATAAGAACTCTCCCTTTTGGGAGAGAAATCAATGATATCTTGGAAAATCTTGTCAATGATGTCATCTAGATATTCCTTTTTTAATACTGAGAACGTCCGCTGATAATTTGCATTGACACAACTCAAGTGATTAATCAACAGCAGACGTCTCTCAGACAAGGAGCATTTTAAGAAATTCAATTTTTCCGCATCGTTTGCCATGCCTGCGACACAATTTTCAAATCGGGACAAAAAGTTGTGGAAACTCATTCAGTCGTTCTCCATTTCACGACCGCTAAACGTGGGTCCCGTGATCTGCACCTGGGGGAGTCTCACTGAAAACGATGAATGAGTTCTATTCAGGGTAGATTCTGACATATATAGAAAGGACTGTTGGTCCAAATATCTACTGGCCTCTGGCACATGTAGAGAGGAACAGAGATCTTTTAATTCCTTTCGTATAGACATTTGAGAGTTTAACCAATCCGATTCCATTCGCTCTCTCTCCTCATCAGATATGCAGAAAATCTGAAGTTTGCAGATGAATACCTCTATTTCATTGATGTACTCCAAAATTTCCCGATGAAATACTGAGAATATAGCAGAAGTAATTTCCGATCCATGGGACAATCGCAGCCTTCCCTTAATTTTCATCTTCAGAATGGAGATCTTTGTAAGGTGCTGTTCCCTGGAATCTGCCACAGTAGGTGTGTTAGAAGCCTCAATATCTCAACAGGGAAGGTGAACAACAAGACCCAATATATCAAACCGTTGCTAAAGTTAGACGTTCTTCCTTCAGGAAGTAGTGTCGCGTTTTTATTTTTTTCGCAAAATATCGAAAAAAAATCATAGGTAACCAAGAGTGAAGCTAGCTGAAGACTGAGGTTACAAAAAAAATAAAAACTTCCTTCGCGACCTTCTCCTTAGGTTTAATAACTTCTGTAGTTTGGTGACAAATTGACGAGTAACGCTCTTCAGTAGTGAGGAAGGTTTATATAACAACTGAACGCCATCCCCTACTGATATAAATTCTCTGCAACAACCGTCCTTCTTCTTAGATGTTGGAAGAATATTCTCAGTCGCCAGCAGCCATACTTTCGTAAGTCACCGCTCTTCCTATTTTCCCAAAAATAAAAAAACATAAAATACTTAGATTGGTTAAAAAAAAAATTGGGAGGGGGGACGTATTTTATAAAATATATATGAAGAGTGATCTCCCCTATAAAATCTAAAAAAAAAATTTTAAATAAAATTTTTTATTGCAGATATTTCTTAAGGCTGCTTACATGTAATTTGTGGCAGAAGGGAGTTTGGGGGAGGACTTCTGGCTTCCGGTGAAAAAATCGTGTATGGATGCCTGAAAGTGATACAACAATTTTTTTTATTCATATTAATTTGAGACTTTTCTTTCATCATATTCAAATAATTAACATAATACAGACTATTTGAAAAATTATTTATTTCATTGTTTTCAAAACTTTTTAAAAAAATTTCAGTAAAAAAAAATAAACAAAATAGAATAATCTTTTTTTATTCCAGAAATAATTTTTTTTTTTCAACTAATAGTGAAAATATGCGTTTTTCCAAAAATTCGTGAAATGTTTTTTGGAAAAATTTAGTGAAAATAATGTTTTTTTGGAAATAGGGTTAGGGTTAAATGTCCAATTACAGAAATCATTTTGCTTTATTATTCTTCGCTTTATTGTTTTTTTGGATAAAAACTTCTATTTCTATATTACTTCCGGTGGCACTGAAAACAAATACGTTCTGATTCAAACCTAAACTGAAGAAGTGCCAAATTAATAATAAAAAAAAAAGGTGCAATTTTACTTATAGGCCAATCAAGTTAATTGTTTTCATGTAAAAGCATTATTTTGTACTTACTCAGTCATATTTTATCTCTCACGCCCCGAAAAAGAATTTTAAAATATCAAGCAGAACTTTAATTAGAACGATTTTTTCATTTCGATGTTCAACCTGTATTTGTGCTCGAGTCGACATTTTGGGCTGTGAGCGGTCGGTAGAATAGACAAGGGGACACTTATCTGCCCTTAGTTACCTAACCGGCCACTCCGAAAATCGCACACTCGCCAGTTCATATAACCCTTATGGAAATGTAAAAATCGTTCTAATTAAAGTTCTGCTTGATATTTTAAAATTCTTTTTCGGGGCGTGAGAGATAAAATATGACTGAGTAAGTACAAAATAATGCTTTTACATGAAAACAATTAACTTGATTGGCCTATAAGTAAAATTGCACCAAAAAAAATTATTATGAGGTGTAAAAACAAATGCATTTTAGACGTTAAATCAAATACGGATAAAAAAATAGATCAATGAAATTTTAAAAATGTTTTGAAAACAATCAAATAAAAATCAAATAAGTAAATTTTTCAAATAGTCTGTATTATGTTAATTATTTGAATATGATGAAAGAAAAGTTTCAAATTAATATGAATAAAAAAAATTGTATCACTTTCAGGCATCCATACACGATTTTTTCACCGGAAGCCAGAAGTCCTCCCCAAAATTCCTTCCCCCTAATTTGCTCTAAAAAGTAGAATCTTAATATATATATATATTTGGGGGGGGGGGGGGGGGTCTCAGTGGCCAAGAAGTTGGTGCTCAATTTACGTTAAAATTATATAGGAAAGTGATCCCCCGTCTAAACTTTAAAATTATAAAAATTATTTATTTTTTCTTTGCGGATATTTTTTAAGCCTGTTCACATGTAATTTGCTCAAAAAAGTAGAATTTAAATTTTTTAGGTGGAAACTACGGTGGGTGTGTTTCTGTAAATTTACCAAATATTTTTTTAGAATTTCGTATATAAATTTAAAGCAAAGGATCGCCCATTTATGGACCATTATAGCTGTTTAGGGCATTACAAAAAATATTTTGCTATGGGAGATAAATTATGTGCGTGCTTTTTCTGTAGGGGGGGTCATCTAAACTTTTTTTATTTTCGCAAAGTTTTCGTAATTGCCTAAAAAAAGTAGAATCCCATTTATTTTTTTAGAGGAAATGGGTTATTTAATTGAATATGTTAATTTACAAATCAACCAAAATAATTTATTCAATAAGGAATAATTAAAAATTATATTTAAATTAAAAATACGAAAATAAAGTTAGTTAAGCGAACAGTATTAATTTTCCCTCGTGAAATTTACAAGTAGGTTTTACAGTTCGTAAAGGTAAGTTTTTTTTAATTCTTTTTTAATTTTTGTCTTACTAAATAATAATTTTCTTTTGTTCAAAATTAACTTTAGCTTATTACCTTACAAGTACAACCAAATTTAGCTTTTTCGGGGCGGTTATTTCATACCTAAATCAGACCGGCAAAGTCTGGGTCATGCTATAATTCGATAAAAAAAATGTGGGGTATCTTTTACGACGCTCAGCAGAGTCGTGAACGGGTTCAAGAAAACGAACGATAAAGTGATTAAAAACATAAATATGTAACAATTAAAGGCGACCTAGGTCGAGAATAGATATTTTCCTACTTAGCTATGATATTTGTTTATATTTTTATATAGTATAAATGGGTTTTTATTAGATGTAAAAAAAAATATCTTGTTTTTTTTTTGCACAAAAACAAAATGGCGGTCGGTCGGTCGTGATTCTCTTACATAGCCCCCCACGACCGCCATATTGGATTTTGCGATTTTGGTGTGACGAACAATTTTGTTTCTAATAAATAGCACTTCGAACGGGTTAAAAATACAAACAAATGCCACAGGCAAGTTTGAAAATAACTTTTACAGCCTACAGTTACTTTTATTTGTTGTATATTTACATTTAAATTAAAAATACGAAAATAAAGTTAGTTAAGCGAACTGTTTTAATTTTCCCTCGTAAAAATCAAAATTTACAAGTAGTTTTTACAGTTCGTAAAGGTAAGTTTTTCTAAAAAAATTTAAAAATTTTTGTCTTACTAAATAATAATTTTCTTTAGTTCAAAATTAACTTTAGCTTATTACCTTACAAGTACAACCAAATTTAGCTTTTTCGGGGCGGTTATTTCATACCTAAATCAGACCGGCAAAGTCTGGGTCATGCTAGAATTCGATAAAAAAAAAATTGTGTATAGACGATAAAAATAGTTTTATATTGTTGTTGCATTTTTCAAAAAATAATATTTAATGAGGAACTATTTCGACTTAAAATCTGTTTAGTACAACGCATGTAATCTGAAGATAAACACGTTTGAAATGTGTAACTATGCTAGAATAATCGATAGTTTTACAACATGGAGTCTTACGGGACTGGAAGTTTTTTGCACCAACAAAAGTACACTAAAATAATTCAAACACGGACAAAAGCTTATTCACGTAAAAATAAATTAAAATTAAAAAATCTTTTAATATTTTTTTTTTACAATTTTCAATAACTCTTTGTTTTTATTGACACTTTTTTTTTGTCAATTTTAAAAATTATTTTTCCGGTACTTTATAAATACTGCATTCTTTTAAAGATTACATCATGAAAAAACATTAACCCTAAGTCTGGGTGGTAATACAAAAATAAATTTAAGAAAACAAATATATATTGTTAGGTACGTGCAAAAATGGTCGCCGCTTGTACTGACCTTCGTTCTTAAAGATGTCTTTTCTTAATTTTTAAAAGTAGTTTTCGTTTAACTTGTGATTATGTTTGAAAGAGAAAAGCATTAAGTTAATATCTAAAAAGAAACAAATGTATATTTACGTGTGTAAAAAAAATAGGGGTATCTTTTACAATAGCCCTCAAACGAAAACGCTGAAAAAAACAATATACAACAAATAAAAGTTACCAAAGCCGATAAAAGTGAATTTCCAACACACCTGTGACATTTATTAATGATTATAATCCGTTAAAAGTGCTATATTTAATAAATCGATATTTTTATCGTACAGAAATTTGAAGGAAAACATGGCGACGTCTCGTCCAAAATTTCCAGCCTTGTTTTCGCTGATTTTTTTTTTCACTGGGACTCATATTCAAAGCGCAATTTTTCATTTTTCAGCCAAGCAAAAGAACAAAACAAAACTACATTTTAAGCAAAAGGAATAAAATCATTTTCTTTTTATTTATGTCATTGTGCTTTTATTTACATATTATTTTCATTCGTCACACCATAATGTTTTTTTCCTGTTGTTTCTTGCATAAAAATTCATGTAAATATGTTTAAATTTCTTTGTTGTTTCTGTAAAAAATCCCTAACCCTAAACCTTAACTCCAGCCCTAACCCTAACTAAAATGATCGTTAAAATGTTCGTTTCATGAAATGAAATTGCAAAAAAGCAAACAAAAAAAACAAATGCTGTTTTGATTATGAGTTCCGATAAAAAAAAGAACGAGAACCCAAAACGAGGCTCGCAAAACATGTCAGCAGCCTTGACCAAGTGTTAAATAGATTGAACTTACTTCAACCCCAACAGCTACGCCTCAACAATTACATTTTTAGCCGTGACATAGTCTCTCGTTATACTCCCATACCCGCACACTCGACTAGCAATCTCATGACCGACCACCTCCTCTAATAATCTCGACAGTTACCCCCACAGATATACACTAACTCCTACATATCATCGTCAACAATACCTATTTCACATTCCAGCAAAACATATACAAACAAGTTTCTGGCTTTCCCATGGGCTCCAGTCTTTCTGGCCTCCTAGCCATTTCTTACATGGACCGACTTGAGCAACAAGCTCTAAGCACCTGCCACTCCTACATATTCTTCACGAGATACATTGACGATATTCTTATCCTCATATCATCTCGTGATGAAGCCACCACTATTTTCAACACATTCAATAATACTGACCTACAGTTTACTATCGAACACCCCAACACCTCAGGCTCACTCTCACTCTTAGATTTCAATCTTAGTATCTCTGAGGATGGATCAATACACACTACCTTTTACAGAAAACCTGCCTGCAGAAAACTCTTCATCTACTTTAAATCCGCCTTACCCCTTAAAACAAACTTAAGTTATGCACACACAGAGATCGCTCATATACAAAGTAAATGCTCCTCTACTACTGATAAAACAACACACATTAAGGCCTTCCACCAGACACTCTTAACCAATGGATTCCCCCTTCTGCCATAACCAGCCTCAGTAACATCAAAAAACGCAGACACAACCCCCTTACCAACACCTGCTTCCTGAAACTCCCTTTCTTTAGTGATAGCATTACATCCACGATCCACAAACCAATACGTAGTGAGAACCTTGATATTCAACTCACCCACACAGGCACTACCCTTTGACAACACCTAACTAAAAAAAAACAGTAATCACACCTCTGAACCCTGCTTCATAGCCAATTGCCCCATTCCCAACTCTGGGCTCCGCTTTCGCACTCACACAGATTACAGACTACAATGTGTTAAGTGCCAGCATTTCAACATTAGTAGCACTGTTAGGCCTCTGCACCAACGCATCAAGGAACACTTATACACCTGCATTTCTTCTTTCTATAAACACATCTTTTCATGTGGAAACACACAACGCATTATTGATGTCCGTATCATTGCCTCAGTTAGAAACATCATTAATCTTAGAATATCGGAAGCTATTCTTATCTCTAAACATAGACCCTCTTTAAATAGCAGATCCGAGCTTTGTTCGCCCTTCATTCTTTAAACCCACTCCTCTTCCTAGATCATTTCAACTCTAATAACCTTGGACCATGCTTTATACTCCTTGCTCCTTTGTCTCTACACGTTTGAGATGTGTAAATATGCTGCAATAATCGATAGTTTTACAAAATGGAGTCTTACGGGACTGGAAGTGTTGTGCACCAACAAAAGTACATTCAAATAATTCAAACACGAACAAAATCTTATTCACGTAAAAATAAATTAATTTGAAAAAAGTTTAAAAAAATATAATATTGTGAATTCGATAAGTGATTTATTTAAATCAAAATCTAGGGGATATTTGCGTAATATATAATCACTATATCTAAAATGAGTTTTCTTAACTTCTACGGTGCTTTATTTTCATAAAAATGTAAAAAATAATAAATAGTGAAAATTTCATTAAAATTGGTTTATTTCCTGAATTTAAATGAAGGAAAGTGTTGTGTTGTTGTCGATCGAGGATAGCTTGGATCAAAAAACAAGCAAAGACGGAAAGTAAATGTATGCATACTTTATTTACGTGTACCACCATTACAAGAGGGGACAGGAACTTGGGACAGTCTAAGGGCAAATAATTATCGGAAGTTCCAAAGGTGAACGAACATCGCATGTTATGACGTACAGATACAACATCTCTCTTCTTTAAGTTAAACAAGGAGGGTATGATTTTTTAAAGAATTACAAATCCAGTCTTTGTGGTATTTTGGGGGGACGTCCAGAGCAATTTTATTTGGATATGGCCTTGAAGTCTTGAGCGGAGCTTATGCATTGTGCACATGTGTAGGGTATGTAGGTGCTGATTGGCTGCTCGTACAGTGTTGGCTACATGGAGAGATCGCACCACAGTAAATCGGGTATACCTGCATCTCATCACTAATGAGTGGTGCATCAACTATTAGTAAGTGGTTGTGTCTCTTATGTAGATTTTCGGTCAACTCCGCTCTTGCGGGCCTTAGGAACTGTCTGTTCCTTTGATGAATACTGCCATCTGTGGATTCTACAAAGTATGACCATGGCTCTACAGTGGTTTGTGTGACTGTTCCGGATTCCCACAAATTGGTTTTATCATCTTGGATATAGACTTGCTGACCAGCATGCAATGGTGGATGGCGGCGACTATTTTGTTGGTCATACCGGTTCTTTGTTTAGTCTTTGTTCAATTGTATTGTGTATCTGGTTTGTTCATCTCTGAGCTGTTGCTTAGAGACTAGTGGTGTTCAGATGGGCATCCCGTTGAGGCGTTCGGCTGGGATTTAAGTTGTTAGGAAGTGGTGTAGCTCTATATGACATCATCGCCAAATGGCAATCTTTACCAATCTCTCGGGCCTTTCTTGCATACGCCAACCATCCTTTCTTCAAACCCATTGGGTAATGTGGTGATGATGTCGTGTGCTTAAAGTTGAACTTCTCTGCAAAGTTGGCAAATTCCGTACTTGTGTACTGAGGCCCATGGTCACTATAGACCACTTCAGGAACACCTTGTTCTTCAAATATTTGTTTCATCTGCTTGATCACTGCAGCAGATGTTGTTGACTGCATGCATCGTACAAATGGACTCAAGATATATTGGTCTGCCACTAAAAGGTATTCATCTCCTTCCGTTGTGAAAAGATCTGTGCTGATATACTGATATGGGTAAGGAGAGGTTTCATACTGAAGCAATGATTCCGATGGGCAACTTGGTTGATATTTCTAACATGTGGGCCATATTGCAACCATGTCCTCAGTGTCCTTATTTATTCCTACTCAGTAGACGGCAGTTCTGGCTAGCAGCCGGATTTTTCTACTCCCTTATATGACAAGTTGTTGCAGAACATCTTGTTGGAGTGAAGCGGGTATGATTATTTTGTTGCCTTTTAGTTGGACACCGTCTTGGATCCACACTTCTTCCCTAAAATTCCAGCATGGGAATAAGCAACTGGGCCAACTGGACCGATCAGATGGCCATCCGGTCATCACAGTGTTAATGAGCTCTCTTAGAGTTGTATCTTTCATGGTTTCCAGCTTAATGTTTTGTAGGCGTGTTGGTGATGCACTTAGGTGAATGTTCATTATGTGGATGTAAGGTCGATGCCTTCAATTTGATTGCCTCGTCTGGGTGACCCTTTGACAAACAGTCAGCTATGTGAACTGGTCTACCTGGGCTGTATAATAATACTCTTGAATCGTAAGCAGCATCCTTGCCAGTCTTGGGGGTGCTTGTACTTTTGTGACACAGACGAATGAGTTGACCCATGAACTTAGTTTGGTCACTGGGGTTATGATGCCCTATTTACCAGCAAATGAAGATCAATTTTAAATTTGTTCCTTAATACCACAGGAAGTTGGTTTGGTCACTGGGGTTATGATGCCATGATTTACCGGCAAATCAAGATCAATTTTAAATTTGTTCCTTAATGCCACAGGAGGTTGGTTTGGTCACTGGGGTTATGATGCCATGATTTACCAGCAAATCAAGATCAATTTTGAAGTTGTCCCTTAATGCCGCAGAGACTCGCCGGGGTGGGTGTACAACTGGCACTATTGTTCGGTCTGCATTTATCACATATTCTGCTGGCAGACATACAATGCCGTCAAATACATCTTACAATTTGTGGAGAAAGAAAAAATTTAATTCTAATATTGATAATTAGCAAATTATCAATAATAATAAATAAAAATTTCAATACTTATAATAATACAAAAATATTTAAATAAAATTTTTTTAAAATTCTAATCATGATAATTAGCAACTTTTCAATAATAACATTTCAATTCTAATAATAAAAAAATATGATATAGTAGGGCGCTGGCTTTCTGCACCTGACCTGCAGAGAAGGTAAATAAAAACATGTTTCATTGTGATGACTGGTATCATTTATCTTATGTTGACATAGATCAGCTATTATGATATTCCTGATGATAACTCATTATCTCAGGATAGTTGGCATGTTTGTTGTCGTCCTGGTATAACCCCATCACCTTCACACCCATAATGTGTTCACTGTTTGGCTAACAATGAACAATTCTGAACTGAAGTAGTTTTATCATATTCATAATTCATTAACACCTCATAGTCCATTGTGTCACCCTGGATGTGATCAACCAAATAATAAGAAAAATTTCAATAATAATAATACTAAAAAAATTCAATATTTAACAAAATTTCAATGATAATACTAAATAGAATATAAACAGAATTTCAATAATAATAAACAACATTATTAAATATTTAAGACAATTTAAATGATATTTAGCAAAATTTACATCACAAATTTTCAATAATAATAAAATTTCAATTCTAATAATAAAAAAATTGATAGATAATGATAATACACTAATAATAAATAAAATATGAGTAAAAAATGAATATTAAGTCCACAAAAATGAAATAAGAAACCAAAATTTCTATAGTAATAATAAACACAATTTTAGTAATAATATATAAAATTTAAATCTTAAGCAACTTTCAGTAATAATATATGCAATTTAAATCAAGCTAAATTCAGTAATAATATATACAATTTAAATCCTCAGCAACATTTCAGTAATAATATATACAATTCAAATCATAAACAAAATTTTAGTAGTAATATATACAATTAAAATCATAAGCAAAATTTCAGTAATAATATATGCTATTTAAATCATAAGCAAAATTTCAGTAATAATATATACAATACAAATCATAAGCAAAATTTCAGTAATAATATATGCAATTTAAATCATAAGCAACATTTCAGTAATAATATATACTATTTAAATCGTAAACAAAATTTCAGTAATAATATATACAATTAAAATCATAAGCAAAATTTCAGTAATAATATATACTATTTAAATCGTAAACAAAATTTAAGTAATAATATATGCTATTTAAATCATAAGCAAAATTTCAGTAATAATATATGCAATTTAAATCATGAGCTAAATTTCAGTAATAATATATACTATACAAATCATTACAATTTGAATCATAAGCAAAATTTTAGTGACAGATAAAATTTAAATCATAAGCAACATTTCAGTCGTAATATATATTTTTAATTCATAAGCAACATTTCAGTAATAATATATACAATTTTAATCATGAGCAAAATTTCAGTAATAATATATGAATTTAAATCATAAGCAACATTTTAGTCATAATATATACAATTTTAGTCATAAGCAAAATTTCAGTAACAATAATAGACAAAATTTTAGTAATGAATAAATTTCAGTAATAATAACATTTATAAACATAATTTTATTACTTATAATAATAGCAATAAAATTTTTATTATAATGATAAAAAAATCATAGATAATAATAATATACAAATTTTATATAATAAATCAAATATTAGTTAAAAATTAGATAGCAACCAGTTTTTATAGTAATAATGAACAAAATTTCAATAACAATAAACAAAATTTGAACAATAATAAACAAAAGTTCAAGAATTATAATACACAAAATTTAAATAATAGTTCACAAAATTTCTGTAATAATCAACAAAATTTCTATAATAATAAACAAAATTTCAACAATAATAAACAAAAAGTTTGATTACAAAAAAGGCAGGAAGTGTCATTAAAAATGTAATAAAAAATTTTACACAAGAAACTATGATATTTCCATGTCAATATTTCCTTTTGTATACTCAATTACAATTTCATCTAAAAATTTATAACTATAGAATATTACTATGATAAGTGTACATATTATTGAACATTAATGACAATATGATTTTGCTTATTAAAACATAGTTTTGTTTTATATTAAATCTTTTTATTTGTATTAATATCGTTTCTTCTTTATTTACAGATTCATACTATTATTGAAAAGGATCATTTTGGAAACTGACAAAGAAGGAAGAAAATGGTGAATCTTTTTAGGTAATTAGAACCATTTTCAAAAATTGCTGACATTTTTCTGTGACATATTGATCAGTATTTTAAGATAAGTCCTCTTCAGGGAGACATGCAGAACGATACTGGAGAGTAACCTTTTTATGGTGAAGTTTGCAAATCTACATTTTTATAAACAAATAATTTAACAATACACATGCGAATAGATACAGGGGGAGTTTGAATTACCGACTGGAGAGTTTGAATTACCTACTAGACACAATTTTGAGGAGTCTTTGGTGTCTCTGTACAAGGATTTATTAGATAAAACTGACATGAGGATTGCTCCCCCTACAAGTAAACCCTGAGCAAATATTTAAACTAACATAGTATTCGAAGCCCAAATGAGATCCCCTCTGTATTGCTTTTCCACACTAGCTTACTAGAGAAATTGTGCAGTTTCTCCAAGTGATGTTGGGTCATAATTTACTGGTAGATTGGAGAGATGAAAATTGATGTTCTTATATTCTAAACTGCCTCTACGTTTGAGAAGTAGAGGAGACCTTTACTGGAACACTCGAATATATATGTATCTTATATGGAGATGAAGAAATTCGATTTGCAGAAGCGCATGCGAAAACACACAGGAAAACAATCACATTCTTGTAAAGTTTGTAGGATTGCATGTTCACGTAAATACACTCTGAAAATCCACATGCAAACACACACAGGAGAAAAACCATATTCTTGTAAAGTTTGTGGAACTGCATTTTCACAGAATGCCCATTTGCATCAACACATGCGAATACACACAGGAGAACAACCATACTCTTGTAAAGTTTGTGGAACTGCATTTTTACAGAAAGCCCATTTGCATCAACACATGCAAACACACACAGGAGAAAAACCATATTCTTGTGAAGTTTGTGGAACTGCATTTTCACGTAAAGACACTCTGCAAAGCCACATGCGAACACACACAGGAGAAAAACCATATTCTTGTAAATTTTGTGGAACTGCATTTTCACATAAATGCACTTTGCAGAAGCACATGCAAACACATACAGGAGAACAACCATATTCTTGTAAAGTTTGTGGAACTGCATTTTCACAGAAAGTCAGTTTGCATCAACACATGCGAACACATACACGAGAACAACCATATTCTTGTGAGGTTTGTGGAACTGCATTTTCACTGAAATACACTTTGCAGAACCACATGCAAATACACACAGGAGAAAAACCATATTCTTGTAAAGTTTGTGGAACTGCATTTTCACGGAAAGACACATTGCATCAACACATGCAAAAACATACAGGAGAACAACCATATTCTTGTAAAGTCTGTGGAACTGCATTTTCACGGAAATACACTTTGCAGAACCACATGCGAACACATACAGGAGAAAAACCATATTCTTGTGAAGTTTGTGGAACTGCATTTTCAGAGAAAGGCAGTTTGCAGAAGCACATGCGAACACACACAGGAGAACAACCATATTCTTGTGAAGTTTGTGGAAGAGCATTTTCATGGAAAGGCACTTTGCAGAACCACCTGCGAATACACACAGGAGAAAAACCATATTCTTGTAAAGTTTGTGGAACTGCATTTGCACAGAAAGTTAATTTGCATCAACACATGCGAACACACAGTGTATCAGCAAGTCCTTGGAGCATATACCAGAAATAACAGTTGAAAATAAGTTATACACCATCCACTATGACTATGCAATCCCTCCAGCTACATTTCTAAAAAACAAAGCTCTTAGAACTGACACTGTGATATGGGATAAAAGGAAGAAAGTAGCAACCCTAGTTGAAGTCAGTGTCCCTAATGATGCAGGATTAAACAGAGCTGAACGGAAAAAGATTACGAAATACCAACGTCTAATGTCTGACCTAATAAAGAAACTGGAATCTTAGGAAAATCTCCATCATCACACTAATTATAGGAGCAACAGGACTAATGAAAAAGAATTTCAAAAGCTATCTGGTTAATATACCTGGTGAACCAAGTGAAAGAGAAATACAAACAATTGCATTAAAAGGGACGGTTAGAATCTTAAAAAGATCTCTCGGTTGGAATGTCTGATATAGCCGGTGAATGTCTGGAATCAGCTGATGTATATGTTCGTAGCTATCTCACCACTGGTAGATTGAGTAAACAACTATATACACATACACGATATGTTCGTAGCTATCTTACCGCTGGTAGATTGAGTATACAACTATATACACGATATGTTCGTAGCTATCTCACCGCTGGTAGATTGAGTATACAACTATATACACGATATGTTCGTTGCTATCTCACTGCTGGTAGATTGAGTATACAACTATATACACGATATGTTCGTAGCTATCTCACCGCTGGTAGATTGAGTAAACAACTATAAACACGATATGTTCGTATCTATCTTACCGCTGGTAGATTGAGTATACAACTATATACACGATATGTTCGTAGCTATCTCACCGCTGGTAGATTGAGTATACAACTATATACACGATATGTTCGTAGCTATCTCACCGCTGGTAGATTGAGTATATAACTATATACACGATATGTTCGTAGCTATCTTACCGCTGGTAGATTGAGTAAACAACTATATACACGATATGTTTGTAGCTATCTCACCGCTGGTAGATTGAGTATACAACTATATACACGAGATGTTCGTAGCTATCTCACCGCTGGTAGATTGAGTATTTGCCTATTGTTCTCAGTGGATGCAGTGCTGCTATTAAGACAGAATTGGGGTATTCTCCAGCAGAGCTTGTTAACGGAATCACACTGGCTTTACCTGGCCATATATTCATCTCCTCAGATTCCTCTGTGGTTGATACAGACTAAGATGCTACTATAAAGACATTGCATCATGAACCTGTAGCAATCATATGATTGACCGGAAGTGAACTCATGTTAGAGATCGTTATTTTGGTGCAAAACCCAAATCAGGTGATCAGCCAACAAGGAAAGATGTGATCCTGCGTTCTCTGCCAGGCCACTGGCACAGAATATACGAGCTCTATGAAAAGTTTATTTCGCCTTGTCAATATATATTCAACCCATGTATAAAAGATGTTCTGTTCTGTTGTTCCTGTGTATAAACCTATGTCTAACCCTTACCCTAACTCTAACCCTAACCTATATCTATACATATATTCCTTTAGTTGATATGTCTCATTTAATCTGTCAAAATTAAGGCGATCCTTAAACAATGCCAATCATGCGACTGGGGTACACGACTGGGGGAGCACATGTGATGACCAAAATTACTACTAAATAATAATTACCGAGAAAAGTTATTGTAAGAAATTTCGGTGCTTCGAGCCGAAAAAAAGTTTTGTTTGTCTTTTAGTGTTGGAGAGGTAAATAAAGGGCAGAAACACGATTTTCTCTGAAATTAGGATCATGGATCTTAACTCTTTCAAGTTCGAAGATATACTGTATTTTACATCAGACAGTGCAAAACAAATTGATTGTTTGCAAGCACACAGACTAATTTCTGATGCAGAAACCTGCAACTGTGGCCATGAGATGCGACTTGTGCCATCAGTAATCAAGACTGATGGCTTTAATTGGCGTTGCACATGTGGCTACTGTGGAAGGAGAACGTCGATTAGACATAAAAGGGTTAGGGTTAGGGGTTACGGTTAGAAAATATAATAATATAATACAATCAGAAAACAAATTCGACATTTTACAAAGTCAAATACTTTATGAGCAAAATAATTTTAATAATCTTAATGTTTAAAGAAACAATTTTGATAATTGTTACAAAATTTGTTATGTTTGTTACATATACAATTTGTTTTGTTTGTTACATATACAATTTGTTGTGTTTGTTACATATACAATTTGTTTGTTACATATACAATTTGTTGTGTTTGTTACATATACAATTTGTTATGTTTGTTACATATACAATTTGTTTGTTACATATACAATTTGTTGTGTTTGTTACATATACAATTTGTTTTGTTTGTTACATATACAATTTGTTTGTTACATATACAATTTGTTGTGTTTGTTACATATACAATTTGTTATGTTTGTTACATATACAATTTGTTTTGTTTGTTACATATACAATTTGTTTGTTACATATACAATTTGTTGTGTTTGTTACATATACAATTTGTTATGTTTGTTACATATACAATTTGTTATGTTTGTTACATATACAATTTGTTTGTTACATATACAATTTGTTTGTTACATATACAATTTGTTTTGTTTGTTACATATACAATTTGTTATGTTTGTTACACAATTTGTTTTTACATAAGATGAAGAAAATACTTATTTTTATGATACAGTCTTAATAATAAAATCAACTAACATTAACAAGAACATAAAACTAATAAAATATATATATTACTGGACATTAAAAAGAAATTTCTTACTAAAACGTTTCTATTATTATTTAGTAGTAATGTTGGTCTTCACATGTCTACCCCTAGTCGTTGACCCAAGTCGCATGTTTGCCAGGCCTGTATTATGGATCTCCTTGGTCGAAATGAATTCAGCTAAAGACCCACGTTTTTAAACGGAAAGACTTGGTGAAAGCCCTACTCACACCACCTTATTCCAGTCCTTATTGTGTGCACACACGAATAAAAAAGATTTTTACTCTGGACATTGAAGAGTACAGAAGATACTGTGTTGATCGATAGATTGAAACTAACATATTTAGACACTGGCATCACTGAAAATTATTTTCCACCCACACTAAATTTTACTAAGCAAAGCGAGATGGAACGCCCCAGACACATAACCACCACACTTTCTTGTAGACATGTAAATTGCCGCCAAAATTTATGCAAGACTGTCTATATTGGAATTATCACATTTTCTAGTTATAATAAACTCTTTTTGGAATACTTAACTACTTGGTTAACTGTTACCTACCTTTTTTTCTACAGCAAAAGAACGGACACTTTTTTTCTGTTTTTCAGCAAATGAACAGACATTTTAGATCAAACTAAACATTTATTCAACCTCCTATTGCAATTGTCTTGTTTATGGAAATTTATCCTCTTGTGCATTATTATAACTAGAAAATGTGATAATTCAAATATAGACAGTCTTGCATAAATTTTGGCGCCAATTTACATTAATAAAGAATCTCCTGATTGTATCTGCTGTAAGCCTAAGCAGGAGTTAATGTAGCAGTTACATAATTACGATCTGTTTTTTTTTGCACTTGCGTCTTCTGAGTGGTTTGCTAAAAAAACACTAGTATGTTCTCACTCACAGAGCAATATAGGCATTGGGCAGTGAGAACACTGTTCGAGTAGGAAGCAAATTCCGCTTCCGCCCAAACCTCTTTTCCACAAATTATTACTAGTCCTGTTTGAGATGTCAAAGCGACAAGACGTTATCTTTCCTTCATTGTCTCTATCAATGGCTTTGCTAAACGAGATGAAAATTTCGTTATTTAAAAATTGTTTTTAATACAAGCAGTCGTTTTTTAAAAGTCACAAAGCCAAAGTAGGTGTGGCTATAACTAGTTGATAATTTTATTAACATTATTAAAATGAAATAACTGAAATTTTTGTTAACATTGAATAAGCATCATTCAACATTTGACAAATAATGATTATTAGATTAAAATTTAAAAGTTCAATTTCATACACGTTAATAATTAACCATTTTAAACATGATAAAATAATTAGTTTTGATTGACATTTATAAAGAACACTGGTAAATTTGTACCCTTTACACCGTATGCTAATTCACCCAAAATAAAAATAAAATTCTATTTTTTTAGGAGATTACATGTGAACGTCATGGAAAACTATTAGCTGAGGAAAGCTAATTTTTAGATGTGATAAAAACGGGAACTAAAGAAAGATATGTGCATTGGTTTGTGTAACTTTTAATTGTGACGTCATACAATTGAATAACACAGTGCACAGACGGATAATAGTTTAATGTAGGAGAAACCCAGGAAGAAAACATTGGGTTAAGTATGTGTTGACAAGGCGAAATAATTATTTCCGGAAGTTCATAGATTTTCTGCAATTGGGCTGGCAGAGACCGCAGGATCACATTTGTCTGTTTGGGAAAGAGTCACGGACCGAAGATTCTGCTGATTAGGTGATCCGGCTTTAACGATTGCGCTTGAATATTGTTACATGCAGACGTGCAACTGGTAAAGAGGCGACGATCACAATGATTTGCCAAGCCAAGTCAAAACTCTAGTTGATCGACAGAAAATAGTTAATTCATGTAAGCTGCTACAAATATTTCTGTAAAAAAACAAAAACAACAACAAATATTTTAGAAATTAGAGTAGGAGCTCAGTTTCGCATATAATGATCACCGATTTCCGGGGCTAACCGTTTTTAGCCGGGTAGCGTTTTAAGGACATGTAACCAATTTTTTTTTAACAGTCGATACGTTTTTTGTACATGATTAATTTCTAAGAAATGGCGAGGTGAAAATTTAATGTATGGAAGTGAAACCTGGCATTTGTGTTGCATGGGTAGAAATGATATGAGAATGATGCAATAGATGTGTAATGTGAGATTACATGTTAACAGCCCGTAATAGGGGATTACATGTTAACAGCCCGTAATAGGGGATTACATGTTTACAGCCCGTAATAGGGGATTACATGTTAACAGCCCGTAATAGGGGATTACATGTTAACAGCCCGTAATAGGGGATTACATGTTAACAGCCCGTAATAAAGGATTACATGTTTACAGCCCGTAATAGGGGATTACATGTTAACAGCCCGTAATAGGGGATTACATGTTAACAGCCCGTAATAGAGGATTACATGTTAACAGCCCGTAATAGGGGATTACATGTTAACAGCCCGTAATAGGGGATTACATGTTAACAGCCCGTAATAGAGGATTACATGTTAACAGCCCGTAATAGGGGATTACATGTTTACAGCCCGTAATAGGGGATTACATGTTTACAGCCCGTAATAGGGGATTACATGTTAACAGCCCGTAATAGGGGATTACATGTTAACAGCCCGTAATAGGGGATTACATGTTTACAGCCCGTAATAGGGGATTACATGTTAACAGCCCGTAATAGGGGATTACATGTTAACAGCCCGTAATAGGGGATTACATGTTAACAGCCCGTAATAGGGGATTACATGTTTACAGCCCGTAATAGGGGATTACATGTTAACAGCCCGTAATAGGGGATTACATGTTTACAGCCCGTAATAGGGGATTACATGTTAACAGCCCGTAATAGGGGATTACATGTTAACAGCCCGTAATAGGGGATTACATGTTAACAGCCCGTAATAGGGGATTACATGTTAACAGCCCGTAATAGGGGATTACATGTTAACAGCCCGTAATAGGGGATTACATGTTTACAGCCCGTAATAGGGGATTACATGTTTACAGCCCGTAATAGGGGATTAAATGTTAACAGCCCGTAATAGGGGATTACATGTTTACAGCCCGTAATAGGGGATTAAATGTTAACAGCCCGTAATAGGGGATTACATGTTAACAGCCCGTAATAGGGGATTACATGTTAACAGCCCGTAATAGGGGATTACATGTTAACAGCCCGTAATAGGGGATTACATGTTAACAGCCCGTAATAGGGGATTACATGTTAACAGCCAGTAATAGGGGATTACATGTTAACAGCCCGTAATAGGGGATTACATGTTAACAGCCCGTAATAGGGGATTACATGTTAACAGCCCGTAATAGGGGATTACATGTTAACAGTCCGTAATAGGGGATTACATGTTAACAGTCCGTAATAGGGGATTACATGTTAACAGCCCGTAATAGGGGATTACATGTTAACAGCCCGTAATAGGGGATTACATGTTAACAGCCCGTAATAGGGGATTACATGTTAACAGCCCGTAATAGGGGATTACATGTTAACAGCTTGTAATAGGGGATTACATGTTAACAGCCCGTAATATGGGATTACATGTTAACAGCACGTAATAGGGGATTACATGTTAACAGCACGTAATAGGGGATTACATGTTAACAGCCCGTAATAGGGGATTACATGTTAACAGCCCGTAATAGGGGATTACATGTTAACAGCCCGTAATAGGGGATTACATGTTAACAGCCCGTAATAGGGGATTACATGTTAACAGCCCGTAATAGGGGATTACATGTTAACAGCCCGTAATAGGGGATTACATGTTTACAGCCCGTAATAGGGGATTACATGTTTACAGCCCGTAATAGGGGATTACATGTTAACAGCCCGTAATAGGGGATTACATGTTAACAGCCCGTAATAGGGGATTACATGTTAACAGCCCGTAATAGGGGATTACATGTTAACAGCCCGTAATAGGGGATTACATGTTAACAGCCCGTAATAGGGGATTACATGTTAACAGCCAGTAATAGGGGATTACATGTTAACAGCCCGTAATAGGGGATTACATGTTAACAGCCCGTAATAGGGGATTACATGTTAACAGTCCGTAATAGGGGATTACATGTTAACAGTCCGTAATAGGGGATTACATGTTAACAGCCCGTAATAGGGGATTACATGTTAACAGCCCGTAATAGGGGATTACATGTTAACAGCTTGTAATAGGGGATTACATGTTAACAGCCCGTAATATGGGATTACATGTTAACAGCACGTAATAGGGGATTACATGTTAACAGCACGTAATAGGGGATTACATGTTAACAGCCCGTAATAGGGGATTACATGTTAACAGCCCGTAATAGGGGATTACATGTTAACAGCCCGTAATAGGGGATTACATGTTAACAGCCCGTAATAGGGGATTACATGTTAACAGCCCGTAATAGGGGATTACATGTTAACAGCCCGTAATAGGGGATTACATGTTAACAGCCCGTAATAGGGATTACATGTTAACAGCCCGTAATAGGGGATTACATGTTAACAGTCCGTAATAGGGGATTACATGTTAACAGCCCGTAATTGGGGATTACATGTTAACAGCCCGTAATAGGGGATTACATGTTAACAGCCCGTAATAGGGGATTACATGTTAACAGCCCGTAATAGGGGATTACATGTTAACAGCCCGTAATAGGGGATTACATGTTAACAGTCCGTAATAGGGGATTACATGTTAACAGCCCGTAATTGGGGATTACATGTTAACAGCCCGTAATAGGGGATTACATGTTAACAGCCCGTAATAGGGGATTACATGTTAACAGCCTAAACAAACTTGGTGGTAAAATAAATAACATGCCCTCTCTTAACCCTACCAATAACTCTGAGTTCAGGTGACAATAGACAAAAAAATCCCCTAATTTCCAAGAAATTAAGAAAATGGCCAAAATTTAACTAAAAATAATTGATTACATGTCCTGTATCAGTATGTCATAGCTGATTTGTTTACCTTTTTAAACTTCCGGTAATTATCTGCCCTTAGCCGGTCCTTACTTCCTGTCCTGACTTGTAATGGTGTCCTATGTAAATAAAATTTGTGTTCATTTACTCTCCCTCTCTGTTTGTACTTAATCCAAACCATCCTCGACCGGCGACAACACAACATGGTGTCAGAAGGACACAATAATGTTTTTTCAGTGAAAATCGCACAAGTAGGATCCAAGTACTCAAGAATGTTACTCAGTGAAAATCACACTTTATTGTGATATTTGTAAGGTTTAGGTGACACTACACTCGTCCCCAGAAAATATGCACGTGCGCACAGCTATACGCCGAGGTAAGAGGAATTTGACTTTACTATTTTGTTAATTTCTCATCATGGAAACCCCCCATACCTTAGCACCAAGGATAGATTGGTCCAGTCCTAAGTTGGGAAAAGAAATGGACATTTTTTTTACGTCAGGCCACATTATATTTTGGTGAACCACTTCGTGACGTGGACGACGACGTGAAAGTAAATCACCTTTTGTGGACTGGTGTCGAAGGGCAGGAGATTAGCGACCACTTCGTTTTTCAGACGGATGAAAGTAAAAATGTGGACAACTACATGAGACATTTCAAGAATTATGTCAGTCCTCAGTCAAATTTCCGAGTGTCTCGACACCAACTTTTACAGAGTCGCCAAGAGGAGAATGAGCCAGCCCACTCATTTCTAAAGAGGCTGAAGCAAATAATAAAAAATTGAGAATATGACCCCATAGTCGAAGAGACAAACTTGGTGGACTTATTTATATTTGGACTAAACCTCAAGTCAACCCAAAAGTCACTGTTAAAAGAGGGTAGGGGTTTATCAATAACGACAGTCTTATGTATAGCAGAAACTGAAGAGGCAACAATCAAACAGATGGAGGCAACCTGGACTCTGCTTGAGAAGCTCAGTGCACATGCGGTCCAATCAAGTCGTGCCCCCGAGTATACACACACATGTGGTTTTTGTGGTAGAGGTCACCATAAAGGAGAATGCCCAGCCAAGTGTAAGACCTGCCTGAAATGCAAGAAGACAGGTCACTTTGCAATAGTTTGTCGCTCGACAGAGAGAAGCAGAGGCAAAGAACAGGGTATCAGGATGGGAAGACCTCAAAGATACTCCAACAATACAAGTCGAGACAGTAAAATCCACACAGCCACCCAAAACGACAGTGAAAATGGAGAACTCTATTTTCATTCTGTAGAATGCGAAGTTCCCTTAGGCACAACAGCAGCCTATGCAAACTTAAGAATAGGCAACAAACTAGCCCAAATAGAGATCAAATCAAAAATTGACACAGGAGCTATGAGCAACCTGCTACCCCTGAGTGTGTACCAGCAATTAGTTAATGTACCACCGCACAAAACACTAGTGAGACTATTTGCATTTGGAGGCTCTGCGATAGAGCAAGCAGGATAATGCATTCTTGGAGTGAAATACCAGGACAGATTCACTAGTGCGACATTCTATGTGGTTAAAACAAAGGGGCCGATTCTGCTTGGATTACAAACCTCCAGAAAGTTGAGCCTGGTGACTTTCAATTTGGCAATAAACACGGACGATCCACTTAGGAACCAAAAGGAATGCCAGTCTGAAATGAGCATGAAAGAAAATCCTATCCCAAGAGGGATCCCCAAAGTACGGGAACAGATTCTTCACAAATTGTTGGATGTATTTGACGGCATTAGATGTCTGCCAGAAGAATATGCGATAAATGTAGACCAGACAAAAGCCTCAGTTGTACACCCACCCCGGCGAGTCCCTGTGGCCTTTAGGGACAAATTTAAAATTGAGCTTGATTCACTGGTAAATCAGGGTATCATAACTCCAGTGACCAAACCAACCTCAAAGGTCAACTCATTTGTTTGTGTCACAAAGGTCAATGGATCAGTAAGGCTATGTCTAGACCCCAAAGACCTGAACAAGGCCATACAGCGACTACATTTTGTGACCCCCACATTCGAAGACAGGGTCACAAGGCTACACGGTGCAAAATGGTTCACCCGATAGATGTAAAATCTGGTTACTGGCAAATGAAACTGAATGAGAAATCAAAGGAATTGACAACATTTATCACCCCATTTGGTAGATACATGTTCAATAGATTTCCAATGGGAGTGAGGAGCGCCCAGGATGAATTCCAGCGAGCCATGTTTGAGAACTTTGGAGACATTAAGAATGTTCTCTCTATCTCCGATGACACAATAGTGTACGGCTTTGAAGAAGATGGTAGCGATCATGACCAAGCACTCAATCAGCTCCTTCAAAGAGCTAAGAAAAGGAACTGCAAATTCAACCCAGACAAGTTGGTGGTACGCACATCAAAAATATTCAACTCTAAGAGAGCTCTGGGTGCCCCAGTTGCTTACTCCCATACTTGAATTTTAGGGATGAAGTTGGGATCCAAGATGGTATCCTACTGAAAGGCAACAAAATTATCATACCCGCTTCACTTCAACCAGATGTTCTGCAACAACTGCACTTATCACATCAGGGAGTAGAAAAAAACCCGACTGCGGGCCAGAACTGCTGTTTACTGGGTAGGAATAAATAAGGACATTGAGGATATGGTTGCAAGATGCCCCACATGTCAAAAGTATCAACCAAGTATCCCATCAGAAACATTGCTTCAACATGAAACCCCTTCTTACCCATGGCAGTATATCAGCACAGATCTCTTCACAATTGAAGGAAATGAGTACCTTTTAGTGGTAGACCAATATAGCCGCAGTCCATTTGTACAACGCCTGCAGTCAACAACATCTGCTGCAATGATCAAGCAGATGAAACAAATATTTGAGGGACAAGGTGTTCTTGAAGTGGTTTATAGTCACAATACACAAGTACGGAATTTGCCAACTTTGCGGAGAAGTTCAACTTTAAGCACTCAACATCATTACCACATTACCCTCAATCCAATGGGTTTTCAGAAAGAATGGTTGGTGTATGCAAGAAGCTACTTCTGAAGGCCCGAGAGAGAGACAATGATTGCCATTTGGCGATGATGTCATATAAAGCTACACCGCTTTCAACCAACCTTAAATCTCCAGCCGAACTCCTCCACGGAAGGCCCATCCGAACACCACTAGTCTCTAAACAACAGCTCAGAGATGAGCAAACCAGAGACATAATGCGATGAAACAAAGACAAGACAAAGAACCGGTATGACCAACGGAATAGCCTCCGTCATCCACCATTGCAGGCAGGTCAGCAAGTCCACATCCAAGATGAGAAAACCAAGTTGTGGAAACCTGGAACAGTCACACAAACCACTGCATAGCCAAGGTCATACCTTGTAGAATCCGCAGATGGCAGTATTCATCGAAGAATCAGACACTTCCTTAGGCCCGCAAGAGCGGAGTTGACTGAAAGTCTATATAACAATAGACACAACCACTCACTAACAGTTGATACAAATGCACCACCCATTAGTGATGGGATGCGTGTATACCCGAGCGACCGTGGTGTGATCTCTCCATCTAGCCAACACTGTACGAGCAGCCAATCAGAACCTACATACCCTACACCAGTACATAATGCACAAACTCTGCTCACAACTGCAAGGCCATATGCCGAGCCATATTTGGAGCCACGTCGCTCTGGAAGTCCCCGAAAGATACCACAAAGATTAGACTTGTAATGCTTTAAAAAAATCAAATTAAAAAAATAAATTTAAAAAAATCAAATTAAAAAATCACACCCTCCTTGTTAAACTTAACTAACAGAGATGTATCAGTATGTCATAGCTGATTTGTTTACCTTTCAAACTTGCGGTAATTATCTGCCCTTAGCCTGTCCCCATTTCCTGTCCCCACTTGTAATGGCGTCCTATGTAAATAAAGTTTTTGTTCATTTACTCTCCGTCTCTGTTTGTTCTTAATCCAAGCCATCCTCGACCGGCGACAACACAACATGTCCTTTAAGCGCTACCCCCGGGTTGAATTGTTTTATTCATCTTCCTCCCACAGGGTAAGATGTGACACAAGGGTGGGAAAGTGGGAATTGAAAAGCCAGCGCCCGAGAAGGTGAGCACTCTGGCCTACAAAAAATGCCTGGGCAGCCCCGTCGACATTCCCCGGTAGAGGCGCCTCAGGCAGTAAGCAATAAACTTACTCCTCCCCAAAGAGGAGAGGCAAAGCCTGGGAGGGTGGACCTCCTAGAACTGCATAGGGCAAATCAATATGCCGGCGGAATCAAGGCCCGAAGGCCAAGATGATACCGGTCTATAGGATGTAGTAGCCATCGGAACAGATACTACACTTTGATCTTAGCCAAAAGGCCAATTTTTTACATGTATAAGAAAGCGTTTTGTGTTTTTAGTAAAATCTTGGCCATTTTCTTAATTTCTTGGAAATCAATTGTGTGTGTCAGGGATTTTTTTGTCTATTACTTAGAGTTATTGGTAGGGTTAAGGTAGGGCATGTCATTTTTTTTACCGCCAAGTTTGTTTAGCCTGTTAACATGTAATCCCTATGAAAAGCGTAAAACTGTAAAATCCAAAAAATATTTTTTTTTTAATTTTTTTAATTTTATTTCGAGGGCGGTGGGGGGGGGTGTTTTTCTTAGTGGCCAAGAAGTTTGTGCTCAATTTACGTTAAAATTATAAAAGAAACTGATCCTCCCTCTAAACTAATGAAAATTATTTTTTTTTTCTTTGCGGATATTCTTAAAGGCTGTTCACATATAATTTGCTCAAAAATATAGAATTTAATATTTTTAGGGGGAAACTGCGGTGGATGTGTGTGGTGTTTGGTAATAAACAACAGTCAATTGTGGTGGTTGTAAACATATCTTTATTTAACAAGGGTTATAACAACATGTGTGTATCAACGGTCGTAATCTCTCTATCTATGTCCCTAGCTATGTCGCTGCTGCTGCTTCCTGCTCTCGTACCGATCACGTTGGTACGTGATCTTCGACACTACATCTTCCCTCTTTTTTTTTTATAAATTTATGTCACTATAAAGTCTTCTTGCCACACTGGGGTGGATCTTACTCTAGGTGTTCTGATTGAATCACTAGGGGCAGTTAGGGCCGGTGTTAGGGGTTCTTGAGCAGTTTCCTTAGGGTCTGGACTGGAGATGGGAAGTGCATCGATTGGGTTGAGGTGTGTGTCTTCGATATCTGTTGTAGAAGTAGGGGGCCAGTGGGTTGTATCAGGGGGAGAGTAAACTGCTTTAGGGACGTCGGTGTAGTCAGGACTATACTGCATGTCGCCGGGTACCTTTTTTACATGGGCAGCGTTTCTCATTCTCACTTGGCCTTGGGGTTGTTGTATTAGAACAGCATTTCCCTTCTTTTCCACAACTTGATAGGGCTGAGACTCGAACCGAGCGTCCAGCTTGTTTGTTCTGTGTAAATTTTTACACAATACTGTGTCCCCTCTCTGGATCTGTTGGTCTCTGGCTCCTCTTCTCTGGTCAGCAGCTATGTTGCGTTTTAGTTTGTGTAGAGCATCCTTATCATGTACGTCACTAAAATCAGTGGACGCTCCTACAATACTTGGCAGCTTACCTCGGAGTTCGCGGTTCATTAGTAACTTCGCTGGAGATACTCCGGTTACTGTGTGAGGGGTGGTTCGGTATTGGAACAGAAAATTCCTTAGTTCAGTCCTCCAGTCTTTCCCTTCGACTTTGGCGATCTTAATTGCCTTTAGGATTGTTCTGTTGAACCGTTCCACTTCGCCGTTGGACTGTGGCCAATACGGGATCCCTCTCACCTGGGTGATGCCGTGAGTATTCATATACTCATTGAATTCTCTTGATGAGAATGGCTGTCCGTTGTCACTCCTCAGATAGTTGGGATATCCATGATGATTGAACATCATTTCTAGTGCACCCGTTACATTTTTGGCATTTGCTATTTTCATATGCGCAACTTCTGGCGATCTTGAGTAGTAGTCGACAACAGCCAGCAGGTAGTTCCCTTCGGAGACACTCAGTAGGTCAACAGCTACATAGGTCCAGGGTTGGTCAGGCAGCGGTGTACTCTCTAGTTCTTCTGGAGGGGCATTTTTGCCAACCACTTGACATGGGTAACACGCTTTTACTCGCTTTTCTGCCATTCTATCCATCTCTGGCCACCAAACTTTGGACCGTAGGCGATTTTTGGTTCGCACAATCCCTTGGTGTCCTTCATGAGCCAGTACAACTACCCGCCCCTGAAGTGCCTCAGGGATTATGATCCTGCGTCCTCGGATGACCATCTGTCCTGCTATCCAGAGTTCATCTTTGATTGCATGAAATGCAGTACCTTTGAAATGGGTCCAGTCATTTTCGGATATAGCTTGCCGAAGTTTGGAGATCGTAGCATCATTCTTTGAAGCTTTTTCCACTTCACAGGGAGTCAGTGCCTGAGGTACAGTATCTTTAATGATACTGTAGATGTAGTCCATTGTTTCCTTTTCCTCAGTTTTGTCTGGGTTTTCAACGGGCTGTCGACTCAGCAGGTCCGCCTTATTGGTTCGGCCAGGAATGAGGATGACTTTGTAGGTGAACTGTTGTAGAAACAACAGCCATCTCTCCACTCTTGCTGAAGGGGGCTTCGAGGAAGGTGATAGTACCTTTACCAGCGCTTTGTGATCAGTCAGGATCTGAAAGTCACATCCAATGAGGTACAGACTGAACTTTTTGCATGCCCAGAATACTCCCAGTGCTTCTCTTTCAAATTGAGAATATCGGGACTCTGTTGGTGTGAGCTTCCTACTGGCATAGTATACTGGTTTTCAGTATCCGTTTAGCTGCTGTTGTTCAATGATTGCACCCACGCCAACGGGAGAAGTATCAGTTGTGATTCTAGTTGGCAACTCAACACTGTAGTATGCCATGACTGGCGCTTCAATTAACCCTTTCTTTAGTTTGTTAAAGGAATATTGTTCCTCTTCTTCCCATCTCCAATCAGAATCTAGTCTTGTAAGATCCCAAAGTGGTGCAGTTACACTAGCAAAATGGGGCACAAACTTAGCACAGAATTGGGCCAGTCCCAAGAAACTCCTCATCTGTGATGCATCTTTTGGTGGAGGAGCATCAACTACAGCCTTCACCTTTTCGTCCGAGACCTTCAAGCCGTCTTGTGTCAGAATGTGGCCCATGTATCTTATAGATGTCATTTAAATCTGGCACTTCTTTCCATTGACGGTCAGTCCTTGTTCGGCTAGGTGTTGGAAAACTTTGGCGAGTCTAGTGTCGTGCTCACTTTCTGTTTTCCCGACTACTATGATGTCATCTGACATGTTGTATGCTCCTGGGCAGCCAGCTATAACCTGACTTATGATTTGCTGAAATTTTTCTGAGACCATGTTTACCCCAAACATAAGTCTTTTATACCGGTATAGCCCATCAGGTGCAGCAAATGTTGTGATTTCTCTGGAGTCTGGATGCAACTCTATTTGATGGTAGGCCATATTCAAATCTACTTTTGAGAAATATTTGCCTCCAGCCATTTCTTGTATAGTTTCCTCAATCGTGGGCACTGGATGACGTTCTCGAACGATAGCTTCGTTTGCTCTACGCATGTCGATACATATCCTCACATCGCTTTTTCCATTGTCCTCGGGCCTTTTTTCCACTGTCACTAAAGGATTCACCCATTGAGAAGGTTCCCTGACCCTCTCAATTACATCCAGATCAACCAGTTCTTGCAATTTGTTTAGGACACATTGCCGCCGCTTGAATGGTATCCGACGTACTGGCTGAGTGACAGGTATAATTTCTGGATTTATTTTGAATTTTAATTGGTAGTTTTTCAGTTTTCCCAATCCACTGAAAACCTTTGGAAATTCTTTTAGTATTCTTGTCCATATATCCAGTTCCGAGCAGTTCAAGATGTTGGCGTTAACGCCCACACTTAAAAGTCCTAGTCTTTTACTAGTTCTACCACTTAAAAGTGACGCTTGGGCCTGTGGTATGACAAAAAATGGAACTGTTATGTAGCGATTTGTGCTAGGAACTTCAACCTTCAATATGCACTTTCCTAGAAGGGGAAGTGGTTTTTCACTAGCATAGGGGTATAGTTTAGTAGAATCTGGCTGGAGCTTAATTTTGGGTCCTTCTTTTTCTATTTTCTTGAAGTCCTCTACAGATAATGTATTATGCTGTGCTCCTGAGTCTATCACTAAAGGGATGGTGGTGTTTCTGACTTTGAGGTTTATTACATTTTCACTCATTGATATTTTGAATAAATTAAACCCATTAGCACCACCAGTTTTGTTATCTTCCCTTTCCCCTACACTCTGTTGAATTCCTTTGTTATGATAATGCTTTCGTCCACCACGACTGTATTTTGGGGCTCTGTCATGTTCGTTTCTATTCTGCGTTTTTGTTTGTTTGTTTTTGTAGAAACAACAGACTTCAAAATGTCCCTTTTTCCCACAGATTCCACACTTGTGATGCTTGCTTCTAACACAATCTCTTGCAAAATGTCCATTCCCCCCACACTTATAACATGCAGATGACACATTGTGGCTTGGTTTAGGTTTTTGTCTGTCGCTTAATCTATTTATATCAGACGTACAAGTAGATCCTAAAATTAGGGCCTCTTTGTGGTGGTACGTCCCAATAATTTGGATGAGACGATCCAACATCAAGTTGCTTTCACCATATAATTTGGCTTTTAGTTCCGCGTCCTTTATGTGAAGAAGGATCTTGTCTCTGACGAATTCGTTCGGTTCTGGAGTGAAACCGCACACCTTCGCCAAACTCTTTAAGCGAGTGATATAATTATTCACGGTTTCTCCCGTGTTTGGTTCAGACTCCCAAAATCTTGAACGCGCTTTAGGGATATTTTCCTTTAGAGCGAAAGTTTTGTCAAACAGTTCTATAGCTGTTTGGAATACATCGACTCTTTCTTTATTAGCCTCGTGTCCGGCTTTTTGTTCGTCCGTGAAATTCGTCCAAATTTCACGCAGACCCTCACCTCCTGTTAACAAAAGGATAGCTCTTTTTTGCTCAGAATTTATGACACCTGAAGCTAGTATGAAAATTTCCAGATCGGTTTTCCAATTTACCCATCTTTTATGTAAAGACTCTGGGTCTCCGATCGTATCTAACGCACGTGGAGGGCTTAGCCCCCCCCCCCAATGTGACGAATTTTGCCATATTGTTGTTTAAAAGGACAATAAGATGTGAATAACAAAAGGATTGTTATTTAAAGACAATAAATGTGATAACAAACGAATTACTTATCTCTCGTTTTTTTTCTGTACTTTTCCTTTGGAAGAAAAAAAGTATATTTTTCTTTCTCTCTTGTAGCACGTGTGACCTCTTTTTTCGTGTTTTTTTTCCGTAGAAAAGTTCGTTGTTTGCACTTTTTTTTTTGTAGATGTCTTTCTTTGCTTTTTTTTTTGTGTAGAATTTCATCTCATCGTCGTCGCCAGTTTGTGGTGTTTGGTAATAAACAACAGTCAATTGTGGTGGTTGTAAACATATCTTTATTTAACAAGGGTTATAACAACATGTGTATCAACGGTCGTAATCTCTCTATCTATGTCCCTAGCTATGTCGCTGCTGCTGCTGCTTCCTGCTCTCGTACCGATCACGTTGGTACGTGATCTTCGACACTACAGTGTGGTTCTGTAAATTTACCAAATATTTTTTTAGAATTTCGTATATAAATTTAACGCAACTGATCGCCCATTTATGGACCATTATAGCTTTTTAGGGCATTACAAAAAATTATTTTGCTATGGGAGATAAATTATGTGTGTGCTTTTTTGTGTAGGGGGGGGGTCATCTAAACTTTTTTCATTTTCGCCAAGTTTTCGTAATTGCCTAAAAAAAGTAGAATCCCATTTTTTTTTTTTACCGGAAATGGGTTATTTAATTGAATATGTTAATTTACAAAATAACCAAAATAATTTATTCAATATGGAATAATTAAAAATTTAATTTAAATTAAAAATACGAAAATAAAGTTAGTTAAGCGAACAGTTTTAATTTTCCCTCGTGAAAATCAAAATTTACAAGTAGTTTTTACAGTTCGTAAAGGTAAGTTTTTCTAAATTCTTTTTTAAATTTTGTCTTACTAAATAATAATTTTCTTTTGTTCAAAATTAACTTTAGCTTATTACCTTACAAGTACAACCAAATTTAGCTTTTTCGGGGCGGTTATTTCATACCTTAATCAGACCGGCAAAGTCTGGGTTATGCTAGAATTCTATAAAAAAAAATTGTGTATAGACGATAAAAATGGTTTTATATTGTTGTTGCATTTTTCAAAAAATAATATTTAATGAGGAACTATTTCGACTTAAAATCTGTTTAGTACAACGCATGTAATCTGAAGATAAACACGTTTGAAATGTGTAACTATGCTAGAATAATCGATAGTTTTACAAAATGGAGTCTTACGGGACTGGAAGTGTTGTGCACCAACAAAAGTACACTAAAATAATTCAAACACGGACAAAAGCTTATTCACGTAAAAATAAATTAATTTGAAAAAGTAAAAAAATATAATATCGTGAATCCGATAAGTGATTTATTTAAATCAAAATCTAGGGGATATTTTCGTAATATATAATCACTATATCTAAAATGAGTTTACTTGTTAACTTCTACGATGCTTTATTGTCAAAAAAATGGAAAAAAATAATAAATAGTGAAAATTTCATTAAAATTGGTTTATTTCCTGAATTTAAATGAAGGAAAGTGTTGTGTTGTTGTCGATCGAGGATAGCTTGGATTAAAAAACAAGCAGAGATGGAAAGTAAATGTATGCATACTTTATTTACGTGTACCACCATTACAAGAGGGGACAGGAACTTGGGACAGTCTAAGGGCAAATAATTATCGGAAGTTCCAAAGGTGAACAAACATCGCATGTGATAATGTACAGATATAACATCTCTCTTCTTTAAGTTAAACAAGGAGGGTATGATTTTTTTAAAGAATTACAAATCCAGTCTTTCTGGTATTTTGGGGGGACGTCCAGAGCAATTTTATTTGGATATGGCCTTGAAGTTGTGAGCGGAGCTTATGCATTGTGCACTGGTGTAGGGTATGTAGGTGCTGATTGGCTGCTCGTACAGTGTTGGCTACATCGCACCACAGTTAATAGGGTATACCTGCATCTCATCACTAATGGGTGGTGCATCAACTGTTAGTAGGTGGTTGTGTCTCTTATGTAGATTTTCGGTCAACTCCGCTCTTGCTGGCCTTAGGAACTGTCTGTTCCTTTGATGAATACTGCCATCTGTGGATTCTACAAAGTATGACCATGGCTCTGCAGTGGTTTGTGTGACTGTTCCGGATTCCCACAAATTGGTTTTATCATCTTGGACATAGACTTGCTGACCAGCATGCAATGGTGGATGGCGGCGACTATTTTGTTGGTCATACCGGTTCTTTGTTTTGTCTTTGTTCAATTGTATTGTGTATCTGGTTTGTTCATCTCTGAGCTGTTGCTTAGAGACTAGTGTAGCAGAAAAAATTAATCTTCCACCTCTTCTTTCTCTTCTTCTTCCTCTTCTTCTTCCTCTTCTTCTTCCTCTTCTTCTTTCTCTTCTTCTTTCTCTTCTTCTTCCTCTTCCTCTTCTTTCTCCTCTTCTTTCTCTTCTTCTTTCTCTTCTTCTTTCCACGTCGTCCCTCGTAGACTACGCTCTCAGCCTTCTGCCGTCTTGCCTCCAGCGACCCGTTTTTATATCAAACTGGACTCTCGTCTTCGCGAGAGAACACGAGATTTCACGGGATTACCTGGCGATATTAAGCCTAGGACGCCATCTTGCCGCTCTTTGGGCGGTCCAGCCCTGCAGAGCGCGCATCGAGACCGTTTTCCAGGTAATCCCATGTTTTCACAATTTATAACACACTCCCCCCTGATCTCATTATCACAGAAAGAGCAGGGAGGCCGTGTCCTTTTTCTTCGAGTGCTTCTTCGGGGAAGGGGATTCGGGGCCTCATCGTCATCCGTGCTGTCTTCCGTGGCAGGAAGGTCAGCGAACCTGAGGCTGCGCATCGCAGCATCACTGTCCGGGCTTTCATCAGCAGTAGGAGGGTCAGTACATTCAAGGCTATCACTCTCAGTGTCGCTGCGCGATGAAGCCGTCATGAACCAGAATGATGGTTCGCTGGTCAGGGATTCAATGTCATTATCCTCGTTAAATGGCAGCTGCGTTTGGAATACCGATCTTAAGTCTTTAATGTGACGGGGTACTCCATCAACTCGCACCGCCTGCGGGCTGATCACTTCAGTGACACGACCGGTTCCGTAACGAGTCGTGCACTGGCCTCGGGGTTTTTTAACCCAAACGACATCTCCTTTTTTCATTTTCTCCTGTGGAGGTTCTGGTTCGGGCAGTAAGCTGCTCTCCAAACCTCTCGCCCTGACATGGTATGTATGTAGCGCATTAGCTGGCGCGGTGGAGGGTGAAGTATCGTCCTTAGGGGTGACGTTATACCAATAGACTGCTTCAGCCACCGTACACCCCTTCCGCGCTGCGATGGTCTTGATAGTCTTATGGTTGCGCTCAATAATTCCGTTCCCACTGGGCACATAGGCACACCGAAAACGCAGACGGACACCCCAGCCATCTACAAACTGTTTGAACGGTGCACTAACAAAAGCGGGGCCATTGTCGGTCAATATCTCAGAAGGAGGGCCACGCTCAAGGAACACACTTTCCAACTCATGGACAATGGCAGCCGTATCCTGCCGGCGAAGGGACCGCCACAATGCAAATCGGGACGGTCCGCAGTCAATAAGGGTCAAGAAATTCCCCCCGTTGTAGTGAGTTATGTCCATCGCAATCCTATCCCAGTTATACTTCACACCGAGTGTGCCCTTCTTCCACCGGACAGGTGCTGGGTCGATCGATTGGCAGGTGTTGCAACTTCTCACAACAGATTTCACAGCCCTCCGT
Organism: Sepiola atlantica; assembly: GCA_963556195.1. Taxonomy (NCBI): domain Eukaryota; kingdom Metazoa; phylum Mollusca; class Cephalopoda; order Sepiida; family Sepiolidae; genus Sepiola; species Sepiola atlantica. The sequence goes on from OY744549.1 coordinate 44,145,294, forward strand.
GACACAGAGGGGTCAACCAACCTGGCGAAGTAAAAGGTTCGGTTTACACCAGGGTGCCCGCTTTGGCAATGGACATCAGCGATACGCTCTGGGCTGAGTCTACGTCCCACCGCAGCACAATTTACAGGTGCTGGTTCGTTCACTTCTTTCTGCAGGTCCAGCCAACGGCGAGGCACTCTGGTCAATCGATCCGCTCGATTCAAACAGGACTGCACCAGTGTCACATCTATGACCAAGTTGTATTCATTGATGGTTTCGGTTAGGGTAGCAAGCCGCCTCCGGATTAACATTTCGGCCGATGCCTTCGTTGTCAGCCGTGCTTTTCCGTTCAAGGCATCGGTCATCCACCGATGCACACACGTGGAATCCGTGATAACGTGGAGGACGCTAGCCTGCCACTGAAGCGCTAGATTGACTCCTTTCAGTGTAGCATCGAGTTCAGCTAGGTTTATGTGCTTAGCGTCATTCTCTGGCCGGAGCCAGCAGGCATCTTCTACTATACTTCCGTTGACTGCCAGAGCAACGCCAAGGGCAAGTGAGCTGGCGTCCACCCAAACTGTAAACTCACTCCCATCGACGCACCAGCTCCCTCGTACAGGGTCATCATTGGTCACTCTGGCCACAGCTTCCACCAGCATGCTTCGCAGGGAAGGATCACGCACCTCATCGTCCCATCCTGTTGACAAAGAAGTTGCCCGTCGCTTTATAGCCGCCACAGCCACTCGGAGCCACCCACACACAGGGAAGTGACCCACCAGTTTTCCACACACGGAAAACGTGCTCCGACGTGTGATGGTAGATGGGATTTCCGGGATTTCACCGCCCCTTCCCCATTGGAGGCCATCTGCACTTCCGCTCACCTGCAGCCCGAGCACTTTCGCCCCATCCTGCAGCCGCTCCGGTTCCTTGCACGACAACCCGAAGTGCTCAAAGTGTTCTTTGACCGCCTGGGCAGACAGCAGGCTCTCATTGACAAAAATGTCGTCTATATAAGACGATGTCGCCTGTTGCACAGCTTTATCCTGACGCCGGATCGCCCGCATGATCGCCGTCATGATGCCCGGGGCTACATTCAAGCCGAACCCCAGCCTGGTCAAGCAATAGCGAGTTCCTTTGATTACCACCGTCTGGAATGGCCACAGCGATTTCTCAACATGTATTTGTAGGTAAGCTCTTCGCAAGTCCAGTATGGCCGCTTCCGCACCCTGCCGTCGCCACTCTCGCAGTTTATGAGCACAAACGTCAGCCCCCGAAGTGTACGGGTCAACGTGTTCATTGAGTTCCCGGTAATCAAGAACAGGTCGAACTTTCTGCTTGTTCTCTTGTCTGATAGCCATCAGGGGAATTAGCCCCCGCGGGGGCCCGAGCTCATCCTCTGGGTATGGAATTAACCAGCCGTTATCCAGCCACACTTGAAGTTCTGCCTCGTACTGCCCCCTAAGCCATGCAGGAGGGGGATACTCTGTCAGCCGATTCCGCAAAGACACTGGTGGCTGGTCGCCTGCCCACTTCCAGGACGCTGTCCATGTGTTTGTGCCCTTGTCATATTCTGCGTGGAAATCGGGTTCGTCAAGAGTGATTGCTGCACACATTTGTTTGTCTGGTCGAGGGAATCTCACATCACCGACGCTGTTTACAGTAATTCCGCCTAGCTGTGTAATAGTGTCCATTCCAAGGAGAAGGTCATATCCGAGCAGCTCCCCATCGACCACCAACACCGTCACAGCCACCGGGGGGCCATTGTCAATGCTGATATGAACAACACTGGATCCACAACACACTAATGAGCCTTTGCCGACAGTCAGGACGGGGATCTGTCGTTTCTTCCATGTGATGCAACATTCCTTTCGAAGGAGGGTTTGGGTACAGCCGGTGTCAACCAGCGCTGAACGTTTACACCCATCAACTTGAACTGTCACTGCAGGAAGCGCTTTGTTCAATGCCGCTTTGGGGAGGGTGCTAGCGCTGCGGCGTCCTCCCCTTGCCCGTTTCCCGGACAATTCCGTGCTATGTGGCCTGGCTTATTGCATTGGTAACACCGTATTACTTTTCGTGCTCCATAATTTGGGGTGCGCCTTGTGCCGCCTCTGCAGTCTCTGGAGAAGTGGTTGGGGCCACCACATGTATAGCATCGTAGGCCCTCTGCTGGCGAGTCCAAGGTGTCAACCGCTGCAGAGACCAGTTCTCGATCGTCCTTCAAGATGTTTCGTGCTCTCGCCAACAACTCCACCAATTCAATCTCTGTGAGTCTCAATGATGCTCGCAGCAGTCGGCTTGCATCGTCCGGAAGTCCAGACAAAAAGGCGCATGCCAATATGCTGTCACTCGCACCGCCGAAGGGAGCAGCAAGCTTTTTCAAGTCGGCCATGTAGACGTCCACTGTCTCCCCCGGCCCAAGCCGGCGTTCGGAAAATTGCCTCCAGGCAACAAAAGGATCTGCACCAAATGCCCCGTGCAGCGCCTGTGCAATCTGCTCCATGGTCGCATCATTACTAAGCTGCTGGTACACGGCGTAAGCCCCCTTAGTGAGTCTCAATGGGATGACCATAGCTGGGTCTTTAATTTTGCACAACCGGCAAACACGCTCGGCCTTCTCCAGCCATTCGACCACCGATGGACCAGCAGGAGAGCCGTCGAATTCCGGAATCAATCTGATGTCGAATTTTTCCATAACAATGCCGAAATAGCTTGTAGCAGAAAAAATTAATCTTCCACCTCTTCTTTCTCTTCTTCTTCCTCTTCTTCTTCCTCTTCTTCTTCCTCTTCTTCTTTCTCTTCTTCTTTCTCTTCTTCTTTCTCTTCTTCTTTCTCTTCTTCTTTCTCTTCTTCTTCCTCTTCCTCTTCTTTCTCCTCTTCTTTCTCTTCTTCTTTCTCTTCTTCTTTCCACGTCGTCCCTCGTAGACTACGCTCTCAGCCTTCTGCCGTCTTGCCTCCAGCGACCCGTTTTTATATCAAACTGGACTCTCGTCTCCGCGAGAGAACACGAGATTTCACGGGATTACCTGGCGATATTAAGCCTAGGACGCCATCTTGCCGCTCTTTGGGCGGTCCAGCCCTGCAGAGCGCGCATCGAGACCGTTTTCCAGGTAATCCCATGTTTTCACAATTTATAACACAGTTCAGATGGGCATCCCGTTGAGGAGTTCGGCTGGCATTTAAGGTTGTTAGGAAGTGGTGTAGCTCTATATGACATCATCACCAAATAGCAATCTTTGCCAGTTTCTCAGGTCTTCGGAAGTAGTTTCTTGCATACACCAACCATCCTTTCTGCAAACCCATTGGGTTGAGGGTAATATGGTGATTATGTTGTGTGCTTGAAGTTGAACTTCTCTGCAAAGTTGGCAAGTTCCGTACTTGTGTACTGAGGCCCATTGTCGCTATAGACCACTTCAGGAGCACCTTGTTCCTCAAATATTTGTTTCATCTGCTTGATCAATGCAGCAGATGTTGTTGACTGCATGCGTCATACAAATTGACTCAAGATATATTGGTCTGCCACTAAAAGGTATTCATCTCCTTCCGTTGTGAAAAGATCTGTGCTGATATACTGATATGGGTAAGGAGAGGTTTCATGCTGAAGCAATGATTCTGATGGGGAACTTGGTTGATATTTCTAACATGTGGGGTATCTTGCAACCATGTCCTCAATGTCCTTATTTATTCCTACTCAGTAGACGGCAGTCCTGGCTAGCAGCCGGATTTTTCTACTCACTTATGTGACAATTTGTTGCAGAACATCTCGTTGGAGTGAAGCGGATATGATTATTTTGTTGCCTTTCAGTAGGACACCATCTTGGATCCCAACTTCTTCCCTAAATTTCAAGCATGGGAATAAGCAACTGGGCCAACTGGACCGATCAAATGGCCATCCGGTCATCACAGTGTTGATCGGCTCTCTTAGAGTTGAATCCTTCATGGTTTCCAGCTTAATGTTTTGTAGGCCTGTTGGTGATGCACTTAGGTGAATGTTCCTTATGTGGATGTAAGGTCGATACCTTCAATTTGATTGCCTGGTCTGGGTGACCCTTTGACAAACAGTCAGCTATGTTAACTGGTCTACCTGGGCTGTATAATAATACTCTTGAATCGTAAGCAGCATCCTTGCCAGTCTTGGAGGTGCTTGTACCAGGTTCTTGAGTGCGATTGATTCTAATGGCTTGTGGTCAGTCTTAATCGTCACTCTGTGACCCCATACATAATGATGGAACCTTTCTAGGCCAAAAACTACAGCAAACATCTCCCTTTCAATATTTGAGTATCGTGTCTCCTGCTTAAGATTAATTTTAAATTTGTTACTTAATACCACAGAAAGTTGGTTTGGTCACTGGGGTTATGATGCCCTGATTTACCGGCAAATCAAGATCAATTTTAAATTTGTTCCTTACTGCCACAGGAAGTTGGTTTGGTCACTGGGGTTGTGATGCCTTATTAACCGGCAAATCAAGATCAATTTTAAATTTGTTCGTTAATGCAACAGGAAGTTGGTTTGGTCACTGGGGTTATGATGCCATGATTTACCAGCAAATCAAGATCAATTTTGAATTTGTCCCTTAATGCCACAGGGACTCGCCGGGGTGGGTGTACAACTGGCGCTATTGTTCGGTCTGCATTTATCACATATTCTGCTGGCAGACATACAATGCCGTCAAATACATCTTAAAATTTGTGGAGAAAAAAAAATTAATTCTAATCTTGATAATGTGCAAATTATCAATAATAATAAATGAATTTTAATACTAATAATAATACAAAAATATTTCAATAAAATTTTTTTTTAATTCTAATGATAATTAGCAAATTTTCAATAATAACATTTAAATTCTAATAATAAAAAAATATGATATAGTAGGGCGCTGGTTTTCTGCACCTGACCTGCAGAGAAGGTAAATAAAAACATGTTTCATTGTGATGACTGGTATCATTTATCTTATGTTGACATAGATCAGCCATTATGATATTCCTGATGATAACTCATTATCTCAGGATAGTTGGCATGTTTGTTGTCGTCCTGGTATAACCCCATCACCTTCACACCCATAATGTGTTCACTGTTTGGCTAAGAATAAACAATTCTGAACTGAAGTAGTTTTATAACATTCATAATTCATTAACACCAGTTTGTCCATTGTGTCACCCTGGATTTGATCAAACTAATAATAAGAAAAATTTCAATAATAATAATACTAAAAAAATTCAATATTTAACAAAATTTCAATGATAATACTAAATAGAATATAAACAGAATTTCAATAATAATAAACAACATTATTAAATATTTAAGACAATTTAAATAATATTTAGCAAAATTTACATCACAAATTTTCAATAATAATAAATAAAATTTCAATAATAATAATAATAATACAAAAATATTTCAATAAAAAGAAAATGTAATTCTAATCATGATAATTAGCCCATTATCAATAATAAATAAAATTTCAATTCTAATAATAAAAACATTGATAGATAATGATAATACACTAATAATAAATAAAATATGAGTAAAAAATGAATATTAAGTCCACAAAAATTTTAATGAAATAAGAAACCAAAATTTCTATAGTAATAATAAACAAAATTTCAATAATAATATATAAAATTTAAATCTTAAGCAACTTTCAGTAATAATATATGCAATTTAAATCAAGCTAAATTTCAGTAATAATATATACAATTTAAATCATCAGCAACATTTCAGTAATAATATATACAATTAAAATCATAAACAAAATTTTAGTAGTAATATATACAATTAAAATCATAAGCAAAATTTCAGTAATAATATATGCTATTTAAATCATAAGCAAAATTTCAGTAATTATATATACAATACAAATCATAAGCAAAATTTCAGTAATAATATATGCAATTTAAATCATAAGCAACATTTCAGTAATAATATATACTATTTAAATCGTAAACAAAATTTCAGTAATAATATATACAATTTAAATCGTTAACAAAATTTCAGTAATAATACATACAATTTAAATCAAGCCAAATTTCAGTAATAATATATACAATTAAAATCATAAGCAAAATTTCAGTAATAATATATACTATTTAAATCGTAAACAAAATTTAAGTAATAATATATGCTATTTAAATCATAAGCAAAATTTCAGTAATAATATATGCAATTTAAATCATGAGCTAAATTTCAGTAATAATATATACTATACAAATCATTACAATTTGAATCATAAGCAAAATTTTAGTGACAGATAAAATTTAAATCATGAGCAACATTTCAGTCGTAATATATATTTTTAATTCATAAGCAAAATTTCAGTAATAATATATACAATTTTAATCATGAGCAAAATTTCAGTAATAATATATGAATGTAAATCATAAGCAACATTTTAGTCATAATATATACAATTTTAGTCATCAGCAAAATTTCAGTAACAGTAATAGACAAAATTTTAGTAATGAATAAATTCCAGTAATAATAACATTTATAAACATAATTTTATTACTTATAATAATAGCAATAAAATTTTTATTATAATGATAAAAAAATCATAGATAATAATAATATACAAATTTTATATAATAAATCAAATATTAGTTAAAAATTAGATAGCAACCAGTTTTTATAGTAATAATGAACAAAATTTCAATAACAATAAACAAAATTTCAACAATAATAAACAAAAGTTCAAGAATTATAATACACAAAATTTAAATAATAGTTCACAAAATTTCTCTAATAATCAACAAAATTTCTATAATAATAAACCAAATTTTAACAATAATAAACAAAATTTCAACAATAATAAACAAAAAAGTTTGATTACAAAAAAGGCAGGAAGTGTCATTAAAAATGTAATAAAAAATTTTACACCAGAAAGTATGATATTTCCATGTCAATATTTCTTTTTGTATACTCAATTACAATTTTATCTAAAAATTTATAACTATAGAATATTACTATGATAATTGTACATATTATTGAACATTAATGGCAATATTATTTTGCTTATTAAAACATATTTTTGTTTAATATGAAATCTTTTTTATTTGTATTAATATCGTTTCTTTATTTACAGATTCATACTATTATTGAAAAGGATCATTTTCAAATCTGACAAACAATGAATAAAAATGTTGAATCAGCATTTGAGAGGTAGAAGAGAATAAAATGGAACACTAAAATATCTATGTATGCTATACAAAGTGTTAGGCGCAATATGGTACTCCTTGATTTCTGACAACTTTGACTGAAGTAAAATGAAACAAAAAAGAAGCAAACTATATTTGTGTAAAGTTTGTGGGACAGCATTTTCAAAGAAATTCGATTTGCGGAAGCACATGCGAAAACACACAGGAAAACAACCATATTCTTGTAAAGTTCGTGGGATTGCATTTCACGGAAAGGCCATTTGCATCAACATATGAGCAAACACACAGGAGAACAACCATACTCTTGTAAAGTTTGTGCAACTGCATTTTCACAGAAAAGCACTTTGCATAAACACATACAAACACATACAGGAGAAAAACCATATTCTTGTAAAGTTTGTGGAACTGCATTTTCACAGAAAGGCAATTTGCAGAACCACATGCGAACACATACAGGAGAACAACCATATTCTTGTGAAGTTTGTGGAACTGCATTTTCACACAAAAGCACTTTTCAGAAGCACATGCAAACACATACAGGAGAACAACCATATTCTTGTGAAGTTTGTGGGACTGCATTTTCACAGAAAGGCAATTTGCAGAAGCACATGCGAACACATACAGGAGAACAACCATATTCTTGTGAAGTTTGTGGGACTGCATTTTCACGTAAAGACACTCTGAAAAACCACATGCCAACACATACAGGAGAAAAACCATATTCTTGTGCACTTTGTGGAACTGCATTTTCACACAAAGGCACTTTGCAGAAGCACATGCAAACACATACAGGAGAACAACCATATTCTTGTGAAGTTTGTGGGACTGCATTTTCACGTAAAGACACTCTGAAAAACCACATGCAAACACATACAGGAGAAAAACCATATTCTTGTGCAATTTGTCGAACTGCATTTTCAGAGAAAGGCACTTTGCAGAAGCACATGCGAACACATACAGGAGAACAACCATATTCTTGTGAAGTTTGTGGGACTGCATTTTCACACAAAGGCAATTTGCATCAACACATGCAAACACATACAGGAGAAAAACCATATTCTTGTAAAGTTTGTGGAACTGCATTTTCACAGAAAAGCAATTTGCAGAAGCACATGCGCACACATACAGGAGAAAAACTATATTCTTGTGAAGTTTGTGGGACTGCATTTTCACGTAAAGACACTCTGAAAAACCACATGCAAACACATACAGGAGAAAAACCATATTCTTGTGCACTTTGTCGAACTGCATTTTCACACAAAGGCACTTTGCAGAAGCACATGCAAACACATACAGGAGAACAACCATATTCTTGTGAAGTTTGTGGGACTGCATTTTCACAGAAACGCACTTTGCATCAACACATGCGAACACATACAGGAGAAAAACCATATTCTTGTAAAGTTTGTGGAACTGCATTTTCACGTAAACACACTTTGCAGAACCACATGCGAACACATACAGGAGAAAAACCATATTCTTGTAAAGTTTGTAGAACTGCATTTTCACAGAAAGGCAATTTGCAGAAGCACATGCGAACACATACAGGAGAAAAACCATATTCTTGTGAAGTTTGTGGGACTGCATTTTCAGAGAAAGGCACTTTGCAGAAGCACATGCGAACACACACAGGAGAACAGGAGTTTGAATTACCTATTGGGGAGTTTGAACTTCCTACTTGACACTATCCTCGAGTGTCTTCGGTCTCTCTGTACAAGGGTCTGTCAGGACAACCTGACATGAGGATACTTACCCCTACAAGTAAACCCTGACCAAATATTCAAAATTACATAGTATCTGCAGCACAAATAAGATCCCCTCATACGAGGAATAGTGCATCTTCTCCTAGTGATGTTACCTCAAGTAACACCACGTAGCTTGATACTCCACCAGACTAGATGAATTCTTGTCCTGGAATCCGGTAAGACCAACAGACCACAACCAAAGATAGACTATGACATACTTGACTGGTCAGTTGGGGAGAGAAGAAATTTATTATTCTTTACTTTTTTACTAACTCAATGTTTTAGAAATAAAAAAGAATTTAAATAGAATATTCGGGTATCTATGTATCTCATATAGAGATCAAGTGTTAGCCCCAGGAAGGGGCCCCTTGATTTCTGAGCACTTCGACTGAAGTAAAATTAAACATTAAGCGAGAACAACCATATTCTTGCATCAACACATGTAAACACATACAGGAGAAAAACCATATTTTTGTAAAGTTTGTCAGATTGCATTTTCACAGAATGGCAATTTGCAGAACCACATGCGAACACACACAGGAGAACAACCATATTCTTGTGACGTTTGTGTGAACTGCATTTTCACGGAAAGACACTTTGCAGAAGCACATGCGAACACACAGAGGAGAACAACCATATTCTGTAAAGTTTGTGGAACTGCATTTTCACAGAAAGACATTTTGCAGAAGCACATGCAAACACATACAGGAGAAAAAACATATCCTTGTAAAGTTTGTGGAACTGCATTTTCTACGGAAAGGCACTTTGCAGAACTACATGCGAATACACACAAGAGAACAACCATATTCTTGTGAAGTTTGTGGAACTGCATTTTCACGTAAAGACACTATGAAAACTGCCATCGAAAGTCCAAGCCACCTAATGTCTGGATGCAAGATCCTTTTGGCTGATGGCCATCACACTGCCCGCCACAACAAAGTATGTAAATACCTACATTGGAAGATCTGCGGAGAGATGCAGCTAGAAAGATCACTGAACATCTGGGAACATGAACCCCCACCCATAACATCGAATGGAAAAGTGACAGTGTTCTATGATAAAGACATACAGGCGGGCAGATACATAAAAGACAAGGCCATCAAACCAGACATTGTCATCTGGAACAAACCAGATAAAACTGCTCTCATCATTGATGTAACCGTCCCAAATGACTACGGTCTCAATAGAGCCGAACGGGAAAAAATAACAAAATACCAAGATCTCAAAAATGATCTTAAAATAACATGGTCCCTCGATGAAATAAACATCATACCGGTTGTAGTGGGGGCAACTGGTCTGGTGAAAAAAATCTAAGTAAATACTTAGAAACAATCCCAGGAAAACCAAATTGTAGGGAAGTACAGATAGCAGCCCTAAAAGGAACCACATTTATTCTTAAAAGAGCCCTCGGATATAAATTTTACTCATAGGGAAATCAAGTGTTAGCCTCAAGAGTAGGCCCCTTGATCTCTTTAGATAAACTAAATTAAAATGAAAAAAAAAAGAGAACAACCATATTCTTGTAAAGTTTGTGGAACTGCATTTTCACAGAAAGTCCATTTGCATCAACACATGCGAACACACAGTGTATCAGCAAGTCCTGTGAGCATATACCAGAAATAACAGTTGAAAATAAGTTATACACCATCCACTATGACTATGCAATCCCTACAGCTACATATCTAGAAAACAGAGCTCTTAAAACTGACATCGTGATATGGGATAAAAGGAAGAAAGTAGCAACCCTAGTTGAAGTCAGTGCCATTAATGATTTAAGATTAAACAGAGCTGAAAGGAAAAAGATTACGAAATACCAACGTCTAATGACTGACCTGAAAAGAAATTGGAATCTTAGGAAAATCTCCATCATCACACTAATTATAGGAGCAACAGGACTAATGAAAAAGAATTTCAAAAGCTATCTGGCGAATATACCCGGTGAACCGAGTGAAAGAGAAATACAAACAATTGCATTAAAAGGGACGGTTAGAATCTTAAAAATATCTCTCGGTTAGAATGTCTGATATAGCCGGTGAATGTCTGGAATCCGGTAGGATGCACCATATCCAGAAAAACAATGAGCTTGTAAAGTTTGTGAGAGTTCATTTCCATGTGAATACCCTATGAAAACACACACGAACACACACAGAAGAAAAAATATTTTCTTGTATAGTTTGTGAGATAGCATTTTCACAGTATGCTCATTTGAATAGGCACATACTAATTCAGACAGGATAGTGATTATATAGTTAACTGGTCTATTGCAGAGAGGAAAATTAATGTTTTTAATTTCTTTACTAACTCAACATTTGACAAGTAACGGAAAACTTGAATCAAACATTCGAACATCTATGTATCTTATATAGAGATCAAGGGTAAGGCTAAGGAAGAGTCTCTTGATTTCTGAGAACTTTGACTGAAGTAAAATGAAACATAGTGAGATAAGACAAGTTAGTGCCTCTAATGATGCTGATATAAACGGAAAAGATAACGAAATACCAAGGATATTAAAAAGTATAAATAGAGATTGAAAACTTCTGCGTTTCATAGAGAAAGATCCTGGAAAATGCTCGCAAGGTACAATGCCCTGACAAAATTGAGGAGGCTGGGGTCAGGAGATGAAGGGGTATTCCATTTAATCGTTGAAGCGTGCAGGATTGTAACTGTGGCTGATCTATCTGACGTTGGGGTGATGTTACAAGCGTCAAAGCCGAGTGGGCGAAGTATTGGAAATGAGGAGTGTGGGTAGCATGTTTTGAATGGTTGAAATAGAAATATATGCAGGAATTGAAAAACAGTAAAAAGCAATAGAGGATGCTATTGCCGCTGCCACTGATGTATGTTGCAGATGCAATGGAGGATGCTATTGCAGCTGCCACTGATGTATGTTGCAGATGCAATGGAGGAGGCTATTGCAGCTGCCACTGATGTATGTTGCAGATGCAATGGAGGATGCCATTGCAGCTGCCACTGATGTATGTTGCAGATGCAGATTGATCAGTTACAGGTGAATGTCTGTCAACCGGTAGGATGCCCTATATCCAGCAAAATAAAGATAAGAAAATTGAAAAAAAAAGACTTAAAAAGGCCTTGACACCTAAGAACATATACCAGAAAAAACAGTTGGAAATAAGTCATACACCATTTACTATGACTATTCAATTCCTACAAAAAATACCGAAGGAAATGGAGCTATTAAACTTGACATAGTGATATAGGGAAACGAATGAGAAAGTAGACCCTTGTTGGAACCATGATGCTGGCTTAAACATAGCTGAGCAGAAGATAACGAAATACCAAAGTCTTATGTACAACATCAAAAGAAACTGGAATCTTAGGAAGATCTCTGTCATTCCAGTAATTATAGGACCATCCGGACTCATGAAAAAGAATTTCATGAACTACTTGGCGAATATAAAGGGTGTACCAATCGCAAGAGAGATACAAACAATTGCGCTTAACAAGACAGTTTTAATCTTAAGAAGATCTCTTGGTTAGAGTCTCTGAAATAGTGCGTGAATGTCTGGCATCCAGTAGAATGCCCCATCCACAAAAACAATGATGATTAAAAGAAAAAAAAGACATGATGAAATTGTTTGATGTGACATAGTTATATGGCACAAGATAGGTAGATTAGCATCTAATGTTGAAGTCAGTGCTCCTAATTATTCTGGCTTAAACAGCTGATAAGAAGACAAGTAAATACAGAGGTCTAATGTACAACATGAAAAGAAAAGAATTTCACGAATTATCTGCTGAATATACCAGGTAAATCGATTGCAGGAGAGATTCAAACAATTACGCATAAAGGGATTGTTAGAATCATAAAAAGATCTCTTGGTTTGAGTCTCTGAAATATCAGGTGAATGTCTGGCATTCAGTAGAATGTCCCATCCCCAGCAAAAACAAGAAACAAAAACATAAAACATATTTGTGAAATTTGATGAAGTGCATTTTTGCAAAAACAAACCAATGAAACAATGGAAATGTTGAACATTTTTTCTAATTCCTTTAAAAGAAATTTTTGAAAAATAAAAAACAGAATTTTTTTTAAAATAGAAAAAAATTTCTCATATTATCTCGTACAGTCTCAGAAGTCCATCTTCCCAGGCATTATCTCATTTGAGAGTAAGAATAAGTTTATTGCATATTCTTGAAAATGTGACGATCGGACAATATACAGGATGTGGTGATTTATATGACCCTCCCCCCCCCCAAACAAACAAAAGTTAATGTTGCTATATAATGTTAAACATATTTTAAGTCACCTTGAAAAAAATTTTTAAAAACCGATTATATCGAAAAATAAAATTTCTCAAGTTGATTACGTGCCGATAATCAGTTCTAAGGGACACTCTTCTGGAAGTTGAATGGTCTAATCCTATATCCGATACTTAGATTATAATAAAGAATTACCTAAGCTTCTTTTTTTGACATGAACATAGTTCATCCCAAATAAGGCAAGTTGCCACTGTAGACGTAAGGAACTACTGAGGATTAGGGTAAAAGTTTTGGGGTCATCCTAAATTGGGAGCTGTGCAGTGAGATGCTTGTTTACATTAGTCTTATCTGGTAATGTTTGACCAAACGAGAACAATATACCATCATGGATTAAGCCATATAAAAAGTTAATTCCTAGAAAAACCAAGTTGTTGGCCTTGCTAATCAAACTCATAAATTTCTTCACAGTTTCCCAAATTCAAAAGATGCAAATAAACAAAGGAGAATAAATATTTTGTTGTTAAATCAAATGCAGGTGAACATTGCAGAACACGTGATTTCTTTTCTTCAAAAGATGAAAAATTTAAGTTCCCCACACAAACATTTATTAGTACAAAAATGCAAAAAACCTAGACTCAGCATTGAAATACACCTGTTGCTTGATCACTGGCTGCCTGAAGCCAACCAACTTGAACAACCTGCATCTTCTCCCTGGCATTGCCCCTTCAGATGTGAGATGGGAAGTTGGCAGCCGAGTAGAGATTACAAAGGCTATCAGTGATGAACAGCATCTCCTTCATGGACGTGAACCAACAGTCCCACTACTGAAGTCAAAGAGAAGCTTCCTCAGCAATGTCGAACCCCTATTAACATCTCAAAAAGAGACCAGACTACAGCTGTTGACCAGACGGCTACAAGATGGCTCCCCTCATACTGACATAGGAATCCCTGCTTCTGAGGAACTCCCTTCCAGTGGAAAAAACTAAACTGCCTGAGAATTGGAATGGGCGATCAAAAGTTGCTATAAGAAGATGGTGCTACAAAACTGAGCCAAGCATCTGTAAATGTGGAGAGGAAGACCATGCGATGCCACACTGTCTGGTCTTCCCCCGACTGCCCAACCGGTGTAGCTTTAAAGATCTTGAAGAGTACAACACTATTGCAAAGGACTACATAAACAAGTGGGAAACTCATATGATCGCATGCTTCAAAGACACGTAAAAAAGAAGTAGAAAAATATACTTTTGGCAAGTAAGCTACACAGAAACGTATATGCTTATTTCCTGAGAGAAATGCTAAAATTAATTATGGAAGAAAAATGTTCTTCCCCATTGTTCACATTAATATTCATATAAAATGAATTTTTATTTTTTAAATCTTTCCAGTTTTAGATGTTTTATTTATTTTTTTCTGATTATTTTTTCTTTTAAATTCACCGATTGTGACGTTATTTGATATGAATATTAGTGCGAACATTGATGAAGCATAATTTTATCCAGTCATTTTAAACACATCATTGTAAACACGCCATTTTAAACACGTCATTTTAGTCACCATTTGTTAGAAAAATGGATCGACTGATGAAGCATAATTTTATCCCCTCATTTAAAAATAGATTGCCATATTTATCATGTTTTTAATTCACTGATTGAGATGATATAGATTGAATTATCTCATGTATTTTTATTTGATATCAGTATTTGATACTTGTTTAGCAAACAAATGCTCTTCTAAACAGCAACAGACCTCATTTATTAAGAACTCTATTAATGTTTTTCAATAGAAGATTACTATTCTCAAATGGAGTCCTTTCTTCTAACCCTAACCCAACCACTATTAAGGTCCTTTCTTCTAACCTTAACCCAACCATTATTAAGGTCCTTTCTTCTAACCCTAACCAAACCATTATTAAAGTCCTTTTTTCTAACTCTAACCCAACCATTATTAAAGTCCTTTCTTCTAACCCTAACCCAACCACTATTAAGGCCCTTTCTTCAAACCTTAACCCAACCACTATTAAGGTCCTTTCTTCTAACCCTAACCCAACCACTATTAAGGTCCTTTCTTCTAACCTTAACCCAACCACTATTAAAGTCCTTCTAACCCAACCACTATTAAAGCCCTTTCTGACGATATCCCCCCAAAATAGAATGACAAAGTCTGTCCATATAAAAATATGACAACTTGTTATGAAAATCGAAAATACAGAGTTGGTAAAGAATGAGAGTATAGAGAGTCCAAGAACGTTCGAAGTTAAGAAGGGGTTGTTTTGACTGTAATAAGTTGGGCAGAAATGTTTATTTCGGCTGGCGTCGTATGCGTTTGCAAGTGACAGTGTTAGTTGAGTAGGCTTAGCAGGCAATGTGCGTATGTATGCTCGCTTGTGTTTTAGAGAATGTGAAAGTATGTACGTCAACTTGTGTGTGAGTGTGTTTGTGAATGTTGTTAAGTATGATATTTTGAGTCTGAAAAACTACAGGAAAAGAGAAAGTGGACACTGATGTTTGTTTTTTAGATTACATGCAAAAATCAGGTAAATATTTCTGTAGCTGTGATTAGTTGAAGGAAGTTGCTGATTTGAGATCTTTTCTAATCGAGAGTTAATACCTTTAAACAACATTCACTGCTGCTGCTGCTTCTTCCATAATATAAAACATAAAAGATCAGCTAAATATTTTAATGATTTCAACACACAAAATTGTGAAGACACCGAATTTGATGGCAGCAAAGCTGCCTATTTTATATATGAGAAAAAATGTTTTTAACCGAAACTGTCTTAAAAGAGATTAAACATTGGGAAAAGCTATATATATCATCTTAAAGAAGTAACATATTTTGATGTACTATTTTCTTTTAATGTAAATATTCACTTTTCCTGTGGAGTGATTGGCCGATCGACGAATCAGATGTTTTGGTGTAAGAATGCAGGCTGTTGGGCTATTTATTGCAGCGCCTACGCACTCTGTTATTTTAATATGAGGAAACATTTAAGGATGCAACATTGTGGCGATGAGACAGGGTCTGGAGCTGAGTACATAGTGAGGGGCCTATTAGATGAGATACTCTTTTTTGGACCTTATAGCAAGAATATGTTAGATTATGAGGGGTCCTCTCTTTCTGAAAAAAACGTAGGTTCGAGTATGAATTGTGGCTTCGGTCATTTTAAGTACAAAAATGCAGGTTAGTATGACCTGGGATTTAGTTGAATGATTCATTTCCCATGAGACGACAGAACAGATGAAGGGAGATCAGAGATCAAGGAAAAAGTTAAAGCGGTTAAGCACAAAGTGAGTGTAATACGATGATACGATTGTTCGACGAAACAAAAATAAGTATGACGTCACACTTGGGACTATTAGAAAAATAGTTTTGATTCAGTCGGTCTTGGAATAGCGGGCGAGCTGGAGAAGTGGATATGTCTGTTACTTTAATTAGGTCAGTCTTCTATAGAGCTGAAGTGAATATGTCTGTTACCTTAATTAGTTCAGTATTCTATAGAGCTGGAGAAGCGAATATGTCTGTTACCTGAATTAGTTCAGTCTTCTATAGAGCTGGAGAAGTGAATATGTCTGTTACCTTAATTAGTTCAGTATTCTATAGAGCTGGAGAAGCGAATATGTCTGTTACCTTAATTAGTTCAGTCTTCTATAGAGCTGGAGAAGTGAATATGTCTGTTACCTTAATTAGTTCAGTATTCTATAGAGCGCGAAGCGAATGGATACAGAAAAATATGATCTGAAATTTGGAGTTAAGTTCGGTTAGACGAAAATACACCCCCCCCCCCATGTCGTCAAGTAGAGATTAGGTTATCGTTAAGAAAAGTTGAAAAGCAACTCAGCTGGAAAGCGGCAAGTCTCTCTCAGACGTGTTCGCAAAACCCAAATCACGTGATCAGCGTGGTTATCCAGTTCATGACTTACAGCCAACAAGGAAAGATATGATCCTGCGGTCTCTGCCAGGTCGTTGGCTGAGAATATACGAACTCCGGCAAAAGGTTATTTTTCCTTTTCAATATATATTCAACCCCATATGAAAAGTTTCTGTTCTGTTGTTCCTGTGAATAAACCTATATCTATATATATTCCTTCAGTTAGTATTTTAGTAAATAAACAGACATTTTTTTTCTTTTCAATAAATAAACAGACACTTTTTCTTTTCAATAAATAGACACTTTTTCTTTTCAATAAATAAACAGACACTTTTTTCTTTTCAATAAATAAACAGACACTTTGTTCTTTTCAATAAATAAACAGACATTTTTTTTCTTTTTCAATAAATAAACAGACACTTTTTCTTTTCAATAAATAAACAGACATTTTTTCTTTTTCAATAAATAAACAGACTTTTTCTTTTCAATAAATAAACAGACATTTTTTCTTTTCAGTAAATAAACAGACATTTTTTTCTTTTCAGTAAATGAACAGACATTTTAGATCAAACTAAACATTTATTCACCCTCCTATTGCAATTGTCTTGTTTATGTACATTTATCCACTTGTGCTTCTACTGTTGATAGAGAATCTCCTGATTTTATCTGCTGTAAGCCTAAGCAGGTGATAATGTAGCAGTTACATAATTACGATCCATTGTCTTTTGCACTTGTGTCTTCTTACATTAGTATGTGGTTCAGTAAAAAAACACACTAGTATGTTCTAATTCACAGAGCGATATATGCGTTGGGCGATGAGAACACTGTTTGTGTAGGAGGCAAATTCCGCTTCCGTCCAAACTTCTTTCCCACAAATTATAAACAGTCTTGTTTGAGATGTCCAAGCAACAGGACGTTATCTTTCCTTCCTCGTCTCTAGAATTGGCTTTGCTAAACAAGATGAAAATTCCGTTATTTAAAAATTATTTTCAATACAAGCGGTCGTTTTTTTACAGGTCACAAAGCCATGTTAATGTATGGAAGTGAAACCTAGCAAGTGAGTTGCATGGGGAGAAATGATATGAGATGATACGATAGATGCGTACTTCGGGATTACATATTAACAGCCCGTAATAGGGAGGTACATGTTAACAGGCTAAAAGAACTTGGCGGTAAAGAAATCGCATGCTCTCCCGTAACACTATCAATAACCCTAAGTTCGGGTGGCAATAGTCCAAAAATCCTCTACACACAATTGATTTCCAAGAAATTTTTAAAATTGCAGAGATTTTACTAAAAACAAAAATTGATTAGATGTCCTTAAAACACTATCTGGTCAGAAAGTGGGTGATCATCTTACGTTAAATCTATAAAAGCTTGGCGGAAAGAGAAAAAAAAGATAATTTGATATAATTGTAGATTCAAACCCTCAGCTAACCCAAGAAGAAAATGAGATTCTTTTTTTTTAAAGCGATTACATGTAAACAACACCCTGAAAAGCTTGGCGGAAAAAAAAAAAAGATAATTTGATATAATTGTAGATTTGAAACCTCAGCTAACCCCCCTCCCCACACACCCAAGAAGAAAATGAGATTCTATTTTTTTTTTAAGCGATTACATGTGAACAACACCCTGAAAAGCTTGGCGGAAAAAAAAAAGATAATTTTATATAATTGTAGATTTGAACCCTCAGCTAACCCCCTTCACCCCCAAGAAGAAAATGAGATTCTATTTTTTTTAAGCGATTACATGTGAACAACACCCTAAAAAGCTTGGCGGAAAGAGAAAAAAAAGATAATTTTAGAGGACCACACCCACCGTAGTTTCCCCCTTAAAAAAATGTAAGATTCTACTTTTTTGGAGCAAATTACATGTAAACAGTCTTTAAAAAAATAAATTTTTGATTATTTTAGATTTTAAAGGCGGGATCACTTTCCTATATAATTTTTACGTAAATTGAACACCCATTTCTTGGCCACTTTTTAAATGCTTTTTATTGCATGATTTTTTTTTCGGGCTCAGTTAGAAAGATGGCAAATGAGAGGAAGTACTTTACTTTTACCATTTTAGGTGGTGCCGCAGCACTTTTTTAGAGCTTGTTCGGGACGATATTTTGTTGAGAAAAAAAACATAACTGATTTCGGCTAGATTTTTCTGGCCGAATATGAGGCGCGATATCACTGCTTGGACACGTTCCTGCGTATCTTGCCAAAAGTCAAAGGTGCACAAGCATATCAGTGCACTTCTCGGAACATTCAGCCCTCCAGACGCTCGGTTCAGCCTCGTTCATATTGATCTGGTTGGACCATGGCCTGCCAGTCAGGGATTTACTTATCCCCTGACCTGCATAGACTGTTTCACACGGTGGCCTGAAGCCATTCCCCTAATCGACATTTCGGCTGAATCCGTAGCGCGAGTCCTTATCTCAGACTGGATATCGTGTTATGGAGTCCCTACGATTATAACCACCGACCGTGGTGGACAGTTTGAATCACACCTTTTCCAGGAACTTTCAAAGATTTTAGGGATTAAACGTACCCGTACCCTAGCTATCATCCAGCTTCTAACGGGATGATAGAATGTTTCCATTGCCAATTGAAAGCTGCGCTACGTGCTTATCTGGACCAACAGCAATGGAGCGAGTATGTACCAATTGTCTTTCTTGGCTGTTGCACTGCGATAAAAGAGGACCTCGGATACTCTCCAGCCGAACTTGTCTATGGAATGCATCTATCGTTGCCGGGTCAGATGTTGACCCCAATAGATTTAATGGCAACAGACCCAGCTCTGTACACAGACAGACTGCGAGCTTATTTTAATGAGCTCCCACCGATGAACCCTAGGCAACAGACCATAAAATCTTCGGTCCCTACAGACATTGCTTTGTGGACTCATGTTTTTCTTAGAAAGGACTCTGTAAAAGTCCCTCTAACTTTACCTTACACTGGTCCTTATCGCGTACTTTCACATACTGATAAGCTATTCCCTATTGATATTAGTGGCAAAAAAGAAACATTATCAATAGATAGGGTTAAAAGAGCCTTTTTAGACACTAAAACACTAGAGCCACATATTCCCCCTACTTACACATTGCATACGCCAAATGACGTGAATTACATAGTCATCTGGACAAATTGCTCGATAAAACCATTTGATGGCCATTGTTGCAGAGACACTGCTGATGTAGTACTCCGTGGTTTTGAAAAAAAACTACAGCACACTCCTTGTCGTGGACCAGGGTTGTGAGTCTTAGAAATTCATGAGCAAAGAAAAGGTGCACTCAAACACGTGTGAAAAGGGTTAACGCGTAAAGATTTAGCAAGCCGAAAAGTTGTCTCCCTTGGCAGCGGGGTTATTCTTAGCGGTCGACTAACTTTATACTAGTGGCAGGGAGCTTCTTAAAAAGATCCTGTTTTTCTTTATTTTCTCCAAGTAAGTAAATATACCATTATTTCATTTCAAATAAATCTGAAGACTTCGAACTGAAGCTTTGCTCGTAAGAAAAGTCAAAAATAGTTTCGACATGTTTTTAGCGGTTTTGAAATATTTTAAGAGTTTTTTAATCTATGCTTTTGTACGTGTTTTTAATGCTTTTTGTGTTTTTTTATGTTTTAAATGTTTTTTTCTTTGTATTTGTTATCGTCACTTTTACTTAGCAAAACAAGAGTATTTTTCTGTCGTGATCAATTTTTTTTCTACACGTGTTCGCTAGTTTCACAATAAAAAATGCATGAAAATGTCGGAAAAAAAATCATACGTAACCAAGAGTGAAGCTAGCTGAAGAGCGAGGTTGCGAAAAAAATTAAAACTTCCTTCGCGACCCTTTCCTTAGGTCTAATAACTTCTGTAGTTTAGTGACAAATTGACGAGTAACGCTCTTCCGTAGTGTAGAACAACTGAACGCCCTCCCCTACTGATATAAATTCTCTGCGACCACCGTCCTTCTTCTTAGATGTTGGAAGAACATCCTCAGAATGTCCCTAAGCCGGAGCTCCGCTGTTGGTTGTAGTTTTCATCATACCCAGGACTATGAAATTATTGAGCAGGAAGTAGACTCGGTCTACCCCTCCATCTTCTTTGAGGTGCACAATCACAGCAGTACCACTTCTGTCTTGCGGGTAGAGCTATTTCAATGCCAACACACTCAAAGTGGTACCACTCATCACAAGAATCGCAGCATATCATATCATGAATCCCTGGAGGTCTATTACAAGTAGGACACAACCAGATTGTGTAATCACTTTCCTGAGATGAGCCTTAGGGTTCCGGGTTTCGGCTGCTGCCTGAAGTGACAGGCAAAGAAGAATCAGCATGATTAGGATCACACTCCTCATGGTCCTCAGAAGATTGCAAAATTTCCATCGGGTACAGATGTTTTAGGGAGTGGACCTTCACATGACCATCACCCTGTTTGACACAAGCCGTTCTCACTACCCCATCGTGTCCTGGGGAAACGTCCAGTATAGTTTCCAACATCCAAAAGGGTCGTGGTTTTAGAGGGCTCTTTACCAGTACTACATCGTTCCTTTGAATACGGTTCTGGAATGGTATCTGGGATCTTCCTGGGGACCTTCCTCTAAGATCAAGAAGGTACTCATTGTACTAAAGTTCACTAAACCTTGTCAACCATTGGTTTTGCAGTTCAATTGTCTCAATCAACCTTTGCCGGCTGTGAGGAACCAAAGTGGAGAGATCATCTCTTTTCAGATGTAGTAACAAGCCTGGGCTCTTGTTAGGTCTTAAAAACATATTCGGTGTGATCACTGTCAGTTGCCTTTCAGAGGACTCTTGATAAGTGAGGCGTCGGTTGTTCACTGCCCTCTGAATATCAGAGACAAGAGTCAGGAAATCATAATAATCGACCTTACCCCTACCAATAACCAGGGCTTTACGTGCTCCACTACTTTTGGAGCTGCTCCCGCTCCTGCGCCAACACCCAAAATTGGACCTGGCTCCTCTCACGCTCCCCATTTTCAAAAAGGAGCAGCTCCTGCTCCAACTCCTATGAAAAAGGAGTGGCTCTTTCTCAGCGCTCCATAATGAAAATGTACCTTCTTTCATAAACGTTCTATTCTGCCAATGAATAGTCGAAGGAATGGGGTGGGCGTCAAAGGATCTCGTCAATATGGGTTGAGATGTCACTTTAAGTGTAAGATCGTAAGATAATATTTGACAAAATCTTGCTAATATTTTGAGAATTATAGGAGAACATGTCAGACGAAGTATAGGATTATACGTAAATTTTCGTTTCCTGAGGTATAAAATAGAAATAGAAAAATCCCTGAAGTATTTTAAAACAATTTTAATGTTTATTACATTAACAACCCATTTTTTCAGGAAAGGAAAATTTGACCCGATATGTTTTCTATTTATTTTGGAAGGGAATTTAGATTTGTTTTAAGTAAATAAAGTTTTACTTTAAAACATTATTAGTGATTATTTTCGTTTTAAAGAAAACATTTCTCTGGAAGAGGAGAGACAGCCAGGGCAACATTAATCGTCGTGTTGTTGTTTAATATTTGTTTTTTTTTACGAACGTAACTATATTGTATAATGGAGGTATTTGCAAAATTAATGACCGATTCCCAAAATGTAAACATTTTCTTTCAAAATGGAATTCTATTTATTTATTAATAAATAATTTTTAATGTTTTAACTTTTTTTTCAATGAATATTGTCAGTGTAGTAATTGACTTTAATTTGCTTTTTCACACTTAAAATAAAAAAAATACACTTAGCTTTATTTTAAAAGAATTAATGTAATTTATCGTTACGACACATGTAAGAAATTCTTAATAAATTAGTTATATTTATTCTTTAAGAATTTTAATTTAAAATTACATTAATTCTTAAAGAATAAATCGAGTAATGTAATTGTTTTAGATTTTAATCAATCATCATGTAAAATTAATTAATAAAATTGATGCAGTTCGTAACGTAAACATGAAATAAAAATAACTATTACGGCAGTTTGAGCCTTCCATACTTTGAGATTTTGTATCTGTAGTCTCTGTTTTAGCTAACTTTCACTTCTTCTTTTATAATTAAGCAATTTTTATTTTTTTTCAAAATGGAACATTTGTTTGTAATTCTCTCTCTTAAGACTTTAATTTAATAATTATCTTTGAAACAGTTCCAGAAAACTGATATTTACTTTTCCGGCAATTTGTAAACATGTTTCATTGAATTTTCACTTTTAACAGATTTTTCGCTGTTTTGATAACATTTTCCATTCTAATTTTTTTTGCACACGTAAATATACATTTGTTTCCTTTTAAATATTAACTTAATGCTTTTATCTTTCAAACACAATCACAAGTTAAACGAAAACTACTTTTAAAAATAAAAAAAAGACACTTTTAAGAACGAGTATCAGTACAAGCGGCGCCCATTTTTGCACGTACCTAACAATATATATATATATATTTTTTAAATATACATTCAATGTATATTATTATTTATAACAGAGAAACGCGCAAGTACCTTCAAACAAATCGATTTATCCAATTTTTTTTCTATAGTACAATTTGGTGCGAAAAAAACCCCAATGAAGTTTATTTTTTAAAAGATTGAATTAAAAAAATATTTTTCATGAGTTGTCTAAAAAATATCAATAAATTGTCAATAAACAATTCAGAGATCCATTTAATGTCTAAAAATTTCATACAAAATATCTGGCCTAGACCTTGGGAGTTGAAAAAAATATCGGGTCAAATTCCCCCCCCCCCCCAAAAAAAAATTAACTGGAGCAAGTTGTCCTAGATTGGGCAAAAACATTTATTAAAATTAAAAATTTGAAAAAAGGTGAAACGTCTATATTTGAAATCTCTAACAAAAGCAAACTGTTTACAATTTTAATATTCGATAATAGATTTTTTAAGATGAAGAAAATATCTAATCTACTTTCGGTTCACCCCAAAAACCGATTTTATCGAACATTAGCGTGAATACCGAGCGAAATGGGCGAGAAAATCCAACGGCCCCTATAGTATAATTGAACCTAAAATTCTTTATTTAAAAACACTAATGAAAAGAAAAATTGGCTTATTTATTCAATCACAATGAACATCCTTGTCATAAATACAAAAAAGTTCAAATCTATAAGAAAATAACTTCAAAGACATCTATAGACTAACTGGTGCATTTAAAGACATTTGGTGCCAAATTGTCTGTCTTCTGCCTTAAGAAAACTATCCCATCAAAAATTTAACACATAGATGTAAAAATCTGAGAACTTCAAATGTTCTCCTTCTTTCTCACTGTCTCTCCCTGCCTCTCCCTCTCTCTCTCTCCCTATCTCATATACATTTAGCAAATATAATTTTTAAAAATAACTCAGAATAAACTCTGAGACTTTCTTTTCTTTTCCTTTTTATTGCTGAATAAAAAACTAATGTTTAAAAGAAAAAAAATCAAATAATTTTGGAGCGAGGAGCGCGGAGCGATAAAACCACCACTCTTTAGTCCAAAATAGAGTTGCTCCCGCTCCACTCCCGCTGAATATAAAATGAGCCCTCCTCTCCTTCGCTTTAACAAAAAAGAGCATGCTCCTGGGGTGTGCTCCTTTTTGGAGGGCTCCGTAACGCCCTGCCAATAAGCTTGTAGAGGCAGGATTTTAAAGTCTTGATGTTACGTTCCCAAGCTCCCCCAACCCAAGGGGAAAACAGAGGAATTGTTTTCCACTTAATATTACAGAACCCAAACTTGTCTTGATAGTCTTGAAGGAGACAAACACGGCTTAATAGTCTTCCACTGCCCAGAAAGGTCTTTCCATTATCACTAATAATTGATTCCGGAACACCATGCACATTAGTGAATCGGACCAGGGCCGGAAAAAAAGACAAGATGCTCATATCAGGAACCACTTCGATGTGTACTGCCCTTACACTTAAGCAAGTGAACAGCAACAGGTACATTTTTCTCTCTGTGTTCCCTTTCTTCACCCAAAAATGTCCCGTGAAGTCAACTCCTGTATTCCTATAAGGCACCTCGAATTCGACACAAGGGAGTGGTAGGCTGGCTACGTTATCCAGCAGTACATGTCTAGAATTGTATTTCTTGCACTTGGTACATGATGTTAAGGCACCCTTGACTGCCTGCCTTCCCTGAGGAACTCAATAGCCACAAGGTCTCAACTCAGCCAAAGTTGACCCTACACCAAGATGGGAACACTTGTTATGGCAGTCCAAGATGACAAGTCGGGTAAAATGATGGTTCTTGCCCAGCAGCAGGGGATTCTTGACTTTATAAGTAAAATGAGACGACCTGTCCAGACGTCCACTAGAGCGGATCAGCCCCTCCTGATCCAGAAAGAGATCAAGCGCATGGACACGATTGGGTGCATACTTTCCAATGGGATCCTGGAGGTAATCCAACTCCCTAGCAAATTCCTGCTGCTAGGAGATTTTTACCAAATAAAGTGCAGCTTTCCTGTCGTAATCTTCATCCCTGATGAAGCTGATGAATCTGAACACCAAGGAGGTTACTTTCAACAAGCGAGTAAATGTTGAGAACCGCTGCAAAGAGACTATAGAAGGACACTCTTCCGTTGTAACCACAGTGAAACTCGCCAAGGAACGGGTTATCTGCTGGCACTGATCATCAAGGCAGGGTAAGTCCTGCTCTGGCCATGTGAAGACACCGCTACGCAACCAAGAGGGACCATGATACCAAAATTCGAGGTTGCACTTGAACTTCTTTATGGTTTATCCTCTGGTGACTAGGTCTGCAGGATTCTCAATGGTTGAGACATAACTGGTATCACAAGGAAGGCTCATCTGCAAAATATCCGTAAGCCTATTCTTCGCAAAAATACTTTTGCTTGCCATGGTTTGTGACAAAACCAATGACAGCACTACTTGGGCGTCCGTTGCTACACACACCCTGGAAGGAGGGACGCCCTTGCATTCATTCAAGATGGTTGCCAGACATTTCAGGGCAAGAAAAACAGCCATCAGTTCCAACGTGGGTAACATCTTATTTTTTACCGGTGCAACCTTAGCTTTGGCAAAAATCAAGGCAGATCTCTGGTTCTGCACATAGTAGGCAGCAAATCCGTATGCTTCCTTTGAGGCATCACAAAATAGATATAATTCTCCAGATCGGCTCCCATTGCGGGCCTGTCTGCTGAAATGCATATTACTCAATCCCGAGAGGCTCTTCCAAGATGATGTAAATTCAAGAGAGACTTGATCATCCCAGTCAAAACCCTGCTTCCATAACTCTCCAACCAAAACCCGACTTCTTATGGTCACCGGTAGACAGAGGGACAAAGGATCAAACACCCTTGCCGACTCGGAAAGGATATGCCTTTTGGTAGATGCACTTGAATCACATCTAACAGGAGCAATGCACAGCTCCTCCGAAAGAGGATCGTACCTGTACTAAGCCACCATCTCCCATATGGCGGCATGAGCACTTAACGTACCGTCGTTTCTTATCTCCTCCCTAAGGCTGTCACAGTTGGAGCTGCATGACTGCACTACAAATCCGCCCTCTTTCAGACGCTTCCTGACCTGTGAATAAAGTCTTGCAAGCTTCACAGGGTCAGACTCAGTCACCACAAGGTTGTCAACATAAAATTTGTCCTCCATCGCTGCTCGACATTCGTCTAGGGGGTAATGGGCAACCTGAAACCTCATGATACTTCCCAGTATAAAGGGGCTGAAGGTGAACCCAAATATCAGGGCCGAATAGCGAAAACATAGAAGACGGTCACCATCCTTAACAAAAAAAAAAACCTGTTTCTGTCTGCGTCAAGGGCAAGACGAACCATCAAGAACGCCTTCCTGATATCCGCGAGCAAGACAAAATCATTTGATCTGAATGACATCAGCAAGTCTTACATATTCCTCGTCATATTCACGCCGGAGTAAGCAGCCTCGTTAAGCAAAGTCGAGCCATCCGCCTTCAGGCTACAGTTAAATACCGGCCTGATCTTAGTAGTTGCTGCTGGATCCGCCTTAAAAATGGGTCGATGAGGTATCCAGATATAATCCCCAAATCTTTGTGGGGCTACAGGTAGTTCCTCAATGATACCCTCCTCCTTCTGCTGGATGAACACATTAAGATACTCCTGGTACAACCCCTTCTTCTCCAGGCTCCTGACAACACGATCCAGAATGTGCAAAGCAATTGCATGATTTGAAGGAACCCGAGCAAGTTTGTCCAAATACCAGGGCAACTCAACATGATATTTTCCATCCCTGAAGGTGATTGACCTCTGGAACTGCTGGATCTGATCACGATCATAACCTGAAATCTCTTTTCCATCATGAATCCCCAATGACTCAATGCTCAACATTCTGTCTAATCCTATCTCAACATCACTGAAGGGAAAGACATCCACCAAGGGGTCTACATAGGTTGAATCAGCCTCCAGAACGAAGCAAACATGAGCTGATTCCACCTCAGGTGTATGTTCCATTAACGAGTTGAACAAAAGAGCCTCGCCTTGAATTGATGAATGGTCTGTGAAATAAAAGAGTCTATCTCACCAAAGGGGATGAGACAAGCTGGGATAGAGAAAGCCCGACCCTGCAGACAAGGAACCAACTGCAAGGGACCTAAATGCTGCACTAGATCAAGTCCCATAATTCCCTCTATAGAGACTAAATCAGTACCAGATGCAAATTGCCCAGCCAGAGAACATCCGTTCCGCCCGAACTCCTCCAACAATAAGCTCCAACCCTTCAGACGAAGAGACAAGTGCAATGTGTCGGCAATCAGCACCGGAAAGAGCCCAGTATAGCTGGACCCTAAATTAACCGTCAGCACCACCTCCTTGACCTTACGCTCGCATTCTCCAAGAAGAGTAGACAGCTTCAAGCGACAATCCAATCCATCAGAAACTACAGATCCCAAGGAGTGCAAGATGTCACCAGACAAATAAGTTCGGCCACTGCCAGTATCTAGTAGACAATTCACTGAAACAGTTGTCCCTCCTCGACTAAAGGTAACACAAATGACAGGAGGTAATTTACTGGAATACCCAGAGGGAGGTTGAAAATCCGAAACAACCTGGAAAAAGGCATCTCGGTGGGTAGTGTATCCTCTGGATTTAGAGAAAGTTACATGTGGATTACTTCGATTAATTCCTAGGACCAGGCACTCCAACGCCTTTAATTTGCAGGCATTTGATTGCCTCACTGGGATCTCGCAGTAAGACAGACAGAGATGGAATTCTACTTTCGCATAATAGAATCAGCTCTCCTTTCAACTCTCTTGGAAATTTCAAGAACAGAAGTTTAGCCATTAGTCGGGCTCCTGCCGAATCATCTTCAGATAAGTCGCAAGAAAGTGAGTGGGCCAACTCTTTCAAGATCGAAGCAGTCCTGCTAATGAAACCCCCAAGATCTTCATAAGAACTCTCCCTTTTGGGAGAGAAATCAATGATATCTTGGAAAATCTTGTCAATGATGTCATCTAGATATTCCTTTTTTAATACTGAGAACGTCCGCTGATAATTTGCATTGACACAACTCAAGTGATTAATCAACAGCAGACGTCTCTCAGACAAGGAGCATTTTAAGAAATTCAATTTTTCCGCATCGTTTGCCATGCCTGCGACACAATTTTCAAATCGGGACAAAAAGTTGTGGAAACTCATTCAGTCGTTCTCCATTTCACGACCGCTAAACGTGGGTCCCGTGATATGCACCTGGGGGAGTCTCACTGAAAACGATGAATGAGTTCTATTCAGGGTAGATTCTGACATATATAGAAAGGACTGTTGGTCCAAATATCTACTGGCCTCTGGCACATGTAGAGAGGAACAGAGATCTTCTAATTCCTTTCGTATAGACATTTGAGAGTTTAACCAATCCGATTCCATTTGCTCTTTCTCCTCATCAGATATGCAGGAAATCTGGAGTTTGCAGATGAATATCTCTATTTCATTGATGTACTCCAAAATTTCCCGATGAAATACTGAGAATATAGCAGAAGTGATTTCCGATCCATGGGACAATCGCAGCCTTCCCTTAATTTTCATCTTCAGAATGGAGATCTTTGTAAGGTGCTGCTCCCTGGAATCTGCCACAGTAGGTGTGTTAGAAGCCTCAATATCTCAACAGGGAAGGTGAACAACACGACTCAATATATCAAACCGTTGCTAAAGTTAGACGTTCTTCCTTCAGGAAGTAGTGTCGCGTTTTTATTTTTTTCGCAAAATGTTGAAAAAAAAATATCATAGGTAACCAAGAGTGAAGCTAGCTGAAGAGCGAGGTTACGAAAAAATAAAAACTTCCTTCGCGACCTTCTCCTTAGGTTTTATAACTTCTGTAGTTTGGTGACAAATTGACGAGTAACGCTCTTCAGTAGTGAGGAAGGTTTATATAACAACTGAACGCCATCCCCTACTGATATAAATTCTCTGCGACAACCGTCCTTCTTCTTAGATGTTGGAAGAACATCCTCAGTCGCCAGCAGCCACACTCTGGTAAGTCCCCGCTCCTCCTATTTTCCACAAAATAAAAAGCATAAAATACTTAGATTGGTGAAAAAAAAAAATTGGGGGGGGGGGGGGGGGTCGGACGTATTTTATAAAATATTTATGAAGAGCGATCCCCCTTATAAAATCTAAAAAAAAATTTTTTTTAAATAAATTTTTTTATTGCAGATATTTCTTAAGGCTGCTTACATGTAATTTGTGGCAGAAGGGAGTTTGGGGGAGGACTTCTGGCTTCCGGTGAAAAAATCATGTATGGATGCCTGAAAGTAGTACAACAATTTTTTTTATTCATATTAATTTGAGACTTTTCTTTCATCATATTCAAATAATTAACATAATACAGTCTATTTGAAAAAATATTTATTTCATTGTTTTCAAAACTTTTAAAAAAAATTTCAGTAAAAAAAATAAACAAAATAGAATAATCTTTTTTTATTCAAGAAATAATTTTTTTTTTCAACTAATAGTGAATATATGCGTTTTTCCAAAAATTCGTGAAATGTTTTTTTGGAAAAATTTAGTGAAAATAATGTTTTTTTGGAAATAGGGTTAGGGTTAAATGTCTAATTACAGAAATCATTTTTCTTTATTATTCTTCGCTTTATTGTTTTTTTGGATAAAAACTTCTATTTCTATATTACTTCCGGTGGCACTGAAAACAAATACGTTCTGATTCAAACCTAAACTGAAGAAGTGCCAAATTAATGATAAAAAAAATTATTATGAGGTGTAAAAACAAATGCATTTTAGACGTTAAATCAAATACGGATAAAAAAAAAAATCAATGAAAATTTTAAAAATGTTTTGAAAACAATCAAATAAAAATCAAATAAGGAAATTTTTCAAATAGTCTGTATTATGTTAATTATTTGAATATGATGAAAGAAAAGTTTCAAATTAATATGAATAAAAAAAATTGTTGTATCACTTTCAGGCATCCATACACCATTTTTTCACCGGAAGCCAGAAGTCCTCCCCAAAATTCCCTTCTCCCTAATTTGCTCTAAAAAGTAGAATCTTAATATATATATATTTTTTTTTGGGGGGGGGGGGGTCTCAGTGGCCAAAAAGTTGGTGCTCAATTTACGTTAAAATTATATAGGAAAGTGATCCCCCGTCTAAACTTTAAAATAATAAAAATTATTTATTTTTTCTTTGCGGATATTTTTTAAGCCTGTTCACATGTAATTTGCTCAAAAAAGTAGAATTTAAATTTTTTAGAAGGAAACTACGGTGGTGTGGTTCTGTAAATTTACCAAATATTTTTTTAGAATTTCGTATATAAATTTAACGCAACTGATCGCCCATTTATGGACCATTATTGATTTTTAGGGCATTACAAAAAATTATTTTGCTATGGGAGATAAATTATGTGCGTGCTTTTTCTGTAGGGGGGTGGGGGGGTCATCTAAACTTTTTTTATTTTCGCCAAGTTTTCGTAATTGCCTAAAAAAAGTAGAATCCCATTTATTTTTTAGAGGAAATGGGTTATTTAATTGAATATGTTAATTTACAAAATAACCAAAATAATTTATTCAATAAGGAATAATTAAAAATTAAATTTAAAATAAAAATACGAAAATAAAGTTAGTTAAGCGAACAGTATTAATTTTCCCTCGTGAAATGTACAAGTAGTTTTTACAGTTCGTAAAGGTAAGTTTTTCTAAATTCTTTTTTAATTTTTGTCTTACTAAATAATAATTTTCTTTTGTTCAAAATTAACTTTAGCTTATTACCTTACAAGTACAACCAAATTTAGCTTTTTGGGGCGGTTATTTCCTACCTAATCAGACCGGCAAAGTCTGGGTTATGCTAGAATTCGATAAAAAAAATATGGGGTATCTTTTACGACGCTTAGCAGAGTCGTGAACGGGTTCAAGAAAACGAACGATAAAGTGATTAAAAACATAAATATGCAACAAGTAAAGGCGACCTAGGTCGAGAATAGATATTTTCCTACTTAGCTATGATATTTGTTTATATTTTTATATAGTATAAATGGGTTTTTATTAGATGTAAAAAAAAAATTCTTGTTTTTTTTTTGCACAAAAACAAAATGGCGGTCGGTCGTGATTCTTTTACATAGCCCCCCACGACCGCTATATTGGATTTTGCGATTTTGGTGTGACGAACAATTTAGTTTCTAATAAATAGCACTTCGAACGGGTTAAAAATACAAACAAATGCCACAGGCAAGTTTGAAAATAACTTTTACAGCCTACAGTTACTTTATTTGCTGTATATTTGTTTTTTGAGCGTTTTTAGTCTGCTGAGCGTCGTAAAAGATACCCAAAATGTGTATAGACGATAAAAATGGTTTTATATTGTTGTTGCATTTTTCAAAAACTAATATTTAATGAGGAACTATTTCGACTTAAAATCTGTTTAGTACAACGCATGTAATCTGAAGATAAACACGTTTGAATGTGTAACTATGCTAGAATAATCGATAGTTTTACAAAATGGAGTCTTACGGGACTGGAAGTTTTGTGCACCAACAAAAGTACACTAAAATAATTCAAACACGGACAAAAGCTTATTCACGTAAAAATAAATTAAATTAAAAAAATTAAAAAATCTTTTAATATTTTTTTTTTTTACAATTTTCAATAACTCTTTGTTTTTATTGACACTTTCTTTTTCAATTTTAAACATTATTTTTCCGGTACTTTATAAATACTGCATTCTTTTAAAGATTACATCATAAAAAAACATTAACCCTAAGTCTGGGTCGTAATACAAAAATACATTTAAGAAAAAAAAATATATTGTTAAGTACGCGCAAAAATGGTCGCCGCTTGTACTGACTCTCGTTCTTAAAGATGTCTTTTCTTAATTTTTAAAAGTAGTTTTCGTTTAACTTTTGATTGTGTTTGAAAGATAACAGCATTAAGGTAATATTTAAAAGGAAACAAATGTATATTTACGTGTGAAAAAAAATAGGGGTATCTTTTACAATAGCCCTCAAACGAAAACGCTGAAAAAACAAATATACAACAAATGAAAGTTACCGAAGCCGATAAAAGTGAATTTCCAACACACCTGTAACATTTATTAATGGTAATAATCCGTTAAAAGTGCTATTTTTGATAAATCGATATTTTTATCGTACAGAAATTTGAAGGAAAACATGGCGACGTCTCGTCCAAAATTTCCAGCCTCGTTTTCGTTAATTTTTTTTTTCACTGGGACTCATATTCAAAGCGCAATTTTTCATTTTTCAGCCAAGTAAAAGAACAAAACAAAACTACATTTTAAGCAAAAGGAATAAAATAATTTTCTTTTTATTTACACGTCATTGTGCTTTTATTTACATATTATTTTCATTCGTCACACCGTAATGTTTTTTTTCCTTATGTTTCTTGCATAAAAATTCATGTAAATATGTTTAAATTTCTTTGTTGTTTCTTTAAAAAATCCCTAACCCTAAACTCTAACTCCAGCCCTAACCCTAACTCCAGCCCTAACACTAACTAAAATGATCGTTAAAATGTTCGTTTCATAAAATGAAATTTCAAAAATGCCAACAAAAAAAAATGCTGTTTTGATTATGAGTTCCGGTAAAAAAATAAAACGAGAACCCAAAACGAGGCTCGCAAAACATGTCAGCAGCTCTGACCAAGTGTTAAATAGATTGAACTTACTTCAACCCCAACAGCTACGCCTCAACAATTACATTTTTAGCCGTGACATAGTCTCTCGTTATACTCCCATACCCGCACACTCGACAAGCAATCTCATGACCGACCACCTCCTCTAATAATCTCGACAGTTACCCCCACAGATATACACAAACTCCTACATATCATCGTCAACAATACCTATTTCACATTCCAGCAAAACATATACAAACAAGTCTCTGGCTTTCCCATGGGCTCCAGTCTTTCTGGCCTCCTAGCCATTTCTTACATAGACCGACTTGAGCAACAAGCTCTAAGCACCTGCCACTCCTACATATTCTTCACGAGATACATTGACGATATTCTTATCCTCACATCATCTCGTGATGAAGCCACCACTATTTTCAACACATTCAATAATACTGACCCCCACCTACAGTTTACTATCAAACACCCCAACACCTCAGGCTCACTCTCACTCTTAGATTTGAATCTTAGTATCTCTGAGGATGGATCAATACACACTACCTTTTACAGAAAACCTGCCTGCAGAAAACTCTTCATCTACTTTAAATCCGCCTTACCCCTTAAAACAAAATTAAATTATGCACACACAGAGATCGCTCGTATACAAAGTAAATGCTCATCTACTACTGATAAAACAACACACACTAAGGCCTTCCACCAGACACTCTTAACCAATGGATTCCCCCTTCTGCCATAACCAGCCTCAGTAACACCAAAAAACGCAGACACAACCCCCTTACCAACACCTGCTTCCTGAAACTCCCTTTCTTTAGTGATAGCATTACATCCGCGATCCACAAGCCAATACGTTGTGAGAACCTTGATATTCAACTCACCCACACAGGCACTACCCTTCGACAACACCTAACTAAAAAAAACAGTAATCACACCTCTGAACCCTGCTCCCTAGCCAATTGCCCCATTCCCAACTCTGGGCTTTGCTTTCGCACTCACACAGTTTACAGACTACAATGTGTTAAGTGCCAGAATTTCAACATTGGTAGCACTGTTAGGCCTCTGCACCAACGCATCAAGGAACACTTATACACCTGCATTTCTTCTTTCTATAAACACATCTTATCATGTGGCAACACACAACGCATTATCGATGTCCGTATCATTGCCTCGGTTAGAAACATCGTTAATCTTAGAATATCGGAAGCTATTCTTATCTCTAAACATTGACCCTCTTTAATTAGCAGATCCGAGCTTTGTTCGCCCTTCATTCTTTAAACCCACTTCTCTTCCTAGATCATTTCAACTCTAATAACCTTGGACCATGCTTTATACTCCTTGCCTCTTTTGTCTCTACACATTTGAAAGATGCTTGAATAAGCGATAATTTTACAAAATATAGTCTTACGTAAAAATAAATTCATTTGAAAAATTAAAAAAAATATAATATCATGAATCCGATGAGTGATTTATTTAAATCAAAATCTAGGGGATATTTTCGTAATATATAATCACTATATTGAAAATGAGTTTTCTTGTTAACTTCTACGGTGCTTTATTTTCATAAAAATGGAAAAATGAATAAATAGTTAAAATTTCATTAAACTTGGTTTATTTCCTGAATTTAAATGAAGGAAAGTGTTATGTTGTTGTCGATCGAGGATAGCTTGGATCAAAAAACAAGCAGAGATGGAAAGTAAATGTATGCATACTTTATTTACGTGTACCACCATTACAAGAGGGGACAGGAACTTGGGACAGTCTAAGGGCAAATAATTATCGGAAGTTCCAAAGGTGAACGAACATCGCATGTGATGACGTACAGATACAACATCTCTCTCCTTTAAGTTAAACAAAGAGGGTATGATTTTTTTAAAGAATTACAAATCCTGTCTTTGTGGTATTTTGGGGGGACGTCCTGAGAAATTTTATGTGGATATGGCCTTGAAGTTGTGAGCAGAGCTTATGCATTGTGCACTGGTGTAGGGAATGTAGGTGCTGATTGGCTGCTCATACAGTGTTGGCTACATGGAGAGATCGCACCACAGTTAATCGGGTATACCTGCATCTCATCACTAATGAGTGGTGCATCAACTGTTAGTAGGTGGTTGTGTCTCTTATGTAGATTTTCGGTCAACTCCAATCTTGTGGGCCTTAGGAACTGTCTGTTCCTTTGATGAATACTGCCATCTGTGGATTCTACAAAGTATGACCATGGCTCTGCAGTGGTTTGTGTGACTGTTCCGGATTCCCACAAATTGGTTTTATCATCTTGGACATAGACTTGCTGACCAGCATGCAATGGTGGATGGCGGCGACTATTTTGTTGGTCATACCGGTTCTTTGTTTTGTCTTTGTTCAATTGTATTGTGTATCTGGTTTGTTCATCTCTGAGCTGTTGCTTAGAGACTAGTAGTGTTCAGATGGGCATCCTGTTGAGGAGTTAGGCTGGGATTTAAGTTGTTAGGAAGTGGTGTAGCTCTATATGACATCATCGCCAAACAGCAATCTTTGCCAGTTTCTCGGGCCTTTGGAATTAGTTTCTTGCATACGCCAACCATCCTTTCTGCAAACCCATTGGGTTGAGGGTAATGTGGTGATGATGTTGTGTGCTTAAAGTTGGACTTCTCTGCAAAGTTGGCAAATTCCGTACTTGTGTACTGAGGCCCATTGTCACTATAGACCAGTTCAGGAACACCTTGTTCCTCAAATATTTGTTTCATCTGCTTGATGCAGCAGATGTTGTTGACTGCATGCGTCGTACAAATGGACTAAAGATATATTGGTCTGCCACTAAAAGGTATTCATCTCCTTCTGTTGTGAAAAGATCTGTGCTGATATACTGATATGAGTAAGGAGAGGTTTCATACTGAAGCAATGATTCCGATGGGGAACTTGGTTGATATTTCTAACATGTGGGGCATCTTGCAACCATGTCCTCAGTGTCTTTATTTATTCCTACTCAGTAGACGGCAGTCCTGGCTAGCAGCCATATTTCTACTCCCTTATGTGACAAGTTGTTGCAGAACATCTCGTTGGAGTGAAGCGGGTATGATTATTTTGTTGCTTTTCAGTAGGACACCGTCTTAGATCCCAACTTCTTCCCTAAAATTCAAGAACGGGAATAAGCAACTGGGCCAACTGGACCGATCAGATGGCCATCCGATCATCACAGTGTTGATAGGCTTTCTTAGAGTTGAATCCTTCATGGTTTCCAGCTTAATGTTTTGTAGGCGTGTTGGTGATGCACTTAGGTGAATGTTCACTATGTGGATGTAAGGTCGATGCCTTCAATTTGATTGCTTCGTCTGGGTGACCTTTTGACAAACAGTCAGCTATGTGAACTGGTCTACCTGGGCTGTATAATAATACTCTTGAATCGTAAGCAGCATCCTTGCCAGTCTTGGAGGTGCTTGTACCAGGTTCTTGAGTGCGATTGATTCTAATGGCTTGTAATTTGTGACACAGACGAATGAGTTGACTCATGAACTTAGTTTGGTCACTGGGGTTATGATGCCCTATTTACCAGCAAATCAAGATCAATTTTAAATTTACCTTAATACCACAGGAAGATGGTTTGGTCACTGGAGTTATGATGCCATGATTTACCGGCAAATCAAGATCAATTTTAAATTTGTTCCTTAATGCCACAGGAAGTTGGTTTGGTCACTGGGGTTATGATGCCATGATTTACCAGCAAATCCAGATCAATTTTGAATTTGTCCCTTAATGCCACAGGAAGTTGGTTTGGTCACTGGGGTTGTGATGCCCTGATTTACCGGCAAATCAAGATCAATTTTAAATTTGTTCCTTAATGCAACAGGAAGTTGTTTGGTATTTGGGGTTATGATGCCATGATTTACCAGCAAATCAAGATCAATTTTAAATTTGTCCTTTAATGCCACAGGAAGTTGGTTTGGTCACTGGGGTTGTGATGCCCTGATTTACCAGCAAATCAAGATCAATTTTGAATTTGTCCCTTAATGCCACAGGAAGTTGGTTTTGTCACTGGGGTTATGATGCTATGATTTACCAGCAAATCAAGATCAATTTTGAGTAGGTTCCTTTATGCCACAGGAACTCGCCGGGGTGGGTGTAAAACTGGCGCTATTGTTCGGTCGGCATTTATCACATATTCTGCTGGCAGACATACAATGCCGTCAAATACATCTTACAATTTGTGGAGAAAAAAAAATTAATACTAATCTTGATAATTAGCAAATTATCAATAATAATAAATAAATTTCAATACTTATAATAATAGAAAAATATTTCAATAAAATTTTTTTAAAAATTCTAATCATGATAATTAGCAAATTTTCAATAATAACATTTCAATTCTCATAATAAAAAAAATATGATATAGTAGGGCGCTGGCTTTCTGCACCTGACCTGCAGAGATAAAAACATGTTTCATTGTGATGACTGGTATCATTTATCTTATGTTGACATAGATCAGCCATTATGATATTCCTGTTGATAACTCATTATCTCAGGATAGTTGGCATGTTTGTTGTCGTCCTGGTATAACCCCATCACCTTCACACCAATAATGTGTTCACTGTTTGGCTAAGAATAAACAATTCTCAACTGAAGTAGTTTTATCACATTCATAATTAATTAACACATCATAGTCCATTGTGTCACCCTGGATGTGATCAACCAAATAATAAGAAAAATTTCCATAATAATAATACTAAAAAAAATTCAATATTTAACAAAATTTCAATGATAATTCTAAAATGAATTTCAATGATTATAAACCAAATTTCAATAATAATAAACAACATAATGAAATATTTAACAAAGTTTCAATGATAATTCTAAACAGAATTTTAATGATTATAAACAACATAATTAAATATTTAACAAAATTTCAATAATAATAAACAACATAATTAAATATTTAACAAAATTTCAATGATAATTAGCAAAATTATGATTAGCGAAGAATGTACAGTATATTAATTCCTCAAAAAATTTAATGAAATAAGAAACTAAAATTTCTATAGTAATAATAAGCAAAATTTCAGTAAAAATATATAAAATTTAAATCATTAGCAAAATTTCAGTAATAATATATACAATTTAAATCATAAGCAACATTTCAGTAATAATATATACAATTTAAATCATAAGCAAAATTTCAGTAATAATGTATACAATTTAAATCATTAGCAAAATTTCAGTAATAATATATACAATTTAAATCATAAGCAACATTTCAGTAATAATGTATACAATTTAAATCATTAGCAAAATTTCAGTAATAATATATACAATTTAAATCATAAGCAAAATTTCAGTAATAATATATACAATTAAAATCATAAGCAAAATTTCAGTAGTAATGTATAGAATTTAAATCATGAGCAAAATGTCAGTAATGATATACACAATTTATATCATTAGCAAAATTTCATAAATAATATATACAATTAAAATCATGACAAACATTTCAGTAATAATATATACAACGTAAATCATAACAAACATGTAAGTAATAATATATGCAATTTAAATCATAAGCAATATTTCAGTAATATATACAATTTTAATCATGACCAACATTTCAGTAATAATATATACAATTTAAATCATTAGCAAAATGTCAATAATAATATATGCAATTTTAATCATAAGCTGAATGTCAGTAATAATATATGCAATTTTAATCATAAGCTAAATTTCAGTAATAATATATACAATTTTAATCATAAGCTAAATTTCAGTAATAATATATACAATTTAAATCATGAGCTATGAGCTAAATGTCAGTAATAATATATGCAATTTTAATCATGAGCTTAAGTTCAGTAATAATATATACAATTTAAATCATAAGCAAAATTTTGGTAGTAATATATTCAATTTAAATCATTAGCAAAATGTTAGTAAAAATATACACAATTTTAGTCATAAGCAAAATTTCAGTAACAGTAACAGACAAAGTTTTAATAATGAATAAAATTTCAGTAATAATAATAATTATGAACATAATTTTATTACTGATAATAATGAAAATAAATTTAATAATAGCAATAAATTTTTATTATAATGATAAAAAATTAATAGATAATAATACTACACAAATGTTATATAATAAATCAAATATCAGTTAAAAATGATATAGCAAACCCAATTTTTATAGTAATCATAAACGAAATTTCAATAATAATAAACAAAATTTCAATAATAATAAACAAAGTTTCAATAACAATAAAAAAAAATTCAACAATAATAAACATAATTTCAAGAATTATGATACACACAATTTAAATAATAATAGTTCACAACATTTCTGTAATAAGAAACAAAATTCTAATAATAATAAACCAAATTTCTATAATACTAAACAAAATTTCTATAATAATAAACAAAATTTAAACAATAATAAACAAAATTTCAAAAAAGGCAGCAGGTGT
Organism: Sepiola atlantica; assembly: GCA_963556195.1. NCBI lineage: Eukaryota > Metazoa > Mollusca > Cephalopoda > Sepiida > Sepiolidae > Sepiola > Sepiola atlantica. Next base: position 44,184,734 of record OY744549.1, read on the forward strand.
CATTAAAAATGTAATAAAAAATTTACAAAAGAAACTATGATATTTCCATGTCAATATTTCCTTTTGTATACACGACTACAATTTCATCACAAAATTTATAACTATAGAATATTACTATGATAAGTGTACATATTATTGAACATGAATGACAATGATTTTGCTTATCAAAACATAGTTTGGTTTTATATTAAATCTTTTTATTTGTATTAATATCGTTTCTTCTTTATTTACAGATTCATACTATTATTGAAAAGGATTACTTTCAAATCTGACAAACAAGGAATAAAAATGTTAAATCAGCATTTGAGAGACAGCGGAAAATAAAATAGAACACTAAAATATCTATGTATGCTATACAAAGTGTTAGGCGCAGTATGGTACTTCTTGATCTCTGAGAACTTTTACTGAAGTAAAATGAAACGAAAAAAAGACAAACTATATTCGTGTGAAGTTTGTGGAACTGCATTTTCACAGAAATGTAGTTTGCATCAACACATGCGAATACATACAGGAGAACAACCATATTCTTGTGTAGTTTGTGGAACAGCATTTTCACAGAAAAGCACTTTGCAAAAGCACATGCAAACACACACAGGAGAAAAACCATATTCTTGTGAAGTTTGTGGAACTGCATTTTCACAGAAAGGCACTTTGCAGAAACACATGCGAATACATACAGGAGAACAACCATATTCTTGTGAAGTGTGTTGAACTGCATTTTCACAGAAAGTTAATTTGCAGAACCACATGCGAACACACACAGGAGAACAACCATATTCTTGTGAAGTTTGTGGAACTGCATTTTCACAGAAAAGCACTTTGCAGAAACACATGCGAACACATACAGGAGAACAACCATATTCTTGTAAAGTTTGTGGAACTGCATATTTACATAAATGCACTTTGCAGAACCACATGCGAAAACACACAGGAGAACAACCATATTCTTGTGAAGTTTGTGGAACTGCATTTTCACAGAAAGACACTTTGCAGAACCACATGCGAACACACACAGGAGAACAACCATATTCTTGTAAAGTTTGTGGAACTGCATTTTCACAGAAAGGCACTTTGCAGAAACACATGCGAATACATACAGGAGAAAAACCGTATTCCTGTAAAGTTTGTGGAACTGCATTTTCACGGAAAGACAATTTGCAGAAGCACATGCAAACACATACAGGAGAAAAACCGTATTCTTGTAAAGTTTGTGGAACTGCATTTTCACGGAAAGGCACTTTGCAGAACCACATGCGAATACACACAGGAGAAAAACCGTATTCTTGTAAAGTTTGTGGAACTGCATTTTCACTTAAAGACACTCTGAAACACCACATGCGAATACATACAGGAGAACAACATCATTTTTGTAAAGTTTGTGGAACTGCATTTTTACAGAAAGTTAATTTGCATCAACACATGCGAACACACAGTGTAGCAGCAAGTCCTGGGAGCATATATCAGAAATAACAGTTGAAAATAAGTTATACACCATCCACTATCACTATGCAATCCCTACAGCTACATATCTAGAAAACAGAGCTCTTAAAACTGACATCGTGATATGGGATAAAAGGAAGAAAGTAGCAACCCTAGTTGAAGTCAGTGTCCCTAATGATGCAGGATTAAACATAGTTGAAAGGAAAAAGATTACGAAATACCAACGTCTAATGTCTAACCTGAAAAGAAATTAGAATCTTAGGAAAATCTCCATCATCACACTAATTATAGGAGCAACAGGACTAATGAAAAGGAATTTCAAAAGCTATCTGGTGAATATACCCGGTGAACCGAGTGAAAGAGAAATACAAACAATTGCATTAAAAGGGACGGTTAGAATCTTAAAAAGATCTCTCGGTTAGAATGTCTGATATAGCCGGTGAATGTCTGGAATCCGGTAGGATGCACCATATCCAGAAAAACCATAATCTTGTAAAGTTTGTTCATTTCTATGTGAATACCCCCTGAAAACACACGCAAACGCACACAGAAGAAAAACTATTTTCTTGTATAGTTTTTGAGATAGCATTTTCACAGTATTCTCATTTGAATAGGCACATACTAATTCAGACAGTATAGTGATTATATAGTTAACTGGTCTATTGCAGAGAGGAAAATTAATGTTATTAATGTTTTTAGTTTCTTTACTAACTCAACATTTGACAAGTAAAGGAAAACTTGAATCAAACATTCGAACATCTATGTATCTTATATAGAGATCAAGTGTAAGGCCAAGGAAGAGTCTCTTGATTTCTGAGAACTTTGACTGAAGTAAAATGAAACATTGTTATATAAGACAAGTTAGTGCCCCTTATGATGCTGGTTTAAATGGAAAAGATAACGAAATACCAAGGAGATTAAAAAGTATAAATAGAGATTGAAAACTTCTGCGTTTCATAGAGAAAGATCCTGGAAAATGCTGGCAAGGTGCAATGCCCTGATAAAATTGAGGAGGCTGGGGTCAGGAGATGAAGGGGTGTTCCATTTAATCGTTGAAGCATGCAGGATTGTAACTGTGGCTGGTCTATCTGATGTTGTGGTGATGTTACAAGCGTCAAAGCCGGGTGGGCGAAGTATTGGAAATGAGGAGTGTGGGTAGCATGTTTTGAATGGTTGAAAGAGAAATATATGCAGGAATTGAAAAACAGTAAAAAGCAACGGAGGATTCTATTGCAGCTGCCACTGATGTATGTTGCAGATGCAATGGAGGATGCTATTGCAGCTGCCACTGATGTGTGTTGCAGTTGCAGATCGGTCAGTTACAGGTGAATGTCTGTCATCCGGTAGGATGCCCTATATCCAGCAAAATAAAGATAAGAAAATTGAAAAAAAAAGACTTTAAAATGCCTTGGCACCTAAGAACATATACCAGAAAGAACAGTTGGAAATAAGTCATACACCATTTACTATGACTATTCAATTCCTACAAAAAATACCGAAGGAAATGAAGCTATTAAACTTGACATAGTGATATAGGGAAACGAATGAGAAAGTAGACTCTTCTCAAGTTGATTACCTAAGCTTCTTTTTTTTGACATGAACATAGTTCATCCCAAATAAGGCAAGTTGCCACTGTAGACGTAAGGGACTACTGAGGATTAGGGTAAAAGTTTTGGGGTCATCCTAAATTGGGAGCTGTGCAGTGAGATGCTTGTTTACATTAGTCTTATCTGGTAATGTTTGACCGAACGAGAACAATATACCATCGTGGATTAAGCCATATAAAAAGTTAATTCCTAGAAAAGCCAAGTTGCTGGCCTTGCTAATCAAACTCATAAATTTCTTCACAGTTTCCCAAATTCAAAAGATGCAAATAAACAAAAGAGAATAAATATTTTGTTGTTAAATCAAATGCAGGTGAACATTGCAGAAAACACGATTTCTTTTCTTCGAAAGATGAAAAATTTACGTTCCCCACACAAACATTTATTAGTACAAAAATGCCAAAAACCTAGACTCAGCATTGAAATACACCTGCTGCTTGATCACTGGCTGCCTGAAGCCAACCAACTTGAACAACCTGCATCTTCTCCCTGGTATTGCCCCTTCAGATGTGAGACGGGAAGTTGGCAGCCGAGTAGAGATCACAAAGGCTATCAGTGAGGAACAGCATCTCCTTCATGGACGTGAACCAACAGTCCAACCACTGAAGTCAAAGAGAAGCTTCCTCAGCAATATCGAACCCCTATCAACATCTCAAAAAGAGACCAGACTACAGCTGTTGACCAGACGGCTACAAGATGGCTCCCCTCATACTGACATGGGAATCCCTGCTTCTGAGGAACTCCCTTCCAGTGGAAAACACTAAACCGCCTGGGAATGGGCGATCAAAAGTTGCTATAAGAACACACCATTTTAAACACGTCATTTAAAACAAGCCATTTTAAACACGTAATTTTAATCACCATTTGTTAAAAAAATGGATCGACTGATGAAGCATAATTTTATCCCCTTATTTAAAAATAGATCGACCTATTTCTCATGTTGTTTTTAATTCACCGATTGAGATGATATAGATGGAATTATCTCATGTTGTTTAAAATTCACCGATTGAGATGATATAGATGGAATTATCTCATGTTGTTTTAAATTCACCGATTGAGATGATATAGATGCAATTATCTCATGTATTTTTATTTGATATCAGTATTTGATTCTTGTTTAGCAAGCAAATGATCTTCTCAACAGCAACAGACCTCATTTATTAAGAACTCTATTAATGTTCTTCAATAGAAGATTACTATTCTCAAATGGAGGTAGCATTTCAGGAAACTCCTCAATCACTATTAAGGTCGTTTCTTCTAACCCAACCACTATTAAGGTCCTTTCTTCTAACCGTAACCCAACCACTATTAAGGTCCTTTCTTCTAACCCTAACCCAACCATTATTAAAGCCCAGACTGTTAACTCAAACCCAACCATTATTAAAGCCCTTTCTTCTAACCCTAACCCAACCATTATAAAAGCCCTTTCTTCTAACCCTAACCCAACCACTATTAAAGTCCTTTCTTCTAACCCTAATCGTAACTCAACCACTATTAAGGCCCTTTCTTGACGATATCCCCCCAAAAAAGAATGACAAAGCCTGTCCATATAAAAATATGACAACTTGTTATGAAAATCAAAAATACAGAGTTGGTAAAGAATGAGAGTACAGAGAGTCCAGGAACGTTCGAAGTAAAGAAGGGGTTGTTTTGACTGTAATAAGTTGGGCAGAAATGTTTATTTCGGCTGTCGTCGTATGCGTTTGCAAGTGACAGTGTTAGTTCAGTAGGCTTAGCAGGCGATGTGCGTATGTATGCTCGTTTGTGTTTTAGAGAATGTGAAAGTATGTACGTCAACTTGTGTGTGAGTGTGTTTGTGAATGTTGTTAAGTATGATATTTTGAGTCTGAAAAACTACAGCAAAAGAGAAAGTGGACACTGATGTTTGTTTTTTATATTACATGCAAAAATCAGGTAAATATTTCTGTAGCTTTGATTGGTTTAAGGAAGTTGCTGATTTGAGATCTTTTCCAATCGAGAGTTAATACTTTTAAACAACATTCACTGCTACTGCTTCTTCCATGAAAGATCAGCTAAATATTTTAATGATTTCAACACACAAAATTGTGAAGACACCGAATTTGATGGCAGCAAAGCTGCCTATTGTATATATGAGAAAAAATGTTTTTAACCGAAACTGCCTTAAAAGAGATTAAACATTGGGAAAAGTTATATATATCATCTTAAAGAAGTAACATATTTTGATGTACTATTTTCTTTTAATGTAAATATACACTTTTCCTGTGGCGGGATTGGCCGATCAACGAATCAGATGTTTTGGTGTAAGAATGCAGGCTGTAGGACTATTTTCGCAGCGCCTACGCACTCTGTTTTTTAATATAAGGAAACATTCAAGGGAAGTTCTAAAACATCAAATGATTTCTACATAATAACGCGTCTGCTGGGTATGGCCCAAATTCTAGCAATAATATGTTAGATTATGAGGGGTCCTCTTAAATCTTAACGGAGAAATTCAAAACCATTCAGCAAGTTCATCGGAGCACATTCTATTGAAGTACTTGTAAAACAAGCACAAGGATGCAACATTGTGGCGATGAGACAGGGTCTAGATCTGAGTTCATAGTGAGGGACCTATTAGATGAGATACTCCTTTTTGGACCTTATAGCAAGAATATGTTAGATTATGAGGGGTCCTCTCTTTCTGAAAAAAACACTTAGGTGAGAGTATGAATTGTGGCTTCGGTCATTTTAAGTAAATAAGTGCAGATTAGTATGACCTGGGATTTAGTTGAATGATTCACTTCCCATGAGACGACAACAGATGGAGGGAGATCAGAGATCAAGGAAAAAGTTAAAGGGGTTAAGCACAAAGTGAGTGTAATACGATGATACGATTGTTCGACGAAACAAAAAGAACTATGACGTCACACTTGGGACTGTTAGAAAAATAGTTTTGATTCAGTCGGTCTTGGAATAGCGGGCGAGCTGGAGAAGTTGATATGTCTGTTACCTTAATTAGTCTAGTCTTTTATAGAGCTCGAAGCGAGTGGATACAGAAAATATGATCTGAAACTTTGAATTAAGTCCGGTTAGACGAAAATACGGCCCCCCCTCCCATGTCGTCAAGTAGAGATTAGGTTATCGTTAAGTGAGAAAACTTGAAAAGCAACTCAGCTGGAAAGTGGCAAGTCTCCCTTAGACGTGTTCGAAAGAAAAGACAAAACTTTAGAATTCATTTGAACTCTGTGTTTTGCTGCCCTTTTGTCGTGAGAAACAAGTTTGTTTACAGGAAAATTACGTGACTATGATCGACGGCTGAGAAGAAAGATAAGCTGATCAAGAAATCTACACAACGAAGAAGTTCAGCAAATCTAGACGAATCATGATGTATCAGTATGTCATAGCTTATTTGTTTACCTTTTAAACTTCCGGTAATTATCTGTCCTTAGCCTGTCCCCGCTTCCTGTCCCCACTAGACGAATCATGATGATCAAACAAATATGGAATTGAAACAAGTATGGAAGGGAAAGGGGAATCGGGAGAATTGAGCACAACACTTCCTCCCCGCAGTCGACCCACTTTGTACATGACTATTTTGTTTCTCAATATCTATTACTTGTTGATATTGGCGCTACATATAGCATTTGCCCCTTTAAGTTCTTTAAAGAGAAAACGCCAGCCCCAACGGTTGTTCTCCAATCTGTAAACTGCTCTCTATACACACGTTTGATCAAGTTGCTCTATCGTTGGAATTGCAACTATGCAGAGACTTTACGCGGATCTTCATAGTCGCAGATATCCCCTACCCTATCATAATATAGCGCAATAGCAAACTGGTAGATTTACATACTAAACTATAATTAGCTGGTAGGAAAGCTTCTAGCCAACCTCCTAGTCCTGTATTTTTATAGCCTCTACTGAAGACCCTTATCATTCGTTACTAAATTTTGTTTGGTTTTAATCAATTTAAATTTTGAAAGAAACCAGCCTGCTCACCATACACTGTATTTGATCGAGACTACCACTGCCCGTTTCTTTATGCCCAAGTCACGTCTCTCTGTAGAAGTTAAAGGCGGTGAGGCAGAAATTTAATCACATGTTCCAGCTAGGGATTATTCATTCCTCATCTAGCCCTTGGGTATCTTTTTTGCATATAGTTCTGAAGCGTACTGGGGATTGGCGTCCTACCAGAGATATCCGTCAGTTTAACACAACTAATGTTCCCAATCGTTATCGCTCATATTGAGGATTTCTCTTCGTCTTTGCATGGCTGTAAAAAACATTCTAAGTAAACGTTTATCACCAAATTCCAGTTGATATTCTGAAGATTACTGTGACTAAGCATCCAAATTTTTAACCATGCCATCGGGCTTACGTAATGCATTTCTTATGTAATTCTTATTCTATTATTTTTTAACCATCGCTTCGAACTACTTTTTTTTTGCCTTATTTTAATATTGGGTAAGTATGCCTAATTATAATTTATCGGCTTCCGACCTCCTATTTGCAGTCTCCTTTCTTCAACAAAAATTCACTATCAACCCTATCACTAACCTAACCACTAACCATAAGTCCGGGTGACATACCACCTACATAGTTTGAAAGAATAATAAAAACATTTTAAAAAGAACATATGTTCACCTTCTCAAATTCCTCTGTAATTGATATGGAACACTACATTAACAGACTCAGATACTAATTGAAGTGTCTGCTGCCAATGAACCCTCAGCATCAAAGCATCGAATCAACAGTCCATAAAAACATTGCATCATGGTCCTGTAGCAATCACATGATTGACCGGAAGTGAACTCTTCAATACACGAGATTCATGTGCAAAACCCAAATCACGTGATCAGCGTGGTTATCCAGTACATGACTTACTGCTAACGAATAAAAATATATGATCCTGCGGTCTCTGCCAGGCCGTTGGCTGAGAATATATGAACTCCGGGAAAAGGTTATTTCGCCTTGTCAATATATATTCAACCCCATCTATGAAAGGTGTTCTGTTCTGTTGTTCCTGTGAATAAACCTATATCTATATATATTCCTTCAGTTGATATGTCTCATTTAATCCGTAGAATGAAGGTGATCTATATAATACAGGCCTGGCAAACATGCAACTGGGATCCACGACTAGGAGCGGACATGTGAATACCAAAATTACTACTAATCACCTAAAAAAAGTATAATTTCCCTTTTTTAATGCACAATTTTCCAAGCAGTCATCAGATATGGTTTACATTTGCCCCCTTTTTACATGTATTTTATTGGTTTTATGTTCTTGTTAATGTAAGTTGATTTTATTATTAAGACTGTGTATCATGAAGAAATGAACATTTTCTTCATCTTCTGTGAAAACAAATTGTATATGTAACAAACAACAAATTTTGTAACAATTATCAAAATAGTTTCTCCAAAAATTTTGTTCATAAAGTATTTGATTTTATTAAAACGTTGAATATGCTTTCTGATTGAAATATATTCTTTCACTCTATTTTCTGTAGTCAATATAAACAAATTGACTCATGATTTTTGAAATATCAAAAATGCGCCAAATTCCTGGCGAATAAAGTGATCTTTTGTGAATTTAGTTCTTTAATATTTTTGTACTTTTTACATTTAAGTTGATGGAAATAAATCAATAATTGTAAGGAACTTCCTAATAATATGTATAGTTGCTAATTACTAGACATTAAAAAGAAATTTCTTACTAAAACTTTTCTGTGTAATTATTATTAAGTAGTAATTTTGGTCTTCACATGTCTGGCCCCAGTCATGGAACTCAGTCGCATGTTTGCCAGGCTTGTATTATGAATCGCCTTGGTCGAAATGAATTCAGCTAAAGACCCACGTTTTTAAACGGAAAGACTTGATTAAAGCCCTATTAACACCACCTTATTCCAGTCCTTATTGTGTGCTCACACGAATAGAAAATATTTTTACTCTGAACATTGAGGTGTACAAAAGATACTGTGTCGGTCGATAGATTGAAACTAACATTTGGATACTGACACCAAGGAACCCTATGTTCCACTAACACTCAATTTTCCTGAGAAAAACTAAGATGGAACCTCACAGACACATAACCACCACACTTTCTTGTAGACATGTCCATTTCCGCCCCCCCCCCCTAAATTATGCAAGACTGTCTATATTTTAATTATCACATTTTCTAGTTACAATGGATATTTTTGAATACGTTTACCACTTGGTTAATTGTTACCGATCCTTTTTTCTTTTCAATAAATAAACAGACATTTTTTTTCTTTTCAATAAATAAACAGACATTTTTTTTTTCAATCAATAAACAGACATTTTTTCTTTTCAATAAATAAACACATTTTTATCTTTACAATAAACAGACACTTTTTTCTTTTTTCAGCAAATGAACAGACATTTTAGATCAAACTAAACATTTATTCACCCTCCTATTGCAATTGTCTTGTTTATGTACATTTATCCTCTTGCGCTACTACTGTTAATAAAGAATCTCCTGATTTTATCTGCTGTAAGCCTAAGCAGGGGTTAATGTAGTAGTTACATAATTACGATCTGTTTTCTTTTGCACTTGTGTCTTCTTACATTAGTATGTGGTTCAGTAAAAAACACACTAGTATGTTCTAATTCACGGAGCGATATATGCGTTGGGCGATGAGAACACTGTTCGTGTAGGAGGTAAATTCTGCTTCCGTCCAAACTTCTTTCCCACAAATTATAAACAGTCTTGTTTGAGATGTCAAGGCGACAAGACGTTATCTTTCCTTCCTTGTCTGTTGAATTGGCTTTGCTAAACGTAATGAAAATTCCGTTATTTAAAAATTATTTTTAATACAAACGGTCGTTTTTTTAAATGTCACAAAGTCAAGTTACTGTATGGAAGTGAAACCTAGCAAGTGAGTTGCATGGAGAGAAATGATATGAGATGATACAATAGATGTGTACTTCAGGATTATATATTAACGGCCCGTAATAGGGAGGTACATGTTAACAGGCTAAAAGAACTTGGCGGTAAAGAAATTGCATGCTCTCCTGTAACCATATCAATAACCTTCAGTTCGGGTGGCAATAGTCCAAAAAATCCCCTACACACAATTGATTTCCAAGAAATTAAGAAAGTTGCAGAGATTTTACTAAAAACAAAAATTGATTACATGTCCTTAAAACACTATCTCGTCAGAAAGTCGGTGATCATCTTACGTTAAATCTATATGCTAAACTGACCCCCGCTTCTAAAGTCTAAAATATTGGAGCTGATCAGGCTGTTTACATGTAAAAAAATCAAACATATTTCTTTCATTGAGAATATAGATATTACATAGAAGATAGATTCGATTTCGCAGGTAAATAACAACTTTTTTTTCTGTAAACAAAAGAAATTTGATATAATTGCAAGTTTTGAACCCTCAGCTTTTGGCAAATTACATGTAAACAGTCTTTAAAAAATAAATTTGTTATTATTTTAGATTTGCAAGGCGGGATCACTTTCCTATGTGGCAAAGTTGCTTGTCAGGACGTTGGGGCAGAATGTCAAACAGGAGACTTCTGGCTGCATGTGCACGTAATTACTCGCCATTGTTACCAGTGAGCAATCATCGTCTCTGTCGTTTACTTCTGGGACTGGCTGGCTGGTTGGGGACATTCTGTGCTGCAAAACAACCTTATTTGTAATAAGGAAAGAAACACATTTATCCGTTTTCTTATAAAAATATATATTTATTTTACTGAAGACATTTTTATATATAGTCAGAGAGCGCGACAAAACGCATCTTCTTGGTCCGAATTCAAAAACAGTCTCTCATTAGAGAGAGAAAGAGAAGGGAGAAGTGAGAGAGAAGGAGAGAGACAGAGGGAGATTGAAAAAGAGCAAGAGGGAATACAGACACAATCGGTGTACGCCTTGTAAAATGTTTATTTTTTTTAGTTTCATAATCGATTTCTCGAATGATGACTGCCTGACCCCTGATCCCATCACATGCCCCTGTCATTGAATTGTTTTGACACCGACCCTCAGTCCTCGACCGAGCCACAATGCACTCAGCGATCCCAAAACGCTGAGAGTCACTGTTCTTGAAACAAGTCTGGCATAAGGATTATGAATATTACGCGTAAGTTTGGCACAAAGCCCACGAATGCAGTGGGGGGCCCTCAGCTCCCCAAAATCTCAGCATTGTGTCATACCTATATAATTTTAACGTAAATTGAGAACCCATTTTTGGCCATCCCCACTTTTTGTCAACTTAGCGCTGAATGGCGATAAAAAAAAGGGGAGGGGGGTATTTTTCTCATCCAATTTTGTTTTATTTTAAATATAATTGGGGGTGAGGCGTTCTTTTAATCTATTGTTTATGTGTTTTTAAATATTTTTAAATGCTCTTTATTGCATGGATCTTTTTCAAGCGTAGTTATTTTTCTGTTAAAAAAATAAAATTAAACTTATAATTTTAGATTTTATTTGGGAAGGGGGGGTTACTAACTTTGCTCATTGGTACAAAAAAAAAGGAGCAATACTACAATAAAGACCCCAGTTCAGTAACACAACAAGCGTGACATTTTCTGGAAATCACCGGTGTTTTCCGGTTGACCTCGCAATACACGTGGTCGCTATTTACAAAAGAACTTGTAAATAAACCTTTTATTTATTATAATAAATGCAGTATATTTCGGAATTTTTTTTTTTTTGTTCCTTTGATTTTTTTGTGCCGTTACCTACCATTCGCGTTCCATTGTCACGCCGCTGCTATGCTGACTATTTGTACTGCCAGTTCATTCCTTCTCGCTGCTATTTTACGTCGCCTGCAACATCGCTGGTTTATCGCTGCCATTGCTAATCTGCTGGGCCGTCGCCGTCGTCGTCAACACTCTGTGCAGAAGCTTCTGTTGTCGCCTTCGTCGCCGCCATAATCCTCACTACCAGCGGTTTCCTTCGCAAGCTGAAATCAATCTCTCCACTACAATAAAGTATAACAAGGACTTTTGTGGTTAAATTAGAGCCATTTTTATTTAAGTAACTAATTTGTCGACTTTTGAGATTTCGTTGGAGAAGAGAGATAAATAGAGAGAGAGGCTACCTAGTTAAAATTCCTACGTTAGTCTGTAATCACCTGCTGGTGGGGGGGAGAAGATATAATTTCTAATTACTTGGGCTCTTTATATTGGAATTCAAAATCCCATCTTATTAACAGCTACATGATTGTGCGTCTGTTCTCGTCGCTTCCAAGTGAGAAACTGATCAAATCTCAATTTAGTTTTCCCACGCGGAAAAACTCTGACGTCAACAAACCTTGTGATCTGCCAGATGTGACCCGACCCTTAACCTTACTGTCACATTACTTGTCGCCGTGAATGTGGGAAAACACATCGCCAGCTTTGCACGGAATGACTCCGCTACAAATCGCGCAAGTCAAACCCGTCTTCCACAGATGCGTCAATCTCTCACAGGGCCATTATCTAACAATAAGAATTTTTCCTAGTTTTTTTTTCTTTATTTCGTCCAAGTAAGCAAAATATACCATTGTTTCATTTAAAATAAATCTGAAGACTTCGGACTGAAGCTTTGCTCGTAAAAAAAGTCAAAAATAGTTTCTACATGTTTTTAGCGGTTTTGAAATATTTTAAGAGTATTTTAATCTATGCATTTGTATGTGTTTCTAAATGCTTTTTGTGTTTTTTTATGTTTTAAATGTTTTTATTCTTTGTCTTTGTTATCGTAACTTTTACTTAGCCAAACAAGGGTATTTTTCTATCGTGATCGATTTTTTTCTACACTTGTTCGCAAGTTTCACAATAAAAAAACGCATGAAATAAAAAGCATAAAATACTTAGATTGGCGAAAAAAATGAGGGGGGATATTTAAAAAAATATATATGAAAAATCGGCACTTCTGCAGTCTTTATGAAGCAGCAGATTTTCTGTCCTTCTACTGAAAATAAAGGGAAGTAATTCAACCGGAAGTGACTTATTTACAACCTAAAAAAAAATGCAAGACTGGTTTGTTTTGGGGTAACAATTAACAATTTCTTTTTTTTATTATATGAAGTAAAAAGATTTTAAATAAAAACCCTAAACCTAACCCTAACCCTAAACCCTAAACCCTAACCCTAAACCCTAACCCTAACCCTAAACCCTAACCCTAAACCCTAACCCTAAACCCTAACCCTAACCCTAAACCCTAACCCTAAACCCTAACCCTAACATTAAGAAATCAGGCGGTGTGCCTGTAAAAATCTATTGTTTTTTGCGGCTGGTTCCTCCGTGAGCATTTCCAAATAAATCCATCACTTCCATTGTGGCTTGCCATCTGCATATGTCTTTGACATGACGGGCATGTCCGACTGCAAGAAATCAGGCGATGTGCCTGTAAAAAATCTATTGTTTTTTTGCGTCTGGTTCATTAAATTACCAATGTCGCGAAGATTTAACTCATTTAACTCCATTTTCTAAAAACTAAATTCTACTTCAAACCCGGTAAATTCAACTTCCGGTGAATTCTGAATGAATGGTACTTGGAGAAAAAAACCCGGAAATCTTCAATTTCGATTTCTTAATCGGCAGCTGCTTCATAAAGACTGCAGAAGTGCCGAAAAATCTATGTAAAGTCTAAAAGAAAAAAATGATTGCAGATATTTCTTAAGGCTGCTTACATGTAATTTGCTCGAAACAGTAGAATCTTAATATTTTTGTTGCGGGGGGGGGGGGGGGCACCTCGCTGGGGGGGGGGGTCTCAGTGGCTAAGAAATGAGTGCTCAATTTACTATGAAATTATATATTAAAATGATCCCCCCTCTAAATTCTAGAATAATAATAATAAAAAAAATTTTCTTTGCGGATATTTTTTAAGGCTGTTCACATATAATTTGCTCAAAAAAGTATCATTTAAATTTTTTAGGGAAAAACTGCGGTGGGTGTAGTTCTATAAATTTACCAAATATTTTTTAGAATTTCGTATATAAATTTAACGCAACTGATCGCCAATTTATGGACCATTATAGCTTTTTAGGGCAGTTTTAAACAATTATTTTCCTATGGTAGATAAATTATTGGCGTGCTTTTTTTGTAGGCGGGGTGGGGGTTTCATCTAAACTTTTTTTCATTTCCGCCAAGTTTTCGTAATTGCCAAAAATAAGTAGAATCCCATTTATTTATAGGGGCATGGGTTATTTAATTGAGTATTTTAATTTACAAATCAACCAAAATAATTTATTCAATATGGAATAATTAAAAATTAAATTTAAATTAAAAATACGAAAATAAAGTTAGTTAAGCGAACAGTATTAATTTTCCCTCGTAAAAATCAAAATTTACAAGTAGTTTTTACAGTTCGTAAAGGTAAGTTTTTCTAAATTCTTTTTTAAATTTTGTTTTACTAAATAATAAGTTTCTTTTGTTCAAAATTAACTTTAGCTAATGACCTTACAAGTACAACCAAATTTAGCTTTTCGGGGCGGTTATTTCATACCTAAATCAGACCGGCAAAGTCTGGATTATGCTAGAATTCGATAAAAAACAAGCAGAGACGGAAAGTAAATGTATGCATACTTTATTTATGTACCGGGGTGGGTGTACAACTGGCGCTATTGTTCGGTCTACATTTATCACATATTCTTCTGGCATACATACAATGCCGTCAAATACATCTGAAAATTTGTGGAGAATCTGTTCCCATACTTCGTGGTTCTCTCTTGAGATAGGTTCTCTTTTCGTGCTATGGTTGATTTTAGACTGACATTCCTTTTGGATATTAAGTGGATCGTCCGTATTAATAGGGAAATTGAGAGTTACTAGGTCCAACATTCTGAAGGTTTGTAGCCCAAGTAGAATCGGCCCCATAGCATTGAATGTTGCACTAGTGAATCTGTCCTGATATCTTATTACGAGGAGGCGGGATACCACTTGCTCTATCACAGAGCCTCCAAATGCAAACAGTCTCACTGGTGTTGTACCTTATCTAATTAGGCAACTCAGGCATTTTTGTAAGCCGCAGCATCATATACTAGGGTGCTTGCTTTCTGCACCTGACCTTGTGTGTAACCTCCTGCAGAGGAGGTAAATAAAAATGTTTCATTGTGATAGGTGTGATGACTGGTATCATTTACCTTATGTTGACATAGATCAGCCACTTGAAGCATGTTGGTACTGCCAGAGTATTGTGCACCCAAGAGACTCCATCCGAAAGGCTTTTCATATTTCCATTATGATATTTCTGATGATAACTCATTAGCTCACGATAGTCGGCATAGTTGTTTTCATCCTAGTATAACCCTGTCACCTCCACACCAATCTGATGTACTAAAAATAAACAATTCTCAACTGAAGTAGTTTTATCACATTCATAATTCATTAACACCTCATAGTCCATTGTGTCACCCTGGATGTGATCAACCAAATAATAAGAAAAATTTCAATAATAATAATACTAAAAAAAATTAAATATTTAACAAAATTTCAATTACAATTCTAAACAGAATTTCAATGATTATAAACCAAATTTCAATAATAATAAACAACATAATTAAATATTAAACAAAATTTCAATGATAATTCTAAACAGAATTTCAATAATAATAAACAACATAATTAAATATTAAACAAAATTTCAATGATAATTCTAAACAGAGTTTCAAGAAGAATAAACAACATAATTAAATATTTAACAAAATTTCAATGATCATACTAAACAAACTTTCAATGATTATAAACCAAATTTCAATGATAATAAACAACATAATTAAATATTAAACAAAATTTCAATGATAATTCTAAACAGAATTTCAATAATAATAAACAATATAATTAAATATTAAACAAAATTTCAATGATAATTAGCAAAATCACGAATATTCAGTAATAATAAATAAAATTTCAATATTAATAATAATATAAAAATATTTAAATAAAAAAAATTAATTCTAATCTTGATAATTATCAAATTTTCAATAATAATAAATTAACATTTCAATACTAATAATAATACAAAAATATTTCAATGAATAGAAAATTAAAATTCTAATCATTATAATAAGAACATTTTCAATAATAATAAAATTTCAATTCTAATAATAAACAAAAATGATAGATAATGATAATACGCTAATAATAAATAAAATATGAGTAAAAAATGAATATTAAGTCCACAAAAATTTTAATGAAATAAGAAACTAAAATTTCTATAGTAATAATAAGCAAAATTTCAGTAAAAATATATAAAATTTAAATCTTAAGCAAAATTTCAGTAATAATGTATACAATTTAAATCATGAGCAAAATTTCAGTAATAATGTATACAATTTAGATCATAAGCAAAATTTCAGTAATAATATATATGATGTAAATCCTGATCTAAATTTCAGTAACGTTGTATACAATTTAGATCATAAGCAAAATTTCAGTAATAATTTATATAATGTAAATCCTATGCAACATTCAATTTAAATCATGAGATTTCGGTAATAATAGATGCAATTAAAATCATAACCAACATTTAAGTGATAATATATGCAATTTAAATCATAAGCAAAATTGCATTAATAATATATACAATTAAAATCATGAGCAAAATTTCAGTAATAATGTATACAATTTAAATCATAAGCAAAATTTCAGTAATAATATATACAATTTAAATCATGAGCTAAATTTTAGTAATAATATATATAATTTAAATCATGAGAAACATTTTAGTAATGATATATGCAATTTAAATCATGAGCAGAATTTCACTAATAATATATACAATTTGAATTATGAGCAGAATTTCACTAATAATATATGCAATTTAAATCATGAACTAAATTTCAGTAATAATGTATACAATTTAAATCGTGAACAAACTTTCAGTAATAATATATACAATTTAAATCATATGCAAACTTTCAGTTGTAATATATGCAATTTTAGCAATTAGTAATCATAAGCAAAATTGCATTAATAACATATACAATTTAAATCATGAGAAAAATGTCAGTAATAATATATACAATTTAAATCATGAGAAAAATTTCAGTAATAATATAAGCAATTGAAATCATAAGCAACATTTCAGTAATAACATATGCAATAGTATATGCAATTTAAATCATGAGCTAAATTTCAGTGATAATGTATAAAATTTAAATCATAACCAACATTTCAGTCATAATATATATTTTAAATCATAAGCACCATTTCAGTCATAATATATATATTTTTAATCAGTAATTATATATAAATTTCAGTTATATTTCTGTAATCGTATATACAATTTAAATCATTAGCAACATTTCAGTAATAATATATACAATTTAAATCATAAACAACATTTCAGTAATAATATATAAAATTTAAATCATAAGCAAAATTTCAGTAATAATATATACAATTCAAATCATAAGCAAAATTTTAGTAATGATGTATACAATTTAAATCCTAAGCTTAATTTTAGTAATAATATATATAATTTAAATTCTTAAGCTACATTTCAGCAATAATATATGAAATTTAAATCATAAGAAACATAGCTCTCATAATATATACAATTTAAATCATTACCAACATTTCACTGATAAGATATACAATTTAAATTATAAACTAAATTTCAGTAATAATATATACAATTTAAATCATGGACTAAATGTAAGTAATAATATATGCAATTGTAATCATGAGATAAATTGCAGAAATAATATATCCAATTTAAATCGTGAGCCAAATTTCAGTAATAATATATACATTTTAAATCATAAACAATATTTCAGTAATAATATATGCAATTTAAATCATGAAAAATATATTAGTAATAATATATACAATTCAAATCACAAACAAAATTTCAGTAATAATGTTTACAATTTAAATCATAAGCAAAATTTCAGTAATAATATATGCAATTTAAATCATTAGCTAAATTTCAGTAATAATATATACGATTTAAATCATAAGCAAAATTTCAGTCATAATATATACTATTTAAATCATGAGAAACATTTCAGTAATAATATATACAAGGTTAATCATAAGCTAAATTTCCGTAATAATATATGAAATTTAAATCATAAGCAACATAGCTGTCATAATATATACAATTTAAATCATTAGCAAAATTTCAGTAATAATATATACAATTTAAATCATTAGCAATATTTCGAGTAATAATATATGCAATTTAAAACGTAAGCAAAATTCTAGTAATAATATATACAATTTTAATCATGAACAAAATTTCAGTAATACTATATGCAATTTAAATAAGAAGCTAAATTTCAGTAATAATATATACAATTTAAATCATTAGCAAAATTTCAATAATAATATATACGATTTAAATCATAAGCAAAATTTCAGTCATAATATATACAATCTAAATCATGAGAAACATTTCAGTAATAATGTTTACAATTTAAATCAGTAGCTGAATTTCAGTAATAATATATGCAATTTAAATCATGAGAAATATTGTAATAATATATACAATTTATATCATAAGCAATATTTCAGTAATAACACATACAATTTAAATCATTACTAAGCTTTCAGTCATAATATATGCAATTTAAATTATAAGCTAAAGTTCAGTAATTAAATATGCAATTTAAATCATAACCAACATTTCAGTAATAATGTATAAAATTTTAATCATAAGCAACATTTTAGTCAAAATATATATTTTAAATCATAAGCAACATTTCAGTAATAACATATACAATTAAAATCCTAAGCAACATAGCTGTAATAATATATACAGTTTAAATCATTAGCAAAATTTCAGTAATAATATATACAATCTAAATCATGAGCAAAATTTCAGTCATAATATATGCAATTTAAATCATAAGCAAAATTTCAGTAATAATATATGCAATTTAAATCAGTAGCAAAATTTTAGTAATAATATATACAATTTTAATCATAAGCTAAAGTTCAGTAATAATATATACAATTTACATCATTAGCAAAATTTCAGTAATAATATATGCTATTTAAATCAAAAGCAAAATTTCAGTAATAATATACACAATTTAAATCATAAGCTAAATTTCAATAATAATATATACAATTTTTATCATGAACAATATTTCGGTAATAATGTATGGATATATCAAAAGCTAAATTACAGTAATAATATATGCAATTTAAATCATGAGAAATATTTTACTAATAAAATATACAATTTAAATCATAAGCAACATTTCAGTAATAATATATAAAATTTAAATCATAAGCAAAATTTCAGTAATAATATATACAATTCAAATCATTAGCAAAATTTTAGTAATAATATATACAATTTAAATCATAAGCAAAATTTCAGTAATAATGTATACAATTTAAATCATGAGAAAAATTTCAGTTAAAATGTATGCAATTTAAATCATAGTCTAAATTTCAGTAATAATATATACAATTTAAATCATGAACAACATTTCAGTAATAATATATGCAATTAAAATCGTAAGCTAAATTCAGTAATAATATATACAATTTAAATCATCATCAAAATTTCAGTAATAATATATACAATTTTAATCATGAACAACATTTCAGTAATAATATATGCAATTCAAATCATGAGCTAAATTTCAGTAATAATATATACAATTTAAATCATAAACAACATTTCAGTAATAATGCATACAATTTAAATCATGACCAACTTTAAGTAATAATATATGCAATTTAAATCATAAGCTAAATTTTAGTAGTAATATATGCAATTTAAATCATGAGCAAAATTTTAGTAAAAATATATACAATTTTAGTTATAAGGAAAAATTTCAGTAACAGTAATAGACAAATTTTTTATAATGAATAACATTTCAGTAATAATAATAATTATAAACAATTTTATTATTGATAATTATGAAAATAAATTTAATAATAGAAATAAATTTTTTATTATAATGATTAAAAATTAATAGATAATAATACTACACAAATATCAGTTAAAATGATATAGCAAACTAAATTTTTATAGTAATAATAAACGAAATGTCAATAATAATAAACAGAATTTCAATAACAATAAACAAAATTTCAACAATAATAAACAAAATTTCAAGAATTATAATACACAAAATTCAAATTATAATAGTTCACAAAATTTCTGTAATAACAAACCAAATTTCTATAATAATAAACACAATCTGTACAATAATAAACAAAATTTCAACAATAATAAACAAAAAAGTTTGATTACAATAAAACGCAAGAGGTGTCATTAAAAATGTAATAAAGAATTTACACGAGAAACTATGATATTTCCATGTCAATATTTCCTTTTGTATACAAAATTACAATTTCAATTCAAAATTTATAACTATAGAATATTTCTATGATAATTGTACATATTATTGAACATGAATGACAATATGATTTTGCTTATAAAAACATAGTTTGGTTTTATATTACATCTTTTTATTTGTATTAATATCGTTTCTTCTTTATTTACAGATTCATACTATTATTGAAAAAGATCATTTTCAAATCTGACAAACAAGGATTAAAAATGTTGAATCAGAATTTGAGAGATAGAGGAGAATAAAATAGAACACTAAAATATCTATGTATGTTATACCAAGTGTTAGATGCTTTATGGGGCTCCTTAATTTCTGAGAACTTTGACTGAAGTAAAATGAAACAAAAAAGAGACAAACTATATTTGTGTAAAGTTTGTGGGACAGCATTTTCAAAGAAATTCGATTTGCAGATGCACGTGCGAAAACACACGGGAAAACAACCATATTCTTGTAAAGTTTGTGGGATTGCATTTTCACGGAAAGGCCATTTGCATCAACATATGCGAACACACACAGGAGAAAAACCATACTCTTGTAAAGTTTGTGCAACTGCATTTTCGCAGAAAGGCAATTTGCAGAACCACATGCGAACACACACAGGAGAACAACCATATTCTTGTGAAGTTTGTGGAACTGCATTTTCACACAAAGGCACTTTGCAGAAGCACATGCGAACACATACAGGAGAACAACCATATTCTTGTGAAGTTTGTGGTACTGCATTTTCATGTAAAGACACTCTGAAAAACCACATGCGAACACACACAGGAGAACAACCATATTCTTGTAAAGTTTGTGGAACTGCATTTTCAGAGAAAGGCACTTTGCAGAAGCACATGCGAACACACAGGAGAACAACCATATTCTTGTGAAGTTTGTGGAACTGCATTTTCACAGAAAGGCACTTTGCAGAGGCACATGCGAACACATACAGGGGAAAAACCATATTCTTGTGAAGTTTGTGGAACTGCATTTTCACAGAAAGTCAATTTGCAGAACCACATGCGAACACACACAGGAATATATATATAGTATACCTCACTCATGGATACTCTGCTGTTTTGACTTGTACAATGTCCACGAAGATATTAGGTCATTCCTCCAAATGCAAATGACCAGATGGCGTACATCAGTCACGCTTCACCATATGGAAGGAAAAATTCAGACTCCAAACGTTAAGATTCAGAGAGGAATATTCCAAGGAGACACCCTCTCACCGCTTCTTTTTTGCCTCACAATGGATCCACTGAGTAAGCTACTAAAACGATCCAATGCTTGATACAACCTTAGCCGAGACAGAAAGAAGGATGAAAATAAAAGAATAAATCATCTCCTCTTCATGGACGATCTCAAACTCTATGCAGAATCTTAGAAACAACTAGTCTCTCTGATAGAAATTGTAAAAAATTACACAGAAGACATATGCATGGAGTTTGGATTCGTAAAATGTGCTAAATGCACAATAAAGAAAGGGAAAAAGACAGCATCAGAACATCTTAATATTAACACTGGCTCTATTGAAGACCTAGGAGAAGATGATGTCTATAAATACCTTGGAGTAGAAGAGAATGAGACGCTAGAGCACGGAAAGATGAGAGAGAAGGTACAGAGAGAATATATTAAGCGCCTGAAAAAAATCCTCACATCTGAACTCTCATCAAAAAATAAAATAACTGCCATAAACCAACTGGCAATACCTGTCGTCTCCTACGGGTTCGGCATTATCGATTGGCCACAAGGCTACATCAACAAACTAGACACAAAAACTCGGAAAATGCTTGCCTTAAATAAAGTCATTTACCGACATCAGTGTATGGACAGACTTTACTTACTGCGAAGAAAAGGTGGTCTGGGCCTCATTGAGATATATCATACCTACCGAGCCTCAATGGTCAGTGTGGGACAATATCTAAAGAGCTTCTGTGATCAAAAAATGAGAATGGTGAATGAACATCACACCAAATACCTTCCTCAGCAGACCTCAACAACAAAACTAGCCGATAATTTCAGTGGAAAGACACTGGAAAACACTAGCAAAGATGATAACAACCCAGCAACCCTGATCACGTGCAAGAAGAGGGAGGAGTACACGAAAAAGGAGCTGAAGACCAGACTAGAAGGATGGCGAAATAATAAAAGAGCAGGAAAGTTCATTGAAGAACTTAACCAGAGCTATATCGACAAGGAGGCTTCACTACAATGGCTCAAGAGTGGCAACTTCTTGTTCGATGAGGAACGGATACTAATAGCAGCACAAGACCAAGGCCTACTTACTAATGGATGTAAGAAAATGGCGGGTCTAAAAAAAACTGACCGGTGCAGGTTCTGCCACTCTGCCATCGAAAGTCCAAGCCACCTAATGTCTGGATGCAAGATCCTTTTGGCTGATGGCCATTACACTGCCCGCCACAACAAAGTATGTAAATACCTACATTGGAAGATCTGCGGAGAGATGCAGCTAGAAAGATCACTGAACATCTGGGAACATGAACCCCCACCCATAACATCGAATGGAAAAGTGACAGTGTTCTATGATAAAGACATACAGGCGGGCAGATACATAAAAGACAAGGCCATCAAACCAGACATTGTCATCTGGAACAAACCAGAAAAAACTGCTCTCATCATTGATGTAACCGTCCCAAATGACTACGGCCTCAATAGAGCCGAACTGGGAAAAATAACAAAATATCAAGATCTCAAAAATGATCTAAAAATAACATGGTCCCTCGATGAAATAAACATCATACCGGTTGTAGTGGGGGCAACTGGTCTGGTGAAAAAAAATCTAAGTAAATACTTAGAAACAATCCGCGGAAAACCAAATTGTAGGGAAGTACAGATAGCAGCCCTAAAAGGAACCACATCTATCCTTAAGAGAGCCCTCGGATATAAATTTTACTCATAGGGAAATCAAGTGTTACCTCAAGAGTAGGCCCCTTGATCTCTTTAGATAAACTAAATAAAAATATAAAAAAACAGAGAACAACCATATTTTTGTGAAGTTTGTGAGAACTGCATTTTCACGGAAAGACACTTTGCAGAACCACATGCGAATACACACAGGAGAACAACAATATTCTTGTAAAGTTTGTGGAACAGCATTTTCACGGAAAGACACTTTGCAGAAACACATGCGAATACACACAGGAGAACAACCATGTTCTTGTAAAGTTTGTGGACCTGCATTTTCACAAAAAGACACTTTGCAGAAGCACATGCGAACACACACAGGAGAACAACCATATTCTTGTAAAGTTTGTGGAATTGCATTTTCATGGAAAGACACTTTGCAGAAGCACATGCAAACACATACAGGAGTAAAACCATATTCTTGTAAAGTCTGTGGAACTGCATTTTCACGGAAAGGCACTTTGCAAGAAACAATCCCCGGAAAACCAAATTGTAGGGAAGTACAGATAGCAGCCCTAAAAAGAAACAACATCTATCCTTAAGAGAGCCCTCGGATATAGATTTTACTCATAGGGAAATCAAGTGTTAGCCTCAAGAGTAGGCCCCTTGATCTCTTTAGATAAACTAAATCAAAATGAAAAAAAAAAGAGAACAACCATATTCTTGTGAAGTTTGTGGAACTGCATTTTCACGTAAAGACACTCTGAAAAACCTGATGCGAATACATACAGGAGAAAAACCATATTCTTGTAAAGTTTGTGGAGCTGCATTTTCAGAGAAAGTCCATTTGCATCAACACATGCGAACATACAGTGTATCAGCAAGTCCTGGAAGCATATACCAGAAATAACAGTTGAAAATAAGTTATACACCATCAACTATGACTATGCAATCCTTACAGCTACATATCTAGAAAACAGAGCTCTTAAAACTGACATCGTGATATGAGATAAAAGGAAGAAAGTAGCAACCCTAGTTGAAGTCAGTGTCCCTAATGATGCAAGATTAAACAGAGCTGAAAGGAAAATGATTACGAAATACCAACGTCTAATGTCTGACCTGAAAAGAAATTGGAATCTTAGGAAAATCTCCATCATCACAGTAATTATAGGAGCAACAGGACTAATGAAAAAGAATTTCAAAAGCTATCTGGCGAATATACCCGGTGAACCGAGTGAAAGAGAAATACAAACAATTGCATTAAAAGGGACGGTTAGAATCTTAAAAAGATCTCTCGGTTATAATGTCTGATATAGCCGGTGAATGTCTGATATACGGTAGGATGCACCATATCCAGAAAAACCATGATCTTGTAAAGTTTGTTAGAGTTCATTTTCATGTGAATACCCCCTGAAAACACACGCGAACACACACAGAAGAAAAAACATTTTCTTGTATAGTTTGTGAGATAGCATTTTCACAGTATTCTCATTTGAATAGGCACATACTAATTCAGACAGGATAGTGATTATATAGTTAACTGGTCTATTGCAGAGAGGAAAATTAATGTTAGTAATGTTTTTAGTTTCTTTACTAACTCAACATTTGACAAATAAAGGAAAACTTGAATCAAACATTCGAACATCTATGTATCTTATATAGAGATCAAGTGTAAGGCCAAGGAAGAGTCTCTTGATTTCTGAGAACTTTGACTGAAGTAAAATGAAACATAGTTATATAAGACAAGTTAGTACCCCTAATGATGCTGGTTTAAACGGAAAATATAACGAAATACCAAGGAGATTAAAAAGTATAAATAGTGATTGAAAACTTCTGTGTTTCATAGAGAAAGATCCTTGAAAATGCTCGCATGGTACAATGCCCTGATAAAATTGAGGAGGCTGGGGTCAGGAGATGAAGGGGTGTTCCATTTAATTGTGGAAGCGTGCAGGATTGTAACTGTGGCTGATCTATCTGACGTTGGGGTGATGTTACAAACGTCAAAGCCGAGTGGGCGACGTATTGGAAATGAGGAGTGTGGGTACCATGTTTTGAATGGTTGAAATAGAAATATATGCAGGAATTGAAAAACAGTAAAAAGCAACGGAGGATTCTATTGCAGCTGCCACTGATGCATGTTGCAGATGCAACGGAGGATGCTATTGCAGCTGCCACTGATGTATGTTGCAGATGCAATGGAGGATGCTATTGCAGCTGCCACTGATGTATGTCGTAGATGCAGATCGATCAGTAACAGGTGAATGTCTGTCATCCGGTAGGATGCCCTATATCCAGCAAAATAAAGATAAGAAAATTGAAAAAAAAGACTTAAAAATGCCTTGGCATCTAAGAACATATACCAGAAAGAACAGTTGGAAATAAGTCATACACCATTTACTATGACTATTCAATTCCTACAAAAAATATTGAAGGAAATGGAGCTATTAAACTTGACATAGTGATATAGGGAAACGAATGAGAAAGTAGACTATTGTTGGAACCAGAGCTGATAAGAAGACAAGTAAATACCAAGGTCTAATGTACAACATGAAAAGAAAAGAATTTCACGAACTATCTGCTGAATATACCAGGTGAATCGATTGCAGGAGAGATTCAAACAATTACGCATAAAGGGATTGTTAGAATCATAAAAAGATCTCTTGGTTTGAGTCTCTGAAATATCAGGTGAATGTCTGGCATTCAGTAGAATGTCCCATCCCCAGCAAAAACAAAAAACATAAAACATATATTTGTGAAATTTGATGAAGTGCATTTTTGCAGAAACAAACCAATGAAACAATGGAAATGTTGAACATTTTTTTTAATTCCTTCAAAAGAAATTTTTGAAAAATAAAAAATAGAAATTTTTTTAAAATAGAAAAAAATTTCTCATATTATCTCGTACAGTTTCAGAAGTCAATCTTCCCAGGCATTATCTCATTTGAGAGTAAGAATAAGTTTATTGCATATTCTTGAAAATGTGATGATCGGACGATATACAGGATGTGGCGATTTAGATGACACCCCCCCAAACAAACAAAAGTTAATGTTGCTATATAATGTTAAACATATTTTAAGTTACCTTGAAAACATTTTTAAAAAACCGATTATATCGAAAAATAAGATTTCTCAAGTTGATTATGTGTTGATAATCAGTTCTAAGGGACACTCTTCTGGAAGTTGAATGGTCTAATCCTATATCCGATACTTAGATTATAATAAAGAATTACCAAAGCTTCTTTTTTTTGACATGAACATAGTTCATCCCAAATAAGGCAAGTTGCCACTGTAGACGTGAGGAACAACTGAGGATTAGGGTAAAAGTTTTTGGGTCATCCTAAATTGGGAGTTGTGCAGTGAGATGCTTGTTTACATTAGTCTTATCTGCTAATGTTTGAGCGAACGAGAACAATATACCATGTTTATTAGTACAAAAATGCAAAAAACCTAGACTCAGCATTGAAATACACCTGCTGCTTGATCACTGGCTGCCTGAAGCCAACCAACTTGAACAACCTGCATCTTCTCCCTGGTATTGCCCCTTCAGATGTGAGACGGGAAGTTGGCAGCCGAGTAGAGATCACAAAGGCTATCAGTGATGAACAGCATCTCCTTCATGGACGTGAACCAACAGTCCAACTACTGAAGTCAAAGAGAAGCTTCCTCAGCAATGTCGAACCCCTATCAACATCTCAAAAAGAGACCAGACTACAGCTGTTGACCAGACGGCTACAAGATGGCTCCCCTCATACTAAACCGCCTGAGAATGGGAATGGGCGATCAAAAGTTGCTATAAGAAGATTGGGCTACAAAACTGAGCCAAGCATCTGTAAATGTGGAGAGGAAGACCATGCGATGCAACACTGTCTGGTCTGCCCCCTACTGCCCAACCGGTGTAGCTTGAAAGATCTTGAAGAATACAACACTATTACAAAGGACTACATAAACAAGTGGGAAACTAATATGATCACATGCTTCAAAGACACATAAAAAGAAGTAGAAAAATATACTTTTGGCAATTAAGATACACAGAAACGTATATGCTTATTTCCTGAGAGAAATCCTAAAATTAATTATGGAAGAAGAATGTTCTTCCCCATTGTTCACACTAATATTCATATAAAATGAATTTTTATTTTTCAAATCTTTCCAGTTTTAGATGTTTTATTTATTTATTTCTGATTTTTTTTTTCTTTTAAATTCACCGATTGTGATGTTATTTGATATGAATATTAGTGCGAACATTGATGAAGCATAATTTTATTCCGTCATTTTAAACACGTCATTTTGAACACGCTATTTTAAACACGCCATTTTATACACGTCATTGTGGTCACCATTTGTTAAAAAAATGGATCGACTGATGAAGCATAATTTTATTCCCTCATGTATAAATAGATCGACCTATTTCTCATGTTGTTTTTAATTCACCGATTGAGGTGATATAGATGGAATTATCTCATGTTGTATTTAATTCACCGATTGAGATGATATAGATGGAATTATCTCATGTATTTTTATTTGATATCAGTATTTGATACTTGTTTAGCAAACAAATGCTCTTCTCAACAGCAACATACCTCATTTATTAAGAACTCTATTAATGTTCTTCAATAGAAGATTACTATTCTCAAATGGAGGTAGCGGTTCAGGAAACTCCTCAACCATTATTAAAGTCCTTTCTTCTAACCCTAACCCAACCACTATTAAGGTCCTTTCTTCTAACCTTAACCCAACTACTATTAAAGTCCTTTTTTCTAACCCTAACCCAACCATTATTAAAGCCCTTTCTTCTAACCCTAACCCAACCATTATAAAAGCCCTTTCTTCTAACCCTAACCCAACCACTATTAAAGTCCTTTCTTCTAACCCTAGTCGTAACTCAACCACTATTAAGACCCTTTCTTGACGATATCCCCCTAAAAAAGAATGACAAAGTCTGTCCATATAAAAATATGACAACTTGTTATGAAAATAAAAAATACAGAGTTGGTAAAGAATGAGAGTACAGAGAGTCCAGGAACGTTCGAAGTAAAGAAGGGGTTGTTTTGACTGTAATAAGTTGGGCAGAAATGTTTGTTTCGGCTGTCGTCGTATGCGTTTGCAAGTGACAGTGTTAGTTCAGTAGGCTTAGCAGGCGGTGTGCGTATGTATGCTCGCTTGTGTTTTAGAGAATGTGAAAGTCAACTTGTGTGTGAGTGTGTTTGTGAATGTTGTTAAGTATGATATTTTGAGTCTGAAAAACTACAGGAAAAGAGAAAGTGGACACTGATGTTTGTTTTTTTATATTACATGCAAAAATCAGGTAAATATTTCTGTAGCTGTGATTGGTTGAAGGAAGTTGCTGATTTGAGATCTTTTCCAATCGAGAGTAAATACCTTTAAACAACATTCACTGCTGCTGCTGCTTCTTCCATAATATAAAACATAAAAGATCAGCTAAATATTTTAATGATTTCAACACACAAAATTGTGAAGACACCGAATTTGATGGCAGCAAAGCTGCCTATTTTATATATGAGAAAAAATGTTTTTAACCGAAACTGCCTTAAAAGAGATTAAACATTGGGAAAAGCTATATATATCATCTTAAAAAAATAACATATTTTGATGTACTATTTTCTTTTAATGTAAATATTCACTTTTCCTGTGGAGTGATTGGCCGATCGACGAATCAGATGTTTTGGTGTAAGAATGCAGGCTGTTGGACTATTTATTGCAGCGCCTACGCACTCTGTTATTTTAATATGAGGAAACATTTAAGGGAAATTCTAAAACGTAAAATGATTTCTACATAATAATGAGCCTGCTGGGTATGGCCCACATTATAGAAAGAATATGTTAGATTATGAGGGGTCCTCTCTTTCTGAAAAATAAACGTAGGTTAGAGTATGAATTGTGGCTTCGGTCATTTTAAGTACAAAAATGCAGGTTAGTATGACCTGGGATTTAGTTGAATGATTCATTTCCCATGAGACGACAGAACAGATGAAGGGAGATCAGAGATCAAAGAAAAAGTTAAAGCGGTTAAGCACAAAGTGAGTGTAATACGATGATACGATTGTTCAACGAAACAAAAAGAACTGTGACGTCACACTTGGGACTGTTAGAAAAATAGTTTTGATTCAGTCGGTCTTGGAATAGTCTTACCACCAAATCCCAGTTGATATTCCGAAGATAACTATAACTACTCCTTTCAAAGCATTCGAATTATTAACCATGCCATTCGGCTTACGAAATGTGATGAAAATCAAAAATACAGAGTTGTAGTACATTTTAGTGTTTAAGAGATGGAGTAGTATACGACTTAGCTTACGTATACAACTATATACACGATATGTTCGTAGCTATCTCACCGCTGGTAGATTGAGTATACAACTATATACACGATATGTTCGTAGCTATCTCACCACTGGTAGATTGAGTATACAACTATATACACGATATGTTCGTAGCTATCTCACCGCTGGTAGATTGAGTATACAACTATATACATGATATGTTTGTAGCTATCTCACCGCTGGTAGATTGAGTATACAACTATATACACGATATGTTCGTAGCTATCTCACCGCTGGTAGATTGAGTATACAACTATATACACGATATGTTCGTAGCTATCTCACCACTGGTAGATTGAGTATACAACTATATACACGATATGTTCGTAGCTATCTCACCGCTGGTAGATTGAGTATACAACTATATACACGATATGTTCGTAGCTATCTCACCGCTGGTAGATTGAGTATACAACTATATACACGATATGTTCGTAGCTATCTCACCGCTGTTTGATTGAGTATACAACTATATACACGATATGTTCGTAGCTATCTCACCGCTGGTAGATTGAGTATACAACTATATACACGATATGTTCGTAGCTATCTCACCGCTGGTAGATTGAGTATACAACTATATAAACGATATGTTCGTAGCTATCTTACCGCTGGTAGATTGTGTATACAACTATATACACGATATGTTCGTAGCTATCTCACCGCTGGTAGATTGAGTATACAACTATATACACGATATGTTCGTAGCTATCTCACCGCTGGTAGATTGAGTATACAACTATATACACGAGATGTTCGTAGCTATCTCACCGCTGGTAGATTGAGTATACAACTATATACACGAGATGTTCGTAGCTATCTCACCGCTGTTTGATTGAGTATACAACTATATACACGATATGTTCGTAGCTATCTCACCACTGGTAGATTGAGTATACAACTATATACACGATATGTTCGTAGCTATCTCACCGCTGGTAGATTGAGTATACAACTATATACACGATATGTTTGTTGTAATCTCACCGCTGTTTGATTGAGTATACAACTATATACACGATATGTTCGTAGCTATCTTACCGCTGGTAGATTGAGTATACAACTATATACACGATATGTTCGTAGCTATCTCACCGCTGGTAGATTGAGTATATAACTATATACACGATATGTTTGTAGCTATCTCACCGCTGGTAGATTGAGTATACAACTATATACACGATATGTTCGTAGCTATCTCACCGCTGGTAGATTGAGTATACAACTATATACACGATATGTTCGTAGCTATCTCACCACTGGTAGATTGAGTATACACGATATGTTCGTAGCTATCTCACCACTGGTAGATTGAGTATACAACTATATACACGATATGTTCGTAGCTATCTCACCGCTGGTAGATTGAGTATACAACTATATAAACGATATGTTCGTAGCTATCTCACCACTGGTAGATTGAGTATACACGATATGTTCGTAGCTATCTCACCACTGGTAGATTGAGTATACAACTATATACACGATAGGTTCGTTGCTATCTCACCGCTGTTTGATTGAGTATACAACTATATACACGATATGTTCGTAGCTATCTTACCGCTGGTAGATTGTGTATACAACTATATACACGATATGTTCGTAGCTATCTCACCGCTGGTAGATTGAGTATACAACTATATACACGATATGTTCGTAGCTATCTCACCGCTGGTAGATTGAGTATACAACTATATACACGATATGTTCGTAGCTATCTCACCGCTGGTAGATTGAGTATACAACTATATAAACGATATGTTCGTAGCTATCTTACCGCTGGTAGATTGTGTATACAACTATATACACGATATGTTCGTAGCTATCTCACCGCTGGTAGATTGAGTATACAACTATATACACAATATGTTCGTAGCTATCTCACCGCTGGTAGATTGAGTATACAACTATATACACGATATGTTCGTAGCTATCTCACCGCTGGTAGATTGAGTATACAACTATATACACGATATGTTCGTAGCTATCTCACCACTGGTAGATTGAGTATACAACTATATACACGAGATGTTCGTAGCTATCTCACCGCTGGTAGATTGAGTATGTGCCTATTGTTCTCATTGGATGCCGTGCTGCTATTAAGACAGAATTGGGGTATTCTCCAGCAGAGCTTGTTAACGGAATCACACTGGCTTTACCTGGCCATATATTCATCCCCTCAGATTCCTCTGTGGTTGATACAGACTAAGATGCTACTATAAAGACATTGCATCATGAACCTGTAGCAATCATATGATTGACCGGAAGTGAACTCTTCAATGCATGAGATTTACGTTAGAGATCGTTATTTTGGCGCAAAACCCAAATCAGGTGGTCAGCCAACAAGGAAAGATGTGATCCTGCGTTCTCTGCCAGGCCACTGGCACAGAATATACAAGCTCTATGAAAAGTTTATTTCGCCTAGTCAATATATATTCAACCCATGTATAAAAGATGTTCTGTACTGTTGTTCCTCTGTATAAACCTATGTCTAACCCTTACCCTAACTCTAACCCTAACCTATATCTATACATATATTCCTTTAGTTGATATGTCTTATTTAATCCGTCAAAATTAAGGCGATCCTTAAACAATGCCAATCATGCGACTGGGGTACACGACTGGGGGAGCACATGTTATGACCAAAATTACTACTAAATAATAATTACCGAGAAAAGTTATTGTAAGAAATTTCGGTGCTTCGAAGCCGAAAAAAAGTTTTTCTTGTCTTTTAGTGTTGGAGAGGTAAATAATGGGGCAGGTAACTCTTACAACGAATTCTAAACACGATTTTCTCTGAAATTCGGATCATGGATCTTAACTCTTTCAAGTTCGAAGATATACTGTATTTTACATCAGACAGTGCAAAACAAATTGATTGTTTGCAAGCACACAGACTAATTTCTGGTGCAGAAACCTGCAACTGTGGCCATGAGATGCGACTTGTGCCATCAGTAATCAAGACTGATGGCTTTAATTGGCGTTGCACATGTGGCTACTGTGGAAGGAGAACGTCGATTAGACATAAAAGGGTTAGGGGTTAGGGTTAGAAAAATATTGTTTGAAAGCTAGAGCTGTTGTGAAGAGTTACCTGCCCCTTATTTACCTCTCAAACACTAAAAGACAAGAAAAACTTTTTTTCGACTTTTTATTATAGAAGCACCGAAATTTCTTAGTAATATCCAGTAATTAGAAACTATACATATTATTAGGAAGCAGCTTACAATCATTTATTTATTTTTATCAAATTAAATGTAAAAGTTACAAAAATATAAAAGAACTAAATTCACAAAAATTACTTTTTTACCATAAATTAGGAGCATTTTTGATATTTACAAAATTCATGAGTCAATTTGTTTCTATTGACTACTTGATTATAAAAAATACTATGACATAATCCAATCAGAAAGCAAATTCGACATTTTACAAAGTCAAATACTTTATGAACAAAATAATCTTCAGAGATACAATTTTGATAATTGTTACAAAATTTGTGTTTTGTTACAAAATTTTTTGTTTGTTACAAAATTTGTTGTTTTTTACAAAATTTGTTTGTTACAAAATTTGTTATGTTTGTTACAAAATTTGTTGTTTGTTACAAAATTTGTTGTTTGTTACAAAATTTGTTGTTTGTTACAAAATTTGTTGTGTTTGTTACAAAATTTGTTGTTTGTTACAAAATTTGTAATTTGTTACATATACAATTTGTTATGTTTGTTACATATACAATTTGTTGTTTGTTACATATACAATTTGTTGTTTGTTACAAAATTTGTTTTGTTTGTTACAAAATTTGTTGTGTTTGTTACAAAATTTGTTGTTTGTTACAAAATTTGTTTGTTACAAAATTTGTTGTTTGTTACATATACAATTTGTTATGTTTGTTACATATACAATTTGTTTTTACATAAGATGAAGAAAATACTTATTTTTATGATACTTAATAATAAAATAAACGGACAATAACAAGAACATAAAACTAATAAAATATATATATTACTGGACATTAAAAATAAATTTCTTACTAAAACTTTTCTGTGTAATTATTATTTAGTAGTAATTTTGGTCTTAACATGTCTGGGCCAGTTGTTGACCCAAGTCGCATGTTTGCCAGGCCTGTATTATGGATCTCCTTGGTCGAAATGAATTCAGCTAAAGACCCACGTTATTAAACGGAAAGACTTGGTGAAAGCCCTACTCACACCACCTTATTCAAGTCCTTATTGTGTACTCACGAATAGAAAAGATTTTTACTCTGGACATTGAGGGGTACAAAAGATACTGTGTCGGTCGATAGATTGAAACTAACATATTTGGACACTGGCATCACTGAAAATTATTTTCCACCCACACTAAATTTTACTAAGCAAAGTGAGATGGAACGCCCTAGACACATAACCACCACACTTTCTTGTAGACATGTAAATGGGTGCCAAAATTTATGCAAGACTGTCTATATTTGAATCAGGCACGTAGCAACACTTCTAACTTAGGGGGGGCAAGGCATTTTTAGGAGGGGCAAAACTAATATTGATATTCTAATATAAGTGACGTGTTGGTTCAGTGTGTGTTTGTACTGATATATAAATATAAATAAGTAGATACAAAATTTCAATTTCTTTTATATAATCTAAATATATTGTTGTGTATTTCGGTAGGTTCATGTAAATAACAACATCAGCATAGTAAAGCACATAAAGCATAGTAAACACAGTAATAATAACATAAAGTTCGTAAAATAAGGTAGCTACTTGCTAGCTCTACAGAATTCTATTATAATCTTCTATTTGTACGTGGGGTTTATACCCTACCAATGCTGTTTTTTCTTTCAACTTCTCTCGGGTGAAATCTGGGATGTTTTTTCTATGTTAATTTCAAAAATGTTGAATGTAACATTCACAATTTTTTAAATTAATAGTTGCAATTGACAACAAAAAGAAAAAAACGTATTTGAGAT
The DNA here is from genome assembly GCA_963556195.1 of Sepiola atlantica. Classification (NCBI taxonomy): domain Eukaryota; kingdom Metazoa; phylum Mollusca; class Cephalopoda; order Sepiida; family Sepiolidae; genus Sepiola; species Sepiola atlantica. Next base: position 44,219,160 of record OY744549.1, read on the forward strand.
TCGTGATAAAATACAAAAATAATTTTTTAAACTAATTCCCACTTTCATTTGAAAATAATTTAGGTTGCTAGTATTCATTTCTATCTTTTGAATGAAGACAACACTTTCTTTTATAAGAAGCTGGCAGAACAACAACGTGAATTCATTTTGTGTTTATATTACATCATTTGAATTATATTTATAATTATGAAATTGATAATTTATTATATTAAATAGTGTGAATTAACAATATTTAAAAATATATATTTGGTAAGTTGACAAAAAAAAAGACAGATACACTGACAATCTCTTTCACCAAGCAGGAAACAGGTGAAAAGCATCGAGGCTTTGTTTCCCTCACCACATGATCTGAAACTAGCGAAGTTATGTTTGAGTTTGAGAACACGTACATTTTAATTTTTTTTTCTTTTTACAAGGTAACATAAATTTAAATCATATTTAGATGTTATTATGGTCAATAGATTTATTTTAACTGGTAGTTTAAAATCCGTAAATATTTATTATGGTATCATTAGTACCAGGAATGGAAAATAAAGTTTTAAACAAAATAAAATCCAAAGAAGCGTTTTTGAAATCGGAAATTATGTTAAAAATTGGTGGGAGGTCCCCTCTTTATGGGTGGCCCAGGGCCCCAGCCCCTTGGCCCCTTAATCCGGCCCTGCTGTAAAATATATTACACAAAAGTAAATACTGGTTCATAATGAAGAAGTATAGTTGACTAGGAAATATAAGAGCATTTATATTTATAATAGTTTTTGGATCACACATTTCAGGGGGTACAAATGTAATTGCATTTATTCACCCTACTATTGCAATTGTCTTGTTTACGTACATTTATCCGCTTGTGCTACTACTGTTAATAAAGAATCTCCTGATGTTATCTGCTGTAAGCCTAAGCAGGGGATAATGTAGCAGTTACATAATTACGATCCATTGTCTTTTGCACTTGTGTCTTCTTAGTGGTTTGCTAAAAAACACACTAGTATGTTCTCACTCACAGAGAATATAGGTATTGGGCAGTGAGAACACTGTTCGAGTAGGAAGCAAATTCTGCTTCCGCCCAAACCTCTTTCCCGCAAATTATTACTAGTCCTGTTTGAGATGTCAAAGCGACAAGACGTTATCTTTCCTTCCTTGTCTCTATCAATGGCTTTGCTAAACGAGATGAAAATTTCGTTATTTTAAAATTATTTTTAATACAAGCAGTCGTTTTTTAAAAGTCACAAAGCCAAAGGAGGTGTGGCTATAACTAATTAATAATTTTGTTAACATTATTAACATGAAATAACTGAAATTTTTGTTTACATTGAATAAGCATCATTCAACATTTGACAAATAATGATTATTAGATTAAAATTTAAAAGTTTAATTTCATACACGTTAATAATTAACCATTTTAAACATGATAAAATAATTAGTTTTGATTGACACTTATAAAGAACACTGGTAAATTTGTACCCTTTACACCGTATGCTAATTCACCCAAAATAAAAATCAAATTCTATTTTCTTAGGCGATTACATGTAAACGTCATGGAAAACTATTAGCTGAGGAAAGCGAATATTTAGATGTGATAAAGACGGGAACTAAAGAAAGATATGTGCATTGGTTTGTGTAATGGACCGAAGATTCTGCTGATTAGGTGATCCGGCTTTAACGATCGTGCTTGAATATTTTTACATGCAGACGCGCAACTGGTAAACAATAAAAAACAACAACAAATATTTTAGAAATTAGAGTAGGAGTTCAGGGCACAACAGCAGCCTATGCAAACTTAAGAATAGGCAACAAACTAGCCCAGATAGAGATCAAATCAAAAATTGACACAGGAGCTATGAGCAAGCTGCTACCCCTGAGTGTGTTCCAGCAATTAGTTAAGGTACCACTGCACAAAACACCAGTGAGACTATTTGCATTTGGAGGCTCTATGATAGAGCAAGCAGGATCATGCATTCTGGGAGTGAAATACCAGGACAGATTTACTAGTGCGACATTCTATGTGGTTAAAACAAAGGGGCCGATTCTGCTTGGATTACAAACCTCCAGAAAGTTGAAACTGGTGACTTTTAATTTGGCAATTAACACGGACGTTCCACTTAGGAACCAAAAGGAATGCCAGTCTGAAATGAGCATGAAAGAAAATCCTATCCCAAGAGGGATCCCCAAAGTACGGAAACAGATTCTTCACAAATTGTTGGATGTATTTGACGGCATTAGATGCCTGCCAGGAGAATATGCGATAAATGTAGACCAGACAATAGCCCCAGTTGTACACCCACCCTGGCCAGTCCCTGTGGCCTTAAGGGACAAATTTAAAATTGAGCTTGATTCACTGGTAAATCAGGGTATGATAACTCCAGTGACCAAACCAACCTCAAGGGTCAACTCATTTGTCTGTGTCACAAAGGCCAATGGATCAGTCAGGCTATGTCTAGACCCCAAAGACCTGAACAAGGCCATACAGCAACTACATTTTGTGACCCCCACATTCGAAGACAGGGGCATCAGACTACACGGTGCAAAATGGTTCACCCGATAGATGTAAAATCTGGTTACTGGAAAAGGAAACTGAATGAGAAATCAAAGGAATTGACAACATTTATCACCCCATTTGGTAGATAAATGTTCAATAGATTTCCAATGGGAGTGAAAAGCGCCCAGGATGAATTCCAGCGAGCCATGTTTGAGAACTTTGGAGACATTAAGAATGTTCTCTCTATCTCCGATGACACAACAGTGTACGGCTTTGAAGAAGATGGTAGCGATCATGACCAAGCACTCAATCAGCTCCTTCAAAGAGCTAAGAAAAGGAACTGCAAATTCAACCCAGACAAGTTGGTGGTACGCACATCAGAAATACCATTCTTTGGCTACATCATATCTAGAGATGGTATAAAACCAGACCCCAAAAAGTTAGAGGCGATTGCCCAGATGCAACTCCCCAAGGATGAGAAACAGCTATCCAGCTTCCTTGGACTAGTTAATTACCGTAACAAGTTCTGGCTTCATCTCTCAATACTGACAAAGTCATTACGAGACCTGTTGTCTAAGGACAAGGATTTTGTCTGGTCATCTCAGCATCAAGCAGCATTTGACAGCATCAAAGAAGAAATCCAAAGATCTGCTGTACTGAGGTATTTTGACCCAAAGACACCAAGTGGATGCTTCTGCTGCTGGACTCGGTGCAGCCCTCTTGCAGAATGACATGCAGTTGCTTTTGCAAGCAAAACTCTATCTGGGCGGGAGACACCATACTCAAATATTGAAAGGGAGATGTTTGCTGTAGTTTTTGGCCTAGAAAGGTTCCATCATTATGTATGCGGTCACAGGGTAACGATTCAGACGATTAAGCAATAAACTTACTCCTCCCCAAAGAGGGGAGGCAAAGCCTGGGAGGGTGGACCTCCTAGAACTGCATAGGACAAACCCATAGACCGGCTGAATCAAGGCCCGAAGGCCAAGACGATACCGGTCTATAGGATGTAGTAGCCATCGGAACAGATACTACACTTTGATCTTAGCCAAAAGGCCAATTTTTTACATGTATAAGAAAGCGTTTTTTGTTTTTAGTAAAATCTTGGCCATTTTCTTAATTTCTTGGAAATCAATTGTGTGTGCCAGGGATTTTTTTGTCTATTACTTAGGGTTATTGGTAGGGTTAAGGGAGGGCATGTCATTTTTTACCGCCAATTTGTTTAGCCTGTTAACATGTAATCCCTATGAAAAGCGTACAACTGTAAAATAAAAAATATTAAAAAAAATTTTTTTAATTTTATTTCGAGGGCGGGGGGGGGGGGCACCACGCTGGTTGTTTCTCTTAGTGGCCAAGAAGTTGGTGCTCAATTTACGTTAAAATTATAAAAGAAACTGATCCCCCCCTCTAAACTAATGAAAAATTTTATTTTTTCTTTGCGGATACTTTTAAAGGCTGTTCACATATAATTTGCTCAAAAAAGTAGAATTTAATTTTTTTATGGCGAAACTACGGTGGGTGTTGTTCTGTAATTTTACCAAATATTTTTTTAGAATTTCGTATATAAATTTAACGCAACTGATCGCCCATTTATGGACCATTATAGCTTTTTAGGGCATTACAAAAAATTATTTTGCTATGGGAGATAAATTATGTGCGTGCTTTTTGTGGGGGGGGGGGGTCATCTAAACTTTTTTTATTTTCGCCAACTTTTCGTAATTGCCTAAAAAAGTAGAATCCCATTTATTTTTAAGAGGAAATGGGTTATTTAATTGAATATGTTGATTTACAAATCAACCAAAATAATTTATTCAATAAGGAATAATTAAAAATTAAATTTAAATTAAAAATACGAAAATAAAGTTAGTTAAGCGAACAGTATTAATTTTCCCTCGTGAAAATCAAAATTTACAAGTAGTTTTTTACAGTTCGTGGAGGTAAGTTTTTCTAAATTCTTTTTTAAAATTTTGTCTTAGAAAATAATAAGTTTCTTTTGTTCAAAATTAACTGTAGCTTATTACCTTACAAGTACAACCAAATTTAGCTTTTTCGGGGCGGTTATTTCATACCTAAATCAGACCGGCAAAGTCTGGGTTATGCTAGAATTCGATAAAAAAAATTGTGTATAGACGATAAAAATGGTTTTATATTGTTGTTTCATTTTTCAAAAAATAATATTTAATGAGGAACTATTTCAACTTAAAATCTGTTTAGTACAACGCATGTAATCTGAAGATAAACACGTTTGAAATGTGTAACTATGCTAGAATAATCGATAGTTTTACAAAATGGCGTCTTATGAGACTGGATGTGTTGTGCACCAACAAAAGTACACTAAAATAATTGGGTATATGTTACGACGCTCAGCAGAGGCGCGAACGGGATCCAAAAAAAGAACGAGAAAGAATTTAAAAACATAAATTTGCAACAAGTAAAGTTGACTTATGTCTAGAATAGACATTTTCTACTTACCTATGTAATTTGTTTGTATTTTTATGTAGTATAAATGGCTTTTTATTAGATGTTAAAAAAAAAATTCTTGTTTTTTAAAACATCTACTTTCTCAAAGAAAAATCGCGGCCAGTCCCTCGATATTATTACGTAAATCGGCCATTTTTATTTCATCGCTGACCATCTGTCGAACTTAAATTTCTAATAAATAGCACTTCAAACGGGTTTAAAATACAAACAAATAGCACATGCAAGTTTGAAACTAACTTTTACAGTTACTTTTATTTGTTGTATATTTGTTTTTTTTAGCGTTTTTACTCTGCTGAGCGTCGTAAAAGATCCCCAAATAATTCAAACACGGACAAAAGCTTATTCACGTAAAAATAAATTAATTTGAAAAAGTAAAAAAATATAATATCGTGAATCCGATAAGTGATTTATTTAAATCAAAATCTAGGGAATATTTTCGTAATATATAATCACTATATCTAAAATGAGTTTTCTTGTTAACTTCTACGGTGCTTTATTGTCATAAAAATAGCAAAAATTAATAAATAGTGAAAATTTCATTAAAATTGCTTTATTTCCTGAATTTAAATGAAGGAAAGTGTTGTGTTGTTGTCGATCGAGGATAGCTTGGATCAGAAAACAAGCAGAGACGGAAAGTAAATGTATGCATACTTTATTTACGTGTACCACCATTACAAGAGGGGACAGGAACTTGGGACAGTCTAAGGGCAAATAATTATCGGAAGTTCCAAAGGTGAACGAACATCACATGTGATGATGTACAGATACAACATCTCTCTTCTTTAAGTTAAACAAGGAGGGTATGATTTTTTTAAAGAATTACAAATCCAGTCTTTGTGGTATTTGGGGGGGGGGGCGTCCAGAGCAATTTTATTTGGATATGGCCTTGAAGTTGTGAGCGGAGCTTATGCATTGTGCACTGGTGTAGGGTATGTAAGTGCTGATTGGCTGCTCGTACAGTGTTGGCTACATGGAGAGATCGCACCACAGTTAATCGGGTATACCTGCATCTCATCACTAATGGGTGGTGCATCAACTGTTAGTAGGTGGTAGTGTCTCTTATGTAGATTTTCGGTCAACTCCGCTCTTGCGGGCCTTAGGAACTGTCTGTTCCTTTGATGAATACTGCCATCTGTGGATTCTACAAAGTATGACCATGGCTCTGCAGTGGTTTGTGTGACTGTTCCGGATTCCCACAAATTGGTTTTATCATCTTGGACATAGACTTGCTGACCAGCATGCAATGGTTGATGGCGGCGACTATTTTGTTGGTCATACCGGTTCTTTGTTTTGTCCTTGTTCAATTGTATTGTGTATCTGGTTTGTTCATCTCTGAGCTGTTGCTGAGAGACTAGTGGTGTTCAGATAGGCATCCCGTTGAGGAGTTCGGCTGGGATTTAAGGTTCTTAGGAAGTGGTGTAGCTCTATATGACATCATCGCCAAATGGCAATCTTTGCCAGTTTCTCGGGCCTTCAGAAGTAGTTTCTTGCATACGCTAACCATCCTTTCTGCAAACCCATTGGGTTGAGGGTAATATGGTGATGATGTTGTGTGCTTAAAATTGAACTTCTCTGCAAAGTTGGCAAATTCCGTACTTGTGTATTGTCGCTATAGACCACTTCAGGAGCACCTTGTTCCTCAAATATTCGTTTCATCTGCTCGATCATTGCAGCAGATGTTGTTGACTGCATGCGTCATACAAATGGACTCAAGATATATTGGTCTGCCACTAAAAGGTATTCATCTCCTTCCATTGTGAAAAGATCTGTGCTGATATACTGATATGGGTATGGAGAGGTTTCATACTGAAGCAATGATTCTGATGGGGAACTTGGTTGATATTTCTAACATGTGGGGCATCTTGCAACCATGTCCTCAATGTCCTTATTTATTCCTACTCACTAGACGGCAGTCCTGGCTAGCGGCCGGATTTTTCTACTCCCTTATGTGACAAGTTGTTGCAGAACATCTTGTTGGAGTGAAGCGGGTATGATTATTTTGTTGCCTTTCAGTAGGACACCGTCTTGGATCCCAACTTCTACCCTAAATTCCAGCATGGGAATAAGCAACTGGGCCAACTGGACCGATCAGATGGCCATCCGGTCATCACAGGGTTGATAGGCTCTCTTAGAGTGGAATCCTTCATGGTTTCCAGCTTAATGTTTTGTAAGCGTGTTTGTGATCACTTAGGTGAATGTTCACTATGTGGATGTACGGTCGATGCCTTCAATTTGATTGCCTGGTCTGGGTGACTTTTTGACAAACAGTCAGCTATGTGAACTATGTCATTCTGCAAGAGGGCTGCACCGAATCCAGAAGTAAAAGCATCAACTTGTATCATGAGTTGTGTCTTTGGATCAAAATACATCAGTACGGCAGATCTTTGGATTTCCTTTTTGATGCTGTCAAATGCTGCTTGTTGCTTAGATAGCCAAACAAAATCATTGTCATTGGACAACAGATCCTGTAGAAGATTTTTGAAGGAGCCCATTGAGTGCTTGGTCATAGTCGCTACCATCTTCTTCAAAACCATACACCATTGTGTCATCAGAGATGGAGAGAACATTCTTAATCTTTTCAAAGTTCTCAAATATGTCTCGCTAGAATTCATCCTGGGCACTCTTCACTTCCATTGAAAATTTATTAAACATGGAGGATAAATGTACTCAATTTCTTTGATTTCTTGTTTAGTTGCATTTGCCAGTAATCGGATTTGACATCTATCGTCGTAGACCATTTTGCATCATGTAGCCTTGAGACCATGTCTTCGAATGGGGGGGTCACAAAATGTGGTTGCTGTATGGCTTTTTTCAAGTCTTCGGGGTCTAGATATAGCCTGACTGATCCATTGACTTTTGTGACACAGACGAATGAGTTGACCCATGTACTTAGTTTGGTCACTAGGGTTATGATGCCCTGATTTACCAGCAAATCAAGATCAATTTTAATTTTGTCCCTTAATACAACAGGAAGTTAGTTTAGTCACTGGGGTTATGATGCCCTGATTTACCAGCAAATTAAGATCAATTTTGAATTTGTTCCTTAAAACCACAGGAAGTTGTTTTGGTCACTGGGGTTATGATGCCCTGATTTACCAGCAAATCAAGAGCAATTTTGAATTTGTCCCTTAATGCCACAGGGACTCGCCGGGGTGGGTGTACAACTGGCACTATTGTTCAGTCTACATTTATCACATATTCTTCTGGCATACATACAATGCCGTCAAATACATCCGAAAATTTGTGGAGAATCTGTTCCCATACTTCGTGGGTCTCTCTTGAGATAGGATCTCTTTTTGTGCTATGGTTGATTTTAGACTGACATTCCTTTTGGATATTAAGTGGATCGTTTGTATTAATAGCGAAACTGAGAGTTACCAGGTCCAACATTCTGAAGGTTTGTAGCCTAAGTAGAATCGGCCCCATAGCATTGAATGTTGCACTAGTGAATCTGTCCTGATATCTTATTCCCAGGAGGCATGATACCGCTTGCTCTATCACAGAGCCTCCAAATGCAAACAGTCTCACTGGTGTTGTACCTTATCTAATTGGGCAACTCAGGTATTTTTGTAAGCCGCAGCATGATACACTAGGGTGCTTGCTTTCTGCACCTGACTTTGTGTGTAACCTCCTGCAGAGGAGGTAAATAAAAATATGTTTCATTGTGATAGGTGTGATGACTTATATCATTTACCTTATGTTGACATAGATCAGCCACTTGAAGCATGTTGGTACTGCCAGAGTATTGTGCACCCTAGAGACTCCATCCAAAAGGCCTTTCATATTTCCATTACGATATTCCTGATATTAACGCATTAGCTCATGATAGGCAACATAGTTGTTTTCATCCTAGTATAACCCAGTCACCTCCACACCAATCTGATGGACTAAAAATAAACAATTCTCAACTGAAGTAGTTTTATCACATTCATAATTCATTAACACCTCATAGTCCATTGTGTCACCCTGGATGTGATCAACCAAATAATAAGAACAATTTCAATAATTATAATACTAAAAAAAATTCAATATTTAACAAAATTTCAATGATAATTCTAAAATGAATTTCAATGATTATGAACCAAATTTCAATAATAATAAACAACATAATGAAATATTTAACAAAATTTCAATGATAATTCTAAACAGAATTTCAATAATTATAAACAACATAATTAAATATTTAACAAAATTTCAATGATAATTAGCAAAATTTGAATTAGCGAAGAATGTATATTAATTCCTCAAAAAATTTAATGAAATAAGAAACTAAAATTTCTATAGTAATAATAAGCAAAATTTCAGTAAAAATATATAAAATTTAAATCTTAAGCAAAATTTCAGTAATAATATATACAATTTAAATAATAAGCCAAATTCCAGTTATAATATATACAATTTGAATCATAAGCAAAATTTCATTAATAATATATACAATTTAAATTATAAGCAAAATTTCAGTAATAATGTATACAATTTAAATCATTAGCAAAATTTCAGTAATAATATATACAATTTAAATCATAAGCAACATTTCAGTAATAATATACAATTTAAATCATAAGCAAAATTTCAGTAATAATGTATACAATTAAAATCATGAGCAAAATTTCAGTAATAATGTATAGAATTTAAATCATGAGCAAAATGTCAGTAATGATATACACAATTTATATCATTAGCAAAATTTCATAAATAATATATACAATTAAAATCATGACAAACATTTCAGTAATAATATATACAACGTAAATCATAACAAACATGTAAGTAATAATATATGCAATTTAAATCATAAGCAATATTTCAGTAATATATACAATTTTAATCATGACCAACATTTCAGTAATAATATATACAATTTAAATCATGAGCAAAATTTCAGTGATAATATATACAATTTAAATCATAAGCAAAATTTCAGTAATAATATATACAATTTAAATCATTAGCAAAATTTCAGTGATAATATATACAATTTAAATAATAAGCTGATTTTCAGTAATAATATATGCAATTTAAATCATAAAAACATTTCAGTAATATTCTATGCAATTTAAATCATGAGCAACATTTCAGTAATAATATATACAATTTTAATCATAAGCTAAATTTCAGTAATAATGTATGCAATTTAAATCAGGAGCTAAATGTCAGTAATAATGCAATTTTAATCATAAGCTAAATTTCAGTAATAATATATGCAATTTTAATCATAAGTTAAATTTCAGTAATAATATATACAATTTTAATCATGAGCTAAATTTCAGTAATAATGTATGCAATTTAAATCATAAGCAACATTTCACTCATGATATATTTTAAATCATAAGCCACTTTCAGTAATAATATATACAATTTAAATCATAAGCAACATTTTAGTAGTAATATATTCAATTTTAATCATTAGACAAATGTTAGTAAAAATATACACAATTTTAGTCATAAGCAAAATTTCAGTAACAGTAACAGACAAAGTTTTAATAATGAATAAAATTTCAGTAATAATAATAATTATAAACATAATTTTATTACTGATAATAATGAAAATAAATTTAATAATAGCAATAAATTTTTATTATAATGATAAAAAATTAATAGATAATAATACTACACAAATGTTATATAATAAATCAAATATCAGTTAAAAATGATATAGCAAACCCAATTTTTATAGTAATCATAAAGAAATTTCAATAATAATAAACAAAATTTCAATAATAATAAACAAAGTTTCAATAACAATAAAAAAAAATTCAACAATAATAAACAAAATTTCAAGAATTATGATACACACAATTTAAATAATAATAGTTCACAACATTTCTGTAATAATAAACAAAATTCTAATAATAATAAACCTAATTTCTATAATAATAAACCAAATTTCTATAATAATAAACAAAATTTTAACAATAATAAACAAAATTTCAACAATAATAAACAAAAAAGTTTGATTCCTAAAAAGCAAGAGGTGTCATTGAAAATGTAATAAAAAATTTACACAAGAAACTATGATATTTCCATGTCAATATTTCATTTTGTATACACAATTACAATTTCATCTCAAAATTTATTACTATAGAATATTACTATGATAATTGTACATATTATTGAACATGAATGACAATGATTTTGCTTATTAAAACATAGTTTGGTTTTATATTAAATCTTTTTATTTGTATTAATATCGTTTCTTCTTTATTTACAGATTCATACTATTATTGAAAAGGATTACTTTCGAATCGGACAAACAAGGAATAAAAATGTTGAATCAGCATTTGAGAGATAGAGGAGAATAAAATGGAACATTAAAATATCTATGTATGCTGTACAAAGTGTTAGGCGCAATATGGTACTTCTTGATTTTTGAGAACTTTGACTGAAGTAAAATGAAACGAAAAAGAGACAAACTATATTCGTGTGAAGTTTGTGGAACTGCATTTTCACAGAAATGTAGTTTGTATCAACACATGCGAATACATACAGGAGAACAACCATATTCTTGTGAAGTTTGTGGAACTGCATTTTCACAGAAAAGCACTTTGCAAAAGCACATGCAAACACACACAGGAGAAAAACCATATTCTTGTGAAGTTTGTGGAACTGCATTTTCACAGAAAGGCACTTTGCAGAAACACATGCGAATACATACAGGAGAACAACCATATTCTTGTGAAGTTTGTGGAACTGCATTTTCACAGAAAGTTAATTTGCAGAACCACATGCGAACACACACAGGAGAACAACCATATTCTTGTGAAGTTTGTGGAACTGCATTTTCACAGAAAAGCACTTTGCAGAACCACATGCGAACACATACAGGAGAACAACCGTATTCTTGTAAAGTTTGTGGAACTTCATATTCACATAAATGCACTTTGCAGAACCACATGCGAAAACACACAGGAGAACAACCATATTCTTGTGAAGTTTGTGGAACTGCATTTTCACAGAAAGACACTTTGCAGAACCACATGCGAACACACACAGGAGAACAACCATATTCTTGTAAAGTTTGTGGAACTGCATTTTCACAGAAAGGCACTTTGCAGAAACACATGCGAATACATACAGGAGAAAAACCGTATTCTTGTAAAGTTTGTGGAACTGCATTTTCACGGAAAGACAATTTGCAGAAGCACATGCAAACACATACAGGAGAAAAACTGTATTCTTGTAAAGTTTGTGGAACTGCATTTTCACGGAAAGGCACTTTGCAGAACTACATGCGAATACACACAGGAGAAAAACCGTATTCTTGTAAAGTTTGTGGAACTGCATTTTCACTTAAAGACACTCTGAAAAACCACATGCGAATACATACAAGAGAACAACATCATTTTTGTAAAGTTTGTGGAACTGCATTTTTACAGAAAGTTCATTTGCATCAACACATGCGAACACACAGTGTAGCAGCAAGTCCTGGGAGCATATACCAGAAATAACAGTTGAAAATAAGTTATGCACCATCCACTATCACTATGCAATCCCTACAGCTACATATCTAGAAAACAGAGCTCTTAAAACTGACATCGTGATATGGGATAAAAGGAAGAAAGTAGCAACCCTAGTTGAAGTCAGTGTCCCTAATGATGCAGGATTAAACATAGTTGAAAGGAAAAAGATTACGAAATACCAACGTCTAATGTCTGACCTGAAAAGAAATTAGAATCTTAGGAAAATCTCCATCATCACGCTAATTATAGGAGCAACAGGACTAATGAAAAAGAATTTCAAAAGCTATCTGGTGAATATACCCGGTGAACCGAGTGAAAGAGAAATACAAACAATTGCATTAAAAGGGACGGTTAGAATCTTAAAAAGATCTCTTGGTTAGAATGTCTGATATAGCCGTGAATGTCTGGAATTCGGTAGGATGCACCATATCCAGAAAAACCATAATCTTGTAAAGTTTGTGAGAGTTCATTTCTATGTGAATACTGCTGAAAACATGCCAACACACACAGAAGACAAACCATTTTCTTGTATAGTTTGTGAGATAGCATTTTCACAGTATTCTCATTTGAATAGGCACATACTAATTCAGACAGGATTGTGATTATATAGTAAACTGGTCTATTGCAGAGAGGAAAATTAATGTTATTAATGTTTTTAGTTTCTTTACTAACTCAACATTTGACAAGTAAAGGAAAACTTGAATCAAACATTCGAACATCTATGTATCTTATATAGAGATCAAGTGTAAGGCCAAGGAAGAGTCTCTTGATTTCTGAGAACTTTGACTGAAGTAAAATGAAACATAGTGATATAAGACAAGTTAGTGCCTCTAATGATGCTGGTTTAAATGGAAAAGATAACGAAATACCAAGGAGATTAAAAAGTATAAATATAGATTGAAAACATCTGCGTTTCATAGAGAAAGATCCTGGAAAATGCTCGCAAGGTACATGGCCCTGATAAAATTGAGGAGGCTGGGGTTAGGAGATGAAAGAGTGTTCCATTTAATTGTTGAAACGTGCAGGATTGTGCAGGATTGTAACTGACGTTGGGGTGATGTTACAAGCGTCAAAGCCGAGTGGGCTAAGTATTGGAAATGAGGAGTGTGGGTAGCATGTTTTGAATGGTTGAAATAGAAATATATGCAGGAATTGAAAAACAGTAAAAAGCAACAGAGGATTCTATTGCAGGTGCCACTGATGTATGTTGCAGATGCAATGGAGGATGCTATTGCAGCTGCCACTGATGTATGTCGCCAGTGCAGATCGATCAGTTACAGGTGAATGTCTGTCATCCGGGAGGATTCCCTATATCCAGCAAAATAAAGATAAGAAAATTGAAAAAAAAAGACTTAAAAATGCCTTGGCACCTAAGAACATATACCAGAAAGAACAGTTGAAAATAAGTCATACACCATTTACTATGACTATTCAATTCCTACAAAAAATACGGAAGGAAATGGAGCTATTAAACTTGACATAGTGATATAGGGAAACGAATGAGAAAGTAGACCCTTGTTGGAACCATGATGCTGGCTTAAACATAGTTGAACAGAAGATAACGAAATACCAAGGTCTTATGTACAACATCAAAAGAAACTGGAATCTTAGGAAGATCTCTGTCATTCCAGTAATTATAGGACCATCCGGACTCATGAAAAAGAATTTCATGAACTACTTGGCGAATATGCCGGGTGTACCAAGTGCAAGAGAGATATAAACTATTGCGCTTAACGAGACAGTTTTAATCTTAAGATCTCTTGGTTAGAGTCTCTGAAATAGTGCGTGAATGTCTGGCATCCAGTAGAATGCCCCATCCACAAAAAAACAATGATTAAAAGAAAAAAAGACACGATGAAATTGTTTGACGTGACATAGTTATATGGCACAAGATGGGTAGATTAGCATCTCACGTGGAAGTCAGTTCTCCTAATTATTCTGGCTTAAACAGAGCTGATAAGAAGACAAGTAAATACCAAGGTCTAATGTACAACATGAAAAGAAAAGAATTTCACGAACTATCTGCTGAATATACCAGGTGAGTCGATTGCAGGAGAGATTCAAAACATTACACATAAAGCGATTGTTAGAATCATAAAAAGATCTCTTGGTTTGAGTCTCTGAAATATCAGGTGAATGTCTGGCATCCAGTAGAATGCCCCATCCCCAGCAAAAACAAAAACATAAAACATATATTTGTGAAATTTGATGAAGTGCATTTTGGCAGAAACAAACCAATGAAACTATGAAATGTTAAACATTTTTTTAATCCATTTAAAAGAAATTTTTGAAAAATAAAAAATAATTTTTTTTTAAAAATAGAAAAAAATTTCTTATATTATCTCGTACAGTCTCAGAAGTCCATCTCCCAGGCATTATCTCATCTTTTCAGAGTAAGAATAAGTTTATTGCATATTCATGAAAATGTGACGATCGGACGATATACAGGATGTGGCGATTTAGATTACCCCCCCCCCAAACAAACAAAAGTTAATGTTGCTATATAATGTTAAACATATTTTAAGTGACCTTGAAAAAAAAAAAAACGATTATATCGAAAAATAAGATTTCACAAGTTGATTATGTGCCGATAATCAGTTCTAAGGCACACTCTTCTAGAAGTTGAATGGTCTAATCCTATATCCGATACTTAAATTATAATACAGGGTGTTTCAAAAGTCTTGGGAACATTACAAATGCGTATATCTCATGAACTATTCCAGGTAGAAAAATGAAACTGGTGCCATTTTAAAGCTTGCTTAATCAAGTTTTTTGTCATACTAATGATTTTCGTGTTATCTTTCCAGGTGCAGTAATGGCGTTCTCTAAACAAGACAAGGCATTTTGCGTCCTCCAATTTGCAAAGACTGAATCGTGGACATGTGTTCAGCGTGCATTTCGCAGGAAATTTAAAAAAGAAGCCCCTGAAAGGAAATCCATTGTCAGATGGCATGCTAAATTTGTGAAAGATGGGTGTTTGTGCCCAAGTAAGCGAACAGGTCGCCCTTCAACTTCAGAAGATGCAGTTGAGCAAGTTCGGACAGCCTTTCAGCGGAGCCCCCGTAAATCAGTGAGAAGAGCCAGCAGGGAACTTCAGCTTGCTCCAGCAACTGTCTGGCGTGTCTTAAGGAAACGACTGCAAATGGTACCTTACAAGCTCAAGTTGGTCCAAAAGTTGAAGGACACTGATAAGCCACTTCGCCGTGACTTTTGCATTGCAATGCAAGAGAAGTTGGAAGATAACGGCTTTGATGACCGGCTTGTTTTTAGCGATGAGGCGACCTTCCATCTGAATGGCAAAGTTAACAAGCATAACACTCGCATATGGGGTACTGAGAATCCTCATGAACTTCTTGAGCACGAGCGAGATTCACCAAAAGTGAACGTGTTTTGTGCAATTTCCAAGAAAGGTGTCTATGGACCGTTCTTATTTGAAGAGGCAACTATCACTGGTGAATCCTATCTCAACATGCTGGAAGACTGGTTAATGGCTCAGTTGGAACAAGCAGAATCTGATGACTTCATTTTTCAGCAAGATGGTGCACCACCACACTGGAGTCTTAGAGTAAGGCAGTTTCTTAACACAAGGCTGCCTGGTAGATGGATTGGAAGATCTGGGCGAGGTGATGACGTTCTCATGCCCTGGCCTTCTAGGTCTCCAGATCTTACCCCGTGTGACTTTTTCCTTTGGGGCTTTGTCAAGCAACAAGTCTATGTGCCGCCCCTTCCAAGAGATATTGACGAACTAAAGGCTCGAGTAACGGCAGTTGTGGGAACCATTGACGTCAAGATGCTGGAACGCGTTTGGCAGGAAATGGACTATCGACTAGATGTCTGCCGTGTGACGAATGGTGCTCATATTGAGCAACTTTGAAGATTCCCCACAAAACTTGAAACTTTAACCTTTCCAACGGTACCAATTTCATTTTTCAACTCCTAGTAGTTTTTGAGTTATTAAAAATCGTTATGTTCCCAAGACTTTTGAAAAACCCTGTACATCATTTTATTTGATTGTTACTGTAATTACTGAAACTCAGCATTGAAATACACCTGCTGCTTGATCACTGGCTGCCTGAAGCCAACCAACTTGAACAACCTGCATCTTCTCCCTGGTATTGCCCCTTCAGATGTGAGACGGGAAGTTGGCAGCCGAGTAGAGATCACAAAGGGTATCAGTGATGAACAGCATCTCCTTCATGGACGTGAACCAACAGTCCAACTACTGAAGTCAAAGAGAAGCTTCCTCAGCAATGTCGAACCCATATCAACATCTCAAAAAGAGACCAGACTACAGCTGTTGACCAGACGGCTACAAGAGTGCTCCCCTCATACTGACATGGGAATACCTGCTTCTGAGGAACTCCCTTCTAGTGGAAAACACTAAACCGCCTGAGAATGGGAATAGTTGCTATAAGAAGATGGGACTAAAAAACTGAGCCAAGCATCTGTAAATGTGGAGAGGAAGACCATGCGATGCAACACTGTCTGGTCTGCCCCCTTACTGTCCAACCGGTTTAGCTTGAAAGATCTTGAAGAGTACAACACCATTGCAAAGGACTACATAAACAAGTGGGAAACTCATATGATCACATTCTTCAAAGACACGTAAAAAAGAAGTAGAAAAATATACTTTTGACAAGTAAGCTACACAGAAACGTATATGCTTATTTCCTGAGAGAAATCCTAAAATTAATTAATGAAGAAAAATGTTCTTCCCCATTGTTCACATTAATATTCATATAAAATGAATTTTTATTTTTTAAATCTTTCCAGTTTTAGATGTTTTATTTATTTATTTCTGATTTTTTTCTTCTTTTGAATTCACCGATTGTGATGTTATTTGATATGAATATTAGTGCGAACATTGATGAAGCATAATTTTATCCAGTCATTTTAAACATGTCATTTAAAACACACCATTTTAAACACACCATTTAAAACACGCCATTTTAGTCACCATTTATTAAAAAAAATGGATTGACTGATGAAGCATAATTTTATCCCCTCATTAAAAAATAGATCGACCTATTTCTCATGTTTTTAATTCACCGATTGAGATGATATAGATGGAATTATCTCATGTATTTTTATTTGATATCAGTATTTGATACTTGTTTAGCAAACAAATGCTCTTCTAAACAGCAACAGACCTCATTTATTAAAAACTCTATTAATGTTCTTCAATAGAAGATTACTATTCTCAAATGGAGGTAGCATTTCAGGCAACTCCTCAACCACTATTAAAGTCGTTTCTTCTAACCCTAACCCAACCACTATTAAGGTCTTTTCTTCTAACCCTAACCCAACCATTATTAAAGTCCTTTCTTCTAACCCTAACCAAACCACTATTAAAGTCCTTTCTTCTAACCCTAACTCAACCACTATTAAAGTCCTTTCTTATAACCCTAATCGTAACTCAACCACTATTAAGGCCCTTTCTTGACGATATCCCCCCCAAAAAGAACGACAAAGTCTGTCCATATAAAAATATGACAACTTGTTATGAAAATCAAAAATACAGAGTTGGTAAAGAATGAGAGTACAGAGAGTCCAGGAACGTTCGAAGTAAAGAAGGGGTTGTTTTGACTGTAATAAGTTGGGCAGAAATGTTTATTTCGGCTGTTGTCGTATGCGTTTGCAAGTTACAGTGTTAGTTAAGTAGGCTTAACAGGCGATGTGCATATGTATGCTTGCTTGTGTTTTAGAGAATGTGAAAGTATGTACGTCAACTTGTGTGTGAGTGTGTTTGTGAATGTTGTTAAGTATGATATTTTGAGTCTGAAAAACTACAGGAAAAGAGAAAGTGGACACTGATGTTTGTTTTTTATATTACATGCAAAAATCAGGTAAATATTTCTGTAGCTGTGATTGGTTGAAGGAAGTTGCTGATTTGAGATCTTTTCCAATCGAGAGTTAATACTTCTAAACAACATTCACTGCTGCTGCTGCTACTTCCATAATATAAAACATAAAAGATCAGCTAAATATTTTAATGATTTCAACACACAAAATTGTGAAGACACCGAATTTGATGGCAGCAAAGCTGCCTATTTTATATATGAGAAAAAATGTTTTTAACCGAAACTGCCTTAAAAGAGATTAAACATTGGGAAAAGCTATATATATCATCTTAAAGAAGTAACATATTTTGATGTACTATTTTCTTTTAATGTAAATATTCACTTTTCCTGTGGAGTGATTGGCCGATCGACGAATCAGATGTTTTGATTTAAGAATGCAGGCTGTTGGGCTATGTATTGCAGCGCCTACGCACTCTGTTATTTTAATCTGAGGAAACATTCAAGTGAAATTCTAAAACTTAAAATGATTTCTACATAATAATGAGTCTGCTGGGTATGGCCCAACTTATAGCAAGAATATGTTAGATTATGAGGGGTCCTCTTAAATCTTATCGGAGAAATTCAAAACCATTCACCAAGTTCATCGGAGCACATTCTATTGAAGTACTTGTAAAACAAGCACAAGAATGCAACATTATGGCGAAATTCAAAACGATTTCTAAAAAAAAAAGTAGGTTAGACGAAACAAAAAGAACTATGACGTCACACTTGGGACTGTTAGAAAAATAGTTTTTATTCAGTCGAATATGTCTTCTACCTTAATTAGTTTCGTCTTCTATAGAGCTGAAGAAGCGAATGTGTCTGTTACCTCAATTAGTTCAGTCTTCTATAGAGCTGGAGAAGCGAATATGTCTGTTACCTTAATTAGTTCAGTATTCTATAGAGCTGGAGAAGCGAATATGTCTGTTACCTTGATTAGTTCAGTCTTCTATAGAGCTGGAGAAGGGAATATGTCTGTTACCTTAATTAGTTCAGTCTTCTATAGAGCTGGAGAAGCGAATATGTCTGTTACCTTAATTAGTTCAGTATTCTATAGAGCTGGAGAAGTGAATATGTCTGTTACCATAATTAGTTCAGTATTCTATAGAGCGCGAAGCGAGTGGATACAGAAAAATATGATTTGAAATTTGGAGTTAAGTTCGGTTAGACGAAAATACGCCCCCCATGTCGTCAAGTAGAGATTAGGTTATCGTTAAGAAAACTTGAAAAGCAACTCAGCTGGAAAGCGGCAAGTCTCTCTCAGACGTGTTCGAAAGAAAGGACAAATAAAACTTTAGAATTCATTTGAACTCTGCTCTTTTGCTACCCTTTTGTTGTAAGAAACAAGTTTGTTCACAGGAACATTACACGACTACGATCGACGGCCGAGAAGAGAGATAAGTCAATCAAGAAATGTACACAACAAAGAAGTTCAGCAAATTTAGACGAATCATGATGATGTATCAGTATGTTATAGCTTGTTTGTTTACCTTTTAAACTTCCGGTAATTATCTGTCCTTAGCATGTCCCCACTTCCTGTCCCCACTAGACGAATCATGAAACAAATATGGAATTGAAACAAATATTGAAGGGAATCGGGAGAATTGAGCACAACATTTCCTCCCCACAGTCTACCCACTTTCTACATGAGGATTTTGTTTCTCAATATCTATTACTTGTTGATATTGGCGCTACATATAACATTTGCCCCTTTAAGTTCTTTAAAGAGAAAACGCCAGCCGCAACGGTTGTTCTCCAATCTGTAAACTGCTCTCTATACACACGTTTGATCAAGTTGCTCTATCGTTGGAATTGCAACTATGCAGAGACTTTACGCGGATCTTCATAGTCGCAGATATCCCCTACCCTATCATAATATAGCGCAATAGCAAACTGGTAGATTTACATACTAAACTGTAATTAGCTGGTAGGAAAGCTTCTAGCCAACCTCCTAGTCCTGTATTTTTATAGCCTCTACTGAAGACCCTTATCATTCGTTACTAAATTTGGTTTTGGTTTGAATCAATTTGAATTTTGAAATAAACCAGCCTGCTCACCATACAATGTATTTGATCGAGACTACCACTGCCCGTTTCTTTATGCCCAAGTCACGTCTCTCTGGAGAAGTTAAAGGCGGTGAGGCAGAAATTTAATCACATGTTCCAGCTAGGGATTATTCATGCCTCATCTAGCCCTTGGGTATCTCCTATGCATATAGTTCTGAAGCGTACTGGGGATTGGTGTCCTACCAGAGATATCCGTCAGTTTAACACAACTAATGTTCCCAATCGTTATCCTTCATATTGAGGATTTCTCTTCGTCTTTGTATGGCTGTAAAAAACATTCTAAGTAAACGTTTATCACCAAATTCCAGTTGATATTCTGAAGATTACTGTGACTAAGCATCCAATTTTTTAACCATGCCATCGGGCTTACGTAATGCATTTCTTATGTAATTCTTATTCTATTATTTTTGAACCATCGCTTCGAACTACTTTTTTTTGCCTTATTTTAATATTGGGTAAGTATGCCTAATTATAGTTTATCGGCTTCCGACCTCTATTTGCAGTCTTCTTTCTTCAACAAAAATTCACTACAACCCGATCACTAACCTTACCACTAACCATAAGTCCAGGTGACATACCCCCTAAATAGTTTGAAAGAATAATAAAAACATTTTAAAAAGAACATATGTTCACCTTCCTCTGTAATTGATATGGAACACTACATTAAAAGACTCAGATACTAATTGAAGTGTCTGCTGCCAATGAACCCTCAGCATCAAAGCATCGAATCAGCAGTCCATAAAAACATTGCATCATGGTCCTGTAGCAATCACATGATTGACCGGAAGTGAACTCTTCAATACACGAGATACATGCGCAAAACCCAAATCACGTGATCAGCGTGGTTATCCAGTTCATGACTTACAGCCAACAAGGAAAGAGATGATCCTGCGGTCTCTGCCAGGTCGTTGGCTGAGAATATATGAACTCCGGCAAAAGGTTATTTTTCCTTTTCAATATATATTCAACCCCATGTATGAAAGGTGTTCTGTTCTGTTGTTCCTGTGAATAAACCTATATCTATATATATTCCGTCAGTTGATATGTCTCATTTAATCCGTAGAATGAAGGTGATCTATATCATACAGTCCTGGCAAACATGCAACTGGGATCCACGACTAGGAGCGGACATGTAAATACCAAAATTACTACTAATCACCTAAAAAAGTAGAATTTCCCTTTTTTTAATGCACAATTTTCCAAGCAGTCATCAGATATGGTTTACATTTGCCCCCTTTTTACATGTATTTTATTGGTTTTATGTTCTTGTTAATGTAAGTTGATTTTATTATTAAGACTGTGTATCATGAAGAAATGAACATTTTCTTCATCTTCTGTAAAAACAAATTGTATATGTAACAAACAACAAATTTTGTAACAATTATCAAAATTGTTTCTCCAAAAATTAGTTTGTTCATAAAGTATTTGATTTTATTAAAACGTTGAATATGCTTTCTGATTGTAATGTATTCTTTTACTATATTTTCTGTAGTCAATATAAACAAATTGACTCATGATTTTTTAAATATCAAAAATGCGCCAAATTCCTGGCGAATAAAGTGATCTTTTGTGAATTTAGTTCTTTAATATTTTTGTACTTTTTGTCATTTGATTTGATGGAAATAAATCAATAATTGTAAGGAACTTCCTAATAATATGTGTAGTTGCTAATTACTAGACATTAAAAAGAAATTTCTTACTAAAACTTTACTGTGTAATTATTATTTGGTAGTAATTTTGGTCTTCACATGTCTGCCCCTAGTCGTGAAACTCAGTCGCATGTTTGCCAGGCCTGTATTATGGATCGCCTTGGTCGAAATTAATTCAGCTAAAGACCCACGTTTTTTAACAGAAAGACTTGGTGAAAGCCCTACTAACACCACCTTATTCCAGTCCTTATTGTGTGCTCACACGAATAGAAAAGATTTATTTGGATACTGACACCTAGGAACCCTATGTTCCACTAACACTCAATTTTCCTGAGAAAAACTGAGATGGAACCTCTCAGACACATAACCACCACACTTTCTTGTAGACATGTCCATTTCCGCCCCCCCCCCCCTAAATTATGCAAGACTTTCTATATTTAAATTATCACATTTTCTAGTTACAATGGATATTTTTGAATACATTTACTACTAGGTTAATTGTTACCGATCTTTTTTCTTTTCAATAAATAAATACACATTTTTTTCTTTTCAATAAATAAACAGACATTTTTTTCTTTTCAGTAAATAAACATTAGTATGTGGTTCGGTAAAAAACACACTAGTATGTTCTAATTCACAGAGCGATATATGCGTTGGGCGATGAGAACACTGTTCGTGTAGGAGGCAAATTCCGCTTCTGTCCAAACTTCTTTCCCACAATTATAAACAGTCTTGTTTGAGATGTCAAAGCGACAAGACGTTATCTTTCCTTCCTCGTCTCTAGAATTGGCTTTGCTAAACAAGATGAAAATTCCGTTATTTAAAAATTATTTTCAATACAAGCGGTCGTTTTTTTAAAGGTCACAAAACCAAGTTAATGTATGGAAATGAAACCTAGCAAGTGAGTTGCATGGAGAGAAATGCTATAAGATGATACGATAGAGGCGTACTTCGGGATTACATATTAACAGCCCATAATATGGAGGTACATGTTAACAGGCTAAAAGAACTTGGCGGTAAAGAAATCGCATGCTCTCCAGTAACCCTATCAATAACCCTAAGTTCAGGTGGCAATAGTCCAAAAAATCCCCTACACACACAATTGATTTCCAAGAAATAAAAAAAATTGCAGAGATTTTACTCAAAACAAAAATTGATTACTTGTCCTTAAAACACTATCTGGTCAGAAAGTGGGTGATCATCTTAGGTTAAATCTAAATGCTAAACTGAACCCCGCTTCTAAAGTCTAAAATCTTGGGGCTTATCAGGCTGTTTACATGTAAAAGAACATATTACATTGAGAATATAGAAGATAGACTCGATTTCGCACGTATATAACAACTTTTTTTTTCAGTAAAAAAAAGATAATTTGATATAATTGTAGATTTGAACCCTCAGCTAACCCCCCTCCCCTCACACCCAAGAAGACAATGTGAATCTATTTTTTTTTAAGCGATTACATGTGAACAATACCCTGAAAAGCTTGGCGGAAAGAGAAAAAAAGAAATTTGATATAATTGTAGATTTGAACCCTCAGCTACCCCCCCTCCCCTCACACCCAAGAAGAAAATGAGATTCTATTTTTTTTTAAGCGATTACATGTAAACAACACCCTGAAAAGCTGGGCGGAAAGAGAAAAAAAAGAAATTTGATATAATTGTAGATTTGAACCCTCAGCTAACCCCCCTCCCCACACACCCAAGAAGAAAATGAGATTCTATTTTTTTTAAGCGATTACATGTGAACAACACCCTGAAAAGCTTGGCGGAAAGAAAAAAAAAAGATAATTTGATATAATTGTAGATTTGAACCCTCAGCTAACCCCCCTCCCCTCACACCCAAGAAGAAAATGAGATTCTATTTTTTTTAAGCGATTACATGTAAACAACACCCTGAAAAGCTTGGCGGAAAGAAAAAAAAAAGATAATTTGATATAATTGTAGATTTGAACCCTCAGCTAACCCCCCTCCCCTCACAATCAAGAAGAAAATGAGATTCTATTTTTTTTAAGCGATTACATGTGAACAACACCTTGAAAAGCTTGGCGGAAAGAGAAAAAAAAGATAATTTTAGAGGATCACACCCACCGTAGTTTGCCCCTTAAAAAAATGTAAGATTCTACTTTTTTCTTTTTGCAAATTACATGTAAACAGTCTTTAAAAAAATAAATTTTTGATTATTTTAGATTTTAAAGTCGGGATCACTTTCCTATATATTTTTTACGTAAATTGAGCACCCATTTCTGTGCCACTTTTTAAATGCTTTTTATTGCATGATTTTTTTTCGGGCTCAGTTAGAAAGATGGCAAATGAGAGGAAGTACTTTACTTTTACCATTTTAGGTGGTGCCGCAGCACTTTTTTTGAGCTTGTTCGGGACGATATTTTGTTGAGAAAAAAAACATAACTGATTTCGGCTAAATTTTTCTGGCCGAATATGAGGCGCGATATCACTGCTTGGACACGTTCCTGCGTATCTTGCCAAAAGTCAAAGATGCACAAGCATATCCGTGCACGTCTCAGAACATTCAGCACTCCAGACCCTCCGTTCAGCCATGTTCATGTTGATCTGGTTGGACCATGGCCTGCCAGTCAGGGATTTACTTATCTCCTGACCTGCATAGACCGCTTCACACGGTGGCCTGAAGCCATTCCCCTGATCGACATTTCGGCTGAATCCGTAGCGCGAGTCCTTATCTCGGACTGGATATCGCGTTATGGAGTCCCTACGATTATAACCACCGACCGTGGTGGACAGTTTGAATCCCACCTTTTCCAGGAACTTTCAAGGATTTTAGGGATTAAACGTACCTGTACGACTAGCTATCATCCAGCTTCTAACAGGATGATAGAATGCTTCCATCGCCAATTGAAAGCTGCACTACGTGCTTATCCGGACCAACAGCAATGGAGCGAGTATGTACCAATTGTCCTTCTTGGCTGTTGCACTGCAATAAAAGAGGACCTCGGATACTCTCCAGCCGAACTTGTCTATGGAATGCCTCTATCTTTACCGGGTCAGATGTTGACCCCGATAGATTTAACAGCAACGGACTCACTGCACGGACAGACTGCAAGCTTATTTTAATGTGCTCCCACCGATGAACCCTAGGCAACAGACCATAAAATCTTCGGTCCCTACAGACATTGCTTTGTGGACTCATGTTTTTCTTAGAAAGGACTCTGTAAAAGCCCCTCTAACTCCACCTTACACTGGTCCTTATCGCGTACTTTCACATAGTGATAAGCTATTCACTATTTATATTAGTGGCAAAAAAGAAACAGTATCAATAGATAGGGTTAAAAGAGCCTTTTAGACACTAAAACACTAGAGCCACATATTCCCCCTACTTACACATTGGATACACCAACTCTGCCAACAGTAAAGGGAAATACAAATTCTAAAGACAATTACATCACCACCACATGCAGTGGTCGGCGAGTACATCGGCCAACAACGAAGAAACATCTCTCTCCTGCCTTTCCCCTGCATCGTTCCAGCAGCAGCCATCTCCACTGGGAATATATTTGCTGATGACCCGGCAGCCTCTTTTCTTCACTGGGACACAGTTCGAACCCTCTGTTAAATAAACCCTTTTTTGTTGCCTGTTACTCGGTTGTTATTCGTTCAATTCATTTTGTGCGATAAATGTAAGGAAGGGACCAACACCCCCCCTTCTATTACAGACTGTTCGTTTTGTTGGTTTTGAAATGAAAAAAATATACTGTTGATTTTCCCAAATTCTATTTTCTTCAATAAATGTTCTATCAATATACTGTTGATTTTCTAAAATATTGAATTTTCATGACTTCTTATTTAAAAAATGGATATTTTCCATTTTCGGAGAAATTGCGTACTAAAAGAAGAGAGTTATCTGCCCCTTACACCATTGGAACTCTTCTAAAATAAATTTCGACTCGTGTACCCAATCTATACAAGTGCCAAAAAACTTAACAAAATAAGAATGTATAACTTACTATATACGATTTTAGTATTAATGGATTTTATTTTTTTGTAATTAAATTTTTCATAAATTAACAAAATAAGAATGTTTTATCATTTCGGAGAGAAACGTCTGTCCGACAATGACGTGAATTACATCGCCATCTGGACCAATTGCTCGATAAAACCATTTGATGGCCATTGTTGCAGAGACGTTGCTGATGTAGTACTCCGTAGTTTTGCAAAAAAAACTACAGCAGACTCCTTGTCGTGGACCAGGGTTGTGAGTCTTAGAAAATTCATGAGCAAAGAAAACTTTAAGGAAAGGTGCACTCAAACACGTGTGAAAAGGGTTAACGCGTAAAGAATTTAGCAAGCCGAAAAGTTGTCTCCCTTGGCAGCGGGGTTATTCTTAGCGGTCGACTAACTTTACACTAGTGGCAGGGAGCTTCTTAAAACGATCCTGTTTTTCTTTATTTTCTCCAAGTAAGCAAAATATACCATTATTTCATTTAAAATAAATCTGAAGACTTCGGTCTGAAGCTTTGCTCATAAGAAAAGTAAAAAATAGTTTTTACATGTTTTTAGCGGTTTTGAAATATTAAAAAAGTTTTTTGATCTATGCTTTTGTACGTGTTTTTAAATGCTTTTTGTGTTTTTTTTATATTTTAAATGTTTTTATTCTTTGTATTGGTTATCGTCACTTTTACTTAGCAAAACAAGAGTATTTTTCTATCGTGATCAATTTTTTTTCTACACGTGTTCGCTAGTTTCACAATAAAAAATGCATGAAAATGTCGAAAAAAAATCATAGGTAACCAAGAGTGAAGCTAGCTGAAAGGCGAGGTTGCGAAAAAAATATAAACTTCCTTCGCGACCCTCTCCTTAGGTCTAATCAACAGCAGAGGTCTCTCAGACAAGGAGCATTTTAAGAAATTCAATTTCTCCGCATCGTTTGCCATGCCCGCGACACAATTTTCAAATCGGGACAAAAAGTTGTCAGGAAGTAGTGTCGCGTTTTTATTTTTTTCGCAAAATGTCGAAAAAAAAAATCATAGGTAACCAAGAGTGAAGCTAGCTGAAGAGTGAGGTTGCGAAAAAAATAAAAACTTCCTTCGCGACCTTCTCCTTAGGTTTAATAACTTCTGTAGTTTGGTGACAAATTGACGAGTAACGCTCTTCAGTAGTGAGGAAGGTTTATATAACAACTGAACGCCATCCCCTACTGATATAAATTCTCTGCGACAACCGTCCTTCTTCTTAGATGTTGGAAGAACATCCTCAGTCACCAGCAAGCCACACTCGGTAAGTCACCGCTCCTCCTATTTTCCACACACTCCCAACAAAAAAAAAATTGCGTGACCCTGCAGGACGACAGACAGGTGCTAGGCCTTAGTCGGGGGGCACCTGGAAGTAACAGTGGTTCAGGGTACCCTCATTCTGTCCCTTAGCCGGAGCTCCACTGTCAGTTGTAGTTTTCGTCATACCCAGGACTATGAAATTATTGAGCAGGAAGTAGACTCGGTCTGCCCCTCCATCTTCTTCGAGGTGCACAATCACAGCAGTACCACTTCTGTCTTGCGGGTGGAGCTATTTCAATGCCAACACACTCAAAGTGGTACCACTCATCACAAGAATCGAATCATATCATGAATCCCTGGAGGTCTATTACAAGTAGGACACAACCAGATTGTGTCATCTCTTTCCTGAGATGAGGGTTCCGGGTTTCGGCTGCTGCCTGAAGCGACAGGCAAAGAAGAATCTGCATGATTAGGATCACACTCCTCATGGTCCTCAGAAGATTGCAAAATTTCCA
Source organism: Sepiola atlantica (assembly GCA_963556195.1). Taxonomy (NCBI): domain Eukaryota; kingdom Metazoa; phylum Mollusca; class Cephalopoda; order Sepiida; family Sepiolidae; genus Sepiola; species Sepiola atlantica. Next base: position 44,246,886 of record OY744549.1, read on the forward strand.
TGGTTTATATAACAACTGAACGCCATCCCCTACTGATATAAATTCTCTGCAACAACCGCCCTTCTTCTTAGATGTTGGAAGAACATCTTCAGTCGCCAGCAGCCACACTCTGGTAAGTCACCGCTACTCCTGGATATTTTTGTGGCCTTTTGGCTAAGATCAAACGATAGATACTGCACCCCATAGACTGGTATTGTCTTGGCCTTCGGGGCTTATTTACGCCGGTCTATGGGTCTGTCCTGTGCAGTTCTAGGAGGTCCACCCTCCCAGGCTTCGCCTCCCCTCTTTGAGGAGGAGTAAGTTTATTGCTTATTGCCCGAGGCGCCCCTACCGGGGAATGACGACGGGGCTGCTCAGGCAATTTTTAAACCCCACTTTCCTGGCCCGACCGTGGGTCACATCTTACTTGTGGGAGTAAGATAAAAACTGGCCTTGTGCCTAACTCCTGGAGAGGAGTAAATCAATACTCCTATTTTCCACAAAATAAAAAGCATAAAATACTTAGATTGGTGAAAAAAAAATGGAGGGGGGGGGGGCATATTTAAAAAATATATATATGAAGAGTGATACCCCTATAAAATCTTTAAAAAAATTTTAAATAAAATACTTTATTGCAGATATTTCTTAAGGCTGCTTACATGTAATTTGTTGCAGAAGGGAATTTTTGGGAGGACTTCTGACTTCCGGTGAAAAAATCGTGTATGGATGCCTGAAAGTGATACAATTTTTTTTTATTCATATTAATTTTAGACTTTTCTTTCATCATATTCAACTAATTAACATAATACAGACTATTTGAAAAATTATTTATTTGATTGTTTTCAAAACTTTAATAAACATTTTCAGTAAAAACAATAAACAAAATAGAATAATCTTTTTTTATTCAAGAAATAATGTTTTTTTTTTTCAACTAATAGTGAAAATATGTGTTTTTCCAAAAATACGTGAAATGTTTCTTTGGAAATATTTTGTGAAAATAATGTTTTTTGGGAAATAGGGTTAGGGTTAAATGTCCAATTACAGAAATCATTTTGCTTTATTATTCTTCGCTTAATTGGTTTTTTGGATAAAAACTTCTATTTCTATATTACTTCCGGTGGAACTGAAAACAAATACGTTCTGATTCAAACCTAAACTGAAGAAGTGCCAAATTAATAATAAAAAAAATTATTATGAGGTGTAAAAACAATGCATTTTAGACGTTAAATCAAATACGGATAAAATAAAATCAATGAACATTTTTAAAATGTTTTGAAAACAATCAAATAAAAATCAAATAAATTAGTTTTCAAATAGTCTGTATTATGTTAATTATTTGAATATGATGAAAGAAAAGTCTCAAATTAATATGAATAAAAAAATTGTTGTATCACTTTCAGGCATCCATACACGATTTTTTCACCGGAAGCCAGAAGTCCTCCCCAAAATCCCCTTGTCCCTAATTTGCTCTAAAAAGTAGAATCTTAATATATTTTTTTGTGTGTGTGTGGGGGGGGGGGGGGCAGTGGCCAAGAAGTTGGTGCTCAATTTACGTTAAAATTATATAGGAAAGTGATCCCCCCTCTAAACTTTAAAATAATAAATAAATATTTCTTTTTTCTTTGCGGATATTTAATAAGCTTGTTCACGTGTAATTTGCTCAAAAAAGTAGAATTTTAAATTTTTTAGGGAAAAATAACGGTGGGTGTGGTTCTGTAAATTAATCAAATATTTTTTAGAATTTCGTATATAAATTTAACGCAACTGATCGCCAATTTATGGACCATTATAGCTTTTTAGGGCATTACAAAAAATTATTTTGCTATGGGAGATAAATTATGTCTGTGCTTTTTTCTGTAGGGGGGGAGGGTCATCTAAACTTTTTTTATTTTCGCCAAGTTTTCGTAATTGCCTAAAATAAGTAGAATCCCATTTTTTTAAGGTGACGTGGGTTATTTAATTGAATATGTTAATTTACAAATCAACCAAAATAATTTATTCAATATGGAATAATTAAAAATTAAATTTAAATTAAAAATACGAAAATAAAGTTAGTTAAGCGAACAGTATTAATTTTCCCTCGTAAAAATCAAAATTTACAAGTAGTTTTTACAGTTCGTATAGGTAAGTTTTTCTAAATTCTTTTTTTTAAATTTTGTCTTACTAAATAATAATTTTCTTTTGTTCAAAATTAACTTTAGCTTATTACCTTACAAGTACAACCAAATTTAGCTTTTGGGGGCGGTTATTTCATACCTAAATCAGACCGGCAAAGTCTGGGTTATGCTAGAATTCGATAAAAAAAAATTGTGTATAGACGATAAAAATGGTTTTATATTGTTGTTGCATTTTTCAAAAAATAATATTTAATGAGGAACTATTTCGACTTAAAATCTGTTTAGTACAACGCATGTAATCTGAAGATAAACACGTTTGAAACATGCTAGAATAGTCGATAGTTTTACAAAATGGAGTCTTATGGGACTGGATGTGTTGTGCACCAACAAAAGTACACTAAAAATTTAAAAAAATATAATATCGTGAATCCGATAAGTAATTTATTTAAATCAAAATCTAGGGGATATTTTCGTAATATATAATCACTATATCTAAAATGAGTTTTCTTGTTAACTTCTACGGTGCTTTATTGTCATAAAAATGGAAAAAAAATAATAAATAGTGAAAATTTCATTAAAATTGGTTTATTTCCTGAATTTAAATGAAAGAAAGTGTTGTGTTGTTGTCGATCGAGGATAGCTTGGATCAAAAAACAAGCAGAGACGGAAAGTAAATGTATGCATACTTTATTTACGTGTACCACCATTACAAGAAGGGACAGGAACTTGGGACAGTCTAATGGCAAATAATTATCGGAAGTTCCAAAGGTGAACGAACACTGCATGTGATGACGTACAGATACAACATCTCTCTTCTTTCAGTTAAACAAGGAGGGTATGATTTTTTTAAAGAATTACAAATCCAGTCTTTGTGGTATTTGGGGGGGGGGGGCGTCCAGAGCAATTTTATTTGGATATGACCTTGAAGTTGTGAGCGGAGCTTATGCATTGTGCACTGGTGTAGGGTGTGTAGGTGCTGATTGGCTGCTCGTACAGTGTTGGCTACATGGAGAGATCGCACCACAGTTAATCGGGTATACCTGCATCTCATCACTAATGGGTGGTGCATCAACTGTTAGTAGGTGGTTGTGTCTCTTATGTAGATTTTCGGTCAACTCCGCTCTTGCGGGCCTTAGGAACTGTCTGTTCCTTTGATGAATACTGCCATCTGTGGATTCTACAAAGTAAGACCATGGCTCTGCAGTGGTTTGTGTGACTGTTCCGGATTCCCACAAATTGGTTTTATCATCTTGGACATAGACTTGCTGACCAGCATGCAATGGTGGATGGCGGCGACTATTTTTTTGGTCATACCGGTTCTTTGTTTTGTCCTTGTTCAATTGTATTGTGTATCTGGATTGTTCATCTCTGAGCTGTTGCTTAGAGACTAGTGGTGTTCAGATGGGCATCCCGTTGAGGAGTTCGGCTGGCTTTTAAGGTTGTTAGGAAGTGGTGTAGCTCTATATGACATCATCGCCAAATGGCGATCTTTGCGAGTTTCTCGTGCCTTCGGAAGTAGTTTCTTGCATACGCAAAACATCCTTTCTGCAAACCCATTGGGTTGCGGGTAATGTGGTGATGATGTTGTGTGCGTAAAGTTGAACTTCTCTGCAAAGTTGGCAAATTCCGTACCTGTGTACTGAGGCCCATTGTCACTATAGACCACTTCAGGAACACCTTGTTCCTCAAATATTTGTTTCATCTGCTTGATCACTGCAGCAGATGTTGTTGACTGCATGCGTCGTACAAATGGACTCAAGATATATTGGTCTGCCACTAAAAGGTATTCATCTCCTTCCGTTTTGAAAAGATCTGTGCTGATATACTGATATGGGTAAGGAGAGGTTTCATGCTGAAGCAATGATTCCGATGGGGAACTTAGTTGATATTTCTAACATGTGGGGCATCCTCCCTAAAATTCCAGCATGGGAATAAGCAACTGGGAAAACTGGACCGATCAGATGGCCATCCGGTCATCACAGTGTTGATAGGCTCTCTTAGAGTTGAATCCTTCATGGTTTCAGGCTTAATGTTTTGTAGGTGTGTTGGTGATGCACTTAGGTGAATGTTCATTATGTGGATGTAAGCTCGATGCCTTCAATTTGATTGCCTCGTCTGGGTGACACTCTTGACAAACACCTATGTGAACTGGTCTACCTGGGCTGTATTTCATTGCAAAATAATACTCTTGAATCGTAAGCAGCATCCTTGCCAGTCTTGGAGGTGCTTGTACCAGGTTCTTGACTGCGATTGATTCTAATGGCTTGTGGTCAATCTGAATCGTCACTCTGTGACCCCATACATAATGATGGAACCTTTCTAGGCCAAAAACTACAGCAACCATCTCCCTTTCAATATTTGAGTATCGTGTCTCCCGCCCAGATAGAGTTTTGCTTGCAAAAGCAAATGCATGTCATTCTGCAAGAGGGCTGCACCGAGTCAAGAAGTAAAAGCATCAACTTGTATCATGAGTTATGTCTTTGGATCAAAATACATCAGTACGGCAGATCTTTGGATTTCCTTTTTGATGCTGTCAAATGCTGCTTATGGCTTAGATAGCCTAACAAAATCATTGTCATCTGACAACAGATCCTGTAGTAGCTTTTTGAAGGAGCTCATTGAGTGCTTGGTCATAGTCGCTACCATCTTCTTCAAAACCATACACCATTGTGTCATCGGAGATGGAGAGAACATTCTTAATGTTTCCAAAGTTCTCAAATATGTCTCGCTGGAATTAATCCTTGGCGGTCTTCACTTCTATTGAAAATTTATTAAACATGGCGGATAAATGTTCTCAATTTCTTTGATTTCTTGTTTAGTTGCATTTGCCAGTAATCAGATTTGACATCTATCGTCGTGAACCATTTTGCATCATGAAGCCTTGAGACCACGTCTTCGAACGTGGGGGTCACCAAATGTGGTTGCTGTATGGCCTTTTTCAAGTCTTCGGGGTCTAGATATAGCCTGACTGATCCATTGACTTTTGTGACACATAGGAATGAGTTGACCCATGAACTTAGTTTGGTCACTGGGGTTATGATGCCCTATTTACCAGCAAATCAAGATCAATTTTTAATTTGTTTATGTAATACAACAGGAAGTTGGTTTGGTCATCGGGGTTATGATGCCCTCATTTACCAGTGAATCAAGATCAATTTTAAATTTGTTCCTTAATACCACAGGAAGTTGGTTTGGTCACTGGGGTTATGATGCCCTCATTTACCAGCAAATTAAGATCAATTTTTAATTTGTTCCTTAATACCACAGGAAGTTGGTTTGATCACTGGGGTTATGATGCCCTCATTTACCAGTGAATCAAGATCAATTTTAACTGTGTCCCTTAATACCACAGGAAGTTGGTTTGGTCACTGGGGTTATGATGCCCTCATTTACCAGCAAATTAAGATCAATTTCAAATTTGTTCCTTTATACCACAGGAAGTTGGTTTGGTCACTGGGGTTATGATGCCCTCATTTACCAGCAAATTAAGATCAATTTTAAATTTGTTCCTTAATACCACAGGAAGTTGGTTTGATCACTGGGGTTATGATGCCCTGATTTACCGGCAAATTAAGATCAATTTAAAATTTGTTCCTTAATGCCACAGGAAGTTGGTTTGCTCACTGGGGTTATGATGCCCTCATTTACCAGTGAATCAAGATCAATTTTAACTGTGTCCCTTAATACCACAGGAAGTTGGTTTGGTCACTGGGGTTATGATGCCCTGATTTACCAGCAATTCAAAATCAATTTTAAATTTGTCCCTTAATGCCACAGGGACTCGCCGGGGTGGGTGTACAACTGGCGCTATTGTTCGGTCTACATTTATCACATATTCTTCTGGCATACATACAATGCCGTCAAATACATCTGAAAATTTGTGGAGAATCTGTTCCCATACTTCGTGATTCTCTCTTGAGATAGGTTCTCTTATTGTGCTATGGTTGATTTTAGACTTAAATTCCTTTTGGATATTAAGTGGATCCTCCGTATTAATAGCGAAATTGAGAGTTACCAGGTCCAACATTCTGAAGTAGAATCGGCCCCATAGCATTGAATGTTGCACTAGTGAATCTGTCCTGATATCTTATTCCCAGGAGGCATGATACCGCTTGCTCTATCAGAGAACCTCCAAATGCAAACAGTCTCACTGGTGTTGTACCTTATGTAATTGGGCAACTCAGGCATGTTTGTAAGCCGCAGCATGATATACTAGGGTGCTTGCTTTCTGCACCTGACCTTGTGTGTAACCTCCTGCAGAGGAGGTAAATAAAAATATGTTTCATTATCATTTACCTTATGTTGACATAGATCAGCCACTTGAAGCATGTTGGTACTGCCAGAGTATTGTGCACCCTAGAGACTCCATCCCAAAGGCCTTTCATATTTCCATTATCATATTCCTGATGATAACTCATTAGCTCACGATAGGTGGCATAGTTGTTTTCATCCTAGTATAACCCCGTCACCTCCACACCAATCTGATGGACTAAAAATAAACAATTCTCAACTGAAGTAGTTTTATCACATTCATAATTCATTAACACATCATAGTCCATTGTGTCACCCTGGATGTGATCAATCAAATAATAAGAAAAATTTCAATGATAATAATACTAAAAAAAATTCAATATTTAACAAAATTTCAATGATAATTGTAAACAGAATTTCAATGATTATAAACCAAATTTCAATAATAATAAACAACATAATTAAATATTTAACAAAATTTCAATGATAATTAGCAATATTTCAATCACAAATTTTAAACAATAATAAATAAAATTTCAATATTAATATTAATACAAACATATTTCAATAAAAATTTTTTTATTATAATCAAGATTATTAGCAAATTTTCAATAATAATAAATAAAATTTCAATAATAATAATAATACAAAAATATTTCATTGAATAGAAAATGTTAATTCTAATCATGATAATTAGCAAATTTTCAATAATAATAACATTTCGATTCTAATAATAAAAAAAATGATAGATAATGATAATACGCTAATAAGGAATAGAATATAAGCAAGGAATGAAAATTAATTCCACAAAAAATTTAATGAAATAAGAAACTAAAATTTCTATAGTAATAATAAGCAAAATTTCAGTAAAAATATATAAAATTTAAATCTTAAGCAAAATTTCAGTAATAATATATACAATTTAAATCATAAGCAAAATTTCAGTAATAATATATACAATTTAAATGATAAGCAAAATTTCAGTAATAATATATACAATTTAAATCATAAGCAAAATTTCAGTGATAATCTATGCAATTTAAATCATAAGTAAAATTTCAGTAATAATATATATAATTTAAATCATTAGCAAAATTTCAGTAATAATATATACAATTAAAATCATACGCAACATTTCAGTAATAATATATACAATTAAAATCATGAGCAAAATTTCAGTAATTATATATTAAATTTAAATCATAAGCAAAATCCTAGTAATAATATATACAATTTAAATCATGAACAACATTTCAGTAATAATATATACAATTTAAATCATGAACAACATTTCAGTAATAATATATACAATTTAAATCATGAACCACATTTCAGTAATAATATATACAATTTAAATCATGAACAACATTTCAGTAATGATATATACAATTTAAATCATGAACAACATTTCAGTAATAATATATACAATTTAAATCATGAACAACATTTCAGTAATAATATATACAATTTAAATCATGAACAACATTTCAGTAATAATATATACAATTTAAATCATTAGCAAAATTTCAGTAATAATATATACAATTTAAATCATGAACAACATTTCAGTAATAATATATACAATTTAAATCATGAACCACATTTCAGTAATAATATATACAATTTAAATCATGAACAACATTTCAGTAATAATATATACAATTCAAATCATGAACCACATTTCAGTAATAATATATACAATTTAAATCATGAGCAAAATTTCAGTAATAATATATACAATTTAAATCATTAGCAAAATTTCATAAATAATATATACAATTAAAATCCTGATAAACATTTCAGTAATAATATATACAATTTAAATCATGAACAACATTTCAGTAATAATATATACAATTTAAATAGTGAACCACATTTCAGTAATAATATATACAATTTAAATCATGAACAACATTTCAGTAATAATATATACAATTTAAATAGTGAACAACATTTCAGTAATAATATATACAATTTAAATCATGAACAACATTTAAGTAATAATATATACAATTAAAATCATGAACAACATTTCAGTAATAATATATACAATTTAAATCATGAACCACATTTCAGTAATAATATATACAATTTAAATCATGAACAACATTTCAGTAATAATATATACAATTTAAATCATGAACCACATTTCAGTAATAATATATACAATTTAAATCATGAACCACATTTCAGTAATAATATATACAATTTAAATCATGAACAACATTTCAGTAATAATATATACAATTGAAATCATGAACAACATTTCAGTAATAATATATACAATTTAAATCATGAACCACATTTCAGTAATAATATATACAATTTAAATCATGAGCAAAATTTCAGTAATAATATATACAATTTAAATCATGAACAACATTTCAGTAATAATATATACAATTTAAATCATGAGCAAAATTTCAGTAATAATATATACAATTTTAATCATTAGCAAAATCTCAGTAATAATATATACAATTTAAATCATGAACCACATTTCAGTAATATTATATACAATTTAAATCATGAACAACATTTCAGTAATAATATATACAATTTAAATCATGAACCACATTTCAGTAATAATATATACAATTTAAATCATGAACAACATTTCAGTAATAATATATACAATTTAAATCATGAACAACATTTCAGTAATAATATATACAATTCAAATCATGAGCAAAATTTCAGTAATTATATATTAAATTTAAATCATAAGCAAAATCCTAGTAATAATATATACAATTCAAATCATGAACAACATTTCAGTAATAATATATACAATTTAAATCATGAACAACATTTCAGTAATAATATATACAATTTAAATCATGAACCACATTTCAGTAATAATATATACAATTTAAATCATAAACAACATTTCAGTAATAATATATACAATTTAAATCATAAGCAACATTTCAGTAATAATATATACAATTCAAATCATTAGCAAAATTTCAGTAATAATATATACAATGTAAATCATGAGCAAAATTTCAGTAATAATATATACAATTTAAATCATGAACAACATTTCAGTAATAATATATACAATTTAAATCATGAACAACATTTCAGTAATAATATATACAATTTAAATCATGAACCACATTTCAGTAATAATATATACAATTTAAATCATAAACAACATTTCAGTAATAATATATACAATTTAAATCATGAACCACATTTCAGTAATAATATATACAATTTAAATCATAAACAACATTTCAGTAATAATATATACAATTTAAATCATGAACAACATTTCAGTAATAATATATACAATTTAAATCATGAACCACATTTCAGTAATAATATATACAATTTAAATCATAAACAACATTTCAGTAATAATATATACAATTTAAATCATGAACAACATTTCAGTAATAATATATACAATGTAAATCATGAACAACATTTCAGTAATAATATATACAATTTAAATCATGAACAACATTTCAGTAATAATATATACAATTCAAATCATGAGCAAAATTTCAGTAATAATATATTAAATTTAAATCATAAGCAAAATCTCAGTAATAATATATACAATTTAAATCATGAACAACATTTCAGTAATAATATATACAATTTAAATCATGAACAACATTTCAGTAATAATATATACAATTCAAATCATGAGCAAAATTTCAGTAATTATATATTAAATTTAAATCATAAGCAAAATCTCAGTAATAATATATACAATTTAAATCATGAACAACATTTCAGTAATAATATATACAATTTAAATCATGAACAACAATTCAGTAATAATATATACAATTTAAATCATGAACCACATTTCAGTAATAATATATACAATTTAAATCATGAACAACATTTCAGTAATAATATATACAATTTAAATCATAAGCAACATTTCAGTAATAATATATACAATTCAAATCATTAGCAAAATTTCAGTAATAATATATACAATGTAAATCATGAGCAAAATTTCAGTAATAATATATACAATTTAAATCATGAACAACATTTCAGTAATAATATATACAATTTAAATCATGAACAACATTTCAGTAATAATATATACAATTTAAATCATGAACCACATTTCAGTAATAATATATACAATTTAAATCATGAACAACATTTCAGTAATAATATATACAATTTAAATCATGAACCACATTTCAGTAATAATATATACAATTTAAATCATAAACAACATTTCAGTAATAATATATACAATTTAAATCATGAACAACATTTCAGTAATAATATATACAATTTAAATCATGAACCACATTTCAGTAATAATATATACAATTTAAATCATAAACAACATTTCAGTAATAATATATACAATTTAAATCATGAACAACATTTCAGTAATAATATATACAATTCAAATCATGAGCAAAATTTCAGTAATAATATATTAAATTTAAATCATAAGCAAAATCTCAGTAATAATATATACAATTTAAATCATGAACAACATTTCAGTAATAATATATACAATTTAAATCATGAACAACATTTCAGTAATAATATATACAATTTAAATCATGAACAACATTTCAGTAATAATATATACAATTTAAATCATGAACAACATTTCAGTAATAATATATACAATTTAAATCATGAGCTAAATTTCAGTAATAATATATACGATTTACATCATGAGCAAAATTTCAGTAATAATATATACAATTTAAATCATTAGCAAAATTTCAGTAATAATATATACAATTTAAATCATGAACAACATTTCAGTAATAATATATACAATTTAAATCATGAACAACATTTCAGTAATAATATATACAATTTAAATCATAAGCAACATTTCAGTAATAATATATACAATTCAAATCATTCGCAAAATTTCAGTAATAATATATACAATGTAAATCATGAGCAAAATTTCAGTAATAATATATACAATTTAAATCATGAACAACATTTTAGTAATAATATATACAATTTAAATCATGAACAACATTTCAGTAATAATATATACAATTTAAATCATGAACCACATTTCAGTAATAATATATACAATTTAAATCATGAACAACATTTCAGTAATAATATATACAATTTAAATCATGAACCACATTTCAGTAATAATATATACAATTTAAATCATAAACAACATTTCAGTAATAATATATACAATTTAAATCATGAACAACATTTCAGTAATAATATATACAATTTAAATCATGAACCACATTTCAGTAATAATATATACAATTTAAATCATAAACAACATTTCAGTAATAATATATACAATTTAAATCATGAACAACATTTCAGTAATAATATATACAATGTAAATCATGAACAACATTTCAGTAATAATATATACAATTTAAATCATGAACAACATTTCAGTAATAATATATACAATTCAAATCATGAGCAAAATTTCAGTAATAATATATTAAATTTAAATCATAAGCAAAATCTCAGTAATAATATATACAATTTAAATCATGAACATCATTTCAGTAATAATATATACAATTTAAATCATGAACAACATTTCAGTAATAATATATACAATTTAAATCATGAGCAAAATTTCAGTAATTATATATTAAATTTAAATCATAAGCAAAATCTCAGTAATAATATATACAATTTAAATCATGAACAACATTTCAGTAATAATATATACAATTTAAATCATGAACAACATTTCAGTAATAATATATACAATTTAAATCATGAACAACATTTCAGTAATAATATATACAATTTAAATCATGAACCACATTTCAGTAATAATATATACAATTTAAATCATGAGCTAAATTTCAGTAATAATATATACGATTTACATCATGAGCAAAATTTCATTAATAATATATACAATTTAAATCATTAGCAAAATTTCAGTAATAATATATACAATTTAAATCATGAACAACATTTCAGTAATAATATATACAATTTAAATCATGAACAACATTTCAGTAATAATATATACAATTTAAATCATAAGCAACATTTCAGTAATAATATATACAATTCAAATCATTCGCAAAATTTCAGTAATAATATATACAATGTAAATCATGAGCAAAATTTCAGTAATAATATATACAATTTAAATCATGAACAACATTTCAGTAATAATATATACAATTTAAATCATGAACAACATTTCAGTAATAATATATACAATTTAAATCATGAACCACATTTCAGTAATAATATATACAATTTAAATCATGAACAACATTTCAGTAATAATATATACAATTTAAATCATGAACCACATTTCAGTAATAATATATACAATTTAAATCATAAACAACATTTCAGTAATAATATATACAATTTAAATCATGAACCACATTTCAGTAATAATATATACAATTCAAATCATGAGCAAAATTTCAGTAATAATATATTAAATTTAAATCATAAGCAAAATCTCAGTAATAATATATACAATTTAAATCATGAACAACATTTCAGTAATAATATATACAATTTAAATCATGAACAACATTTCAGTAATAATATATACAATTTAAATCATGAGCAAAATTTCAGTAATTATATATTAAATTTAAATCATAAGCAAAATCTCAGTAATAATATATACAATTTAAATCATGAACAACATTTCAGTAATAGTATATACAATTTAAATCATGAACAACATTTCAGTAATAATATATACAATTTAAATCATGAACCACATTTCAGTAATAATATATACATTTTAAATCATGAACAACATTTCAGTAATAATATATACAATTTAAATCATAAGCAACATTTCAGTAATAATATATACAATTTAAATCATTAGCAAAATTTCAGTAATAATATATACAATGTAAATCATGAGCAAAATTTCAGTAATAATATATACAATTTAAATCATGAACAACATTTCAGTAATAATATATACAATTTAAATCATGAACAACATTTCAGTAATAATATATACAATTTAAATCATGAACCACATTTCAGTAATAATATATACAATTTAAATCATGAATAACATTTCAGTAATAATATATACAATTTAAATCATGAACCACATTTCAGTAATAATATATACAATTTAAATCATAAACAACATTTCAGAAATAATATATACAATTTAAATCATGAACAACATTTCAGTAATAATATATACAATTTAAATCATAAACAACATTTCAGTAATAATATATACAATTTAAATCATGAACAACATTTCAGTAATAATATATACAATTCAAATCATGAGCAAAATTTCAGTAATAATATATTAAATTTAAATCATAAGCAAAATCTCAGTAATAATATATACAATTTAAATCATGAACAACATTTCAGTAATAATATATACAATTTAAATCATGAACAACATTTCAGTAATAATATATACAATTTAAATCATGAACAACATTTCAGTAATAATATATACAATTTAAATCATGAACAACATTTCAGTAATAATATATACAATTTAAATCATGAGCTAAATTTCAGTAATAATATATACGATTTACATCATGAGCAAAATTTCAGTAATAATATATACAATTTAAATCATTAGCAAAATTTCAGTAATAATATATACAATTTAAATCATGAACAACATTTCAGTAATAATATATACAATTTAAATCATGAACAACATTTCAGTAATAATATATACAATTTAAATCATAAGCAACATTTCAGTAATAATATATACAATTCAAATCATTCGCAAAATTTCAGTAATAATATATACAATGTAAATCATGAGCAAAATTTCAGTAATAATATATACAATTTAAATCATGAACAACATTTCAGTAATAATATATACAATTTAAATCATGAACAACATTTCAGTAATAATATATACAATTTAAATCATGAACCACATTTCAGTAATAATATATACAATTTAAATCATGAACAACATTTCAGTAATAATATATACAATTTAAATCATGAACCACATTTCAGTAATAATATATACAATTTAAATCATAAACAACATTTCAGTAATAATATATACAATTTAAATCATGAACAACATTTCAGTAATAATATATACAATTTAAATCATGAACCACATTTCAGTAATAATATATACAATTTAAATCATAAACAACATTTCAGTAATAATATATACAATTTAAATCATGAACAACATTTCAGTAATAATATATACAATGTAAATCATGAACAACATTTCAGTAATAATATATACAATTTAAATCATGAACAACATTTCAGTAATAATATATACAATTCAAATCATGAGCAAAATTTCAGTAATAATATATACAATTTAAATCATAAGCAAAATCTCAGTAATAATATATACAATTTAAATCATGAACAACATTTCAGTAATAATATATACAATTTAAATCATGAACAACATTTCAGTAATAATATATACAATTTAAATCATGAGCAAAATTTCAGTTATTATATATTAAATTTAAATCATAAGCAAAATCTCAGTAATAATATATACAATTTAAATCATGAACAACATTTCAGTAATAATATATACAATTTAAATCATGAACAACATTTCAGTAATAATATATACAATTTAAATCATGAACCACATTTCAGTAATAATATATACAATTTAAATCATGAACAACATTTCAGTAATAATATATACATTTTAAATCATATGCAACATTTCAGTAATAATATATACAATTCAAATCATTAGCAAAATTTCAGTAATAATATATACAATGTAAATCATGAGCAAAATTTCAGTAATAATATATACAATTTAAATCATGAACAACATTTCAGTAATAATATATACAATTTAAATCATGAACAACATTTCAGTAATAATATATACAATTTAAATCATGAACCACATTTCAGTAATAATATATACAATTTAAATCATGAACAACATTTCAGTAATAATATATACAATTTAAATCATGAACCACATTTCAGTAATAATATATACAATTTAAATCATAAACAACATTTCAGTAATAATATATACAATTTAAATCATGAACAACATTTCAGTAATAATATATACAATTTAAATCATGAACCACATTTCAGTAATAATATATACAATTTAAATCATAAACAACATTTCAGTAATAATATATACAATTTAAATCATGAACAACATTTCAGTAATAATATATACAATTCAAATCATGAGCAAAATTTCAGTAATAATATATTAAATTTAAATCATAAGCAAAATCTCAGTAATAATATATACAATTTAAATCATGAACAACATTTCAGTAATAATATATACAAT
Organism: Sepiola atlantica; assembly: GCA_963556195.1. Taxonomy (NCBI): domain Eukaryota; kingdom Metazoa; phylum Mollusca; class Cephalopoda; order Sepiida; family Sepiolidae; genus Sepiola; species Sepiola atlantica. Next base: position 44,262,501 of record OY744549.1, read on the forward strand.
TTAAATCATGAACAACATTTCAGTAATTATATATACAATTCAAATCATGAGCAAAATGTATGTAATTATATATTAAATTTAAATCATAAGCAAACTCTCAGTAATAATATATACAATTTAAATCATGAACAACATTTCAGTAATAATATATACAATTTAAATCATGAACAACATTTCAGTAATAATATATACAATTTAAATCATGAACAACATTTCAGTAATAATATATACAATTTAAATCATGAACCACATTTCAGTAATAATATATACAATTTAAATCATAAACAACATTTCAGTAATAATATATACAATTTAAATCATGAACAACATTTCAGTAATAATATATACAATGTAAATCATGAACAACATTTCAGTAATAATATATACAATTTAAATCATGAACAACATTTCAGTAATAATATATACAATTCAAATCATGAGCAAAATTTCAGTAATAATATATTAAATTTAAATCATAAGCAAAATCTCAGTAATAATATATACAATTTAAATCATGAACAACATTTCAGTAATAATATATACAATTTAAATCATGAACAACATTTCAGTAATAATATATACAATTCAAATCATGAGAACAATTTCAGTAATTATATATTAAATTTAAATCATAAGCAAAATCTCAGTAATAATATATACAATTTAAATCATGAACAACATTTCAGTAATAATATATACAATTTAAATCATGAACAACATTTCAGTAATAATATATACAATTTAAATCATCAACCACATTTCAGTAATAATATATACAATTTAAATCATGAACAACATTTCAGTAATAATATATACAATTTAAATCATAAGCAACATTTCAGTAATAATATATAAAATTCAAATCATTAGCAAAATTTCAGTAATAATATATACAATGTAAATCATGAGCAAAATTTCAGTAATAATATATACAATTTAAATCATGAACAACATTTCAGTAATAATATATACAATTTAAATCATGAACAACATTTCAGTAATAATATATACAATTTAAATCATGAACAACATTTCAGTAATAATATATACAATTTAAATCATGAACAACATTTCAGTAATAATATATACAATTTAAATCATGAACCACATTTCAGTAATAATATATACAATTTAAATCATAAACAACATTTCAGTAATAATATATACAATTTAAATCATGAACAACATTTCAGTAATAATATATACAATTTAAATCATGAACCACATTTCAGTAATAATATATACAATTTAAATCATAAACAACATTTCAGTAATAATATATACAATTTAAATCATGAACAACATTTCAGTAATAATATATACAATTCAAATCATGAGCAACATTTCAGTAATAATATATTAAATTTAAATCATAAGCAAAATCTCAGTAATAATATATACAATTTAAATCATGAACAACATTTCAGTAATAATATATACAATTTAAATCATGAACAACATTTCAGTAATAATATATACAATTTAAATCATGAACAACATTTCAGTAATAATATATACAATTTAAATCATGAACAACATTTCAGTAATAATATATACAATTTAAATCATGAGCTAAATTTCAGTAATAATATATACGATTTACATCATGAGCAAAATTTAAGTAATAATATATACAATTTAAATCATTAGCAAAATTTCAGTAATAATATATACAATTTAAATCATGAACAGCATTTCAGTAATAATATATACAATTTAAATCATGAACAACATTTCAGTAATAATATATACAATTTAAATCATGAACAACATTTCAGTAATAATATATACAATTTAAATCATGAGCAAAATTTCAGTAATAATATATACAATTTAAATCATTAGCAAAATCTCAGTAATAATATATACAATTTAAATCATGAACAACATTTCAGTAATAATATATACAATTTAAATCATGAGCTAAATTTCAGTAATAATATATACGATTTAAATCATGAGCAAAATTTCAGTAATAATATATACAATTTAAATCATTAGCAAAATCCAAGTAATAATATATGCAATTTAAATAATAAGCGTAATTTCAGTAATAATATATGCAATTTAAATCATAAAAACATTTCAGTAATAATATATGCAATTTAAATCATAAGCAAAATTTCATTAATAATATATACAATTTTAATTATAAGCTAAATTTCAGTAATAATGTATACAATTTAAATCATAAGCAACATTTCACTCATAATATATTTTAAATCATGAGCAACTTACAATAATAATATGCAATTTAAATCATAAGCTAAATTTCAGTAATAATATATACAATTTAAATCATTAACAACATTTCAGTAATAATATATGCAATTTAAATCATAAGCTAAATTTCAGTAATAATGTATACAATTTAAATCATAAGCAACATTTCACTCATAATATATTTTAAATCATAAGCAACTTTCAGTAATAATATATACAATTTAAATCATAAGCAAAATTTTAGTAGTAATATATTCTATTTAAATCATTAGTAAATGTTAGTTAAAATATATACAATTTTAGTCATCAGCAAAATTTAAGTAACAGTAACAGACAAAGTCTTAATAATGAATAAAATTTCAGTAATAATAATTATGAACATAATTTTATTACTGATAATAATAAAAATAACTTTAATAATAGCAATAAAATGTTTATTATAATCATAAAAAAATAATAGATAATAATACTACACAAATGTTATATAATAAATCAAATATCAGTTAAAAATGATATAGCAAACCCAATTTTTATATTAATCATAAACGAAATTTCAATAATAATAAACAAAATTTCAATAATAATCAACGAAATTTCAATGATAATAAACAAACTTTCAATAACAATAAACAACATTTCAACAATAATAAACAAAATTTCAAGAATTATGATACACACAATTTAAATAATAATAGTTCACATCATTTCTGTAATTGTAAACAAAATTCTAATAATAATAAACCAAATTTCTATAATAATAAACCAAATTTCTATAATAATAAACAAAATTTTAACAATAATAAATAAAATTTCAACAATAATGAACAAAAAAGTTTGATTACAAAAAACGCAAGAGGTGTCATTAAAAATGTAATAAAAAATTTACACAAGAAACTATGATATTTCCATGTCAATATTTCCTTTTGTATACACAATTACAATTTCATCTCAAAATTCTAACTATAGAATATTACTATGATAATTGTACATATTATTATTGAACATGAATGACAATATGATTTTGCTTATTAAAACAGTTTGGTTTTATATTAAATCTTTTTATTTGTATTAATATCGTTTCTTCTTTATTTACAGATTCATACTATTATTGAAAAGGATTACTTTCAAATCTGACAAACAAGGAATAAAAATGTTGAATCAGCATTTAAGAGATAGAGGAGAATAAAATAGAACATTAAAATATCTATGTATGCTATACAAAGTGTTAGGTGCAATATTGTACTTCTTGATATCTGAGAACTTTGACTGAAGTAAAATGAAACGAAAAAGAGACAAACTATATTCGTGTGAAGTTTGTGGAACTGCATTTTCACAGAAAGGCACTTTGCAGAAGCACATGCAAACACACACAGCAGAAAAACCATATTCTTGTGAAGTTTGTGGAACTGCATTTTCACGGAAAGGCACTTTGCAGAAGCACATGCGAACACACACAGGAGAAAAACCATATTCTTGTGAGGTTTGTGGAACTGCATTTTCACAGAAAGACACTTTGCAGAAACACATGCGAATACATACAGGAGAACAACCATATTCTTGTGAAGTGTGTGGAACTGCATTTTCACAGAAAGTTAATTTGCAGAACCACATGCGAACACACACAGGAGAACAACCGTATTCTTGTAAAGTTTGTGGAACTGCATTTTCACAGAAAGCCCATTTGCAGAAGCACATGCAAACACATACAGGAGAAAAACCGTATTCTTGTAAAGTTTGTGGAACTGCATTTTCACGGAAAGGCACTTTGCAGAACCACAGGCGAATACACACAGGAGAACAACCATATTCTTGTGAAGTTTGTGGAACTGCATATTCACATAAATGCACTTTGCAGAACCACATGCGAACACATACAGGAGAACAACCATATTCTTGTGAAGTTTGTGGAACTGCATATTCACATAAATGCACTTTGCAGAACCACATGCGAACGCACACAGGAGAACAACCATATTCTTGTAAAGTTTGTGGAACTGCATTTTCACGGAAAGACACTTTGCAGACGCACATGCAAACAGATACAGGAGAAAAACCGTATTCTTGTAAAGTTTGTGGAACTGCATTTTCACAGAAAGTTAATTTGCATCAACACATGCGAACACACAGTGTATCAGCAAGTCCTCGGAGCATATACCAGAAATAACAGTTGAAAATAAGTTATACACCATCCACTATAACTATGCAATCCCTACAGCTACATATCTAGAAAACAGAGCTCTTAAAACTGACATAGTGATATGGGATAAAAGGAAGAAAGTAGCAACCCTAGTTGAAGTCAGTGTCCCTAATGATGCAGGATTAAACAGAGCTGAAAGGAAAAAGATTACGAAATACCAACGTCTAATGTCTGACCTGAAAAGAAATTAGAATCTTAAGAAAATCTCCATCATCACAGTAATTATAGGAGCAACAGGACTAATGAAAAAGAATTTCAAAAGCTATCTGGTTAATATACCGGGTGAACCGAGTGAAAGAGAAATACAAACAATTGCATTAAAAGGGACGGTTAGAATCTTAAAAAGATCTCTCGGTTAGAATGTCTGATATAGCCGGTGAATGTCTGGAATCCGGTAGGATGCACCATATCCAGAAAAACCATAATCTTGTAAAGTTTGTGAGAGTTCATTTCCATGTGAATACTGCTGAAAACACGCAAACACACAGAAGAAAAACCATTTTCTGGTATAGTTTGTGAGATAGCATTTTCACAGTATTCTCATTTGAATAGGTACATACTAATTCAGACAGGATAGTAATTATATAGTTTACTGGTCTATTGCAGAGAGGAAAATTAATGTTTTTAGTTTCTTTACTAACTCAACATTTGACAAATAAAGGAAAACTTGAATCAAACATTCGAACATCTATGTATCTTATATAGAGATCAAGTGTAAGGCCAAGGAAGAGTCTCTTGATTTCTGAGAACTTTGACTGAAGTAAAATGAAACATAGTTATATAAGACAAGTTAGTGCCCCTAATGATGCTGGTTTAAATGGAAAAGATAACGAAATACCAAGGAGATTAAAAAGTATAAATAGAGATTAAAAATTTAATACAAGTCAGGAGATTAATGTCGCTATATAATGTAAAACATATTTTAAGTGATCTTAAAATATTTATAAAAAAAACGATTTTATCGAAAAATAAGATGATTACCTAAGCTTCTTTGTTTTGACATGAACATAGTTCATCCCAAATAAGGCAAGTTGCCACTGTAGACGTAAGGGACTACTGAGGATTAGGGTAAAAGTTTTGGGGTCATCCTAAATTGGGAGCTGTGCAGCGAGATGCTTGTTTACATTAGTCTTATCTGGTAATGTTTGACCGAACGAGAACAATATACCATCGTGGATTAAGCCATATAAAAAGTTAATTCCTAGAAAAGCCAAGTTGCTGGCCTTGCTAATCAAACTCATAAATTTCTTCACAGTTTCCCAAATTAAAAAGATGCAAATAAACAAAGGAGAATAAATATTTTGTTGTTCAATCAAATGCAGGTGAACATTGCAGAAAACGCGATTTCTTTTCTTCAAAAGATGAAATATTCAAGTTCCCCACACAAACATTTATTAGTACAAAAATGCCAAAAACCTAGACTCAGCATTGAAATACACCTGCTGCTTGATCACTGGCTGCCTGAAGCCAACCAACTTGAACAACCTGCATCTTCTCCCTGGTATTGCCCCTTCAGATGTGAGACGGGAAGTTGGCAGCCGAGTAGAGATCACAAAGGCTATCAGTCCAACTACTGAAGTCAAAGAGAAGCTTCCTCAGCAATGTCGAACCCCTATCAACATCTCAAAAAGAGACCAGACTACAGCTGTTGACCAGACGGCTACAAGATGGCTCCACTCATAGTGACATGGGAATACCTTCTTCTGAGGAACTCCCTTCCGGTTTGGAGGCACCCTGGCTCCAGTAGAAAACACTAAACCGCCTGAGAATGGGAATAGGCGATCAAAAGTTGCTATGAGAAGATGGGGCTACAAAACTGAGCCAAGCATCTGTAAATGTGGAGAGGAAGACCATGCGAGGCAACACTGTCTGGTCTGCCCCCTACTGCCCAACCGGTGTAGCTTGAAAGATCTTGAAGAGTACAACACTTTTGCAAAAGACTACATAAACAAGTGGGAAACTCATATGATCACATGCTTCAAAGACACGTGAAAAAGAAGTAGAAAAATATACTTTTGGCAAGTAAGCTATACAGAAACGTATATGCTTATTTCCTGAGAGAAATCCTAAAATTTATTATCGAAGAAAAATGTTCTTCCCCATTGTTCACATTAATATTCATATAAAATGAATTTTTATTTTTTAAATCTTTCCAGTTTTAGATGTTTTATTTATTTATTTCTGATTTTTTTTTCTTTTAAATTCACCGATTGTGATGTTATTTGATATGAATATTAGTGCGAACATTGATGAAGCATAATTTTAAACACGTCATTTTAAACAAATCCTTTTAAACAAATCATTTTAAACAAATCATTTTAAACACGTCATTTTAGTCACCATTTGTTAGAAAAATGGATCGACTGATGAAGTATAATTTTATCCTCTCATTTAAAAATAGATCGACCTATTTCTCATGTTTTTAATTCACTGATTTAGATGATATAGATGGAATTATCTCATGTATTTTTATTTGATATCAGTATTTGATACTTGTTTAGCAAACAAATGCTCTTCTCAACAGCAACAGACCTCAGTTATTAAGAACTCTATTAATGTTCTTCAATAGAAGATTACTATTCTCAAATGGAGGTAGCATTCCAGGTAACTCCTCAAACATTATTAAAGTCGTTTCTTCTAACCCAACCACTATTAAGGTCCTTTCTTCTAACCTTAACCCAACCATTATTAAGGTCCTTTCTTCTAACCTTAACCCAACCATTATTAAGGTACTTTCTTCTAACCTTAACCCAACCACTATTAAGGTCCTTTCTTCTAACCTAACTATTATTAAAGTCCTTTCTTCTAACCCTAACCCAACCACTATTAAGGTATTTTCTTCTAACCCTAACCCAACCATTATTAAAGCCCTTTCTGCTAACCCTAACCCAACCATTATTAAAGTCCTTTCTTCTAACCCTAACCCAACCATTATTAAAGTCCTTTCTTCTAACCCTAACCCAACCACTATTAAAGTCCTTTCTTCTAAACCTAGTCGTAACTCAACCACTATTAAGGCCCTTTCTTGACGATATCCCCCCAAAAATGAATGACAAAGTCTGTCCATATAAAAATATGACAACTTGTTATGAAAATCAAAAATACAGAGTTGGTAAAGAATGAGAGTAGAGAGAGTCCAGGAACGTTCGAAGTAAAGAAGGGTTTTTTTTTACTGTAATAAGTTGGGCAGAAATGTTTATTTCGGCTGTCGTCGTATGCGTTTGCAAGTGACAGTGTTAGTTAAGTAGGCTTAGCAGGCGATGTGCATATGTATGCTCGTTTGTGTTTTAGAGAATGTGAAAGTATGTACGTCAACTTGTGTGTGAGTGTGTTTGTGAATGTTGTTAAGTATGATATTTTGAGTCTGAAAAACTACAGGAAAAGAGAAAGTGGACACTGATGTTTTTTTTTATAATACATGCAAAATCATGTAAATATTTCTGTAGCTGTGATTGGTTGAAGGAAGTTGCTGATTTGAGATCTTTTCCAATCGAGAGTTAATACTTTTAAACAACATTCACTGCTGCTGCTGCTTCTTCCATAATATAAAACATAAAAGATCAGCTAAATATTTTAATGATTTCAACACACAAAAGTGTGAAGACACCGAATTTGATGGTAGCAAAGCTGCCTATTTTATATATGAGAGAAAATGTTTTTAACCGAAACTGCCTTAAAAGAGATTAAACATTGGGAAAAGCTATATATATCATCTTAAAGAAGTAACATATTTTGATGTACTATTTTCTTTTAATGTAAATATACACTTTTCTTTCGTAGTGATTGGCCCATTGACGAATCAGATGTCTTGGTGTAAGAATGCAGGCTGTTGGACTATTTATTGCAGCGCCTACGCACTCTGTTTTTTTAATCTGAGGAAACATTCATGGGAAATTCTAAAACTTAAAATGATTTCTACATAATAACGAGTCTGCTAGGTATGGCCCAAATTATAGCAAGAACATGTTAGATTATGAGGGGTCCTCTTAAATCTTATCGGAGAAATTCAAAACCATTCAGCAAGTTCATCGGAGCACATTCTATTGAAGTACTTGTAAAACAAGCACAAGGATGCAACATTGTGGCGATGAGACAGGGTCTGGAGCTGAGTTCATAGTGAGGGGCCTATTAGATGAGATACTCTTTTTTGGACCTTGTAGCAAGAATATGTTAGATTATGAGGGGTCCTCTCTTTCTGAAAAAAAACGTAGGTGAGAGTATGAATTGTGGCTTCGGTCATTTTAAGTACATAAGTGCAGATTAGTATGACCTGGGATTTAGTTGAATGATTCATTTCCCATGAGACGACAGAACAGATGAAGGGAGATCAGAGATCAAGGAAAAAGTTAAAGCGGTTAAGCACAAAGTGAGTGTAATACGATGATACGATTGTTCGACGAAACAAAAAGAACTATGACGTCACACTTGGGATTGTTAGAAAAATAGTTTTGATTCAGTCGAATATGTCTGTTACCTTAATTAGTTCAGTATTCTATAGAGCTGGAGAAGCGAATATGTCTGTTACCTTAATTAGTTCAGTCTTCTATAGAGCTGGAGAAGCGAATATGTCTGTTACCTTAATTAGTTCAGTCTTCTATAGAGCTGGAGAAGCGAATATGTCTGTTACCTTAATTAGTTCAGTATTCTATAGAGCTGGAGAAGCGAATATGTCTGTTACCTTAATTAGTTCAGTCTTCTATAGAGCTGGAGAAGTGAATATGTCTGTTACCTTAATTAGTTCAGTATTATATACAGCTGGAGAAGCGAATATGTCTGTTTCCTTAATTAGTTCAGTCTTCTATAGAGCTGGAGAAGCGAATCTGTCCATTACCTTTATTAGTTCAGTATTCTATAGAGCTGGAGTAGCGAATATGTCTGTTACCTTAATTAGTTCAGTCTTCTATAGAGCTGGAGAAGCGAATATGTCTAGTACCTTAATTAGTTCAGTCTTCTATAGAGCTGGAGAAGTGAATATGTATGTTACCTTAATTAGTTCAGTCTTCTATAGAGCTGGAAAAGTGAATATGTATGTTACCTTAATTAGTTCAGTCTTCTATAGAGCTGGAGAAGTGAATATGTATGTTACCTTAATTAGTTCAGTCTTCTATAGAGCTGGAGAAGTGAATATGTCTGTTACCATAATTAGTTCAGTATTCTATAGAGCTGGAGAAGCGAATATGTCTGTTACCTTAATTAGTTCAGTATTCTATAGAGCTGGAGAAGCGAATATGTCTGTTACCTTAATTAGTTCAGTCTTCTATAGAGCTGGAGAAGTGAATATGTCTGTTACCTTAATTAGTTCAGTATTATATACAGCTGGAGAAGCGAATATGTCTGTTTCCTTAATTAGTTCAGTCTTCTATAGAGCTGGAGAAGCGAATCTGTCCATTACCTTTATTAGTTCAGTATTCTATAGAGCTGGAGTAGCGAATATGTCTGTTACCTTAATTAGTTCAGTCTTCTATAGAGCTGGAGAAGCGAATATGTCTAGTACCTTAATTAGTTCAGTCTTCTATAGAGCTGGAGAAGCGAATATGTCTAGTACCTTAATTAGTTCAGTCTTCTATAGAGCTGGAAAAGTGAATATGTCTGTTACCTTAATTAGTTCAGTCTTCTATAGAGCTGGAGAAGTGAATATGTATGTTACCTTAATTAGTTCAGTCTTCTATAGAGCTGGAGAAGTGAATTTGTCTTTTACCTTAATTAGTTCAGTATTGTATAGAGCTGGAGAAGAGAATATGTCTGTTACCTCAATTAGTTCAGTATTCTATAGAGCTGGAAAAGTGAATATGTCTGTTACCTTAATTAGTTCAGTATTCTATAGAGTTGGAGAAGTGAATATGTCTGTTACCTTAATTAGTTCAGTATTCTATAGAGCTGGAGAAGTGAATATGTCTGTTACCTTAATTAGTTCAGTATTCTATAGAGCTGGAGAAGCGAATATGTCTGTTACCTTAATTAGTTCAGTCTTCTATAGAGCTGGAGAAGTGAATATGTCTTACCATAATTAGTTCAGTATTCTATAGAGCTGGAGAAGCGAATATGTCTGTGACCTTAATTAGTTCAGTCTTCTATAGAGCTCGAGTAGTGAATATGTCTGTTACCTTAATTAGTTCAGTCTTCTATAGAGCTGGAGAAGTAAATATGTATGTTACCTTTATTAGTTCAGTCTTCTATAGAGCTGGAGAAGCGAATATGTCTGTTACCTTAATTAGTTCAGTCTTCTATAGAGCTGGAGAAGTGAATATGTATGTTACCTTAATTAGTTCAGTTTTCTATAGAGCTGGAGAAGCGAATATGTCTGTTACCTTAATTAGTTAAGTCTTCTATAGAGTTGGAGAAGTGAATTTGTCTTTTACCTTAATTAGTTCAGTATTCTATAGAGCTGGAGAAGAGAATATGTCTGTTACCTCAATTAGTTCAGTATTCTATAGAGCTGGAGAAGTGAATATGTCTGTTACCTTAATTAGTTCAGTCTTCTATAGAGCTGGAGAAGTGAATTTGTCTTTTACCTTAATTAGTTCAGTATTCTATAGAGCTGGAGAAGAGAATATGTCTGTTACCTCAATTAGTTCAGTATTCTATAGAGCTGGAGAAGTGAATATGTCTGTTATCTTAATTAGGTCAGTCTTCTATAGAGTTGGAGAAGTGAATATGTCTGTTACCTCAATTAGTTCAGTATTCTATAGAGCTGGAGAAGTTAATATGTCTGTTACCTTAATTAGTTCAGTCTTCTATAGAGCTGGAGAAGTGAATATGTCTGTTACCGTAATTGGTTCAGTATTCTATAGAGCTGGAGAAGCGAATATGTCTGTTACCTTAATTAGTTCAGTATTCTATAGAGCTGGAGAAGTGAATATGTATGTTACCTTAATTAGTTCAGTATTCTATAGAGCTGGAGAAGCGAATATGTCTGTTACCTTAATTAGTTCAGTATTCTATAGAGCTGGAGAAGTGAATATGTCTGTTACCTCAATTAGTTCAGTATTCTATAGAGCTGGAGAAGTGAATATGTCTGTTACCTCAATTAATTCAGTATTCTATAGAGCTGGAGAAGTGAATATGTCTGTTACCTTAATTAGTTCAGTATTCTATAGAGCTGTAGAAGTTAATATGTCTGTTACCTTAATTAGTTCAGTATTCTATAGAGCGCGAAGCGAGTGGATACAGAAAAATATGATCTAAAATTTGGAGATAAGTTCGGTTAGACGAAAATACGCCCCCCCCCCATGTCGTCAAGTAGAGATTAGGTTATCGTTAAGAAAACTTGAAAAGCAACTCAGCTGGAAAGTGGCAAGTCTCTCTCAGACGTGTTCGCAAAACCCAAATCACATGATCAGCGTGGTTATCCAGTTCATGACTTACAGCCAACAAGGAAAGATATGATCCTGTGGTCTCTGCCAGGTCGTTGGCTGAGAATAGATGAACTCCGGGAAAAGGTTATTTCGCCTTTTCAATATATATTCAACCTCATGTATGAAAGGTTTCTGTTCTGTTGTTCCTGTGAATAAACCTATATCTATATATATTCCTTCAGTTGATATGTCTCATTTAATCCGTAGAATGAAGGTGATCTATATAATACAGGCCTGGCAAACCTGCAACTGGGATCCACGACTAGGAGTGGACATGTGAATACCAAAATTACTACTAATCTCCTAAAAAAGTAGAATTTCCTTTTTTTAATGCACAATTTTCCAAGCAGTCATCAGATATGGTTTACATTTGCCCCCTTTTTACATGTATTTTATTGGTTTTATGTTCTTATTAATGTAAGTTGATTTTATTATTAAGACTGTGTATCATGAAGAAATGAACATTTTCTTCATCTTCTGTGAAAACAAATTGTATATGTAACAAACAACAAATTTTGTAACAATTATCAAAATTGTTTCTCCAAAAATTAGTTTGTTCATAAAGTATTTGATTTTATTAAAACGTTGAATATGCTTTCTGATTGTAATGTATTCTTTTACTATATTTTCCATAGTCAATAGAAACAAATTGACTCATGATTTTTGAAATATCAAAAATGCGCCAAATTTCCGGCAAATAAAGTGATCTTTTGTGAATTTAGTTCTTTAATATTTTTGTACTTTTTTTCATTTGATTTGATGGAAATAAATCAATTATTGTAAGGAACTTCCTAATAATATGTATAGTTGCTAATTACTAGACATTAAAAAGAAATTTCTTACTAAAACTTTTCTATTATTATTTAGTAGTAATTTTGGTCTTCACATGTCTGGCCCTAGTCGTGGAACTCAGTCGCATGTTTGCCAGGCCTGTATTATGGATCGCCTTGGTCGAAATGAATTCAGCTAAAGACCTACGTTTTTAAACGGAAAGACTTTGTGAAAGCCCTACTAAAACCACCTTATTCCAGTCCTTATTGTGTGCTCACACGAATAGAAAAGATTTTTACTCTGGACATTGAGGGGTACAAAAGATACTGTGTCGGTCGATAGATTGAAACTAACATATTTGGATACTGACACCAAAAACCCTATGTTCCACTAACACTCAATTTTCCTAAGAAAAACTGAGATGGAACCTCTCAGACACATAACCACCACACTTTCTTGTAGACATGTCCATTTCCCTCCCCCCTAAATTATGCAAGACTTTCTATATTTAAATTATCACATTTTCTAGTTACAATGGATATTTTTGAATACATTTACTACTTGGTTAATTGTTACCGATCCTTTTTTCTTTTCAATAAATAAACAGATATTTTCTTCTTTTCAGTAAATAAATAGACATTTTTTCTTTTCAATAAATAAACAGACATTTTTTTCTTTTCAGTAAATAAACAGACATTTTAGATCAAACTAAACATTTATTCACCCTCCTATTGCAATTGTCTTGTTTATGTACATTTATCCTCTTGTGCTACTACTGTTAATAAAGAATCCTCTGATTTTATCTGATGTAAGCCTAAGCAGGGGATAATGTAGCAGTTACATAATTACGATCTGTTTTCTTTTTCACTTGTGTCTTCTTACATTAGTATGTGGTTCGGTAAAAAACACACTAGTATGTTCTAATTCACGGAGCGATATATGTTGGGCAAAAATCCCCTACACACACAATTGATTTCCAAGAAATTAAAAAAATTGCAGAGATTTTACTAAAAACAAAAATTGATTACGTGTCCTTAAAACACTATCTGGTCAGAAAGTGGGTGATCATCTTACGTTAAATCTATATGCTAAACTGAACCCCTCTTCTAAAGTCTAAATTCTTGGGGCTTATCAGGCTGTTTACATGTAAAAAAAACATGTTACATTGAGAATATAGATATATAGAAGATAGACTCGATTTCGAAGGTATATAACAACTTTTTTTTTCAGTAAACAAAAGAAATTTGATATAATTGTAGATTTGAACCCTCAGCTAAACCCCCTCCCCTCACACCCAAGAAGAAAATGAGATTCTATTTTTTTTAAGCGATTACATGTTAACAACACCCTGAAAAGCTTGGTGGAAAGAGAAAAAAAGATAATTTTAGAGGACCACAGCCACCGTAGTTTGCCCCTTAAGAAAAATGTAAAATTCAACTTTTTTTTTGGCAAATTACATGTAAACAGTCGTTCAAAAAATAAATTTTTGATTATTTTAGATTTCAAAGTCGGGATCACTTTCCTATATAATTTTTACGTAAATGGAGCACCCATTTCTTGGCCACTTTTTAAATGCTTTTTATTGCATGATTTTGTTTCGGGCTCAGTTAGAAAGATGGCAAATGAGAGGAAGTACTTTACTTTTACCATTTTAGGTGGTGCCACAGCACTTTTTTAGAGCTTGTTCGGGACGATATTTTGTTGAGAAAAAAAACATAACTGATTTTGGCTAGATTTTTCTGGCCGAATATGAGGCGCGATATCACTGCTTGGACACGTTCCTGCGTATCTTGCAAAAAGTCAAAGGTGCACAAGCAACATTCAACACTCCAGACGCTCGGTTCAGCCATGTTCATATTGATCTGGTTGGACCATGGCCTGCCAGTCAAGGATTTACTTATCTCCTGACCTGCATAGACCGCTTCACACGGTGGCCTGAAGCCATTCCCCTAATCAGCATTCTGGCTGAATCCGTAATGCGAGTCCTTATCTCAGACTGGATATCGCGTTATGGAGTCCCTACGATTATAACCACCGACCGTGGTGGACAGTTTGAATCACACCTTTTCCGGGAACTTTCCAGGATTTTAGGGATTAAACGTACCCGTACGACTAGCTATCATCCAGCTTCTAACGGGATGATAGAATGTTTCCATTGCCAATTGAAAGCTACGCTACGTGCTTATCTGGACCAACAGCAATGGAGCGAGTATGTATCAATTGTCCTTCTTGGCTGTTGCACTGCGATAAAAGAGGACCTCGGATACTCTCCAGCCGAACTTGTCTATGGAATGCATCTATCGTTGCCGGGTCAGATGTTGACCCCAATAGATTTAACGGCAACGGACCCAGCTCTGTACACAGACAGACTGCGAGCTTATTTTAATGAGCTCCCACCGATGAACCCTAGGCAACAGACCATAAAATCTTCGGTCCCTACAGACATTGCTTTGCGGACTCATGTTTTTCTTAGAAAGGACTGCGTAAAAGCCCCTCTTACTCCACCTTACACTGGTCCTTATCGCGTACTTTCACATACTGATAAGCTATTCACTATTGATATTAGTGGCAAAAAAGAAACATTATCAATAGATAGGGTTAAAAGAGCCTTTTTAGACACTAAAACACTAGAGCCACATATTCCCCCTACTTACACATTGCATACGCCAAATGACGTGAATTACATCGCCATCTGGACCAATTGCTCGATAAAACCATTTGATGTCCATTGTTGCAGAGACGCTGCTGATGTAGTACTCCGTGGTTTTGCAAAAAAACTACAGCAGACTCTTTGTCGTGGACCAGGGTTGTAAGTCTTAGAAAATTCATGAGCAAAAGAAACTTTAAGGAAAGGTGCACTCAAACACGTGTGAAAAGGGTTAACGCGTAAAGAATTTAGCAAGCCGAAAAGTTGTCTTCCTTGGCAGCGGGGTTATTCTAAGAGGCCGACTAACTTTACACTAGCGGCAGGGAGCTTCTTAAAACGAGTCTGTTTTTTTTAATTTTCTCCAAGTAAGTAAATATACGATTATTTCATTTAAAATAAATCTGAAGAGTTCGGACTGAAGCTTTGCTCGTCAGAACAGTCAAAAATAGTTTCGACATGTTTTTAGCGGTTTTGAAATATTTTAAGAGTTTTTTAATCTATGCTTTTGTACGTGTTTTTAAATGCTTTTTGTGTTTTTTATGTTTAAAATGTTTTTATTCTTTGTATTTGTTATCGTCACTTTTACTTAGCAAAACAAGAGTATTTTTCTGTCGTAATCAATTTTTTTCTACACGTGTTCGCTAGTTTCACAATAAAAAATACATGAAAATGCCAAAAAAAAATCATAGGTAACCAAGAGTGAAGCTAGCTGAAAGGCGAGGTTGCGAAAAAAATATAAACTTCCTTCGCGACCCTCTCCTTAGGTCTAATAACTACTGTAGTTTGGTGACAAATTGACGAGTAACGCTCTTCAGTAGTGAGGAAGGTTTATATAACAATTGAACGTCATCCCCTACTGATATAAATTCTCTGCGACAACTGTCCTTCTTCTTAGATGTTGGAAAAACATCCTCAGTCACCAGCAAGCCACACTCTGGTAAGTCACCGCTCCTCCTATTTTCCACACACTCCCAACAAAAAAAAAATTGCGTGACCCTGCAGGACGACAGACAGGTGCTAGGCCTTAGTCGGGGGGCACCTGGAAGTAACAGTGGTTCAGGGTACCCTCATTCTGTCCCTTAGCCGGAGCTCCGCTGTTGGTTGTAGTTTTCGTCATACCCAGGATTATGAAATTATTGAGCAGGAAGTAAACTCGGTCTACCCCTCCATCTTCTTCGAGGTGCACAATCACAGCAGTACCACTTCTGTCTTGCAGGTGGAGCTATTTCAATGCCAACACGCTCAAAGAGGTACCACTCATCACAAGAATCGCAGCATATCATATCATGAATCCCTGGAGGTCTATTACAAGTAGGACACAACCAGATTGTGTCATCTCTTTCCTGAGATTAGCCTGAGGGTTCCAGGTTTCGGCTGCCTGAAGCGACAGGCAAAGAAGAATCAGCATGATTAGGATCACACTCCTCATGGTCCTCAGAAGATTGCAAAATTTCCATCGGCTACAGATGTTTTAGGGAGTGAACCTTCACATGACCATCACCCTGTTTGACACGAGCCATTCTCACTACCCCATCGTGTCCTGGGGAAACCTCCAGTATAGTTTCCAACATCCAAAAGGGTCGTGGTTTTAGAGGGCTCTTTACCAGTACTACATCGTTCCTTTGATTACGGTTCTGGAATGGTATCTGGGATCTTCCTGTAGACCTTCCTCTAAGATCAAGGAGGTACTCATTGTACCAAAGTTCTCTAAACCTTGTCAACCATTGGTTTCGCAGTTCAATTGTCTCAATCAACCTTTGCCGGCTGTGAGGAACCAAAGTAGAGAGATCATCTCTTTTCAGATGTAGTAACAAGCCTGGGCTCTTGTTAGGTCTTAAAAAAATATTCGATGTGATCACTGTCAGTTGCCTTTCAGAGGACTCGTGATAAGTGAGGGGTCGGTTGTTCACTGCCCTCTGAATATCAGAGACAATAGTTTTTATATTATGCGTTGATACAGGTGAGTAATAAATAAAGCCATATTAGTAACTTGTTATTGAAGCATTCATTAACAGAGTCGAGACACGTGCGAACTCAACAAGAATTTATTTACACTGATTACATATAGTAGTAATACAAGTAGTGGGAGGTTGCCGTCAAGAGTGACGGTGGGAGTCAACGGGAGATAACTCTCGTCTTTACGTAACATCTCCGTTTTTTATTTCTTTGTTTTAACTGAAAAATAAAAGTATTTTTATTTTTTAGAGTTTTCTCATTTAGTCTCTGTATCGGGCTGGACACTTAATTGGTCTCCCTTTCTTTGTAGAGTTTGGTATTATTTTGTTTTCCGAGCCCGTTTTTGATACGACTTGTTTTCGACTATTTTCTTGGTTTATTATGTTTTCATAGTCGTGTTCGATTTTGTACTTTTGATTTTCTTTTGTTTTTAAAATATGACGTCTGTTGCGCCGTACATAATTTCCTTGTTCTGTTTTTATTAGATATGAACGAGGCTCTTTTAATTTTTTCACAACCTTACCTTTTCGGTTCCATTTTTCTTGTGAAAGAATACGGACAGTATCGTCTTTCTTTAGTTTTGGTAGCTCTCTGGACTTCTTATTTATTTCATGCTTTTTCATTGTTTTGTTATGCATGATATTTGGAAGATTTGTTGTGGTGTAAATGAGGAAAAAGAGAAAACAAGAACGACCGACCGCGTTTTTGCGTGGCTTACCTCGTGTGAAGAAGAAGGAAACAAGAATGGCCGACTTGTTTCTTTAAATGCCTACAGGGTGACTACGAGGTATGCAAATGAGATGCTCCTGATTGGAAATGGAAGAGATAAAAGAGGAGTGATTGGGGGAGGAGGCAGAGGGAAGTTAGATTGCGAACAGAGAAGTTTGATAAAAGGAGAAAAGTCGGATCCGTAGAGAGTGAAGAAAAACGTTGCAGAAATTCGTTTCGGAGTGGATAGAAAGCGGAAGTACGGCCAGCAGTGTCGCGTATATCACATTTGTCCTTAGCGTTCTTTTCATCAACTGTTGGGCTGGTGACGGGGTTTTATCTTTTAATGGTGAAGTCCGTAACGCTAACATTGCTAGGTATGGGTCTTGTCTACTTTCAAACGATTTCTTTAATGTTCTTTTAATTGTTTGAATGTTTCTTTCTACTAAGCCATTCGACTGTGGATAGTTCGGACTTGTCGTGATATGCCTGAAATCCCAATCTTTAGCAAATTGTCTAAATTCTGATGATCGGTACTCGGGTCCATTGTCACTAATCACTATTTGTGGAATGCCAAATTTTGCGAAGGTGTTTTTTATTTTATTGATCACCGTACTTGATTTGCAGTCATCAAGTTTGTGGATATCGAAATATCTAGTCGTGTAGTCTATTATCACTACATATGCTTTACTATATAAGTAAAATACGTCTGTCGCAACTTTGGTCCATGGTGTTACGGGTATTTTATGGTGTATTAGTGATTCTGACGGTTGTCGGTTTCTGTGATCTAGACAATGTGTGCATGTGCTAACCATTTCTTTTATTTGATTGTTTATGTTAGGCCAATATACGACCTCTTTTGCTCTTGTAATGCACTTTTCTATGCCCAAATGTCCAGTGTGGATTTTTTGTAGGGCTTCCTTCCTTAGGGAGGTTGGGACCACTATTCGTGTACCTTTCAATACTAGTCCTTTTACAACCGATATGTCATCGCGGACTGGCATATATGGTGCTATTGTGGGTGGCACTTCCATTTTTTCTGGCCAAGTTGATGTCGCATATTTCATGAGCATTTTTAGTGTTGGGTCTTTCCCAGTCTCCTCACGGTATATGTTGAGTTTTTGGTCGCTCATTGGATATTGTTTTATAATGGTATGGATATATTTGTCCATTTCTGTATCCGATATTTCTTGTTCGCTGTCTGATATGTATGCACGTGATAATGCATCAGCAATTACGGATTCTCGCCCTGGAATGTATATTACTTCGAATTCGTATTTCTGAAGCGCGAGTATGAATCTTTGTATTCTCGGAGGGCTTTTTGTAATGGATTTTTTAAAAATTTGCCTTAATGGTTTGTGATCATTTTCTATGAGAAATTTTCTTCCATAGATATATTGGTGGAATTTGTTGCAGGCGAACACTATGCTGAGCGTTTCCAATTCTATCGGGCAGTAATTTTGTTCTGCTGAGGTTGTTGATCGTGACGCGTATGACACGGGTAACCATTTTTCATCATGTTTCTGTTGTAACACTGCACCCAATCCATGTTTACTGGCATCGGTGGTGATTTTAATTTCTTTGCTGGGATCATAAAATTTTAAAATTGGTAGGCTAGTTATTATCCGTTTTAGTTTTTCTATAGCCTCTATTTGAGGTTTATCAAATGACCACAGCGTATCGTTGTGTAGCAGTACTCTCAACGGTGTAGTTACCTCTGAGTACTCTGGTATGAACTTGCACAGGTAGTTGGTCATTCCCAAAAATCGTTGGATATCTTTTTTATTTTCGGGTGGAGGCATGTGTGTTATTGCCTTTATTTTAGAAGGGTCTGGTTTTATTCCTTCATCAGTGATTAAATGACCTAAATATGTTAATTGCTTTGTTGCAAATTCACATTTATTTTTGTTTAGTTTTAATCCAGCTTTGCGTAGTTGACTGAATACTTTTTCTAATGTTTTTATATGGTCCTCTAATGTTTCTGACCATATTATTATGTCATCCTGTGAGTTCTTCGTTCCAGGTATGCCTTCTATTATTTTTGCAACTTGTGCTTGAAAAATTTCAGAGGCACTATGTATTCCATATGGCAGGCGCGTGAACGAATAACGACCAAATGGCGAATTAAATGTTAATAGCTTAGAGCTTTCTTCATCAACGGGTATTTGCCAATATCCATTTGAAGCGTCTAATTTCGTGAAATATTTTGGATTTTCCATTTCTGCAAATATTTCTTCGGCGGTGGGTAATTTGTAGTGTTCTCTTTTTATGGCCTTGTTTAGATCTCTAGGGTCCAAACATAGTCTTAATTTTCCGTTCGGTTTCTCCACTATTACCAGAGAATTTACCCAATCTGTCGGTTCTTCAACGGGTTTTATTATTCCCATTTTTGTCATTTTTTCTAACTCCTTTTTTAATTTTGGTTTCATCCCAAACGGTATGTTCCTTGGAGGATTTATGACTGGTTTTATGTCCGGAGTTATTGTTATATGATGTGTGACTGGTAATTTTCCGATGTCACCATAGCAATCTTTATATTTTTCTTTTAATGCTTCTATGTCCGTCTTGTTTATTTCATAAGTTCTTTTTATCAGTCCTAATTCTTCCGCTGTTTCTGCGCCGATTACTGCGTTTGCATTTGTGTTTGCCACAATGAAATGCGAATTTACTTTTATATTTTTATTTTGTAATTGTATAACACAGCTCCCTATCGTGGGAATTTGCGTACAGTTGTAGGCGGTTAATTTTATAGACGTTTTATTTAATTTTGGCTTTGGTTCAACAGTTCTATATATTTTTGCTGGTAATACATTTACTTCAGCACCTGTATCGATTTTGAAGTTGATGAGTGTTTCGTTGCCTCGAATCTTTACTTTCCATTTGTCAGTTTGTAGTGCGTCTACATTTTTTTTCAATATGGCGTCCATGTTAAACTGATTTTGCTCCACGTGGTCTGAATTGTGTGATTGTCCGACATTATATAGTTTCTTCTTTTTCGTTCGACATATTCGAGCGAAGTGTCCTTTTTTGCCGCAATTTGTGCAGTTTTTATTGTATGCTGGACAGTTTCCTTTCTGATGTGACCCAGCGCAGTAGGTGCATGTCTCAATCCATTGTTGTGTTTTCGCGGGCTTTTTGTCTTCACGTTTGAACATGACTTTGGACGACAGCCTGTTTTTCTTTGGATTGCGAATTGTTGCGATATTTTCTGTTTCGTATGCAGCCATTATCTTGGAGTGTCTCTTCGTTTCTTCAGCACTCAGGCCTGCTTGTATCGCCTTTTGTAAATCCAGTGAAGGTTCTCTGAGCATTCTTTCTCTCAACATGTTGTCATTAACGCCACAAATTAGAATGTCTTTTATTAGTCTTTCAGTGAGGTCACCGAATTCACATTTGTTTGCCTTTTGCCGTAGTTCTGTGACATACTCATCAAATCTCTGTGTTTCTTTCTGTTTGCACGTGAGAAATTGATATGTGAGAAACGTCAGGTTTTTTCTTGGTTGGCAGTGCGCATCAAATTTTTCTATAACTTTTTTCAAGTTTAGCTTCTCTTCGTCATTTTCAAAGTTAAACGTATAATATATTTTCCTTCCCTCGGTTCCTATACAGGTCAGTAATATTGAAGTTTTCACCTTCTCCGGTTTCTTGTCCGACTCTGTAGCTTGCAGGAACAATTGAAATTGGTTTTTCCAAGTTTCCCATTCCTGTCCGAGATTATCCGAAGAGAAATTTAATTCTTTTGGATGTGGTAAAAATTCCATTTTTTTTTTTTTTTTTTTTGAAAATATTGATATACGGCTGTGAGTGTTGACGGTTCGATGTTCTATTCTGACACCATTTTATATTATGCGTTGATACAGGTGAGTAATAAATAAAGCCATATTAGTAACTTGTTATTGAAGCATTCATTAACAGAGTCGAGACACGTGCGAACTCAACAAGAATTTATTTACACTGATTACATATAGTAGTAATACAAGTAGTGGGAGGTTGCCGTCAAGAGTGACGGTGGGAGTCAACGGGAGATAACTCTCGTCTTTACGTAACATCTCCGTTTTTTATTTCTTTGTTTTAACTGAAAAATAAAAGTATTTTTATTTTTTAGAGTTTTCTCATTTAGTCTCTGTATCGGGCTGGACACTTAATTGGTCTCCCTTTCTTTGTAGAGTTTGGTATTATTTTGTTTTCCGAGCCCGTTTTTGATACGACTTGTTTTCGACTATTTTCTTGGTTTATTATGTTTTCATAGTCGTGTTCGATTTTGTACTTTTGATTTTCTTTTGTTTTTAAAATATGACGTCTGTTGCGCCGTACATAATTTCCTTGTTCTGTTTTTATTAGATATGAACGAGGCTCTTTTAATTTTTTCACAACCTTACCTTTTCGGTTCCATTTTTCTTGTGAAAGAATACGGACAGTATCGTCTTTCTTTAGTTTTGGTAGCTCTCTGGACTTCTTATTTATTTCATGCTTTTTCATTGTTTTGTTATGCATGATATTTGGAAGATTTGTTGTGGTGTAAATGAGGAAAAAGAGAAAACAAGAACGACCGACCGCGTTTTTGCGTGGCTTACCTCGTGTGAAGAAGAAGGAAACAAGAATGGCCGACTTGTTTCTTTAAATGCCTACAGGGTGACTACGAGGTATGCAAATGAGATGCTCCTGATTGGAAATGGAAGAGATAAAAGAGGAGTGATTGGGGGAGGAGGCAGAGGGAAGTTAGATTGCGAACAGAGAAGTTTGATAAAAGGAGAAAAGTCGGATCCGTAGAGAGTGAAGAAAAACGTTGCAGAAATTCGTTTCGGAGTGGATAGAAAGCGGAAGTACGGCCAGCAGTGTCGCGTATATCACATTTGTCCTTAGCGTTCTTTTCATCAACTGTTGGGCTGGTGACGGGGTTTTATCTTTTAATGGTGAAGTCCGTAACGCTAACATTGCTAGGTATGGGTCTTGTCTACTTTCAAACGATTTCTTTAATGTTCTTTTAATTGTTTGAATGTTTCTTTCTACTAAGCCATTCGACTGTGGATAGTTCGGACTTGTCGTGATATGCCTGAAATCCCAATCTTTAGCAAATTGTCTAAATTCTGATGATCGGTACTCGGGTCCATTGTCACTAATCACTATTTGTGGAATGCCAAATTTTGCGAAGGTGTTTTTTATTTTATTGATCACCGTACTTGATTTGCAGTCATCAAGTTTGTGGATATCGAAATATCTAGTCGTGTAGTCTATTATCACTACATATGCTTTACTATATAAGTAAAATACGTCTGTCGCAACTTTGGTCCATGGTGTTACGGGTATTTTATGGTGTATTAGTGATTCTGACGGTTGTCGGTTTCTGTGATCTAGACAATGTGTGCATGTGCTAACCATTTCTTTTATTTGATTGTTTATGTTAGGCCAATATACGACCTCTTTTGCTCTTGTAATGCACTTTTCTATGCCCAAATGTCCAGTGTGGATTTTTTGTAGGGCTTCCTTCCTTAGGGAGGTTGGGACCACTATTCGTGTACCTTTCAATACTAGTCCTTTTACAACCGATATGTCATCGCGGACTGGCATATATGGTGCTATTGTGGGTGGCACTTCCATTTTTTCTGGCCAAGTTGATGTCGCATATTTCATGAGCATTTTTAGTGTTGGGTCTTTCCCAGTCTCCTCACGGTATATGTTGAGTTTTTGGTCGCTCATTGGATATTGTTTTATAATGGTATGGATATATTTGTCCATTTCTGTATCCGATATTTCTTGTTCGCTGTCTGATATGTATGCACGTGATAATGCATCAGCAATTACGGATTCTCGCCCTGGAATGTATATTACTTCGAATTCGTATTTCTGAAGCGCGAGTATGAATCTTTGTATTCTCGGAGGGCTTTTTGTAATGGATTTTTTAAAAATTTGCCTTAATGGTTTGTGATCATTTTCTATGAGAAATTTTCTTCCATAGATATATTGGTGGAATTTGTTGCAGGCGAACACTATGCTGAGCGTTTCCAATTCTATCGGGCAGTAATTTTGTTCTGCTGAGGTTGTTGATCGTGACGCGTATGACACGGGTAACCATTTTTCATCATGTTTCTGTTGTAACACTGCACCCAATCCATGTTTACTGGCATCGGTGGTGATTTTAATTTCTTTGCTGGGATCATAAAATTTTAAAATTGGTAGGCTAGTTATTATCCGTTTTAGTTTTTCTATAGCCTCTATTTGAGGTTTATCAAATGACCACAGCGTATCGTTGTGTAGCAGTACTCTCAACGGTGTAGTTACCTCTGAGTACTCTGGTATGAACTTGCACAGGTAGTTGGTCATTCCCAAAAATCGTTGGATATCTTTTTTATTTTCGGGTGGAGGCATGTGTGTTATTGCCTTTATTTTAGAAGGGTCTGGTTTTATTCCTTCATCAGTGATTAAATGACCTAAATATGTTAATTGCTTTGTTGCAAATTCACATTTATTTTTGTTTAGTTTTAATCCAGCTTTGCGTAGTTGACTGAATACTTTTTCTAATGTTTTTATATGGTCCTCTAATGTTTCTGACCATATTATTATGTCATCCTGTGAGTTCTTCGTTCCAGGTATGCCTTCTATTATTTTTGCAACTTGTGCTTGAAAAATTTCAGAGGCACTATGTATTCCATATGGCAGGCGCGTGAACGAATAACGACCAAATGGCGAATTAAATGTTAATAGCTTAGAGCTTTCTTCATCAACGGGTATTTGCCAATATCCATTTGAAGCGTCTAATTTCGTGAAATATTTTGGATTTTCCATTTCTGCAAATATTTCTTCGGCGGTGGGTAATTTGTAGTGTTCTCTTTTTATGGCCTTGTTTAGATCTCTAGGGTCCAAACATAGTCTTAATTTTCCGTTCGGTTTCTCCACTATTACCAGAGAATTTACCCAATCTGTCGGTTCTTCAACGGGTTTTATTATTCCCATTTTTGTCATTTTTTCTAACTCCTTTTTTAATTTTGGTTTCATCCCAAACGGTATGTTCCTTGGAGGATTTATGACTGGTTTTATGTCCGGAGTTATTGTTATATGATGTGTGACTGGTAATTTTCCGATGTCACCATAGCAATCTTTATATTTTTCTTTTAATGCTTCTATGTCCGTCTTGTTTATTTCATAAGTTCTTTTTATCAGTCCTAATTCTTCCGCTGTTTCTGCGCCGATTACTGCGTTTGCATTTGTGTTTGCCACAATGAAATGCGAATTTACTTTTATATTTTTATTTTGTAATTGTATAACACAGCTCCCTATCGTGGGAATTTGCGTACAGTTGTAGGCGGTTAATTTTATAGACGTTTTATTTAATTTTGGCTTTGGTTCAACAGTTCTATATATTTTTGCTGGTAATACATTTACTTCAGCACCTGTATCGATTTTGAAGTTGATGAGTGTTTCGTTGCCTCGAATCTTTACTTTCCATTTGTCAGTTTGTAGTGCGTCTACATTTTTTTTCAATATGGCGTCCATGTTAAACTGATTTTGCTCCACGTGGTCTGAATTGTGTGATTGTCCGACATTATATAGTTTCTTCTTTTTCGTTCGACATATTCGAGCGAAGTGTCCTTTTTTGCCGCAATTTGTGCAGTTTTTATTGTATGCTGGACAGTTTCCTTTCTGATGTGACCCAGCGCAGTAGGTGCATGTCTCAATCCATTGTTGTGTTTTCGCGGGCTTTTTGTCTTCACGTTTGAACATGACTTTGGACGACAGCCTGTTTTTCTTTGGATTGCGAATTGTTGCGATATTTTCTGTTTCGTATGCAGCCATTATCTTGGAGTGTCTCTTCGTTTCTTCAGCACTCAGGCCTGCTTGTATCGCCTTTTGTAAATCCAGTGAAGGTTCTCTGAGCATTCTTTCTCTCAACATGTTGTCATTAACGCCACAAATTAGAATGTCTTTTATTAGTCTTTCAGTGAGGTCACCGAATTCACATTTGTTTGCCTTTTGCCGTAGTTCTGTGACATACTCATCAAATCTCTGTGTTTCTTTCTGTTTGCACGTGAGAAATTGATATGTGAGAAACGTCAGGTTTTTTCTTGGTTGGCAGTGCGCATCAAATTTTTCTATAACTTTTTTCAAGTTTAGCTTCTCTTCGTCATTTTCAAAGTTAAACGTATAATATATTTTCCTTCCCTCGGTTCCTATACAGGTCAGTAATATTGAAGTTTTCACCTTCTCCGGTTTCTTGTCCGACTCTGTAGCTTGCAGAAACAATTGAAATTGGTTTTTCCAAGTTTCCCATTCCTGTCCGAGATTATCCGAAGAGAAATTTAATTCTTTTGGATGTGGTAAAAATTCCATTTTTTTTTTTTTTTTTTTTGAAAATATTGATATACGGCTGTGAGTGTTGACGGTTCGATGTTCTATTCTGACACCATTTTATATTATGCGTTGATACAGGTGAGTAATAAATAAAGCCATATTAGTAACTTGTTATTGAAGCATTCATTAACAGAGTCGAGACACGTGCGAACTCAACAAGAATTTATTTACACTGATTACATATAGTAGTAATACAAGTAGTGGGAGGTTGCCGTCAAGAGTGACGGTGGGAGTCAACGGGAGATAACTCTCGTCTTTACGTAACAATAGTCAGGAAGGCATAATAATCGACCTTACCCCTACCAATAACCAGGGCTTTACGTGCTCCACTACTTTTGGAGCTGCTCCCGCTCCTGCTCCAACGCCCAAAATTGGACCTGGCTCCTCTCATGCTCCCCATTTTCAAAAAGGAACCGGTCCTGCTCCAACTTCTATAAAAAAGGAGCGGCTCTTTTTCAGCGCTCCATAATGAAAATGTACCTTCTTTCATAAACGTTCTATTCTGCCAATGAATGGTCGAAGGATAGGGGTGGGTGTGATGTCCCCAATCAAAGGGACATAACTCTATGAGTTATCTACCCTTAGGTATGTGCGCTCTTCAATAAATATATGTTTGGACGGCAGTCTATCGGCGACCAAGCTACTGTTAACACGTTATCTTCTGCGTTGTTGTTCTTTCATATTGTTTGCTACCCGCGAGACGGGAAGCCCCGACATTATACTGGCGACGAGAATTTCGTGACGAGCTCACGTTACATTTCGGAATTTAATACAAAAATAAATTTTTTTTTTTTCCGGAATTAATACAAAAAAAAAAAAAAATGGCCAGCGTTGGATTACCAGTTTTTCCAAGTTTCAGCGTACATGCGGACCAAAACACGACTACCGTTCGTTGGAAAAAATGGATAGACAGGTTAGAAAATTTATTTATTGCTATGGACATTAGCGACGACAAAAAGAAGAAAGCAACACTTCTTCACTACGCAGGAGACGAAATCTTTGATATCTTCCATGACTTCACGGACCAGCAAAAGGGCATAGGTGCAACAAACATTTTGGACGACGGCTCTATAGTTTCGGGCGAGTATGAAACTGTAAAAAAATCGATAACGGATCATTTCACGCCGCAGAAAAACACGTCATATGAACTTTTCAAATTTCGACGGGCTATGCAAAACATGGGCGAAAGTCTAGATCAGTACCACGCCCGATTACGGACTCTAGCCACCACGTGCGAGTTTGAAGATAAAGACAGAGAGATCCTAGCCCAAATTTTGCAGGGGTGCACATCCTCTAAAGTCAGAAGGAAGGCGCTAAGAGACAACTCTACGCTGAAACAAGTCCTGGACGAAGCTAGAGCAATAGAACTTGCTGATACGCGTGCTGCAGACATGGAACGGAATGAACTGCAAGCTATTTACAGCAACGAGAACCGCACGCGTCTCACACGTAGAAATAATGAAAATTTCAACGTCAACGACAGTAAAGACATTTGTTGTGGACACTCGCGGCAAAATAGTCGCCATGACACCTCGAACAACAGACCACGAGGTGGACAAAAAAAAGATGGCGGACAGCGCGGCAAAATAGTCGCCATGACACCTAGAAGAACAGACCACGAGGTAGACAAAAAAAAAGATGGCGGACAGCAAACATGTCACTATTGTGGATATTCTGCTACACACCCGACTTGTCCAGCCCGAGGAAAAGAATGCATGAATTGTCACAAAAAAAAACACTTTGCAAGAGCATGTAAAGCAAAGCCGGTAAGAGTAATTCGTTTCACCAATCCTCCTCCGATATCTCCCTATACGTCCAGTGACGAATCTATTTACTCGGTAAAATCTACACGTCCAACTAAGACACCAGGAGTCACCGCCCTTGTCAATAATCCAAATAAGACACCAAAAGTTACCGCCCTTGTGAATGATTCCCCTGTAATGTTTGTGGTAGACACGGGAGCTAGCGTAAACATAATTGCTGGACACGTATATGATGAGTTAAAACACAAACCACGTATAAACAAAACAACGACCCGGATATTTGCATACAGGTCAAAACATGCCATACCCATCCGAGGATTTATCAATGCGTGCATAAAATTTCGGGATAAATCCTGTAAGGCTAAAATATTTGTGGTCGACAGCGAAAATACTTCAGTTGGACTGCAGAACCTCTTGAGCAGTAATTCTGCTGAAGCATTGGGAATGATAACGTTTAACTTCACGTTCCATGTGACGGTCCCAATTCAAGACGAGTTCCATGCACTGTTTGATGGAAAGATGGGAAAAATTGCTGGAGTTACCATTAAGCTCCACATTGACTCATCGGTTTTCCCCGTAACTCAGCGACACCGCAGGATACCCTTCCATGTGAGAAAAGATGTGAAGACAGAACTCAAACGTCTCATGGAAACGGATGTGATTGAGGAAGTCACGGGACCTACCCCATGGGTTAGCCCGATTGTCGTAGTTCCCAAGAAAAATGGTAGCGTACGAATTTGCGTCGATATGAGAAAGGCAAATGAAGCCATTCAACGGATTAAACATCCAATGCCAACCGTAGACGACCTAATAGCGGACTTAAATGGGTGTACAGTTTTCAGCAAACTAGACCTCTCTAATGCGTATCATCAATTAGAACTGGAAGAGCCCAGCAGATATATAACGACATTTGCCACGCATGAAGGTTTATTTCGTTACAAGCGACTAAGTTTTGGTGTGAATGCATCCTCAGAACTATTTCAAAAAGCTATATCAGACCTCCTTGGAGACATCCCTGGAGTGAAAAACTTATCAGATGATATAATAATATATGCACGTGACCAGTCATCTCATGACATCAGCTTGAGGAACACCCTGAAACGTCTACAAGAAGTAGGAGCCAAGCTGAACAAAGAAAAATGCCTTTTTTCTGTACGGAAACTGACGTTCTTCGGACACATTTTCAGTGAGAATGGAGTATCCCCTGACCCAGAGAAAATCTCGGCTATTACAAAATGCAAGTCTCCAGGGAACATCAGTGAAGTCAGATCATTCTTGGGCATGACACAATATGTGGCTCGATTTATTCCACATTATGCCACTATTAGTGAACCACTGAGACGGCTCACAAAAAAAGATACAAACTGGAGATGGACAGAGGAAGAAGAAGCAGCTGCAAACAAGTTAAAGGAAGCGTTGACTGGAGCTGAGGTGATGGCGTATTTTGACCCGAAGAAAGACACCGACATACTGGTAGATGCAAGCCCAGTTGGATTAGGTGCAGTTCTGACACAAGATGGGAGGGTGCTATGTTATGCCAGTCGTGCCCTCACAGATGTAGAACAACGATACTCTCAAACTGAGAGAGAAATGTTAGCCGTGGTATATGCAGCTGAGCATTATCATCTCTACTTATATGGAGCGAGATTCGAAATCACCACCGACCATCGACCTCTTCTAGGGATTGTGAAAAGTCTTAAACCGACAACAACGAGAATGGAACGCTGGCGTCTTCGTCTCATGCCCTACCAGTACAACCTGGTATACCGTCCCGGGAAAGATGACAAAAACCCTGCGGACTATCTGAGTCGTCACCCACAACACATACCATCTAAAGACAATGTAGCAGAAGCCTACATAAGATATATAGCTAAGAATAGCATACCAAAATCTTTAACTCTTGAGGAAGTCAAACAAGCCACAGAACAGGACCCCCAGTTACAAAAAGTCACGGGTGCGATTAAAGATGGACGATGGAATGACCCCCAGCTGTCAAGTTTTTCCCTATTCAAGGACGAAATTTCAACACACAATGGTCTCGTCCTTCGAGGACACCGGCTTGTAATTCCCTCAAAATTGAGGAAGAGATCCGTCGATTTAGCCCATCAATCTCACCAGGGCATAGTCAAAACCAAACAACTGATAAGGGAAAAAGTATGGTTCCCAGGAATCGATAGACTGGTGGAGGAAACAGTACACGGATGCATTCCCTGCCAAGCCTCAGACCCAAGGCACATGAGCCGCGAACCCATACACTCCTCACCACTACCAGTTGCACCATGGACTGAAATCTCAGTCGATTTTGCAGGTCCGTTCCCATCAGGTGACTATGCGTTAGTCATAATCGACGATTACAGCCGATTCCCTGAGGTGGAGGTAATACCCTCAATAGCTGCGGGTACAGTTATTCCCCGTTTAAACATGATCTTTGCTAGACAAGGATATCCAACCATTCTAAAGTCTGATAACGGTCCACCATTTCAAGGACAAGACTTTAAAGACTTAGCGGCACAAGCAGGTTTCAAACATAGACGCATTACACCTCTATGGCCAGAGGCAAATGGTGAGGTAGAGCGTTTTATGCGCACTTTAAAAAAATTCATTCTTGCAGCCACGGTGGAAGGCCACAACTGGAAGACCCAGTTACCACATTTCCTAAGGCAATATAGAGCCACCCCCCATACCACCACTAAAATATCACCATTTGAAGCTTGTACGGGCCGAAAAATGAACATCGGAATACCAAATGGTATCGAAAGCCCAGTAACAGGGCCGACACATAAAAGAATAAAAGAAAATGACTCCAAAGGAAAAGAGAAGATGAAGGGGTACGCTGATAGAAAGGCAAAAACAACAACTCTCAGCCTGGGTGATATGGTTTGGGTCAGGCAGAAGAGACAAAACAAACTGTCAACACCATACAATCCTAAACCATATACCATTACAAAAATGAAGGGAAGTATGATAACGGTGCAGAGAGGAAATCACAAAATGACTAGAAACTCTTCTTTGCTAAAACGCATAGCACCTAGGAATGAGAACCGTGACTCTGATTCAGACTGGGAAAGTGAGTACAATTCACACACCTCAGAAGACCTGGAAATACCCCAAACACAAATAGCTGACCAGTTACCGAGACGAAATCCATCTCGAGAAAGACTGCCCCCAGCCAGATTCAAAGACTACATAATGTAAAATAAATAAAAAGAAATAATAAAGAAATAAATAAATAAAATAAGACAAGTTATCCCACCAAGATGGGGAGGGATGTGATGTCCCCAATCAAAGGGACATAACTCTATGAGTTATCTACCCTTAGGTATGTGCGCTCTTCAATAAATATATGTTTGGACGGCAGTCTATCGGCGACCAAGCTACTGTTAACACGTTACCTTCTGCGTTGTTGTTCTTTCATATTGTTTGCTACCCGCGAGACGGGAAGCCCCGACATTATAGTGGGCGTCAAAGAATCTCGTCAATATGGGTTGAGATGTCACTTTAAGTGTAAGACCGTAAGATAGCATTTGACAAAATATCGCTAATATTTTGAGAGTTATAGGAGAACATGTCGGACGAAGTATAGGATTATACATAAATTTTCGTTTCCTTAGGTATAAAATAGAAATAGAAAAATCCCTGAAGTATTTTAAAACAATTTTAATTTTCATTACATTAACAACCTATTTTTTCAGGAAAGGAAAATTTGACCCGATATTTTTTCTATTTATTTTGGAAAGGAATTTAGATTTGTTTTAAGTAAATAAAGTTTTACTTTAAAACATTGTTAGTGATTATTTTCTTTTTAAAGAAAACATTTCTCTGGAAGAGGAGAGACAGTCAGGGCAACATTACTCGTCGTATTGTTGTTTAATATTTGTTTGTTTTACGAACGTAACTATATTGTATAATGTAGGTACGTGCAAAATCAATGACCGATTCCCAAAATGTAAAAACATTTTGACCCCTCTTTATTTAAAAATTCACTAACATTCAGGAAATCAACCAATTTTAATGAAATTTTCAATATTTATTAATCAACAATCAAGGAATGTAATAAAACAATATTTTTTTTAAAAATAATAGCGAAAAGGTTCTATTTTTTTAAAAACAAAATACACTTTACTAAAATTATATTTTTATATATTAATTTTTTAAAATGCATTAATTTTTTTGTTTTTTTATGAAAATAAAGCATTGTAGATGTTAACAATTCAAAAAAAATTAAAAATATTTTTAATAGATTACGGAAAATGCCCCTAAATACCGTGTTAACAAAATCAGTATAACTCGAAGAAAAATCAATTTTTTGAATTAGCGATATTATTATTGAGTAAAGCAATATTTTCACAAAAAAATAATATAATTATTAAATAAAGCATTATTCAATCAATATTTTCACCAAAAAATAATATTATTATTAAATAAAGCATTGTTTGATCAATATTTTCACCAAAAAATAATTTTAATTATTAAATAAAGCATTGTTTAATCAATATTTTCACAAAAAAATAATATAATTATTAAATAAACCATTATTCAATCAATATTTTCATAAAATAATGTTAATTATTAAATAAAGCATTGTTTAATCAATATTTTCACCAAAAAATAATATTATTATTAAATAAAGCATTGTTTAATCAATATTTTCACCAAAAAATAATATTATTATTAAATAAAGCATTGTTTAATCAATATTTTCACCAAAAAATAATATTATTATTAAATAAAGCATTGTTTAATCAATATTTTCACCAAAAAATATTATAATTATTAAATAAAGCATTGTTTAATCAATATTTTCACCAAAAAATAATATCATTATTAAATAAAGCATTGTTTAATCAATATTTTCACCAAAAAATAATATTATTATTAAATAAAGCATTGTTTAATCAATATTTTCACCAAAAAATAATATTATTATTAAATAAAGCATTGTTTAATCAATATTTTCACCAAAAAATAATATTATTATTAAATAAAACATTGTTTAATCAATATTTTCACCAAAAAATAATATTATTATGAAATAAAGCATTGTTTAATCAATATTTTCACCCAAAAATAATATTATTATTAAATAAAGCATTGTTTAATCAATATTTTCACCAAAAAATAATATTATTATTAAATAAAGCATTGTTTAAGCACAATTTTCACCAAAAAATAATATTATTATTAAATAAAGCATTGTTTAATCAATATTTTCACCAAAAAATTATATAATTGCAACAAATATTTCATGTGATTTTATTGATTAAAGTTTCTGGGAAAATAAAAAATGCGACATAATTCTATTTCCTATTCATACATAAACGTTGTATCATCAGCGCAAGAAATTTTTTTTATAATCTTGAAAATAAACCAAAAATTGACAAATTTGAGACCCAGGAAGTTTACGAAAAAAAGAATTTTAAAATTGGATAATTTCTAGTTACGATGAACTTGGATTGGTATGTAATAACCAGGTGGGATTAGCCTTCCAACAACCACTCACTTTTACACTGCCCTCAAAATTTTATTTTTAGAGATTCAACAATTTCGTTAATTTCACAATTCATCGTCAATTATTTCGAAAGATTTGTATTTTTATTTTTATTTTATTAATAAATATTTAAAAAGTTAAAAATAATTATTTATTAATAGAATTGAAACATGGCATTTTCTTTCAAAATTGAATTCTATTTATTTATTAATAAATAATTTTTAATGTTTTAACTTTTTTTTCAATGAATATTGTCACTGTAGCCATTGACTTTAATTTACTTTTTCACACTTAAAATTTAAAAAATGTAATTTATCGTTACGACACCTGTAAGAAATTCTTAATAAATTAGTTATATTTATTCTTTAAGAATTTTAATTTAAAATTACATTAATTCTGAAAGAATAAATCGAGTAATCTAATTGTTCAAGATTTTAATCAATCATCATGTAAAATTAATTAATAAAATTGATGCAGTTCGTAACGTAAACATGAAATAATAATAACTATTACGGCAGTTTGAGCCTTCCATACTTTTAGATTTTGTAGTCGTAGTCTCTGTTTACATTTACAACACTGGCTTCAGACATGTTTTAGCTAACTTTCACTTCACGGATTTTTCGCTGTTTTGAAAACATTTTCCATTCTAATTTTTTTTGCACACGTAAATATACATTTGTTTCCTTTTAGATATTAACTTAATGCTTTTATCTTTCAAACACAATCACAAGTTAAACGAAAACTACTTTTAAAAATTAAAAAGACACTTTTAAGAACGAGTATCAGTACAAGAGGCGACCATTTTTGCACGTACCTAACAATATATTTTTTTTTTCTTAAATATATATTCACTGTATATTATTATTTATAACAGAGAAACGCGCAAGTACTTTCAAACAAATCGATTTATCCAATTTTTTTTCTATAGTACAATTTTGTGCGAAAAAAAAACCAATGAAGATTATTTTTTAAAGATTGAATTAAAAAAATATTTTTCATGAGTTGTCTAAAAAATATCAATAAATTGTCAATAAACAATTCAGAGATCCATTTAATGTCTTAAAATTTCATACAAAATATCTGGCCTAGACCTTGGGAGTTGAAAAAATATCGGGTCAAATCCCCCCCCCCCAAAAAAAAATAATAATTAACTGGAGCAAGTTGTCCTAGGTCGTGCAAAAACATTTATTAAAATTAAAAATTTGAAAAAAAGGTGAAACGTCTATATTTGAAATCTCTAACAAAAGCAAACTGTTTACAATTTTAATATTCGCTAATAGATTTTTTAAGATAAAGAAAAATATCTAATCTACTTTCGGTTCACCCCAAAAACCGATTTTACTGAACATTTGGGTGAATGCCGAGCGAAATGGGCCCCTATAGTATGATTGAACCTAAAAAATTTTATTTAAAAACACTAATTGAAAGAAAAATTGGCTTATTTATTCAATCACAATAAACATCCTTGTCATAAATACAAAAAAAGTTCAAATCTATAAGAAAATAACTTCAAAGACATCTATAGACTCACTGGTGCATTTAAAGACATTTGGTGTCAAATTGTCTTCTGCCTTAAGAAAACTATCCCATCAAAAATTTAACACATACATGTAAAAATCTGAGAACTTCAAATGTTCTCCTTCTTTCTTCTTGTCTCTCCCTCCCTCTCCCCCTCTCTCTCTCCCTATCTCATATACATTTACAGATATAATTTTTTTAAATAATTCAGAGTAAACTCTGAGACTTTCTTTTCTTTTCCTTTTTATTGCTGAATAAAAAACTAATGTTTAAAAGAAAAAAAATCAAATAATTTTGGAGCGAGGAGCGCGGAGCGATAAAACCACCACTCTTATGCCCCAAATGGAGTTGCTCTTGCTCCACTCCCGCTGAATATAAAATGAGCCCTCCTCTCCTTCGCTGCAGCAAAAAGGAGCGTGCTCCTGGAGTGCGCTCCTTTTTGGAGGGCTCCGTAACGCCCTGCCAATAAGCTTGTAGAGGGTGGATTTTAAAGTCTTGATGTTATGTTCCCAAACTCCCCCAACCCAAGGGGAAAACAGAGGAATCGTTTTCCACTTAATATTACAGAATCCAAACTTGTCTTGATAGTCTTGAAGGAGACAAACATGGCTAAACAGTCTTCCACTGCCCAGAAAGGTCTTTGCATTATCACTAAGAATTGATTCCGGAACACCATGCACATTAGTGAATCGGACCAGGGCCGGAAAAAAAGACAAGATGCTCATATCAGGAACCACTTCGATGTGTACTGCCCTTACACTTAAGCAAGTGAACAGCAACAGGTACATTTTTCTCTCTGTGTTCCCTTCCTTCACCCCAAAATGTCCCGTGAAGTCAACTCCTGTATTCCTATAAGGCACCTCGAATTCGACACAAGGGAGTGGTAGGCTGGCTACGTTATCTGGCAGTACATGTCTAGAATTGTATTTCTTGCACTTGGTACATGATGTTAAGGCACCCTTGACTGCCTGCCTTCCCTGAGGAACTCAATAGCCACAGCGTCTCAACTCAGCTTAAGTTGACCCTACACCAAGATGGGAACACTTGTTATGGCAGTCCAAGATGACAAGTCAAGTAAAATGATGGTTCTTGCCCAGAGCAGGGGATTCTTGACTTCATAAGTAAAATGAGACGACCTGTCCAGACGTCCACTAGAGCGGATCAGCCCCTCCTGATCCAGAAAGAGATCAAGCGCATGGACACGATTGGGTGCAGACTTTCCAATGGGATCCTGGAGGTAATCCAACTCCCTAGCAAATTCCTGCTGCTGGGAGATTTGTACCAAATAAAGTGCAGCTTTCCTGTCGTAATCTTCATCCCTGATGAAGCTGATGCATCTGAACACCAAGGAGGTTACTTTCAACAAGCGAGTAAATGTTGAGAACCGCTGCAAAGAGACTATAGAAGGACACTCCTCCGTCGTAATGCAGTGAAACTCGCCAAGGAACGGGTTATCTGCTGGCACTGATCATCAAGGCAGGGTAAGTCCTGCTCTGGCCATGGGAAGACACCGCTACGCAACCAAGAGGGACCGTGATACCAAAATTCGAGGTTGCACTTGAACTTCTTTAAGGTTAATCCTCTAGTGACTAGGTCTGCAGGATTCTCAGTGGTTGAGACATACCTGAAGGTTGGTTTGATGCCATACCTGGTATCTAAAGCAAGACTCATCTGCAAAATATCCTTAAGCCTATTCCTCGCAAAAATACTTTAGCTTGCCATGGTTTGTGACAACATCCATGACAGCACTACTTGGGTGTCAGTTGCTACACACACCCTGGAATGAGGGACGCCCTTGCATCCATTCAAGATGGTTGGCAGACACTTCAGGGCAAGAAAAACAGCCATCAGTTCCAACGTGGGTAACGTCTTATTTTTTACCGGTGCAACCTTCGCTTTGGCAAAAATCAAGGCAGATCGCTGGTCCTGCACATAGTAGGCAGCAAATCCGTACGCTTCCTTTGAGGCATCACAAAATAGATATAATTCTCCAGATCAGCTCCCATTGCGGGCCTGTCTGCTGAAATGCATATTACTCAATCCCAAGAGGCTCTTCCAAGATGATTGAAATTCAAGAGACACTTGATCATCCCAGTCAAAACCCTGCTTCCATAACTCTCCCACCAAAACCCGACTTCTTATGGTCACCGGTAGACAGAGGGACAAAGGATCAAACACCCTTTCCGACTCGGAAAGGATACGCCTTTTGGTAGATGCACTTGAATCACATCTAACAGGAGCGATGCACAGCTCCTCCGAAAGAGGATCGTACCTGTACCCGAGCACCATCTCCCATATGGTGGCATGAGCACTCAACGTACCGTCGTTTCTCATCTCCTCCCCAAGGCTGTCACAGTTGGAGCTGCATGACTGCACTACAAATCCGCCCTCTTTCAGACGCTTCCTGACCTGTGAATAAAGTCTTGCAAGCTTCACAGGGTCAGACTCAGTCACCACAAGGTTGTCAACATAAAATTTGTCCTCCATCGCTGCTCGACATTCGTCTAGGGGGTAATGGGCAACCTGAAACCTCAGGATACTTCCCAGTATAAAGGGGCTGAAGGTGAACCCAAATATCAGGGCCGAATAGCAGAAACATCGCAGACGGTCACCATCCTTAACAAAAAAACAAAACCAGTTTCTGTCTGCCTCAAGGGCAAGACAAACCATCAAGAACGCCTTCCTGATATCTGCGAGCAAGACAAAATCATTTGATCTGAATGACATCAGCAAGTCTAACATATTCCTCGTCATATTCACACCGAAGTAAGCAGCCTCGTTAAGCGAAGTCGAGCCACCCGCCTTCAGGCTACAGTTAAATACTGGCCTGATCTTAGTAGTTGCTGCCGGATCCGCCTTAAAAATGGGTCGATGAGGTATCCAGATATAATCCCCAAATCTTTGTGGGGCTACGTGTAGTTCCTCAATGATACCTTCATCTTTCTGCTGAATGAACACATTCAGATACTCCTATTACAACCCAGAGGGAGGTTGAAAATCCGAAACCACCTGGAAAAAGGCATCTCGGTGGGTAGTGGATCCTCTGGATTTAGAGAAAGCTACACGTGGATTCTTCTATTAATTCCTAGGGAAGGACCAAGCACTCCGACGCTTTTAATTTGCAGGAATTTGATTGCCTCACTGGTATCTCGCAGTAAGACAGACAGAGATGGAATTCTACTTCCACATAATAGAATTAGAATTCCTCTCAACTCTCTTGGAAATTTCAAGAACAGAAGTTTGGCCATTAGTCGGGCTCCTGCCGAATCATCTTCAGATAAGTCGCAAGAAAGTGAGTGGGCCAACTCTTCCAAGATCGAAGCAGTCCTGCTAATAAACCCCCAAGATCTGCATAAGAACTCTCCCTTTTGAGAAATAAATCGATGATATCTTAGAAAATCTTGTCAATGATTTCATCTAGATATTCCTTTTTTAATACTGAGAGCGCCTGCTGATAATTTGCATTGACACAACTCAAGTGATTAATCAACAGCAGAGGTCTCTCAGACAAGGAGCATTTTAAGAAATTAAATTTCTCCGCATCGTTTGCCATGCCCGCGACAGAATTTTCAAATCGGGACAAAAAGTTGTCAGGAAGTAGTAGCGTGTTTTTATTCTTTTCGCAAAATGTCGAAAAAAAAAATCATAGGTAACCAAGAGTGAAGCTAGCTGAAGAGTGAGGTTGCGAAAAAAATAAAAACTTCCTTCGCGACCTTCTCCTTAGGTTTAATAACTTCTGTAGTTTGGTGACAAATTGACGAGTAACGCTCTTCAGTAGTGAGGAAGGTTTATATAACAACTGAACGCCATCCCCTACTGATATAAATTCTCTGCGACAACCGTCCTTCTTCTTAGATGTTGGAAAAACATCCTCAGTCGCCAGCAGCCACACTCTGGTAAGTCCCCGCTCCTCCTATTTTCCACAAAATAAAAAGCATAAAATACTTAGATTGATGAAAAAAAAAAATGGGGGTGGGGGGGTCGGACGTATTTTATAAAATATATATGAAGAGCGATCACCCCTATAAAATCTAAAAAAAAAAAATTTAAATAACATTTTTTATTGCAGATATTTCTTAAGGCTGCTTACATGTAATTTGTGGCAGAAGGGAGTTTGGGGGAGGACTTCTGGCTTCCGGTGAAAAAATCGTGTATGGATGCCTGAAAGTGATACAACAATTTTTTTTATTCATATTAATTTGAGACTTTTCTTTCATCATATTCAAATAATTAACATAATACAGACTATTTGAAAAATTATTTATTTCATTGTTTTCAAAACTTTTTAAAAAAATTTCAGTAAAAAAAAATAAACAAAATAGAATAATCTTTTTTTATTCAAGAAATAATTTTTTTTTTTTCAACTAATAGTGAAAATATGCGTTTTTCCAAAAAATCGTGAAATGTTTTTTTGGAAAAATTTAGTGAAAATAATGTTTTTTTGGAAATAGGGTTAGGGTTAAATGTCCAATTACAGAAATCATTTTGCTTTATTATTGTTCGCTTTATTGTTTTTTTGGATAAAAACTTCTATTTCTATATTACTTCCGGTGGCACTGAAAACAAATAGGTTTGTAGTAACAAAGATAATTGATGCCTGTCTCCCCCTTGGAGTAATAATGGAATGTTCTACATTCGTGTATATTAAGAGTGAATGTTAAACACTATTTGTCGTAAGCAACAAATGGTTAAATAAAGCTTATCCTTAAGTTATATTCGGCGTCCAGTTTTTATTACAATTTATTTAACCATTCGTTATGGAACGTTACTTGAAACCCGATCGTCTAGACCTTGATACGGCCGACTCGGAATCTACTGACAAATGGCGGCATTGGAGAAAAATGTTCGAAGGATTCCTTACAGCTCTACAGTTATCTTCAAACGCGGCTTTAACAGGTACTGAGAAATATACCCTTCTTTTACATCATGTCTCTACTGCTATTTATAGAAATTTATCTGAATGTGAAAATTATGAAACTGCGGTGGACATTTTAGAAGCCATGTTTGTCAAGAAAAAAAATACTATTTTTGCTAGACATTTACTTGCTACCCGGCGTCAACAACCAGAAGAAAGCCTTGAACAATACCTTCAGATTCTAAAGACGTTAAGTCGCGAGTGTGAATTTACAGCCTTAACTGCGAACCAAGCGAGAGATGTTTTTATCAGGGACGCATTTATTAATGGAATACAGTCCAACCAAATAAGACAAAGACTACTAGAGAATAAAAACCTAGACTTACCAACAGCTTATGAACAAGCTCTAACGTTGGACATGGCACAGAAGCAGTCTGTCTTCTATTTACAACCCGATATTTTGGGATCTGCTATCGTAGCCCCTCCTCTGCATGTTCAAAATTCTTCCATTATCCAAGATGCTGCCACCCCCCTTTCTAACGATCACGAACAACTTATCACTGCCGCCTCAGCTGGATCCACATGCTACTTTTGTGGCCTTCGTATACATGCTCGTTCGTCTTGCCCGGCTCGAGATGTTAGATGCCACAAGTGTGATAAGCAGGGACATTTTTCGAAAGTTTGCCGGTCAGCTTCTCAAAAAAAACGTTCGGCTACTCTTGCTACTGTAGCACCAATTACAATATCAGCTGCATTCCCCGGCTGCCTCTCAAAAACAATCGTGAGGGTAAAAATCAATGGATTGACTATTCATGCGCTTATTGATACAGGCAGTTCCGAAAGTTTTATTAATGCCAGTATTGTAAAAGCAAATAAATGGGAAATATTTCCTTGTTCCAACCAAATATCAATGGCAAATTCATCTTTATCGTCCCATGTAATTGGATATTGCATGGTTAACCTGAAACTAAAAGGAAACTCCTATCAAGGGATCAAATTATCAGTAATGAAAAACCTCTGCTGCGAAGTGATTTTGGGTCACAATTTTCTAAAACAACATTCATGCGTTGAAATTCCTTTTGGTGGCCCCAAGCCAGTCCTAAGCGTATGTGGACTAGCAGCTGTCAAAGTGCGGCACCCGTCACTTTTTACAAACTTAACTCCTGACTGCAAACCAATAGCAATAAAATCAAGACGCTATTCAGAAACGGACAAACAGTTCATAGCAGCAGAAGTAACAAAACTACTTAAGGAAGGAATTATAGAGCCAAGTGAATCTCCATGGCGAGCACAGGTCCTCGTAACAGCCACTGAAAATCACAAGAAAAGGATGGTCATTGACTATTCCCAGACCATCAACAGATACACATTACTCGATGCCTATCCACTGCCTCGTATTGACGAAATGATTTCTAATATTGCAAAATATCACACTTTCAGTACTTTAGATCTCAGAAGTGCCTACCATCAGGTACCTATCAAGCCAGAGGATAAGCCCTACACGGCATTCGAGGCCTGCGGTCGCCTATATCAGTTCTGCCGAATTCCTTTTGGGATAACAAATGGTGTGGCTAGCTTCCAGAGGGTAATAGATGAAATAATCTCCAATGAAAAATTGAAGGGTACTGTTGCATATATAGACAATGTCACAGTATGCGGACATAACCAAGCTGAACATGACCACAACCTTAAACGATTCATGGCTGCCGTCAAGAAATATAATCTTACTTTGAACAGTGAAAAATGTTCCTACAACTTGAAAAGCATCAAATTATTGGGATACATTGTCAAAAATGGCACCATGACGCCGGATCCCGAGCGACTGAAACCGCTAATGGAATTACCAATCCCTGGAAACATGCCCTCTTTACGACGAGCCCTCGGTATGTTTGCTCACTACTCCCAATGGGTTGCGTCTTTTTCAGAAAAAATACACCCATTGACACAAGTATCTACTTTTCCGTTGTCCTGTTCCGCCATCAGAGCATTTCAAAACATGAAAAGGAACATTGCTCAGTCTGCCATTTCTGCTGTGGATCCTTTTATCCCTCTATTAGTTGAGACGGATGCCTCCGACTGTGCGATAGCTGCCTCACTGAGACAATCCGGTCGTCCTGTAGCTTTTTTTTCAAGAACACTTTCGAAATCCGAGCGACGACACTCTGCAATAGAAAAAGAAGCGTACGCCATAGTTGAGGCATTACGAAAATGGAGGCATTACTTAATCGGCCGACATTTTGAATTAATCACTGACCAAAAGTCGGTCTCGTTTATGTTTAACCCAAAAACAACGAGTAAAATAAAAAACGAGAAAATAGCGAGATGGAGAATGGAGCTTTCTTGCTACTCCTTTGACGTCACTTACCGCCCTGGTAAGGAGAATGCCGC
Organism: Sepiola atlantica; assembly: GCA_963556195.1. Lineage (NCBI taxonomy): Eukaryota > Metazoa > Mollusca > Cephalopoda > Sepiida > Sepiolidae > Sepiola > Sepiola atlantica. Next base: position 44,304,716 of record OY744549.1, read on the forward strand.
GGTCGACGCGCTTTCAAGGGTGTGTGGCCTGGTAACTGGCTCAGATGATCTTCAGTATATACACAGGGAATTGTGTCACCCAGGTATCACAAGAATGATTCACGTAGTCAGGAGCAGAAACTTGCCATATTCTGTTGAAGACGTAAAAAGAATTACGAACTCTTGTCGGATATGCGCAGAAAATAAGCCCAGGTTCTACAAACCTCCTCCAGCAACACTCATTAAGGCCACACAGCCTTTTGAAAGACTTAACCTGGATTTTAAGGGCCCTTTACCCTCTAAAACTAAAAATAAATACATGCTCACAATAATAGACGAGTACTCAAGATTTCCGTTTGTCATCCCCTGCCCAGACGTAACGGCTGCAACAGTAATTCAAGGCCTCTGCTCCATTTTTGCCGTTTTTGGAGTGCCTGCATATATACATTCAGATCGTGGGTCTGCTTTTATGTCGGACGAACTCAAGCAGTTTCTGCATGAACGAAGAGTAGCTGTAAGTAGAACAACTCCTCACAATCCTCAAGGAAACGGACAGTGCGAAAGATACAATGGTATAATATGGAAGACAGTACAGTTGGCGGCAGCAAATCGCAATAGTCCGATCTCCGATTGGGAAAGTCTCATCCCCATGGCCTTATACGCTATTAGGACTCTATTATGTACAGCGACAAACGCTACCCCACATGAGAGATTCTTCTCGTTCCCACGACGAAGCTCAGCAGGCACATCACTTCCCTCGTGGCTTGCACAACCTGGCACAGTTTTATTAAAACGTCATGTTCGTCATAGTAAACATGACCCATTGGTAAGCGAGGTACAATTAATCGAAGCGAACCCTCAGTATGCACTGGTCAGAAATTCAGAAGGAAGGCAATCTACTGTCTCCTTAAGGGATCTAGCCCCAGCAGGAAATGTATATGAACGTAGAACTGCTTCAGATGGATATAGAGCTCCGGTTCGTGGAACAAGTCCGACCCTCTTAGGTGATCGTGTGCCAGATACGTCAAGTTCAGAGTCCCAACAAAACGAATCTGAATATACTAACAGAGTCGTCTCTGACTCTAGTTCGGACGACAGATGGGTACCACGAAAGCGGTTTCACCCAATATCTGAGACAGATACTCAATCTTCAGACACCAAGCGACCGAAGCGCCGTAGAAAACGAGAGCGATTTGGAGCAAGATATTTTAGCCCTAAACCAGCCACACAAGACAGTCCCGAAACGTCGTCAGGTCCCGAGGAGCCTAGATTAGAAATGGATGTCGGGCACGAACAACCAAGACGCCCTCAAAGAACCCGTAGGAGGCCAGGTCGATGGGATGATTTTGTTCCCTACGAATAAGAAGATAGATGGGGGAGAATGTAGTAACAAAGATAATTGATGCCTGTCTCCCCCTTGGAGTAATAATGGAATGTTCTACATTCGTGTATATTAAGAGTGAATGTTAAACACTATTTGTCGTAAGCAACAAATGGTTAAATAAAGCTTATCCTTAAGTTATATTCGGCGTCCAGTTTTTATTACAAGGTTCTTATTCAAACCTAAACTGAAGAAGTGCCAAATTAATAATTAAAAAAATTATTATGAGGTGTAAAAACAATGCATTTTAGACGTTAAATCAAATACGGATGAAAAAATAGATCAATGAAATTTTTAAAATGTTTTGAAAACAATCAAATAAAAATCAAATAAGTAAATTTTTCAAATAGTCTGTATTATGTTAATTATTTGAATATGATGAAAGAAAAGTTTCAAATTAATATGAATAAAAAAAATTGTTGTATCACTTTCAGGCATCCATACACCATTTTTTCACCGGAAGCCAGAAGTCCTCCCCAAAATTCCCTGCTCCCTAATTTGCTCTAAAAAGTAGAATCTTAATATAATATATATATATATTTTTTTTTGGGGGGGGGGGTTCTCAGTGGCCAAGAAGTTGGTGCTCAATTTACGTTAAAATTATATACGAAAGTGATCCCCCGTCTAAACTTTAAAATAATAAAAATTATTTATTTTTTCTTTGCGGATATTTTTTAAGCCTGTTCACATGTAATTTGCTCAAAAAAGTAGGATTTAAATTTTTTAGAAGGAAACTACGGTGGTGTGGTTCTGTAAATTTACCAAATATTTTTTTAGAATTTCGTATATAAATTTAACGCAAAGGATCGCCCATTTATGGACCATTATAGCTGTTTAGGGCATTACAAAAAAATATTTTGCTATGGGAGATAAATTATGTGCGTGCTTTTTCTGTAGGGGGGGGGGGGTCATCTAAACTTTTTTTATTTTCGCCAAGTTTTCGTAATTGCCTAAAAAAAGTAGAATCCCATTTATTTTTTAGAGGAAATGGGTTATTTAATTGAATATGTTAATTTACAAATTAACCAAAATAATTTATTCAATAAGGAATAATTAAAAATTAAATTTAAATTAAAAATACGAAAATAAAGTTAGTTAAGCGAACAGTATTAATTTTCCCTCGTAAAAATCGAAATTTACAAGTAGTTTTTACAGTTCGTAAAGGTAAGTTTTTCTAAATTCTTTTTTAATTTTTGTCTTACTAAATAATAATTTTCTTTTGTTCAAAATTAACTTTAGCTTATTACCTTACAAGTACAACCAAATTTAGCTTTTTCGGGGCGGTTATTTCATACCTAAATCAGACCGGCAAAGTCTGGGTCATGCTAGAATTCGATAAAAAAAAAATGTGGGGTATCTTTTACGACGCTCAGCAGAGTCGTGAACGGGTTCAAGAAAACGAACGATAAAGTGATTAAAAACATAAATATGCAACAAGTAAAGGCGACCTAGGTCGAGAATAGATATTTTCCTACTTAGCTATGATATTTGTTTATATTTTTATATAGTATAAATGGGTTTTTATTAGATGTAAAAAAAAAAATTCTTGTTTTTTTTTTTTTTGCACAAAAACAAAATGTCGGTCGGTCGTGATTCTCTTACATAGCCCCCCACGACCGCTATATTGGATTTTGCGATTTTGGTGTGACGAACAATTTAGTTTCTAATAAATAGCACTTCGAACGGGTTAAAAATACAAACAAATGCCACAGGCAAGTTTGAAAATAACTTTTACAGCCTACAGTTACTTTTATTTGTTGTATATTTGTTTTTTGAGCGTTTTTAGTCTGCTGAGCGTCGTAAAAGATACCCAAAATGGGGTATTTTTAACAATAGCCCAACAACGAAAACGCTGAAAAAACAAATATACAACAAATAAAAGTTACCGTAGCCGATAAAACTGAATTTCCAAGTTAACTGTGACAGTTATTAATGATTATAATCCGTTAAAAGTGCTATTTTCTATAAGTTAATAGTTTTAGCGTAAGTGAAGTGAAAAAAAAAATAGTAATGGCTGCTTCGATAGAAAACACCGAATCCAGAACGAGACTTAAGCCTCGTTCTGGATTCGGTTGGTTTTTTACTGGGACTCATAGTCAAAGCGCAATTTTTGCATTTTTTAGCCAAGCAGAAGAACAAAACAAAACTACATTTTAAGCAAAAGGAATAAAATAATTTTCTTTTTATTTACATGTCAGTGTGCTTTTATTTACATATTATTTTCATTCGTCACACCGTAATGTTTTTTTTCCTGTTTCTTTAAAAAATTCCTAACCCTAACCCTAAAACCCAGCCCTAACCCTAACCTAAACCCAGCCCTAACCTAAACTCAGCCCTAACCCCAGCCCTAACCCTAACCCCCAATGACGTAACGACATGCGCGCTCATTCGGTGATCAAAATGATCGTTAAAATGTTCGTTTCATAAGATTTCAAAAATGCAACCCCCCCCCCCAAAAAAAAAAACAAAAAAAACGCTGCTTTGATTATGAGTCCCGGTAAAAAAAAACACACACACACGTGACACCGACAGCAAAAAATAATGACGCCATTTTGTTTTTTAAAAACGAAGACATTAAAAAAAAATTTTTATTTTTCATGCCTAATAAAAACCCATTTACCATACGTAAACATACCAACAAATGGAATAGAAAACTAGGAAAATCTCCGGTCTCTACGTACGTTGCATTTATTTGTTGCATATTCATTTTTTTGACTACGTTCTACAACTTTTTTTCAACCCGACTCGCGAGCTGTAGGGCTATTGTAAAACATTCCCAAATCTTTTAATATTATTTTTTTTACAATTTTCAATAACTCTTTGTTTTTATAGGCAATGGTTTTTTCAATTTTAAACATTATTTTTCCGGTACTTTATAAATACTGCATTCTTTTAAAGATTACATCATAAAAAAACATTAACCCTAAGTCTGGGTGGTAATACAAAAATAAATTTAAGAAAAAAATATATATTGTTAAGTACGTGCAAAAATGGTCGCCGCTTGTACTGACCTTCGTTCTTAAAGATGTCTTTTCTTAATTTTTAAAAGTAGTTTTCGTTTAACTTGTGATTGTGTTTGAAAGATAAAAGCATTAAGGTAATATCTAAAAAGAAACAAATGTATATTTACGTGTGAAAAAAAATAGGGGTATCTTTTACAATAGCCCTCAAACGAAAACGCTGAAAAAACAAATATACAACAAATCAAAGTTACCGAAGCCGATAAAAGTGAATTTCCAACACACCTGTGACATTTATTAATGGTTATAATCCGTTAAAAGTGCTATTTTTAATAAATCGATATTTTTATCATACAGAAATTTGAAGGAAAACATGGCGACGTCTCGTCCAAAATTTCCAGCCTCGTTTTCGTTAATTTTTTTTTTCACTGGGACTCATATTCAAAGCGCAATTTTTCATTTTTCAGCCAAGCAAAAGAACAAAACAAAACTACATTTTAAGCAAAAGGAATAAAATGATTTTCTTTTTATTTACACGTCATTGTGCTTTTATTTACATATTATTTTCATTCGTCACACCGTAATGTTTTTTTCCTGTTGTTTCTTGCATAAAAATTCATGTAAATATGTTTAAATTTCTTTGTTGTTTCTTTAAAAAATCCCTACCCCTAAACCCTAACTCCAGCCCTAACCCTAACTCCAGCCCTAACACTAACTAAAATGATCATTAAAATGTTCGTTTCATAAAATGAAATTTCAAAAATGCAAAAAAAAAAATTTAAAAAAATGCTGTTTTATTATGAGTTCCGGTAAAAAAAAAACAAGAACCCAAAACGAGGCTCGCAAAACATGTCAGCAGCTCTGACCAAGTGTTAAATAGATTGAACTTAATTCAACCCCAACAGCTACGCCTCAACAATTACATTTTTAGCTGTGACATAGTCTCTCGTTATACTCCCATACCCGCACACTCTGCTAGCAATCTCATGACCGATCACCTCCTCTAATAATCTCGACTGTTACCCCCACAGATATACACTAACTCCTACATATCATCGTCAACAATACCTATTTCACATTCCAGCAAAACATATACAAACAAGTTTCTGGCTTTCCCATGGGCTCCAGTCTTTCTGGCCTCCTAGCCATTTCTTACACACTACCTTTTACAGAAAACCTGCCTGCGGAAAACTCTTCATCTACTTTAAATCTGCCTTACCCCTTAAAGCAAAATTAAGTTATGCACACACACAGATCGCTCGTATACAAAGTAAATGCTCCTCTACTACTGATAAAACAACACACACTAAGGCCTTCCACCAGACACTCTTAACCAATGGATTCCCCCTTCTGCCATAACCAGCCTCAGTAACACCAAAAAACGCAGACACAACCCCCTTACCAACACCTGCTTCCTGAAACTCCCTTATCGTGATAGCATTACATCCGCGATCCACAAAACAATACGTAGTGAGAAACTTGATATTCAACTCACCGACACAGGCACTACCCTTTGACAACACCTAACTAAAAAACACAGTAATCACACCTCTGAACCCTGCTCCCTAGCCCATTGCTCCATTCCCAACTTTGGGCTCTGCTTTCGCACTCACACAGTTTATAGACTACAATGTGTTAAGTGCCAGAATTTCAACATTGGCAGCACTGTTAGGCCTCTGCACCAACGCATCAAGGAACACTTATACACCCGCATTTCTTCTTTCTATAAACACATCTTTTCATGTGGCAACACACAACGCATTATTGATGTCCGTATCATTGCCTCAGTTAGAAACATCATTAATCTTAGAATATCGGAAGCTATTCTTATCTCTAAACATAGACCCTCTTTAAATAGCAGATCCGAGCTTTGTTCGCCCTTCATTCTGTAAACCCACTCCTCTTCCTAGATCATTTCAACTCTAATAACCTTGGACCATGCTGTATACTCCTTGCTCCTTTGTCTCTACACGTTTGAGATGTGTAAATATGCTGCAATAATCGATAGTTTTACAAAATGGAGTCTTACGGGACTGGAAGTGTTGTGCACCAACAAAAGTACACTAAAATAATTCAAACACGAACAAAAGCTTATTCACGTAAAAATAAATTAATTTGAAAAAGTAAAAAAATATAATATCGTGAATCCGATAAGTGATTTATTTAAATTAAAATCTAGGGGATATTTTCGTAATATATAATCACTATATCTAAAAGGAGTTTTCTTGTTAACTTCTAAGGTGCTTTATTTTCATAAAAATGTAAAAAATAATAAATAGTGAAAATTTCATTAAAATTGGTTTATTTCCTGAATTTGAATGAAGGAAAGTGTTGTGTTGTTGTCGATCGAGGATAGCTTGGATCAAAAAACAAGCAGAGACGGAAAGTAAATGTATGCATACTTTATTTACGTGTACCACCATTACAAGAGGGGACAGGAACTTGGGACAGTCTAAGGGCAAATAATTATCAGAAGTTCCAAAGGTGAACGAACATCGCATGTTATGACGTACAGATACAACATCTCTCTTCTTTAAGTTAAACAAGGAGGGTATGATTTTTTTAAAGAATTACAAATCCAGTCTTTGTGGTATTTTGGGGGGACGTCCAGAGCAATTTTATTTGGATATGGCCTTGAAGTCTTGAGCGGAGCTTATGCATTGTGCACTGGTGTAGGGTATGTAGGTGCTGATTGGCTGCTCGTACAGTGTTGGCTACATGGAGAGATCGCACCATAGTTAATTGGGTATACCTGCATCTCATCACTAATGGGTGGTGCATCAACTGTTAGTAAGTGGTTGTGTCTCTTATGTAGATTTTTGGTCAACTCCGCTCTTACGGGCCTTAGGAACTGTCTGTTCCTTTGATGAATACTGCCATCTGTGGATTCTACAAAGTATGACCATGGCTCTGCAGTGGTTTGTGTGACTGTTCCGGATTCCCACAAATTGGTTTTATCATCTTGGACATAGACTTGCTGGCCAGCATGCAATGGTGGATGGCGGCGACTATTTTATTGGTCATACCGGTTCTTTGTTTTGTCCTTGTTCAATTGTATTGTGTATCTGGTTTGTTCATCTCTGAGCTGTTGCTTAGAGACTAGTGGTGTTCAGATGGGCATCCCGTTGAGGAGTTCGGCTGAGATTTAAGTTGTTAGGAAGTGGTGTAGCTCTATATGACATCATCGCCAAATGGCAATCTTTGCCAGTTTCTCAGGCCTTCGGAATTAGTTTCTTGCATATGCCAACCATCCTTTCTGCAAACCCATTGGGTTGAGGGTAATGTGGTGATGATGTTGTGTTCCCTGCAAAGTTGGCAAGTTCCGTACTTGTGTACATAGGCCAATTGTCACTATAGACCACTTCAGGAACACCTTGTTCCTCAAATATTTGTTTCATCTGCTTGATCACTGCAGCAGATGTTGTTGACTGCATGCGTGGTACAAATGGACTCAAGATATATTGGTCTGCCACTAAAAGGTATTCATCTCCTTCCGTTGTGAAAAGATCTGTGCTGATATACTAATGTGGGTATGGAGAGGTTTCATGCTGAAGCAATGATTCCGATGAGGAACTTAGTTGATATTTCTAACATGTGGGGCATCTTGCAACCATGTCCTCAATGTCCTTATTTATTCCTACTCAGTAGACGGCAGTTCTGGCTAGCAGCCGGATTTTTCTACTCCCTTATGTGACAAGTTGTTGCAGAACATCTCATTGGAGTGAAGCGGGTATGATTATTTTGTTGCCTTTCAGAAGGACACCGTCTTGGATCCCAACTTCTTCCCTAAATTCCAACATGGGAGTAAGCAACTGGGCCAACTGGACCGATCAGATGGCCATCCGGTCATCACAGTGTTGATAGGCTCTCTTTGAGTTGAATCCTTCATGGTTTCCAGCTTAATGTTTTGTAGGCATGTTGGTGATGCACTTAGGTGAATGTTCATTATGTGGATGTAAGGTCGATGCCTTCAATTTGATTGCCTCGTCTGGGTGACCCTTTGACAAACAGTCAGCTATGTGAACTGGTCTACCTGGGCTGTATAATAATACTCTTGAATCGTAAGCAGCATCCTTGCCAGTCTTGGAGGTACTTGTACCAGGTTCTTGAGTGCGATTGATTCTAATGGCTTGTGGTCAGTCTGAATCGTCACTCTGTGACCCTAAACCAATTTTAATGAAATTTTCACTATTTATTAATTTTGCCATTTTTATGACAATAAAGCACCGTAGAAGTTAACAAGAAAACTCATTTTAGATATGGTGATTACATATTACGAAAATATCCCCTAGATTTTGATTTAAATAAATCACTTATCGGATTCACGATATTATATTTTTTTTACTTTTTCAAATTAATTTATTTTTACGTGAATAAGCTTTCGTCCGTGTTTGAATTATTTTAGTGTACTTTTGTTGGTGCACAACACATCCAGTCCCATAAGACTCCATTTTGTAAAACTATCGATTATTCTAGCATAGTTACACATCTCAAACGTGTTTATCTTCAGATTACATGCGTTGTACTAAACAGATTTTAAGTCGAAATAGTTCCTCATTAAATATTAGTTCTTGAAAAATGCAACAACAATATAAAACCATTTTTTTCGTCTATACAGTCTTGGAGGTGCTTGTACCAGGTTCTTGAGTGCGATTGATTCTAATGGCTTGTGGTCAATCTGAATCGTCACTCTGTGACCCCATACATAATGATGGAACCTTTCTAGGCCAAAAACTACAGCAAACATTTCCCTTTCAATATTTGAGTATCGTGTCTACCGCCCAGATAGTGTTTTGCTTGCAAAAGCAACTGCATGTCATTCTGCAAGAGGGCTGCACCGAGTCCAGAAGTAAAAGCATCAACTTGTATCATGAGTTGTGTCTTTGGATCAAAATACATCAGTACGGAAGATCTTTGGATTTCCTTTTTGATGCTGTCAAATGCTGCTTGTTGCTTAGATAGCCAAACAAAATCATTGTCATTGGACAACAGATCCTGTAGTAGCTTTTTGAAGGAGCTCATTGAGTGCTTGGTCATAGTCGCTACCATCTTCTTCAAAACCATACACCATTGTGTCATCAGAGATGGAGAGAACATTCTTAATGTTTCCAAAGTTCTCAAATATGTCTCGCTGGAATTCATCCTGGGCGCTCTTCACTTCCATTGAAAATTTATTAAACATGGCAGATAAATGTTCTCAATTTCTTTGATTTCTTGTTTAGTTGCATTTGCCAGTAATCGGATTTGACATCTATCGTTGTGAACCATGTTGCATCATGTTGCCTTGAGACCAGGTCTTCGAATGTGGGGGTCACAAAATGTGGTTACTGTATGGCCTTTTTCAAGTCTTTGGGGTCTAGATATAGCCTGACTGATCCATTGACTTTTGTAACACAGACGAATGAGTTGACCCATGAACTTAGTTTGGTCACTGGGGTTATGATGCCCTATTTACCAGCAAATCAAGATCAATTTTAAATTTGTCCTTTAATGCCACAGGGACTCGCCAGGGTGGGTGTACAACTGGCGCTATTGTTCGGTCCACATTTATCACATATTCTTCTGGCATACATACAATGCTGTCAAATACATCTGAAATTTTTTGGAGAATCTGTTCCCATACTCTGTGCTTCTCTCTTGAGATAGGTTCTTGTTTCGTACTATGGTTGATTTTAGACTGACATTCCTTTTGGATATTAAGTGGATTGTCTGTATTAATAGCGAAATTGAGAGTTACCAGGTCCAACATTCTGAAGGTTTGTAGACCAAGTAGAATCGGCCCCATAGCATTGAATGTTACACTAGTGAATCTGTCCTGATATCTTATTCCCAGGAGGCATGATACCGCTTGCTCTATCACAGAGCCTCCAAATGCAAACAGTCTCACTGGTGTTGTACCTTATCTAATTGGGCAACTCAGGCATTTTTGTAAGCCGCATCATGATATACTAGGGTGCTTGCTTTCTTCACCTGACCTTGTGTGTAACCTCCTGCAGGAGGTAAATAAAAATATGTTTCATTGTGATAGTGTGATGACTTGTATCATTTACTTTATGTTGACATAGATCAGCCACTTGAAACATGTTGGTACTGCCAGAGTATTGTGCACCCTAGAGACTCCATCCCAAAGGCCTTTCATATTTCCATTATGATATTCCTGATGATAACTCATTAGCTCACGATAGTCGGCATAGTTGTTTTCATCCTAGTATAACCCCGTCACCTCCACACCAATCTGATGGACTACAAATAAACAATTCTCAACTGAAGTAGTTTTATCACATTCAAAATTCATTAACACATCATAGTCCATTGTCCATCCTGGATGTGATCAACCAAATAATAAGAAAAATTTCAATAATAATAATACTAAAAAAAATTCAATATTTAACAAAACTTCAATGATAATTCTAAACAGAATTTCAATGATTATAAATCAAATTTCAATAATAATAAACAACATAATTAAATATTTAACAAAATTTCAATGATAATACTAAACAGAATTTCAATGAATATAAACCAAATTTCAATAATAATAAACAACATAATTAAATATTTAACAAAATTTCAATGATAATTAGCAAAATTTCAATCACAAATTTTCAACAATAATAAATAAAATTTAAATATTAATAATAATATAAAAATATTTCAATAAAAAAATTTAATTCTAATCTTGATAATTAGTAAATTTTCAGTAATAATAAATAAAATTTCAATACTAATAATAATATAAAAATATTTCAATAAAAAGAAAATTTTAATTCTAATCATGATAATTAGCAAATTTTCAATAATAATAACATTTCAATTCTAATAATAACAAACTTGATAGATAATGATAATACACTACCAATGAAGTAAATATAAGTAAAAAATGACTATTAATTCCACAAAAATTTTAATGAAATAAGAAACTAACATTTCTATAGTAATAATAAGCAAAATTTAAGTAAAACTATATAAAATTTAAATCTTCAGCAAAATTTCCCTAAAAATATATAAAATTTAAATCATAAGCAAAATTTCAGTAATAATATAAATTTTTTTCTCATAAGCCACATTTCCGTAATAATATATATAATGTAAATCCTGAGCTAAATTTCAGTAATAATGTATACAATTTAAATCATAAGCAAAATTTCAGTAATAATGTATATAATGTAAATCCTATGCAACATAACTGTAATAATATATACAATTTAAAGCATTAGCCACATTTCAGTAATAATATATACAATTTAAATCATGAGAAACATTTCGGTAATAGCAGATGAAATTTTAATCATAACCAACATTTAAGTAATAATATATACAATTTAAATCATGAGCAAAATTTCAGTAATAATTTATAAAATTTTAATCATGAGCAAAATTTCAGTAATAATTTATAAAATTTTAATCATGAGCAAAATTTCAGTAATAATTTATAAAATTTTAATCATGAGCAAAATTTCAGTAATAATATATACCATTTAAATCATGAGCTAAATTTTAGTAATTATATATACAATTTAAATCATAACCAACATTTAAGTAATAATATATGCAATTTAAATCATAACCAACATTTCAGTAATAATATATGCAATTTAAACCATGAGCAAAATTTCAGTAATAATATATACAATTTGAATTATGAGCAAAATTTCACTAATAATATATGCAATTTAAATCATGAGCTAAATTTCAGTAATAATGTATACAATTTAAATCATGAGCAAAATTTCAGTAATAATGTATACAATTTAAACTATGAGCTAAATTGCAGTAATAATATATCCAATTTAAATCATAAACTAAATTGCAGTAATAATATATCCAATTTAAATCATAAGCTAAATTTCAGTAATAATATATACAATTCAAATCATAAGCAAAATTTCAGTAATAATGTATAAAATTTAAATCATAACCAACATTTCTGTCATAATATATATTTTACATCATAAACACCGTTTCAGTCATAATATATATATTTTTAATAATAAGCAACTTTCAGTAATAATATATATAATTTATATCCAAAGCAACATTTTATAAATAATTACAGTAATAATATATGCAATTTAAATCATTAGAAATATTTCAGTAATAATATATGAAATTTAAATCATAAGCAATATTACAGTAATAGTATATGCAATTTAAATCATAAGCAACATTTCAGTAATAGTATATGCAATTTAAATCATAAGCAATATTTCAGTAAACATATATGGAATTTAAATCATGAGCAAAATTTCAGTAATAATATATACAATTTTAACCCTAACCAACATTTTAGTAATAATAGATGCAATTTTAATCATGAGCTTAATTTCAGTAATAATATATATAATTCAAATCATAAGCAAAATTTCAGTAACAATATATGCAATTTAAATCATCAGAAACATAGCTGTCATAATATATATAATTAGAATCATAAACAACATTTAAGTAATAAGATATACAATTTAAATGATGAGCTATTTTTCAGTAATAATGTATAACATTTAAAACATGACCTAACTGTAAGTAATAATATATGCAATTGCAATCATGAGCTAAATTGCAGTAATAATATATCCAATTTAAATCATGAGCTAAATTTCTGTAATCGTATATACAATTTAAATCATGAGCAACATTTCAGTAATAATATATGCAATTTAAATCATGAGAAATATATTAGTAATACTATATAAAATTCCAATCACAAGCAAAATTACAGTAATAACATATACAATTTAAAGCATAAGCAACATAGCTGTAATAATATATACAATTTAAATCATTAGCAAAATTTCAGTCATAATATATACAATTTAAATCATAAGCAAAATTTCAGTAATAACATATACAATTTAAAGCATAAGCAACATAGCTGTAATAATATATACAATTTAAATCATTAGCAAAATTTCAGTCATAATATATACAATTTAAATCATAAGCAAAATTTCAGTAATAATATATACACTTTAAATCATTAGAAAAAATTCAGTAATAATATATGCAATGTAAATCATAAGCAACATTTCAGTAATAATGTTTACAATTTAAATCATAAGCAAAATTATGGTAATAATATATGCAATTTAAATCAGTAGCAAAATTTCAGAAATAATACATACAATTTAAAACATTAGCTAAATTTCAGTAATAATATATGCAATTTAAATCATAAGCAAACTGTCAGTCATAATATATGCAATTTAAATCATAAGCTAAAGTACAGTAATTATATATGCAATTTAAATCATGACCAACATTTCAGTAATAATGTATAAAATTGAAATCATAAGCAACATTTCAGTCATAATATATATTTTAAATCATAGGCAACATTTCAGTCAAAATATATATTTTAAATCATAAGCAAAATTTCAGTAATAACATATACAATAAAAATCATAAGCCACATAGCTGTAATAATATATACAATTTTAATCATTAGCAAAATTTCAGTAACATAAAATTTACATCATAAGCAACATTTCACTCATAATATATTTTAGATCATAAGCAACTTTCAGTAATAATATATGCAATTTTAATCATAAGGAACATTTTAGTAGTAATATATGCAATTTGAATCATAAGCAACATTTTAGTAAAAATATACACAATTTTAGTCATAAGCAAAATTTCAGTAACAGTAATAGACTAAATTTTAGTAATGAATAACATTTCAGTAATAATAATAATTATAAACATATTTTTATTACTGATCATAATGAAAATAAATTTAATAATAGCAATCAAAGTTTTATTATAATGATAAAAAATTAATACATAATAATACTACACAAATAGTAGTAATAAACGAAATTTCAATAATAATAAACGAAATTTCAATAATAATAAACGAAATTTCCATAATAATAAACAAAATTTCAATAATAATAAACGAAATTTCAGTAATCATAAAGTAATCATAAACGAAATTTCAATAATAATAAAAGAAATTTCAATAATAAACAACAAAATTTCAATAATAATAAACGAAATTTCAGTAATAATAAACGAAATTTCAATAATAAACAACAAAATTTCAATAATAATAAACGAAATTTCAATAATAATAAACGAAATTTCAATAATAAACAACAAAATTTCAATAATAATAAACGAAATTTCAATAATAATAAACGAAATTTCAGTAATCATAAAGTAATCATAAACGAAATTTCAATAATAATAAACGAAATTTCAATAATAATAAACGAAATTTCAATAATAAACAAAGTTTCAATAACAATAAAAAAAATTTCAACAATAATAAACAAAATTTCAAGAATTATGATACATAAAATTTAAATAATGATAGTTCACAAAATTTCTGTGATAATAAACAAAATTTCTATAATAATAAACAAAATTTTTATAATAATAAACAAAATTTCTAGAATAATAAACAAAATTTTAACAATAATAAAAAAAAGTTTGATTACAAAAAAGGCATGAGGTGTCATTAAAAATGTAATAAAACATTTACACGAGAAACTATATTTCCATGTGAATATTTCCTTTTGTATACACAATTACAATTTCATCTCAAAATTTATAACTGTAGAATATTACTATGATAATTGTACATATTATTGAACATGAATGACAATAATTTTGCTTATTGAAACATAGTTTGGTTTTATATTAAATGTTTTTATTTGTATTAATATCGTTTCTTCTTTATTTACAGATTCATACTATTATTGAAAAGGATCATTTTCAAATCTGACAAACAAGGAATAAAAATGTTGAATCAGCATTTAAGAGATAGAGAGGAATAAAATGGAACACTAAAATATCTATGTATGCTATACAAAGTGTTAGGCGCAATATGGTGCTCCTTGATTTCTGAGAAATTCGACTGATGTAAAATGAAACGAAAAAGAGACAAACCGTATACTTGTAAAGTTTGTAGGATTGCATGTTCACGTAAAGACACTCTGAAAACCCACATGCGAACACACACAGGAGAAAAACCATATTCTTGTAAAGTTTGTGGAACTGCATTTTCACAGAATGCCACTTTGCATCAACACATGCGAACACACACAGGAGAAAAACCATATTCTTGTAAAGTTTGTGGAACTGCATTTTCACAGAATGCCACTTTGCATCAACACATGCGAACACACACAGGAGAAAAACCATATTCTTGTGAAGTTTGTGGAACTGCATTTTCACTTAAACACACTTTGCAGAAGCACATGCGAACACATACAGGAGAAAAACTATATTCTTGTAAAGTTTGTGGAACTGCATTTTCACATAAATGCACTTTGCAGAACCACATGCGAAAACACACAGGAGAACAACCATATTCTTGTGAAGTTTGTGGATCTGCATTTTCACAGAAATATAGTTTACAGAAACACATGCGAAAACATACAGGAGAACAATCATATTCTTGTGAAGTTTGTGGAACTGCATTTTCACGGAATGCCCACTTGCATGAACACATGCGAATACATACAGGAGAACAACCATATTCTTGTGAAGTTTGTGGAACTGCATTTTCACGGAAACGCACTTGGCAGAACCACATGCGAACACACACAGGAGAAAAACCATATTCTTGTAAAGTTTGTGGAACTGCATTTTCACAGAATGCCCATTTGCATCAACACATGCGAACACACACAGGAGAAAAACCATATTCTTGTAAAGTTTGTGGAACTGCATTTTCACAGAATGCCACTTTGCATCAACACATGCGAACACACACAGGAGAAAAACCATATTCTTGTGAAGTTTGTGGAACTGCATTTTCACGTAAACACACTTTGCAGAAGCACATGCGAACACATACAGGAGAAAAACTATATTCTTGTAAAGTTTGTGGAACTGCATTTTCACATAAATGCACTTTGCAGAACCACATGCGAAAACACACAGGAGAACAACCATATTCTTGTGAAGTTTGTGGATCTGCATTTTCACAGAAATGTAGTTTACAGAAGCACATGCGAAAACATACAGGAGAACAATCATATTCTTGTGAAGTTCGTGGAACTGCATTTTCACAGAATGCCCATTTGCATGAACACATGCGAATACATACAGGAGAACAACCATATTCTTGTGAAGTTTGTGGAACTGCATTTTCACGGAAACGCACTTGGCAGAACCACATGCGAACACACACAGGAGAAAAACCATATTCTTGTAAAGTTTGTGGAACTGCATTTTCACAGAATGCCCATTTGCAGAAACACATGCAAACACATACAGTAGAAATGGAGTGTGCAGGTACCTCCACTGGACTATCTGTAAGAAACTGAATATCAGATGTAGCAGCAGGCACTGGGAACATCTACCTGAGAGAACTGTGGGGAATGAGACATACACCATCCATTATGACCATGAAATCCCCACAGCTACCTATCTGGAAAACGCAGCTGTCAAACCTGATATTGTAATATGGAACAAGAGAGAGAGAGTGGCAACTTTGGTTGAGGTCAGTGTCCTTAATGATGGGGGCCTAAATAGAGCTGAAATGGAGAAAATAACAAAATATCAGGGTCTAATGTATGATATGAAAAGAAACTGGAACCTCAAAGAGATCTCTATCATTCCAGTTATCATAGGAGCCACTGGACTCATGAAGAAGAACTTGAAAAAGTATTTAGCATATATATCTGGTGAACCAAGTGCAAGAGAAATCCAAACAACTGCACTCAAGGAACAGCCAGAATCCTGAAAAGAGCTCTTGGTTGGAGTCTGTGAATAGCGGGTGATCGTATGGCATTTGGAAGAATGCCCCGTCCCCAGCAAATGAATGAAAAGAAAAATTTTAAAAAAGAGAGAACAACCATATTCTTGTAAAGTTTGTGGAACTGCATTTTCACGGAAAGGCACTTTGCAGAACCACATGCGAATACACACAGGAGAAAAACCATATTCTTGTAAAGTTTGTAGAACTGCATTTTCATAAAAAGTTAATTTGCATCAACACATGCGAACACACAGTGTAGCAGCAAGTCCTGGGAGCATATACCAGAAATAACAGGTGGAAATAAGTCATACACCATTTACTATGACTATTCAATTCCTACAAAAAATACCGAAGGAAATGGAGCTATTAAACTTGACATAGTGATCTTGGGAAACGAATGAGAAAGTAGACTCTTGTTGGAACCATGATGCTGGCTTAAACATAGCTGAGCAGAAGATAACGAAATACCAAGGTCTTATGTACAACATCAAAAGAAACTGGAATCTTAGGAAGATCTCTGTCATTCCAGTAGTTATAGGACCATCCGAACTCATTAAAAAGAATTTCATGAACTACTTGGCGAATATACCGGGTGTACCAAGCGCAAGAGAGATACAAACAATTGCGCTTAACGAGATAGTTTTAATCTTAAGAAGATCTCTTGGTTAGTCTCTGAAATAGTGTGTGAATGTCTGGCATCCAGTAGAATGCCCCATCCACAAAAAAAACGATTATTAAATTGAAAAAAAAGACAATGAAATTGTTTGATGTGACATAGTTATATGGCACAAGATAGGTAGATTAGCATCTCACGTTGAAGTCAGTGCTCCTAATTATTCTGGCTTAAACAGAGCTGATAAAAAGACAAGTAAATACCAAGGTCTAATGTACAACATGAAAAGAAAAGAATTTCACGAACTATCTTCTAAATATACCAGGTGAATCGATTGCAGGAGAGATTTTAACAATTACGCATAAAGGGATTGTTAGAATCATAAAAAGATCTCTTGGTTTGAGTCTCTGAAATATCAGGTGAATGTCTGGCATTCAGTAGAATGTCCCATCCCCAGCAAAAACAAAAACATAAAAAGATGAAATTTGATGAAGTGCATTTTTGCAGAAACAAACCAATGAAACAATGAAAATGTTAAACATTTTTTTAATTCCTTTAAAAGAAATTTTTGAAAAATAAAAAATAGAAATTTTTTTAAAATAGAAAATAATTTCTTATATTATCTCGTACAGTCTCAGAAGTCCATCTCCTCTGTTATATCTCATCTTTTCAGAGTAAGAATAAGTTTATTGCATATTCATGAAAATGTGGCGATTTAGATGACACCCCCCAAACAAACAAAAGTTAATGTTGCTATATAATGTTAAACATATTTTAAGTGACCTTGAAAAATTAAAAAAAAAACGATTATATCGAAAAATAAGATTTCTCAAGTCGATTACATGCCGATAATCAGTTCTAAGGGACACTCTTCTGGAAGTTGAATGGTCTAGTCCTATATCCGATACTTAGATTATAATAAAGAATTACCTAAGCTTCTTTTTTTTTGAAATGAACATAGTTCATCCCACTGTAGACGTAAGGGACTACTGAGGATTAGGGTAAAAGTTTTGGGGTCATCCTAAATTGGGAGCTGTGCAGTGAGATGCTTGTTTACATTAGTCTTATCTGGTAATGTTTGACCGAACGAGAACAATATACCATCGTCGATTAAGCCATATAAAAAGTTAATTCCTAGAAAAGCCAAGTTGCTGGCCTTGCTAATCAAACTCATAAATTTCTTCACAGTTTCCCAAATTCAAAAGATGCAAATAAACAAAGGAGAATAAATATTTTGTTGTTAAATCAAATGCAGGTGAACATTGCAGAAAACGCGATTTCTTTTCTTCAAAAGATGAAAAATTTAAGTTCCCCACACAAACATTTATTAGTACAAAAATGCCAAAAACCTAGACTCAGCATTGAAATACACCTGCTGCTTGATCACTGGCTGCTTGAAGCCAACCAACTTGAACAACCTGCATCTTCTCCCTGGTATTGCCCCTTCAGATCTGAGACGGGAAGTTGGCAGCCGAGTAGAGATCACAAAGGCTATCAGTGATGAACAGCATCTCCTTCATGGACGTGAACCAACAGTCCAACTACTGAAGTCAAAGAGAAGCTTCCTCAGCAATGTCGAACCCCTATCAACATCTCAAAAAGAGACCAGACTACAGCTGTTGACCAGACGGCTACAAGATGGCTCCCCTCATACTGACATGGGAATCCCTGCTTCTGAGGAACTCCCTTCCAGTAGAAAACACTAAACCGCCTGAGAATTGGAATGGGCGATCAAAAGTTGCTATAAGAAGATGGGGCTACAAAACTGAGCCAAGCATCTGTAAATGTGGAGAGGAAGACCATGCGATGCAACACTGTCTGGTCTGCCCCCTACAGCCCAACCGGTGTAGCTTGAAAGATCTAGAAGAGTACAACACTATTGCAAAGGACTACATAAACAAGTGGGAAACTCATATGATCACATGCTTCAAAGACACGTAAAAAAATAGAAAAATATACTTTTGGCAAGTAAGCTACACAGAAACGTATATGCTTATTTCCTGAGAGAAATCCTAAAATTAATTATGGAAGAAAAATGTTCTTCCCCATTGTTCACATTAATATTCATATAAAATAAATTTTTATTTTTAAAATTTTTCCAGTTTTAGATGTTTTATTTATTTATTTCTGATTTTTTTCTTTTAAATTCACCGATTGTGATGTTATTTGATATGAATATTAGTGCAAACATTGATGAAGCATAATTTTATCCAGTCATTTTAAACACGCCATTTTAAACACGTCATTTTAGTCACAATTTGTTAAAAAAATGGATCGACTGATGAAGCATAATTTTATCCCCTCATTTAAAAATAGATCGACCTATTTCTCATGTTGTTTTTAATTCAGCGTTTGAGATGATATAGATGGAATTATCTCATGTATTTTTATTTGATATCAGTATTTGATACTTGTTTAGCAAACAAATGCTCTTCTCAACAGCAACAGACCTCATTTATTAAGAACTCTTTTAATGTTCTTCAATAGAAGATTACTATTCTCAAATGGAGGTAGCATTTCAGGCAACTCCCCAACCACTATTAAAGTCCTTTCTTATTAGTGAATCGGACCAGGGCCGGAAAAAAAGACAAGATGCTCATATCAGGAACCACCTCGATGTGTACTGCCCTTACACTTAAGCAAGTGAACAGCAACAGGTACATTTTTCTCTCCGTGTTCCCTTTCTTCACCCAAAAATGTCCCGTGAAGTCAACCCCTGTATTCATATAAGGCACCTCGAATTCGACACAAGGGAGTGGTAGGCTGGCTACGTTATCTGGCAGTACATGTCTAGAATTGTATTTCTTGCACTTGGTACATGATGTTAAGGCACCCTTGACTGCCTGCCTTCCCTGAGGAACTTAATAGCATCAACGTCTCAACTCAGCCAAAGTTGACCCTACACCAAGATGGGAACACTTGTTATGGCAGTCCAAGATGACAAGTCGGGTAAAATGATGGTTCTTGCCCAGCATCAGGGGATTCTTGACTTCATAAGTAAAATGAGACGACCTGTCCAGACGTCCACTAGAGCGGATCAGCCCCTCCTGATCCAGAAAGAGATCAAGCACATAGACATGATTGGGTGCAGACTTTCCAATGGGATCCTGGAGGTAATCCAACTCCCTAGCAAATTCCTGCTGCTGGGAGATTTTTACCAAATAAAGTGCAGCTTTCCTGTCGTAATCTTCATCCCTTTTCCTTGTGAAGTTGATGAATCTGAACACCAAGGAGGTTACTTGTAACAAGCGAGTAAATGTTGAGAACTGCTGCAAAGAGACTATAGAAGGACACTCTTCCGTCGTAACCACAGTGAAACTTGCCAAGGAACGGGCGATCTGCTGGCACTGATCATCAAGGCAGGGTAAGTCCTGCTCTGGCCATGGGAAGACACCGCTACGCAACCAAGAGGGACCATGATACCAAAATTCGAGGTTGCACTTGAACTTCTTTAAGGTTAATCCTCTGGTGACTAGGTCTGCAGGATTCTCAGTGGTTGAGACATACCTGGTATCACAAGCAAGGCTAATCTGCAAAATATCCTGAAGCCTATTCCTCGCAAAAATACTTTTGTTTCCCAGGGTTTGTGACAAAATGCACGACAGCACTACTTGGGCCTCCGTTGCTACACACACCCTGGAAGGAGGGACGCCCTTGCATTCATTCAAGATGGTTGGCAGACACTTCAGGGCAAGAAAAACAGCCATCAGTTCCAACGTGGGTAACGTCTTATTTTTTACCGGTGCAACCTTAGCGTTGGCAAAAATCAAGGAAGATCTCTGGTCCTGCACATAGTAGGCAGCAAATCCGTATGCTTCCTTTGAGGCATCACAAAATAGATATAATTCTCCAGATCGGCTCCCATTGCGGGCCTGTCTGCTGAAATGCATATTACTCAATCCCAAGCGGCTCTTCCAAGATGATTGAAATTCAAGAGAGACTTGATCATCCCAGTCAAAACCCTGCTTCCATAACTCTCCCACCAAAACCCGACTTCTTATGGTCACCGGTAGACAGAGGGACAAAGGATCAAACACCCTTGCCGACTCGGAAAGGATACGCCTTTTGGTAGATGCACTTGAATCACATCTAACAGGAGCAATGCACAGCTCCTCCGAAAGAGGATCGTACCTGTACCCAAGCACCATCTTCCATATAGCGGCATGAGCACTCAACATACCGTCGTTTCTCATCTCCTCCCTAAGGCTGTCACAGTTGGAGATGCATGACTGCACTACAAATCCGCCCTCTTTCAGACGCTTCCTGACCTGTGAATAAAGTTTTGCAAGCTTCAAAGGGTCAGACTCAGTCACCACAAGTTTGTCAACATAAAATTTTTCCTCCATCGATGCTCGACATTCGTCTAGGGGGTACTGGGCTTCATGAAACCTCAGGATACTTCCCAGTATAAAGGGGCTGGAGGTGAACCCAAATATCAGGGTCGAATAGCGGAAACATCGAAGACAGTCACCATCCTAAACAAAAAAACAAAACCTGTTTCTGTCTGCCTCAAGGGCAAGACAAACCATCAAGAACGCCTTCCTGATATCCGTGAGCAAGACAAAATCATTCGATCTGAATGACACCAGCAAGTCCAACATATTCCCCGTCATATTCACACTGCAGTAAGCAGCCTTGTTAAGCAAAGTCGAGGTTGAAAATCCGAAACAACCTGGAAAAAGGCATCTCGGGGGGTAGTGGATTTTCTGCATTTAGAGAAAATTACACGTGGATTCTTCGATAAATTCCTAGCGAAGGACCAGGCACTCCAACACCTTTAATTTGCAGGCATTTGATTGCCTCACTGGTATCTCGCAGTAAGACAGACAGAGATGGAATTCTACTTCCACATAATAGAATCAGCTCTCCTCTCAACTCTCTTGGAAAATTCAAGAACAGAAGTTTGGACATTTGTCAGGCTCCTGCCGAATCATCTTCAGATAAGTCGCAAGAAAGTGAGTGGGCCAACTCTTCCAAGATCGAAGCAGTCCTGCTAATGATCCCCCAAGATCTGCATAAGAACTCTCCCTTTTGATAGAGAAATCGATGATATCTAAGAAAATCTTGTCAATGATGTCATCTAGATATTCCTTTTTTAATACGGAGAGCGCCTGCTGATAATTTGCATTGACACAACTCAAGTGATTAATCAACAGCAGAGGTCTCTCAGACAAGGAGCATTTTAAGAAATTCAATTTCTCCGCATCGTTTGTCAGGAAGTAATGTCGCGTTTTTATTTTTTTTCGCAAAATGTCGAAAAAAAAAAATCATAGGTAACCAAGAGTGAAGCTAGCTGAAAGGTGAGGTTGCGAAAAAAATAAAAACTTCCTTCGCGACCTCCTTAGGTTTAATAACTTCTGTAGTTTGGTGACAAATTGACGAGTAACGCTCTTCAGTAGTGAGGAAGGTTTATATAACAACTGAACGCCATCCCCTACTGATATAAATTCTCTGCGACAACTGTCTTCTTAGATGTTGGAAGAACATTCTCAGTCGCCAGCAGCCACACTCTGGTAAGTCCCCGCTACTCCTATTTTCCACAAAATAAAAAGCATAAAATACTTAGATTGGTGAAAAAAAAAAAATTGGGGGGGGGGGGGGACGGACGTATTTTATAAAATATATATGAAGAGTGATCCCCCCTATAAAATCTAAAAAAAAAATTTTTAATAAAATTTTTGATTGCAGATATTTCTTAAGGCTACTTACATGTAATTTGTGGCAGAAGGGAGTTTGGGGGAGGACTTCTGGCTTCCGCTGAAAAAAATCGTGTATGAATGCCTGAAAGTGAAACAACAATTTTTTTTATTCATATTAATTTGAGACTTTTCTTTCATCATATTCAAATAATTAACATAATACAGACTATTTGAAAAATTATTTATTTCATTGTTTTCAAAACTTTAAAAAAAAATTTCAGTAAAAAAAAATAAACAAAATAGAATAATATTTTTTTATTCAAGAAATAATGTTTTTTTTTTCAACTAATAGTGAAAATATGTGTTTTTCCAAAAATACGTGAAATGTTTTTTTGGAAATATTTAGTGTAAATAATGTATTTTGGGAAATAGGGTTAAGGTTAGGGTTAAATGTCTAATTACAGAAATCATTTTGCTTTATTATTGTTCGCTTTATTGATTTTTTGGATAAAAACTTCTATTTCTATATCACTTCCGGTGGCACTGAAAACAAATACGTTCTGATTCAAACCTAAACTGAAGAAGTGCCAAATTAATAATAAAAAAAATTATTATGAGGTGTAAAAACAATGCATTTTAGACGTTAAATCAAATACGGATAAAAAAAATCAATTAAATTTTTAAAAATGTTTTGAAAACAATCAAATAAAAATCAAATAAATTAGTTTTCAAATAATCTGTATTATGTTAATTATTTGAATATGATGAAAGAAAAGTCTCAAATTAATATGAATAAAAAAAATTGTTGTATCACTTTCAGGCATCCATACACGATTTTTTCACCGGAAGCCAGAAGTCCTCCCCAAAATTCCCTTTTCCCTAATTTGCTCTAAAAAGTAGAATCTTAATATATTTTTTGGGGGTGGGGGTGGGGCAGTGGCCAAGAAGTTGGTGCTCAATTTACGTTAAAATTATATAGGACAGTGATCCCCCCTCTAAACTTTAAAATAATAAAAATTATTTATTTTTTCTTTGCGGATATTTTTTAAGCCTGTTCACATGTAATTTGCTCAAAAAAGTAGAATTTAAATTTTTTAGGTGGAAACTACGGTGGGTGTGTTTCTGTAAATTTACCAAATATTTTTTTAGCATTTCGTGTATAAATTTAACGCAACTGATCGCCCATTTATAGACCATTATAGCTTTTTAGAGCATTACAAAAAATTCTTTTGCTATGAGAGATAAATTATTGGCGTGCTTTTTTGTAGGGGGGGGGGGTCATCTAAACTTTTTTTCATTTTCGCCAAGTTTTCGTAATTGCCTAAAAAAAGTAGAATCTCATTTATTTAAGGGGACGTGGGTTATTTAATTGAATATGTTAATTTACAAAATAACCAAAATAATTTATTCAATAAGGAATAATTAAAAATTAAATTTAAAATAAAAATACGAAAATAAAGTTAGTTAAGCGAACAGTATTAATTTTCCCTCGTGAAATTTACAAGTAGTTTTTACAGTTCGTAAAGGTAAGTTTTTCTAAATTCTTTCTTTAATTTTGTCTTACAAATAATAAGTTTCTTTTGTTCAAAATTAACTTTAGCTTATTACCTTACAAGTACAACCAAATTTAGCTTTTTCGGGGCGGTTATTTCATACCTAAATCAGACCGGCAAAGTCTGGGTTATGCTAGAATTCGATAAAAAAAAATGTGTATAGACGATAAAAATGATTTTATATTGTTGTTGCATTTTTCAAAAAATAATATTTAATGAGGAACTATTTCGACTTAAAATCTGTTTAGTACAACGCATGTAATCTGAAGATAAACCCGTTTGAAATGTGTAACTATGCTAGAATAATCGATAGTTTTACAAAATGGAGTCTTACGGGACTGGAAGTGTTGTGCACGGACAAAAGCACACTAAAATAATTCAAACACGGACAAAAGCTTATTCACGTAAAAAAAAATTAAATTTTAAAAATTAAAAAATCTTTTAACATTTTTTTTTTTACAATTTTCAATAACTCTGTTTTTATTGATAATTTCTTTTTTCAATTTTAAACATTATTTTCCGGTACTTTATAAATACTGCATTCTTTTAAAGATTACATCATAAAAAACATTAACCCTAAGTCTGGGTGGTAATAAAAAAAAAAATTTAAGAAAAAAAATATAGTGTTCCGTTAAAAGTGCTATTTTTTATAAATCGATATTTTTATCGTACAGAAATTGGAAGGAAAACATGGCGGCGTCTCGTCCAAAATTTGCAGCCTCGTTTTCGCTGATTTTTTTTTTACTGGGACTCATATTCAAAGCACAATTTTTTATTTTTCAGCCCAGCAAAAAAACAAAACTACATTTTAAGCAAAAGGAATAAAATAATTTTCTCTTTATTTGCATGTCATTGTGCTTTTATTTACATATTATTTTCATTCGTCACACCGTAATGTTTTTTTTTCTTTCATAAAAGTTCATGTAAATATGTTTAAATTTCTTTGTTGTTTCTTTAAAAAATCACCTACCCTAACCCTAAACCCAGCCGTAACCCTAAACACTAACTCGAGCCCTAACCCTTAGTTTGTGGGTTATTGTAAAAGATTTCCAAAATTAGAATGGAAAATGTTATCAAAACAGCGAAAAGCCCGTTAAAAGTGAAGATTCAATAAAACATGTTTAAAAATCGCTGGAAAAGTAAATATCAGTTTTCTGGAACTGTTTCAAAGATAATTATTAAATTAAAGTCTTAAGAGAATGAATTAAAAACGAATGTACCTCTTTTTTTTTTTTTTACTATAAATTGCTTAATTATTTAAAAAAAACAAGTGAAAGTTAGCTAAAACATGTCTGAAGCCAGTGTTGTAAATGTAAACAGACCCTACGACTACAAAATCTCAAAGTATGGAAGGCTCAAACTGCCGTAATAGTTTTTATTTTTTACATTACGAACTGCGTCAATTTTATTAATTTTACATGATGATTGATTAAAATATTGAACAATTACATTACTCGATTTATTCTTTAAGAATTAATGGAATTTTAAATTAAAATTCTTAAAGAATAAATAACTAATTTAATGTTACGACACATGTAAGAATTTCTTACATCTGTCGTAACGATAAATAACATTAATTCTTTTAAAATAAAGCTAATAGTATTTTTTAATTTTAAGTGTGATAAAGTAAATTAAAGTCAATGACTACACTGACAATATTCATTGAAAAAAAAGTTAAAACATTAAAAATTATTTGTTAATAAGTAAATAGAATTCAATTTTTATCTACCCTCTGACAAAGGCAAGGAATTCTGCATCATCTCCCAAGAATCTTACAACACTCTCGCCCTTGAACACCTCAGCAATATCACCCTATACACACCCGCCAATAACACCTCAGCAATATCACCCTATACACACCCGCCAATAACACCTCAGCTACCTAAATACAGACCACTATCAATAATGCTGGGTCCCAAATTTGTATTAGACGGAATCTTCCCCAAAAACACAGGCTCAACTTCACCACTCCCCACCTTTTATCACCTGATCAAAACACACCCAACTAGCAACCACACACAGATCAGACCCATAGTCTCCAGTACTGAGGGACCCCTTTATAAGATCTCCTGGCTCCTCTCTCAATTACTCAAACCCCTACTCCCTACCTTTCCTGCACATGTCAGCAGCTCTGACCAAGTGTTAAAAAGATTGAACTTACTTCAATCCCAACAGCTATGCCTCAACAATTACATTTTTAGCCTTGACATTGTCTCACTTTATACTTCCATACCCGCACACCCTGCTATCAATCTCATGATCAACCACCTCCTTTAATAACCTCGACTGTTACCCCCACTGATATACACTAACGCCTACATATCATCATCAACAATACCTATTTCACATTCCAGCAAAACATATACAAACAAGTTTCTGGCTTTCCCATGGGCTCCAGTCTTTCTGGCCTCCTAGCCATTTCTTACATGGACCGACTTGAGCAACAAGCTCTAAGCACCTGCCACTCCTACATATTCTTCACGAGATACATTGACGATATTGTTATCCTCACATCATCCTGTGATGAAGCCACCACTATTTTCAACACATTCAATAATACTGACCCCCACCTACAGTTTACTATCGAACACCTCAAGCTCACTCTCACTCTTAGATTTCAATCTTAGTATCTCTGAGGATGGATCAATACACACTACCTTTTACAGAAAACCTGCCTGCAGAAAACTCTTCATCTGCTTTAAATCCGCCTTACCCCTTTAAACAAAATTAAGTTATGCACACACGGAGATCGCTCGTATACAAAGTAAATGCTCCTCTGTGAAATAGTGATTTCAGCCGACGCAATCTGCTCTTTTAGGGCGCACCAATATGCATCAAGGAGATCAGGCCCTACGTAGAAACAAGTGGAGATCTAGGAACTAGTACATATTTCGACTGTCCAGGCCTCGGCCGGTGTGGGCGCCGAGGAGTCTGAGAGCGGTTCTTGGATTGTCAGTGGTAATTACCGCTACACAATGAATCACATTTTCCATATGCCTAACAGGCCCTGTTAATCGCGAATACTAAGGGTGTTACGTGTCAGAAGCAATTAACCACGCACAGGGCCAGTGGAATGTCGCTGGGGTCTTAATGACTGATGGTGTGGACATCAACAGGGGAGGAGAGCCAATAGGGGCTTTGTCATGATAAGAGATGGGGGTCCAATAGAGAAAGAGAGGCTAATGTTTTCTTTGGTGTAGATAAGATCTAAAGAGAAACTTAAGCGAAGAATTTCGATTGTCGTACCACCCAACAAGAGAGAGAGAGTATGAGCTGGACGTTTTTCGTTTTGTTGTGGAAACGAGAAGACAGAAAACCGGGAGTTAGAAATTGGGATTCGCAAAACACAGACGTGCCCAAGCTGGAGCTGAAGCATGGACCAGCCAGGCGGAAGGTCGCGCGAAAGGCCCCTTGTTTGAATGGCGTTGACCGTGCTGTTCCGACACACACCGTTTTCAGTAGATAAGTTACAACTTAATTAACAACTTGGAAATAGTAAAGGGAGTTTCGCACACGCACACAGATAGTTTAGTAAACAAAGCAGTTATCGAAAAACAGACATGAGTTAAAGTTTAAAACCAACCGTTCATCTTGTTAAAGAATTATTGCTTATGAAAAGACCTAACCGCGTTTGTTGACTTATTTCTGTTGTCGATTTGTTCTGCTTGTGTGACATTGCCTTCACTGCGGACCAGCGAAGCAAACATCCGAGCCTAGAGGAGATACGACCGACACATCTTGGAATTCACTGCCACTATAGACGACATCACGAGCCAAAGAAAGGGTGTTCACAGTCAGGAAGGATTTCTACGCCGAGGACGGTTCTCATTACATTTGATGCCGTCGCCAGGAAGGAGTGTGTGGGACCGCGTTATACCTCTACTACTGATAAAACAACACACACTAAGGCCTTCCACCAGACACTCTTAACTAATGGATTCTCCCTTCTACCATAACCAGCCTCAGTAACACAAAAAAACGCAGACACAACCCCCTTACAAACACCTGTTGCTTCAAACTCCCTTTCTTTAGCGATAGCATTACATCCACGATCCACAAAACAATACGTTGTGAGAACCTTGATATTCAACTCACCTACACAGGCACTACCCTTCGACAACACCTAACTAAAAAAAAACAGTAACCACACTTCTGAACCCTGCTTCCTAGCCAATTGCTCCATTCCCAACTCTGGGCTCTGCTTTCGCACTCACACAGTTTACAGACTACAATATGTTAAGTGCCAGAATTTCTACATCGGTAGCACTTTTAGGCCCCTGCACCAATGCGTCAAGGAACACTTATACACTCGCATTTCTTCTTTCTATAAACACATATTTTCATGTGGCAACACACAACGCATTATCGATGTCCGTATCATTGCCTCAGTTAGAAACATCGTTAATCTTAGAATATCGGAAGCTATTCTTATCTCTAAACATTGACCCTCTTTAAATAGCAGATCCAAGCTTTGTTCGCCCTTCATTCTTTAAACCCACTCCTCTTCCTAGATCATTTTAACTCTAATAACCTTGGACCATGCTTTATACTCCTTGCTCCTTTGTCCCTACACGTTTGAAAGGTGTAAATATGCTAGAATAATCGATAGTTTTACAAAATGGAGTCTTACAGGACTAGAAGTGTTGTGCACCAACAAAAGTACACTAAAATAATTCAAACATGGACAAAAGCTTATTCAGGTAAAAATAAATTAATTACAAAAATTAAAAAAAATATAATATCGGGAATCCGATAAGTGATTTATTTAAATCAAAATCTAGGGGATATTTTCGTAATATATAATCACTATATCTAAAATGAGTTTTCTTGTTAACTTCTACGGTGCTTTATTTTCATAAAAATGGAAAAAAATAATAAATAGTAAAAATTTCATTACAATTGGTTTATTTCCTGAATTTAAATGAAGGAAAGTGTTGTGTTGTTGTCGATCGAGGATAGCTTGGATCAAAAAACAAGCAGAGACGGAAAGTAAATGTATGCATACTTTATTTATGTGCACCACCATTACAAGAGGGGACAGTCTAAGGGCAAATAATTATTGGAAGTTCCAAAGGTGAATGAACATCGCATGTGATGACGTACAGATACATCTCTCTTCTTTAAGTTAAACAATGAGGGTATGATTTTTTTAAAGAATTACAAATCCAGTCTTTGTGGTATTTTGGGGGGACGTCCAGAGCAATTTTATTTGGATATGGCCTTGAAGTTGTGAGCAGAGCTTATGCATTGTGCACTGGTGTAGGGTATGTAGGTGCTGATTGGCTGCTCGTGCAGTGTTGGCTACAAAGAGAGATCGCACCACAGTTTATCGGGTATACCTGCATCTAATCACTAATGGGTGGTGCATCAACTGTTAGTTGGTGGTTGTGTCTCTTATGTAGATTTTCGGTCAACTCCGCTTGTGTGCTTAAAGTTGAACTTCTCTGCCAGTTTCTCGGGCCTTCGGAAGTAGTTTCTTGCATACGCCAACCATCCTTTCTCCAAACCCATTCGGTTGAGGGTAATGTGGTGATGATGTTTTGTGCTTAAAGTTGAACTTCTCTGCAAAGTTGGCAAATTCCGTACTTGTGCCCATTGTCACTATAGACCACTTCAGGAACACCTTGTTCCTCAAATATTTGTTTCATCTGCTTGATCACTGCAGCAGATGTTGTTGACTGCATGCGTGGTACAAACGGACTCAAGATATATTAGTCTGCCACTAAAGGTATTAATCTCCTTCCATTGTGAAAAGATCTGTGCTGATATACTGATATGGGTAAGGAGAGGTTTCATGCTGAAGCAATGATTCCGATGGGGAACTTGGTTGATATTTCTAACATGTGGGGAATCTTGCAACCATGTCCTCAGTGTCCTAATTTATTCCTACTCAGTAGACGGCAGTTCTGGCTAGCAGCCGGATTTTTCTACTCCCTTATGTGACAAGTTGTTGCAGAACATCTCGTTGAAGTGAAGCGGGTATGATTATTTTGTAGCTTTTCAGTAGGACACCGTCTTGGATCCCAACTTCTTCCCTAAATTCCCGCATGGGAATAAGTAACTGGACCGCTCAGATGGCCATCCGGTCATCACAGTGTTGATAGGCTCTCTTAGAGTGGAATCCTTCATGGTTTCCAGCTTAATGTTTTGTAGGCGTGTTGGTGATGCACTTAGGTGAATGTTCATTATGTGGATGTAAGGTCGATGCCTTCAATTTGATTGCCTCGTCTGGGTGACCCTTTGACAAACAGTCAGCTATGTTAACTGGTCTACCTGGGCTGTATTTCATTGCAAAATAATACTCTTGAATCGTAAGCAGCATCCTTGCCAGTCTTGGAGGTGCTTGTACCAGGTACTTGAGTGCGATTGATTCTAATGGCTTGTGGTCAGTCTGAATCGTCACTCTGTGACCCCATACATAATGATGGAACCTTTCTACGCCAAAAACTACAGCAAACATCTCCCTTTCAATATTTGAGTATCGTGTCTCCCGCCCAGATAGAGTTTTGCTTGCAAAAGCAACTGCATGTCATTCTGCAAGAGGGCTGCACCGAGTCCAGAAGTAAAAGCATCAACTTGTATCATGAGTTGTGTCTTTGGATCAAAATACATCAGTACGGCAGATCTTTGGATTTCCTTTTTGATGCTGTCAAATGCTTAGATAGCCAAACAAAATCATTGTCATTGGACAACAGATCCTGTAGTAGCTTTTTGAAGGAGCTCATTGAGTGCTTGGTCATAGTCGCTACCATCTTCTTCAAAACCATACACCATTGTGTCATCGGAGATGGAGAGAACATTCTCAATGTTTCCAAAGTTCTCAAATATGTCTCGCTGGAATTCATCCTGGGCGCTCTTCACTTCCATTGAAAATTTATTAAACATGGCGGATAAATGTTCTCAATTTCTTTGATTTCTTGTTTAGTTGCATTTGCCAGTAATCGGATTTGACATCTATCGTCGTGAACCATTTTGCATCATGTAGCCTTGAGACCACGTCTCTGAATGTGGGGGTCACAAAATGTGGTTGCTGTATGGCCTTTTTCAAGTCTTCGGGATCTAGATATAGCCTGACTGATCCATTGACTTTTGTGACACAGACGAATGAGTTGACCCATGAACTTAGTTTGGTCACTGGGGTTATGATGCCCTCATTTACCAGTGAATCAAGATCGATTTTAAATTTGTTCCTTAATACCACAGGAAGTTGGTTTGGTCACTGGGGTTATGATGCCCTCATTTACCAGCAAATTAAGATCAATTTTAAATTTGTTCCTTAATACCACAGGAAGTTGGTTTGGTCACTGGGGTTATGATGCCCTCATTTACCAGCAAATTAAGATCAATTTTAAATTTGTTCCTTAATACCACAGGAAGTTGGTTTGGTCACTGGGGTTATGATGCCCTCATTTACCAGCAAATTAAGATCAATTTTAAATTTGTTCCTTAATACCACAGGAAGTTGGTTTGGTCACTGGGGTTATGATGCCTTCATTTACCAGCAAATCAAGATCAATTTTAAATTTGTTCCTTAATACCACAGGAAGTTGGTTTGGTCACTGGGGGTATGATGCCCTCATTTACCAGTGAATCAAGATCAATTTTAAATTTGTTCCTTAATACCACAGGAAGTTGGTTTGGTCACTGGGGTTATGATGCCCTCATTTACCAGCAAATTAAGATCAATTTTAAATTTGTTCCTTAATACCACAGGAAGTTGGTTTGGTCACTGGGGTTATGATGCCCTCATTTACCAGCAAATTAAGATCAATTTTAAATTTGTTCCTTAATACCACAGGAAGTTGGTTTGGTCACTGGGGTTATGATGCCCTCATTTACCAGCAAATTAAGATCAATTTTAAATTTGTTCCTTAATACCACAGGAAGTTGGTTTGGTCACTGGGGTTATGATGCCTTCATTTACCAGCAAATCAAGATCAATTTTAAATTTGTTCCTTAATACCACAGGAAGTTGGTTTGGTCACTGGGGGTATGATGCCCTCATTTACCAGTGAATCAAGATCAATTTTAAATTTGTTCCTTAATACCACAGGAAGTTGGTTTGGTCACTGGGGTTATGATGCCCTCATTTACCAGTGAATCAAGATCAATTTTAAATTTGTTCCTTAATACCACAGGAAGTTGGTTTGGTCACTGGGGTTATCATGCCCTCATTTACCAGCAAATTAAGATCAATTTTAAATTTGTTCCTTAATACCACAGGAAGTTGGTTTGGTCACTGGGGTTATGATGCCTTCATTTACCAGCAAATCAAGATCAATTTTAAATTTGTTCCTTAATACCACAGGAAGTTGGTTTGGTCACTGGGGGTATGATGCCCTCATTTACCAGTGAATCAAGATCAATTTTAAATTTGTTCCTTAATACCACAGGAAGTTGGTTTGGTCACTGGGGGTATGATGCCTTCATTTACCAGCAAATCAAGATCAATTTTAAATTTGTTCCTTAATACCACAGGAAGTTGGTTTGGTCACTGGGGGTATGATGCCCTCATTTACCAGTGAATCAAGATCAATTTTAAATTTGTTCCTTAATACCACAGGAAGTTGGTTTGGTCACTGGGGGTATGATGCCCTCATTTACCAGGTAATCAAGATCAATTTTAAATTTGTTCCTTAATACCACAGGAAGTTGGTTTGGTCACTGGGGTTATCATGCCCTCATTTACCAGCGAATAAAGATCAATTTGTAAATTTGTTCCTTAATACCACAGGAAGTTGGTTTGATCACTGGGGTTATGATGCCCTCATTTACCAGCGAATAAAGATCAATTTTTAAATTTGTTCCTTAATACCACAGGAAATTGGTTTGGTCACTGGGCTTATCATGCCCTCATTTACCAGCAAATTAAGATCAATTTTAAATTTGTTCTTTAATACCACAGGAAATTGGTTTGATCACTAGGGTTATGATGCCCTCATTTACCAGCGAATCAAGATCAATTTTAATACCACAGGAAGTTTGTTTGGTAACTTGGGTTATGATGCCCTAATTTAGCAGCCAAGTGAATCTGTCCGGATGCTATGGTTGATTTTAGACTGAAATTCCTTTTGGATATTTTGTGGATCGTCCGTATTAATAGCATAATTGAGAGTTACCAGGTCCAACATTCTGAAGGTTTGTAGCCCAAGTAAAATTGGCCCCATAGCATTGAATGTTGCACTAGTGAATCTGTCCTGATATCTTATTCCCAGGAGGCATGATACCGCTTGCTCTATCACAGAGCCTTCAAATGCAAACAGTCTCACTGGTGTTGTACCTTATCTAATTGGGAAACTCAGGCATTTTTGTAAGCCGCAGCATGATATACTAAGGTGCTAGCTTTCTGCACCTGACTTTGTGTGTGCAAAGGAGGTAAATAAAAATGTTTCATTGTGATAGGTGTGATAACTGGTATCATTTACCTTATGTTGACATAGATCAGCCACTTGAAGCATGTTGGTACTGCCAGAGTATTGTGCACCCTAGAGACTCCATCCAAAAGGCCTTTCATATTTCCATTATGATATTCCTGATGATAACTCATTAGCTCACAATAGTCGGCGTAGTTGTTTTCATCCTAGTATAACACCGTCACCTCCACACCAATCTGATGGACTAAAAATAAACAATTCTCAACTGAAGTAGTTTTATCACATCCATAATTCATTAACACCTCATAGTCCATT
Source organism: Sepiola atlantica (assembly GCA_963556195.1). Classification (NCBI taxonomy): domain Eukaryota; kingdom Metazoa; phylum Mollusca; class Cephalopoda; order Sepiida; family Sepiolidae; genus Sepiola; species Sepiola atlantica. Next base: position 44,339,242 of record OY744549.1, read on the forward strand.
GTGTCACCCTGGATGTGATCAACCAAATAATAAGAATAATTTCAATAATAATAATACTAAAAAAAATTAAATATTTAACAAAATTTCAATGACAATTCTAAACAGAATTTCAATGATTATAAACAACATAATTAAATATTTAACAGAATTTCAATGATTATAAACCAAATTTCAATAATAATCAACAACATAATTAAATATTAAACAAAATTTCAATGATAATTCTGAACAGAATTTCAATAATAATAAACAACACAATTAAATATTAAACAAAATTTCAATGATAATTAGCAAAATTTCAATCACAAATTTTCAGTAATAATAAATAAATTTCAATATTAATGATAATATAAAAATATTTCAATAAAAAAAATTAATTCTAATCTTGATAATTAGCAAATTTTCAATTACAATAAATAAAAATTTGAATACTAATAATAATACAAAAATATTTCAATGAATAGAAAATTTAAATTCTAATGATAATTAGAAAATTTTCAATAATAATAACATTTCAATTCTAATAATAAAAAATGATAGATAATAATACACTACCAATGAATAAAATATAAGTAAAAAATGAATATTAATTCCCCAAAATTTTAATGAAATAAGAAACCAACATTTCTATAGTAATAATTAGCAAAATTTCAGTAAAAATATTTTAAATTTAAATCTAAAGCTAAATTTCCCTAAAAATATATAAAATTTAAATCATAAGCAAAATTTCAGTAATAATATATACAATTTAAATCATTAGCTAAATTTCAGTAATAATGTATACAATTTAAATCATGAGCAACATTTCAGTAATAATATATACAATTTCGATCATAAGCAAAATTTTCAGTAATAATGTATATAATGTAAATCCTATGCAACATTTCAGTAATAATATATATGATGTAAATCCTGATCTAAATTTCAGTAATAATGTATACAATTTAGATCATAAGCAAAATTTCAGTAATAATGTATATAATGTAAATCCTATGCAACATAGCTGTAATAATATATACAATTTAAATCATGAGCCAAATTTCAGTAATAATATATACAATTTAAATCATGAGCTAAATTTCAGTAATAATGCATACAATTTTAATCATAAGCTAAATTTCAGTAATAATGTATACAATTTAAATCATTAGCAAAATTTCAGTAATAATGCAACCAATTTAAATCATGAGCAAAATTTCAGTAATAATATATACAATTTAAATCATGAGCTAAATTTCAGTAATAATGCATACAATTTTAATCATAAGCTAAATTTCAGTAATAATGTATACAATTTAAATCATTAGCAAAATTTCAGTAATAATGCAACCAATTTAAATCATGAGCAAAATTTCAGTAATAATGTATACAATTTAAATCATAAACAACATTTCAGTAATAATATATACAATTTAAATCATAAGCTAAATTTCAGTAATAATATATGCAATTTGAATCATAAGCAAGATTTTAGTAACATATAAAATTTAAATCATAAGCAACATTTCACTCATAATATATTTTAAATCATGAGCAACTTTAAGTAATAATATATGCAATTTAAATCATAAGGAACATTTTAGTAAAAATATATACAATTTTAGTTATAAGCAAAATTTCAGTAACAGTAATAGACAAAATTTTTATAATGAATAACATTTCAGTAATAATAATACTTATAAACATAATTTTATTACTGATAATAATGAAAATAAATTTAATAATAGCAATCAAATTTTTATTATAATGATAAAAAATTAATAGATAATAATACTACACAAATATTAGTTAAAATGATATAGCAAACCAAATTTTTATAGTATTAATAAACGAAATTTCAATAATAATAAACAAAGTTTCAATAACAATAAACGAAATTTCAATAATAATAAACAAAGTTGCAATAACAATCAACGAAATTTCAATAATAATAAACAAAGTTTCAATAACAATAAACGAAATTTCAATAATAATAAACAAAGTTGCAATAACAATAAACGAAATTTCAATAATAATAAACAAAGTTTCAATAACAATAAACGAAATTTCAATAATAATAAACAAAGTTTCAATAACAATAAACAAAATTTCAATAATAATAAACAAAGTTTCAATAACAATAAACGAAATTTCAATAATAATAAACAAAGTTGCAATAACAATAAACGAAATTTCAATAATAATAAACAAAGTTTCAATAACAATAAACAAAATTTCAATAATAATAAACAAAGTTTCAATAACAATAAACGAAATTTCAATAATAATAAACAAAGTTTCAATAACAATAAACGAAATTTCAATAATAATAAACAAAGTTTCAATAACAATAAACGAAATTTCAATAATAATAAACAAAGTTTCAATAACAATAAACAAAATTTCAACAATAATAAACAAAATTTCAAGAATTATGATACATAAAATTTAAATAATATTAGTTCACAAAATTTCTGTAATAATAAACAAAATTTCTAGAATAATAAACAAAATTTTAACAATAATAAACAAAATTTCAACAATAATAAACAAAAAAGTTTGATTACAAGATGTGTCATTAAAAATGTAATAAAAAATTTACACAAGAAACTATGATATTTCCATGTTAATATTTCCTTTTGTATACACAATTACAATTTTATCTCAAAATTTTTAACTATAGAATATTACTATGATAATTGTACATATTGAACATAAATGACAATCATTTTGCTTATTAAAACATAGTTTGGTTTTATATTAAATCTTTTTATTTGTATTAATATCGTTTCTTCTTTATTTACAGATTCATACTATTATTGAAAAGAATTACTTTCAAATCTGACAAACAAGGAATAAAAATGTTGAATCAGCATTTAAGAGATAGAGGAGAATAAAATGGAACACTAAAATATCTATGTATGCTATACAAAGTGTTAGGCGCAATATGGTGCTCCTTGATTTCTGAGAACTTCGACTGAAGTAAAATGCAACGAAAAAGAGACAAACCATATACTTGTAAAGTTTGTAGGATTGCATGTTCACATAAAAAAACTCTGAAAACCCACATGCGAACACACACAGGAGAAAAACAATATTCTTGTAAAGTTTGTGGAACTGCATTTTCACAGAATGCCCATTTGCATCAACACATGCGAATACACACAGGAGAAAAAGGAGCTGAAGACCAGACTAGAAGGATGGCGAAATAATAAAAGAGCAGGAAAGTTCATTGAAGAACTCAACCAGAGCAATATCGACAGGGAGGCTTCACTACAATGGCTCAAGAGTGGCAACTTCCCGTTCGATGAGGAACGGATATTAATAGCGGCACAAGACCAAGGCCTACTTACTAATGGATTTAAGAAAATGGCGGGTCTACAAAAAACTGACCAGTGCAGGTTCTGCCACTCTGCCACCGAAAGTCCAAGCCACCTAATGTCTGGATGCAAGATCCTTTTGGCTGATGGCCATTACACTGCCCGCCACAATAAAGTATGTAAATACCTTCATTGGAAGATCTGCGGAGAGATGCAGCTAGAAAGATCACTGAACATCTGGGAACATGAACCCCCACCCATAACATCGAATGGAAAAGTGACAGTGTTCTATGATAAAGACATACAGGCGGGCAGATACATAAAAGACAAGGCCATCAAACCAGACATTGTCATCTGGAACAAACCAGATAAAACTGCTCTCATCATTGATGTAACCGTCCCAAATGACTACGGTCTCAATAGAGCCGAACGGGAAAAAATAACAAAATACCAAGATCTCAAAAATGATCTAAAAATAACATGGTCCCTCGATGAAATAAACATCATACCGGTTGTAGTGGGGGCAACTGGTCTGGTGAAAAAAAATCTAAGTAAATACTTAGAAACAATCCCCGGAAAACCAAATTGTAGGGAAGTACAGATAGCAGCCCTAAAAGGAACGACATCTATCCTTAAGAGAGCCCTCGGATATAAATTTTACTCATAGGGAAATCAAGTGTTAGCCTCAAGAGTAGGCCCCTTGATCTCTTTAGATAAACTAAATTAAAATGAAAAAAAAAAGAGAACGACCATATTCTTGTGAAGTTTGTGGAACTGCATTTTCACGGAAAGGCAATTTGCAGAACCACCTGCAAACACACACAGGAGAACAACCATATTCTTGTGAAGTTTGTGGAACTGCATTTTCACAGAATGCTCATTTGCAGAAGCATATGCGAATACATACAGGAGAACAACCATATTCTTGTGAAGTTTGTGGAACTGCATTTTCACGTAAACACACTTTGCAGAAGCACATGCTAACACATACAGGAGAACAACCATATTCTTGTAAAGTTTGTGGAACTGCATTTTCTGAGAAAGGCACTTTGCAGAAGCACATGCGAACACACACAGGAGAAAAACCATATTCTTGTAAAGTTTGTGGAACTGCATTTTCACAGAAATGTAGTTTACAGAAGCACATGCGAATACATACAGGAGAACAACCATATTCTTGTAAAATTTGTGGAACTGCATTTTCACGGAAAGACACTTTGCATCAACACATGCGAATACATACAGGAGAACAACCATATTCTTGTAAAGTCTGTGGAACTGCATTTTCACGGAAAGGCAGTTTGCAGCACCACATGCGAACACACACTGGAGAGTTTGAATTACCTACTGGAGAGTTTGAATTACCTACTGGAGAGTTTGAATTACCTACTGGAGAGTTTGAATTACCTACTAGACACTATCCTCGAGTGTCTTCGGTCTCTCTGTACAAGGGTTTGTCAGGACAACCTGACATGAGGATACTTACCCCTACAAGTAAACCCTGACCAAATATTCAAAATTACATAGTATCCGCAGCACAAATAAGATCCCCTCATACGAGGAATGGTGCATCTTCTCCTAGTGATGTTACCTCAAGTAACACCACGTAGCTGGATACTCCACCAGACTAGATGAATTCTTGTCCTGGAATCCGGTAAGACCAACAGACTACAAAAAGATATACTACTACATACTTGACTGGTCAGTTGGTGAGAGAAGAAATTATTCTTAACTTTTTTACTAACTCAATGCTTGAGAAATAAAGGAGAATTTTAATAGAATACTCGGGTATCTATGTATCTCATATAGAGATCAAGTGTTAGCCCCAGGAAGGGGCCCCTTGATTTCTGAGATCTTCGACTGAAGTAAAATTAAACATTAAGAGAACAACCATATTCTTGTGAAGTTTGTGGAACTGCATTTTCATGGAAACGCACTTTGCAGAACCACATGCGAATACACACAGGAGAACAACCATATTCTTGTAAAGTTTGTGGAACTTCATTTTCACAGAAAGGCCATTTGCATCAACACATGCGAAAACATACAGGAGAACAACCATATTTTTGTGAAGTTTGTGGAACTGCATTTTCACGGAAAGACACTTTGCATCAACACATGCAAACACACAGTGTAGTAGCAAGTCCTGGGAGCATATTCCAGAAATAACAGTTGGAAATAAGTTATACATCATCAACTATGACTATGCAATCCCTACAGCTACATATCTAGAAAACAGAGCTCTTAAAACTGACATCGTGATATGGGATAAAAGAAAGAAAGTAGCAACCCTAGTTGTTGTCAGTGTCCCTAATGATGCAGGATTAAACAGAGCTGAAAGAAAAAAGATTACGAAATACCAACGTCTAATGTCTTGCCTGAAAAGAAACTGGAATCTTAGGAAAATCTCCATCATCACAGGAATTATAGGAGCAACAGGACTAATGAAAAAGAATTTCAAAAGATATCTGGTTGATATACCCGGTGAACCGACTGAAAGAGAAATACAAACAATTGCATTAAAAGGGACGGTTAGAATCTTTAAAAGATCTCTCGGTTGGAATGTCTGATATAGCCGGTGAATGTCTGGAATCCGGTAGGATGCACCATCCCCAGCAAAAACAAAAAGATAAGAAAATTATATAAGAGAAAAACCATAATCTTGTAAAGTTTGTGAGAGTTCATTTTCATGTGAATACCCCCTGAAAACACACACGAACACACACAGAAGAAAAAACATTTTCTTGTATAGTTTATGAGATAGCATTTTCACAGTATTCTCATTTGAATAGGCACATACTAATTCAGACAGGATAGTGATTATATAGTAAACTGGTCTATTGCAGAGAGGAAAATTAATGTTATTAATGTTTTTAGTTTCTTTACTAACTCAACATTTGACAAATAAAGGAAAACTTCAATCAAACATTCGAACATCTATGTATCTTATATAGAGATCAAGTGTAAGGCCAAGGAAGAGTCTCTTGATTTCTGAGAACTTTGACTGAAGTAAAATGAAACATAGTTATATAAGACAAGTTAGTGCCTCTAATGATGCTGGTTTAAATGGAAAAGATAACGAAATACCAAGGAGATTAAAAAGTATAAATAGAGATTGAAAACTTCTGCGTTCCATAGAGAAAGATCCTGGAAAATGCTTGCAAGATACAATGCCCTGATAAAATTGAGGAGGCTGGGGTTAGGAGATGAAGGGGTGTTCCATTTAATCGTTGAAGCGTGCAGGATTGTAACTGTGGCTGATCTATCTGATGTTAGGGTGATGTTACAAGCGTCAAAGCCGGGTAGGCGAAGTATTGGAAATGAGGAGTGTGGGTAGCATGTTTTGAAAGGTTGAAATAGAAATATATGCAGGAATTGAAAAACAGTAAAAAGCAATGGAGGATTCTATTGCAGCTGCCACTGATGTATGTCGCAGATGCAATAGAGGATGCTATTGCAGCTGCCACTGATGTATGTTGCAGATGCAGATTGATCAGTAACAGGTGAATGTCTGTCATCCGGTAGGATGCCCTATATCCAGCAAAATAAAGATATGAAAATTAAAAAAAAAAGACTTAAAAATGCCTTGGCACCTAAGAACATATACCAGAAAGAACAGTTGGAAATAAGTCATACACCATTTACTATGACTATTCAATTCCTACAAAAAATACCGAAGGAAATGGAGCTATTAAACTTGACATAGTGATATAGGGAAACGAATGAGAAAGTAGACTCTTGTTGGAACCATGATGCTGGCTTAAACATAGCTGAGCAGAAGATAACGAAATACCAAGGTTTTATGTACAACATCAAAAGAAACTGGAATCTAAGGAAGATCTCTGTCATTCCCGTAATTATAGGACCATCCGGACTCATGAAAAAGAATTTCATAAACTACTTGGCGAATATGCCAAGTGTACCAAGCGCAATAGAGATACAAACTATTGCGCTTAACGAGACAGTTTTAATCTTAAGAAGATCTCTTGGTTAGAGTCTCTGAAATTATGCGTGAATGTCTGGCATCCAGTAGAATGCCCCATCCACAAAAAAACGATGATTAAAAGAAAAAAAGACATGATGAAATTGTTTGATGTGACATATTTATATGGCACAAGATAGGTAGATTAGCACCTCACGTGGAAGTCAGTGCTCCTAATTATTCTGGCTTAAACAGCTGATAAGAAGACAAGTAAATACCAAGGTCTAATGTATCACGTTGAAGTCAGTGCTCCTAATTATTCTGGCTTAAACAGAGCTGATAAGACAAGTAAATACCAAGGTCTAATGTACAACATGAAAAGAAAAGAATTTCACGAACTATCTGCTGAATATACCAGGTTAATCGATTCCAGGAGAGATTCAAACAATTACACATAAAGGGATTGTTAGAATCATAAAAAGATCTCTTGGTTTGAGTCTCTGAAATATCAAGTGAATGTCTGGCATCCAGTAGAATGCCCCATCCCCAGCAAAAACAAAAACATAAAACATATATTTGTGAAATTTGATGTAGTGCATTTTTGCAGAAACAAACCAATGAAACAATGAAATGTTAAACATTTTTTTAATTCCTTTAAAAGAAATTTTTGAAAGATAAAAAATTAAAAAAATTTTTAAATAGAAAAAAATTTCTTGTATTATCTCGTACAATCTCAGAAGTCTATCTCCCAGCCATTATCTTATCTTTTCAGAGTAAGAATAAGTTTATTGCATATTCATGAAAATGTGACGATCGGATGATATACAGGATGTGGCGATTTAGATGACACCCCCCCCCCAAACAAACAAAAGTTAATGTTGCTATATAATGTTAAACATATTTTAAGTTACCTTGAAAAATAAAAAAAAACGATTATATCGAAAAATAACATTTCTCAAGTTGATTATGTTCCGATAATCAGTTCTAAGGGACACTCTTCTGGAAGTTGAATGGTCTAATCCTATATCCGATACTTAAGATGTGAGACGGGAAGTTGGCAGCCAAGTAGAGATCACAAAGGCTATCAGTGATGAACAGCATCTCCTTCATGGACGTGAACCAACAGTCCAACTACTGAAGCCAAAGAGAAGCTTCCTCATCAATGTCGAACCCCTATTAACATCTCAAAAAGAGACCAGACTACAGCTGTTGACCAGACGGCTACAAGATGGCTCCCCTAATATTGACATGGGAATCCCTTCTTCTGAGGAACTCCCTTCCAGTGGAAAACACTAAACCGCCTGAGAATGGGAATGGGCGATCAAAAGTTGCTATAAGAAGATGGGGCTACAAAACTGAGCCAAGCATCTGTAAATGTGGAGAGGAAGACCATGCGATGCAACACTGTCTGGCCTACCCCCTACTGCCCAACCGGTGTAGCTTGAAAGATCTTGAAGAGTACAACACTATTGCAAAGGACTACATAAACAAGTGGGAAACTCATATGATCACATGCTTCAAAGACACGTAAAAACGAAGTAGAAAAATATACTTTTGGCAAGTAAGCTACACAGAAACGTATATGCTTATTTCCTGAGAGAAATCCTAAAATTAATTATGGAAGAAAAATGTTCTTCCCCATTGTTCACATTAATATTCATATAAAATGAACTTTTATTTTTTAAATCTTTCCAGTTTTAGATTTTTTATTTATTTATTTCTGATTTTCTTCTTCTTTTAAATTCACCGATTGTGATGTTATTTGATATGAATATTAGTGCGAACATTGATGAAGCATAATTTTAAACACGTCATTTTAAACACGCCATTTTAAACAAATCATTTTGAACACGTCATTTTAAACAAGCCATTTTAAACACGTTATTTTAGTCACCATTTGTTAGAAAAATGGATCGACTGATGAAGTATAATTTTATCCCCTCATTTAAAAATAGATCGACCTATTTCTCATGTTGTTTTAATTCACTGATTGAGATGATATAGATGGAATTATCTCATGTATTTTTATTTGATATCAGTATTTGATACTTGTTTAGCAAACAAATGCTCTTCTCAACAGCAACAGACCTCATTTATTAAGAACTCTATTAATGTTCTACTAACCCAACCACTATGAAGGTCCTTTCTTCTAACCTTAACCCAACCACTATTAAGGTCCTTTCTTCTTACCCTGACTCAACCACTATTAAAGTCCTTTCTTTTAACCCAACCACTAGTAAAGTCCTTTCTTTTAACCCAACCACTATTAAAGTCCTTTCTTCTAACCCTAACCCAACCATTATTAAGTTCGTTTCTTCTAACCCTAACCCAACCACTATTAATGTCTTTTCTTCTAACCCTAACCCAACCACTATTAAAGTCATTTCTTCTAACCCTTACCCAACCATTATTAAAGCCCTTTCTGCTAACTGTAACCCAACCACTATTAAGGTCCTTTCTTCTAACCCTAACCCAACCACTATTAAGGTCCTTTCTTCTAACCCTGACCCAACCACTATTAAAGTCCTTTCTTCTAACCCTAACCCAACCACTATTAAGGTCCTTTCTTCTAACCCAACCATTATTAAAGCCCTTTCTGCTAACCCTAACCTCAACCCAACCATTATAAAAGTCCTTTCTCCATCCCTAACCCAACCATTATAAAAGCCCTTTCTTCTTACCCTAACCCAACCACTATTAAAGTCCTTTCTTATAACCCTAATCGTTACTCAACCACTATTAAGGCCCTTTCTTGACGATATCCCCCCAAAAAAGAATGACAAAGGGTGTCCATATAAAAATATGACAACTTGTTATGAAAATCAAAAATACAGGGTTGGTAAATAATGAGAGTGCAGAGAGTCCAGGAAAGTTCGAAGTAAAGAAGGGGTTGTTTTGACTGTAATAAGTTGGGCAGAAATGTTTATTCCGGCTGTCGTCGTATGCATTTGCAAGTGACAGTATTAGTTCAGTAGGCTTAGCAGGCGATGTGCGTATGTATGCTCGGTTGTGTTTTAGAGAATGTGAAAACTTGTGTGTTAGTGTGTTTGTGAATGTTGTTAAGTATGATATTTTGAGTCTGAAAAACTACAGGAAAAGAGAAAGTGGACACTGATGTTTGTTTTTTTATATTGCATGCAAAAATCAGGTAAATATTTCTGTAGCTGTGATTGGTTGAAGGAAGTTGCTGATTTGAGATCTTTTACAATCGAGAGTTAATACTTTTAAACAACATTCACTGCTGCTGCTGCTTCTTCCATAATATAAAACATAAAAGATCAGCTAAATATTTTAATGATTTCAACACACAAAATTGTGAAGACACCGAATTTTATGGCAGCAAAGCTGCCTATTTTATATATGAGAAAAGATGTTTTTAACCGAAACTGCCTTAAAAGAGATTAAACATTGGGAAAAGTTATATATATCATCTTAAAGAAGTAACATATTTTGATGTACTATTTTCTTTTAATGTAAATATACACTTTTCCTGTGGAGTGATTGGCTGATCGACGAATCAGATGTTTTGGTGTAAGAATGCAGGCTGTTGGACTATTTATTGCAGCGCATACACACTCTGTTATTTTAATCTGAGGAAACATTCAAGTGAAATTCTAAAACTTAAAATGATTTCTACATAATAACAAGTCTGCTGGGTATGGCCCAAATTATAGCAAGAATATGTTAGATTGTGGCGAGGAGACAGTGTATGGATCTGAGTTCATAGTGAGGGGCCTATTAGATGAGATACTCTTTTTTGGACCTTATAGCAAGAATATGTTAGATTATGAGGGGTCCTCTTAAATCTTATCGTAGAAATTCAAAACCATTCAGCAAGTTCATCGGAGCACATTCTATTGAAGTACTTGTAAAACAAGCACAAGGATGCAACATTGTGGCGATGAGACAGGGTCTGGAGCTGAGTTCATAGTGAGGGGCCTATTAGATGAGATACCCTTTTTTGGACCTTATAGCAAGAATATGTTAGATTATGAGGGGTCCTCTCTTTCTGAAAAAAACACGTAGGTAAGAGTATGAATTGTGGCTTCGGTCATTTTAAGTACATAAGTGCAGATTAGTATGACCTGGGATTATGTTGAATGATTCATTTCCCATGAGACGACAGAACAGATGCAGGGAGATCAGAGATCAAGGAAAAAGTTAAAGCGGTTAAGCACTAAGTGAGTGTAATACGATGATACGATTGTTCGACGAAACAAATAAGAATTATAACGTCACACTTGGGACTGTTAGAAAAATAGTTTTTATTCAGTCGAATATGTCTGTTACCTTAATTAGTTCAGTCTTCTATAGAGCTGGAGAAACGAATATGTCTGTTACCTTAATTAGTTCAGTCTTCTATAGAGCTGGAGAAGTGGATATGTCTGTTACCTTAATTAGTTCAGTCTTCTATAGAGCTGGAGAAGTGAATATGTCTGTTACCTTAATTAGTTCAGTCTTCTATAGAGCTGGAGAAGTGGATATGTCTGTTACCTTAATTAGTTCAGTCTTCTATAGAGCTGAAGAAGCGAATATGTCTGTTACCTTAATTAGTTCAGTATTCTATAGAGCTGGAGAAGCGAATATGTCTGTTACCTTAATTAGTTCAGTATTCTATTAAGCTGAAGAAGCGAATATGTCTGTTACCTTAATTAGTTCAGTATTCTATAGAGCTGAAGAAGCGAATATGTCTGTTACCTTAATTAGTTCAGTATTCTATAGAGCTGAAGAAGCGAATATGTCTGTTACCTTAATTAGTTCAGTATTCTATAGAGCTGGAGATGCGAATATGTCTGTTACCTTAATTAGTTGAGTATTCTATAGAGCTGGAGAAGCGAATATGTCTGTTACCTTAATTAGTTCAGTATTCTATAGAGCTGGAGAAGCGAATATGTCTGTTACCTTAATTAGTTCAGTCTTCTATAGAGCTGGAGAAGCGAATATGTCTGTTACTTTAATTAGTTCAGTATTCTATAGAGCTGAAGAAGCGAATATGTCTGTTACCTTAATTAGTTCAGTATTCTATAGAGCTGGAGAAGCGAATATGGCTGTTACCTTAATTAGTTCAGTATTCTATAGAGCGCGAAGTGAGTGGATACAGAAAAATATGATCTGAAATTTGGAGTTAAGTTCGGTACGACGAAAATACGCCCCCCCCCCATGTTGTCAAGTAGAGATTAGGTTATTGTTAAGAAAACTTGAAAAGCAACTCAGCTGGAAAGCGGCAAGTCTCTCTCAGACGTGTTCGCAAAACCCAAATCCCGTGATCAGCCTGGCTATCCAGTTCATGACTTACAGCCAACAAGGAAAGACATGATCCTGCGGTCTCTGCCAGGCTGTTGGCTGAGAATTTACTAACTCCGGCAAAAGGTTATTTTGCCTCGTCAATATATATTCAACCCCATGTATGAAAGGTGTTCTGTTCTGTTGTTCCTGTGAATAAACCTATATCTATATATATTCCTTCAGTTGATATGTCTCATTTAATCCGTAGAATGAAGGTGATCTATATAATACAGGCCTGGCAAACATGCAACTGGGATACACGACTAGGAGCGGACATGTGAATACCAAAATTACTACTAATCACCTAAAAAAGTAGAATTTCCCTTTTTTTAATGCACAATTTTCCAAGCAGTCATCAGATATGGTTAACATTTGCCCCCTTTTTACATGTATTTTATTGGTTTTATGTTCTCGTTAATGTAAGTTGATTTTATTATTAAGACTGTGTATCATGAAGAAATGAACATTTTCTTCATCTTCTGTGAAAACAAATTGTATATGTAACAAACAACAAATTTTGTAACAATTATCAAAATTGTTTCTCCAAAAATTAGTTTGTTCATAAAGTATTTGATTTTATTAAAACGTTGAATATGCTTTCTGATTGTAATGTATTCTTTTACTATATTTTCTGTAGTCAATAGAAACAAATTGACTCATGATTTTTGAAATATCAAAAATGCGCCAAATTCCTGGCGAATAAAGTGATCTTTTGTGAATTTAGTTCTTTAACATTTTTGTACTTTTTTTCATTTATTTGATGGAAATAAATCAATAATTGTAAGGAACTTCCTAATAATATGTATAGTTGCTAATTACTAGACATTAAAAAGAAATTTCTTACTAAAACGTTTCTTCAGTAATTATTATTTAGTAGTAATTTTGGTCTTCACACGTCTGGCTCCAGTCGTGGACCCCAGTCGCATGTTAGCAAGGCCTTGGTCGAAATGAATTCAGCTAAAGACCCACGTTTTTAAACGGAAAGACTTGGTGAAAGCCCTACTAACACCACCTTATTCCAGTCCTTATTGTGTGCTAACACGAATAGAAAAGATGTTTACTCTGGACATTGAGGGGTACAAAAGATACTGTGTCGGTCGATAGATTGAAACTAACATATTTCGATACTGACACCAAGGAACCCTATGTTCCACTAACACTCAATTTTCCTGAGAAAAACTTAGATGGAACCTCTCAGACACATAACCACCACACTTTCTTGTAGACATGTCCATTCCCCCCTCCCCTAAATTATGCAAGACTTTCTATATTTAAATTATCACATTTTCAAGTTACAATGGATATTTTTGAATACATTTACTACTTGGTTAATTGTTACCGATCTTTTTTTCTTTTCAATAAATAAACAGACATTTTTTTCTTTTCAGTAAATAAACAGACAGTTTTTTCTTTTCAATCAATAAACAGACATTTTTTTCTTTTCAATAAATAAACAGACATTTTCCCTTTTCAATAAATAAGCAGACATTTTTTTTCTTTTTAATCAATAAACAGACATTTTTTTCTTTTCAATAAATAAACAGACATTGTTTTCTTTTCAATAAATAAACAGACATTTTTTCTTTTCAATAAATATACAGACATTTTTTCTTTTTAATAAATAAACAGACATTTTCCATTTTCAATAAATAAACAGACACTTTTTTCTTTCTTTTCAATAAATAAACAGACATTTTCCCTTTTCAATAAATAAACAGACACTTTTTTCTTTTCAATAAATAAACAGACATTTATTTCTTTTCAATAAATAAACAGACACTTTTTTCATTTCAATAAATAAACAGACACTTTTTTCTTTTCAATAAATAAACAGACATTTTTTTTCAGCAAATGAACAGACATTTTAGATCAAACTAAACATTTATTCACCCTCCTATTGCAATTGTCTTGTTTATGTACATTTATCCTCTTGTGCTACTACTGTTAATAAAGAATCTCCTGATGTTATCTGCTGTAAGCCTAAGCAGGTGATAATGTAGCAGTTACATAATTACGATCCATTGTATTTTGCACTTGTGTCTTCTTACATTAGTATGTGGTTCAGTAAAAAAAACACACTAGTATGTTCTAATTCACAGAGCGATATATGCGTTGGGCGATGAGAACACTGTTCGTGTAGGAGGCAAATTCCGCTTCCGTCCAAACTTCTTTCCCACAATTATAAACAGTCTTGTTTGAGATGTCCAAGCGACAAGACGTCATCTTTCCTTCCTCGTCTCTAGAATTGGCTTTGCTAAACAAGATAGAAAATTCCGTTATTTAAAAATTATTTTCAATACAAGCGGTCGTTTTTTTAAAGGTCACAAAGCCAAGTTAATGTATGGAAGTGAAACCTAGCAAGATGATACGATAGATGCGTACTGTGGGATTACATATTAACAGCCCGTAATAGGGGAGTGCATGTTAACAGGCTAAAAGAATTTGTCGGTAAAGAAATCATCATTCTCTCCCTTAACCCTATCAATAACCCTAAGTTCGGGTGGCAATAGTCCAAAAAATCCCCTACACACAATTGATTTCCAAGAAATTAAGAAAATTGCAAAATTTTTACTAAAAACAAAAATTGATTACATGTCCTTAAAACACTATCTGGTCAGAAAGTGGGTGATCATCTTACATTAAATCTATATGCTAAACTGGCTTCTAAAGTCTAAAATCTTCGGGCTTATCAAGCTGTTTACATGTAAAAAACATGTTACATTGAGAATATAGATATATAGAAGATAGACTCTATTTCGCAGGTATATAACAACTTTTTTTTCAGTAAACAAAAGAAATTTGACATAATTGTAGATTTGAACCCTCAGCTAACCCCCCTCCCCTCACACCCAAGAAGAAAATGAGGTTCTATTTTTTTTAAGCGATTACATGTGAACAACACCCTGAAAAGCTTGGCGGAAAGAGAAAAAAACAAGATAATTTGATATAATTGTAGATTTGAACCCTCAGCTAACCCCCCTCCCCTCACACCCAAGAAAAAATGAGATTCTATTTTTTGTTAAGCGATCACATGTGAACAACACCCTGAAAAGCTTGGCGGAAAGAAAAAAAAAAGATAATTTGATATAATTGTAGATTTGACCCTTAGCTAACACCCAAGAAGAAAATGAGATTCTATTTTTTTAAGCGATTACATGTAAACAACACCCTGAAAAGCTTGGCGGAAAGAAAAAAAAAAGATAATTTGATATAATTGTTGATTTGAACCCTCAGCTAACCCCCCTCCCTCACACCCAAGAAGAAAATGAGATTCTATTTTTTTTTAAGCGATTACATGTGAACAACACCTTGAAAAGCTTGGCGGAAAGAGAAAAAAAAGATAATTTTAGAGGACCACACCCACCGTAGTTTGCCCCTTAAAAAAATGTAAGATTCTACTTTTTTTTTTTGCAAATTACATGTAAACAGTCTTTAAAAAAATACATTTTTGATTATTTTAGATTTTAAAGGCGGGATCACTTTCCTATATAATTTTTACGTAAAGTGAGCACCCATTTCTTGGCCACTTTTTAAATGCTTTTTATTGCATGATTTTTTTCGGGCTCAGTTAGAAAGATGGCAAATGAGAGGAAGTACTTTACTTTTACCATTTTAGGTGGTGCCGCAGCACTTTTTTAGAGCTTGTTCGGGACGATATTTTGTTGAGAAAAAAAACATAACTGATTTCGGCTAGATTTTTCTGGCCGAATATGAAGCGCGATATCACTGCTTGGACACGTTCCTGCGTATCTTGCCAAAAGTCAAAGGTGCACAAGCATATCCGTGCACCTCTCGGAACATTCAGCCCTCCAGACGCTCGGTTCAGCCTTGTTCATATTGATCTGGTTGGACCATGGCCTGCCAGTCAGGGATTTACTTATCCCCTGACCTGCATAGACTGTTTGACACGGTGGCCTGAAGCCATTCCCCTAATCGACATTTCGGCTGAATCCGTAGCGCGAGTCCTTATCTCAGACTGGATATCGTGTTATGGAGTCCCTACGATTATGACCACCGACCGTGGTGGACAGTTTGAATCACACCTTTTCCAGGAACTTTCCAGGATTTTAGGGATTAAACGTACCCGTACGACTAGCTATCATCCAGCTTCTAACGGGATGATAGAATGTTTCCATTGCCAATTGAAAGCTGCGCTACGTGCTTATCTGGACCAACAGCAATGGAGCAAGTATGTACCAATTGTTTTTCTTGGCTGTTGCACTGCGATAAAAGAGTACCTCGGATACTCTCCAGCCGAACTTGTCTATGGAATGCATCTATCTTTGCCGGGTCAGATGTTGACCCCGATAGATTTAACGGCAACGGACCCAGCTCTGTACACATACAGACTGCGAGCTTATTTTAATGAGCTCCCAGCGATGAACCCTAGGCAACAGACCATAAAATCTTCGGTCCCTACAGACATTGCTTTGTGAACTCATGTTTTTCTTAGAAAGGACTCTGTAAAAGCCCCTCTAACTCCACCTTACACTGGTCCTTATCTCATACTTTCACATAGTGATAAGCTATTCACTATTGATATTAGTGGCAAAAAAGAAACAGTATCAATAGATAGGGTTAAAAGAGCCTTTTTAGACACTAAAACACTAGAGCCACATATTCTCCCTACTTACACATTGCATACACCAACTCTGCCAACAGTAAAGGGAAATACAAATTCTAAAGACAATTACATCACCACCACACGAAGTGGTCGGCGAGTACATTGGCCCAAAAAGCTGTGTTAGACTCTATATATATATAGAATTAGCTTTTTTGATCTTTTGTACTCTATCAATATTTCAGACACAAAAAAACCCAAGAAAAACACTTTTTTTTATCGAAAATCTTTTCTACTGAAAAGTAAAAGAACATTCTTTTCAAAAAAAAAAAAACTTTTCACATTCTGTGAATTTTTTATGATTCTTCTGGTTCTATCCAGCTGCTACACTAGCTTTTTCTCTGTCGGTTTTCCGCCTAAGCAGGGGTTGATGTAGCAGATTGAAATAGGATCTATTTCTTCCCGTCCCCTGTGAGCAAATTGGTCATACGCTGACCAATCGGCTTGTAGGGCGTATTGATATCAACTGTCCCCTCATGGACTATTTTCTACCACCTGGTCAGTTGAAGAATTCAATAGAGAGAAATCGGCCAACAACGAAGAAACATCTCTCTCCTGCCTTTGCCCTGCATCGTCCATGCAGCAGCCATCTCCACTTGGAAAATATTTGCTGACGACCCAGCAGCCTCTTTTCTTCACTGGGACACAGTTCCAACCCTCTGTTAAATAAACCTTTTTTGTTGCCTGTTACTCGGTTGTTGTTCGTTCAATTCATTTCGTGCGATAAATGTAACAAAAGGAACAACACCCCCCTTCTATTACAGACTCTTCGTTTTGTTGGTTTTGAAATGAAAAAATATACTGTTGATTTTCCCAAATTCTATTTTCTTCAATAAATGTTCTATCAATATACTGTTGATTTTCTCAAATATTGAATTTGCATGACTTCTTATTTTAAAAAATGGATATTTTCCATTTTTGGAGAAATTGCGTACTAAAAAAAGAGAGTTATCTGCCCCTTACACCATTGGAACTCTTCTAAAATTAATTTCGACTCGTGTACCCGATCTATACAAGTGCCAAAAAAATTAACAAAATAAGAATGTATAACTTACTATATACGATTTTAATATTAATTGCTTTTATTTTTTTGTAATTAAATTTTTCATAAATTAACAAAATAAGAATGTTTTATCATTTCGGAGAGAAACTTCTGTCCGACAATGACGTGAATTACATCGCCATCTGGACCAATTGCTCGATAAAACCATTTGATGGCCATTGTTGCAGAGACGCTGCTGATGTAGTACTTTGTAGTTTTGCAAAAAAAACTACAGCAGACTCCTTGTCATGGACCAGGGTTGTGAGTCTTAGAAAATTCATGACCAAAGAAAACTTTAAGGAAAGGTGCACTCAAACATGTGTGAAAAGGGTTAACGCGTAAAGAATTTAGCAAGTCGAAAAGTTGTCTCCCTTGGCAGCGGGGTTACTCTTAGCGGTTGACTAACTTTACACTAGTGGCAGGGAGCTTCTTAAAAAGATCCTGTTTTTCTTTATTTTCTCCAAGTAAGCAAAGTATACCATTATTTCATTTAAAATAAATCTGAAGACTTCGGACTGAAGCTTTGCTCGTAAGAAAAGTCAAAAATAGTTTCGACATGTTTTTAGCGGTTTTGAAATATTTAAAATGTTTTTTGATCTATGCTTTTGTACGTGTTTTTAAATGCTTTTTGTGTTTTTTTATGTTTTAAATGTTTTTATTCTTTGTATTTGTTATTGTCACTTTTACTTAGCAAAACAAGAGTATTTTTCTATTGTGATCAATTTTTTTTACACGTGTTCGCTAGTTTCACAATAAAAAATGCATGAAAATGTCAAAAAAAAAGTCATAGGTAACCGAGATTGAAGCTAACTGAAAGGCGAGGTTGCGAAAAAAATATAAACTTCCTTCGCGACCCTCTCCTTAAGTCTAATAACTTCTGTAGTTTGGTGACAAAATGACGAGTAACGCTCTTCAGTAGTGAGGAAGGTTTATATAACAACTGAACGCCATCCCCTACTGATATAAATTATCTGCGCCAACTGTCCTTCTTCGATGTTGGAAGAACATCCTCAGTCACCAGCAAGCCACACTCGGTAAGTCACCGCTCCTCCTATTTTTCACACACTCCCAACAAAAAAAAAAATTGCGTGACCCTGCAGGGGGACAGACAGGTGCTAGGCCTTAGTCGGGGGGCACCTGGAGGTAACAGTGATTCAGGGTACCCTCATTCTGTCCCTTAGCCGGAGCTCCGCTGTCGGTTGTAGTTTTCATCATACCCAGGCCTATGAAATTATTGAGCAGGAAGTAGAATCGGTCTGCCCCTGTATCTTCTTCGAGGTGCAAAATCACAGCAGTACCACTTCTGTCTTGCAGGTGGACCTATTTCAATGCCAACACACTCAAAGAGGTACCACTCATCACAAGAATCGCAGCATATCATATCATGAATCCCTGGAGGTCTATTACAAGTAGGACACAACCAGATTGTGTCATCTCTTTCCTGAGATGAGCCCAAGGTTCCGGGTTAGGCTGCTGCCTGAAGCGACAGGCAAAGAAGAATCAGCATGATTAGGATCACACTCCTCATGGTCCTCAGAAGATTGCGAAATCTCCATCGAGTACAGATGTTTTAGGGAGTAACACTCTTCAGTAGTGCAGAAGGTTTATATAACAACTGAACGCCATCCCCTACTGATATAAATTCTCTGCAACAACCGCCCTTCTTCTTAGATGTTGGAAGAACATCTTCCGTCGCCAGCAGCCACACTCTGGTAAGTCACCGCTACTCCTGGGTATTTTTCTTGGCCTTTTGGCTAAGATCAAAGTGTAGTATCTGTTCCGATGGATACTGCACCCCTTAGACTGGTATTGTCTTGGCCTTCGGGGCTTGATTTACGTCAGTCTATGGGTCTGTCCTGTGCAGTTCTAGCAGGTCCACCCTCCCAGGCTTCGCCTCCCCTCTTTGAGGAGGAGTAAGTTTATTGCTTATTGCCTGAGGCGCCCCTACCGGGGAATGCCGACGGGGCTGCTCAGGCAATTTTTAAACCCCACTTTCCTGGCCCGACCGTGGGTCACATCTTACTTGTGGGAGTAAGATAAAAACTGGCCTTGTGCCTAACTCCTGGAGAGGAGTAAATCAATACTCCTATTTTCCACAAAATAAAAAGCATAAAATACTTAGATTGGTGAAAAAAAAATTGAGGGGGGGGGCATATTTAAAAAATATATATATGAAGAGTGATACCCCTATAAAATCTAAAAAAAAAATTTAAATAAAATACTTTATTGCAGATATTTCTTAAGGCTGCTTACATGTAATTTGTTGTAGAAGGGAATTTTTGGGAGGACTTCTGACTTCCGGTGAAAAAATCGTGTATGGATGCCTGAAAGTGATACAATTTTTTTTTATTCATATTAATTTGAGACTTTTCTTTCATCATATTCAACTAATTAACATAATACAGACTATTTGAAAAATTATTTATTTCATTGTTTTCAAAACTTTAATAAACATTTTCAGTAAAAACAATAAACAAAATAGAATAATCTTTTTTTATTCAAGAAATAATGTTTTTTTTTCAACTAATAGTGAAAATATGTGTTTTTCCAAAAATACGTGAAATGTTTCTTTGGAAATATTTAGTGAAAATAATGTTTTTTGAGAAATAGGGTTAGGGTTAAATGTCCAATTACAGAAATCATTTTGCTTTATTATTGTTCGCTTTATTGTTTTTTTGGATAAAAACTTCTATTTCTATATCACTTCCGGTGGCACTGTAAACAAATACGTTCTGATTCAAACCTAAACTGAAGAAGTGCCAAATTAATAATAAAAAAATTCATTATGAGGTGTAAAAACAATGCATTTTAGACGTTAAATCAAATACGGATAAAATAAAATCAATGAACATTTTTAAAATGTTTTGAAAACAATCAAATAAAAATGAAATAAATAATTTTTCAAATAGTCTGTATTATGTTAATTATTTGAATATGATGAAAGAAAAGTCTCAAATTAATATGAATAAAAAAAATTGTTGTATCACTTTCAGGCATCCATACACGATTTTTTCACCGGAAGCCAGAAGTCCTCCCCAAAATTCCCTTCTCCCTAATTTGCTCTAAAAAGTAGAATCTTAATATATTTTTGGGGGGTTGGGGTGGGGCAGTGGCCAAGAAGTTGGTGCTCAATTTACGTTAAAATTATATAGGACAGTGATCCCCCCTCTAAACTTTAAAATAATAAAAATTATTTATTTTTTCTTTGCGGATATTTTTTAAGCCTGTTCACATGTAATTTGCTCAAAAAAGTAGAATTTAAATTTTTTAGGTGGAAACTACGGTGGGTGTGTTTCTGTAAATTTACCAAATATTTTTTTAGCATTTCGTATATAAATTTAACGCAACTGATCGCCCATTTATAGACCATTATAGCTTTTTAGAGCATTACAAAAAATTCTTTTGCTATGAGAGATAAATTATTGGCGTGCTTTTTTGTAGGGGGGGGGGGGGGGTCATCTAAACTTTTTTTCATTTTCGCCAAGTTTTCGTAATTGCCTAAAAAAAGTAGAATCTCATTTATTTAAGGGGACGTGGGTTATTTAATTGAATATGTTAATTTACAAAATAACCAAAATAATTTATTCAATAAGGAATAATTAAAAATTAAATTTAAAATAAAAATACGAAAATAAAGTTAGTTAAGCGAACAGTATTAATTTTCCCTCGTGAAATTTACAAGTAGTTTTTACAGTTCGTAAAGGTAAGTTTTTCTAAATTCTTTCTTTAATTTTGTCTTACTAAATAATAAGTTTCTTTTGTTCAAAATTAACTTTAGCTTATTACCTTACAAGTACAACCAAATTTAGCTTTTTGGGGCGGTTATTTCATACCTAAATCAGACCGGCAAAGTCTGGGTTATGCTAGAATTCGATTAAAAAAAATGTGTATAGACGATAAAAATGATTTTATATTGTTGTTGCATTTTTCAAAAAATAATATTTAATGAGGAACTATTTCGACTTAAAATCTGTTTAGTACAACGCATGTAATCTGAAGATAAACCCGTTTGAAATGTGTAACTATGCTAGAATAATCGATAGTTTTACAAAATGGAGTCTTACGGGACTGGAAGTGTTGTGCACGGACAAAAGCACACTAAAATAATTCAAACACGGACAAAAGCTTATTCACGTAAAAAAAAATTAAATTTTAAAAATTAAAAAATCTTTTAACATTTTTTTTTTTACAATTTTCAATAACTCTGTTTTTATTGATAATTTTTTTTTTTCAATCTTAAACATTATTTTCCGGTACTTTATAAATACTGTATTCTTTTAAAGATTACATCATAAAAAACATTAACCCTAAGTCTGGGTGGTAATACAAAAATAAATTTAAGAAAAAAAATATAGTGTTCCGTTAAAAGTTGTGGTGTAAATGAGGAAAAAGAAGAGAAAACAAGAACGACCGACCGCGTTTTTGCGTGGCTTACCTCGTGTGAAGAAGAAGGAAACAAGAATGGCCGACTTGTTTCTTTAAATGCCTACAGGGTGACTACGAGGTATGCAAATGAGATGCTCCTGATTGGAAATGGAAGAGATAAAAGAGGAGTGATTGGGGGAGGAGGCAGAGGGAAGTTAGATTGCGAACAGAGAAGTTTGATCATAGGAGAAAAGTCGGATCCGTAGAGAGTGAAGAAAAACGTTGCAGAAATTCGTTTCGGAGTGGATAGAAAGCGGAAGTACGGCCAGCAGTGTCGCGTATATCACAAGCTATTTCGGCACATCGAGCAAATTACCATGGCTGAGTGGAGACTGAGCACTCACATGCTGAGACCCTTTACTGGGGAGGGTGACCTGATTAAGTGGCTGGAGAAATTAAAGATGGTGGCGAAGCTGCAAAAGATAGAAGATGTGGTCACCCTGCTGCCGCTATACTTAGAGGGGGAAGCCCTCACGATTTACCAGCAGATGCGAGATGAAGACAAGGAAGACCTTGCCTCAGTGGAGCAAAGGCTGAAATTGGCCTTCGCTGAGGGCCCATTCGAAGCACTTGGTAAGCTTTCCAGTTTGAGGTGGACCGGCGAGTCGGTTGACGTCTTTGCGGCAGAGATCAGGAGACTGGCAGGGTTGGCTGGTTACGTGGGGAGGAGCCTGGAGATGACGGTAAAGCTGTACCTAGTTAACGGCTTCCCAGAGGAAATCTCTAGGAACATGCAGAGAATCACTGGGATCCATACTATGGAAGTGGACGATCTCTTGGTTCACGCCAGAGTCCTAGTGAAAAATGTTAAAAGCCCAATCGTGGCTGCAGCTGTGGGTGGAAATATGTGCATGAGGCCTCACTTGAATGAGAGGCAGCCGGCGAGGCGACAGGAGGGGAGACCTGCAATCAAGTGCTTCCGGTGCCAGGGCCCTCATCTGATCAAGGACTGCAAAGAGCCGAGACCGGGGATCACGTGCTACCGATGTGGACAAGTGGGGCACCTTAGCCGCTATTGTGTTGCTGCACGGCACCAGGGAAACGAGTGAAGGGGAGCTATTGCGCCAGTGGTTACCCCTTCTGTGCGGAGATGGCGCATGATGGAACGTTGCCTCGGTTACCGGTAGTAGTCAATGGGAAGAAAGCCATAGCCCTTGTCGACACAGGCTGTACTACAACGTTGTTAGCGAGGAATGTCGCTAGGTCATGGAGCGGAACCAGGACTATTAGGACCGTGGATGGCAGGGATGTGAAGTGCCTAGGTGAGACGACAGCGGAAGTAATGGTGCAAGGGGTGTCC
This sequence comes from Sepiola atlantica, assembly GCA_963556195.1. NCBI lineage: Eukaryota > Metazoa > Mollusca > Cephalopoda > Sepiida > Sepiolidae > Sepiola > Sepiola atlantica. The sequence goes on from OY744549.1 coordinate 44,363,137, forward strand.
ATTGGACTGCGAGCCTTAGTGTTGAATCATCTGGTCGGTGGTGTTGACGTGATTATAGGTATGAGTGCAATTAACCGACTGGGGGGCGCCACGTTACGAGGGAGCCAAGTGACGTTCGGACGTCTCGGCGCAGTGGGGATGGCAGGAGTGGAAGGTGATAGAACCATCAGAATACCAAAACCGGAGGTTTGCTGCATTGAGGACAAAGATTTCCTGGCAAAGTTTGATGGCGTGAGGTGGACGGTGGAATGGAAATGGATCTCCGGACCCCCGGAACTACAGAATAAAGTGGGCTGCTACGAAAACACCCTGCGAGGAGAAATAAGAAAAGGATTTGAGGAAGAAGTGGAGAGGTGGATAAAAGAAGGAATTCTGAAACCGTGGACAGGGGAAGAAAAAGGAGTGTTGCCACTACTGGCGGTTGTTCAGCCTACAAAAAACAAGATTAGGCCCGTACTGGACTTCAGAGAATTGAACAGACACGTAGCCTGCCACACTGGAACGGGGATCGACGTATGTGAGGAGGTCATGAGGAAATGGAGAAGAATGGGACGGGCCACAAAAATTGTCGATCTGAAATCGGCATATCTGCAGATCCATGTAGATGAAAAACTCTGGCAGTACCAGCTGGTCCGGTACAAGGGGCGAGTGTATTGTCTGACGAGGTTAGGCTTTGGGCTGAGTTCAGCCCCCAAAATTATGACTGCCGTGCTGAAGACAGTGCTGAGCAAAGACCGTTCAGTGGAGGAGGCCACTAGTTCGTACATTGACGACATTCTGGTGGAGGAGGCAGAGGTAACAGCGGAGAAAGTAAAAAGCCATGTCGAGAAGTATGGGTTAACTGCAAAACCGGCGGAGGCCCTGGATGGAGGACGGGTGCTGGGGTTGAAACTAAGGCGAGATGGAAAAGAAAGCCTTGTCTTCGAACGAGGGAGTGTAATACCCGAAGTCGGATCTGAGCTGACGAAGCGAGAACTTTTCTCAGTCTGCGGGAGGCTGGTCGGGCACTATCCTATCGCTGGCTGGCTCAGGATAGCATGTAGTTTTATTAAACGACTAGCAGGCACTGCTGACTGGGAGGGCCGTGTAACGAAGGAGGTTATGAACATGCTGCAAGATATCATTGCGAGGGTGAGGAATGAGGACCCAGTGAAAGGGGACTGGTATGTCAGCAGCGGAGATGCGGGTGTGATTTGGTGCGATGCCAGTAACCTGGCGTTGGGCGTCGTACTAGAGATGGGAGGCGTAACTGTGGAGGATGCGGCATGGCTAAGAAAAACCAACGACTTCTCCCATATCAACGTAGCAGAACTAGATGCCGTTATGAAAGGACTCAATCTGGCCCTTAAGTGGGGATTGAAAATAATTGAAATTACAACCGATTCGGCAACGGCAGCATCGTGGATTCGGTCGGCAGTAACTGGCGATAAGAGAGTTAAGACCAAAGGTGCTGCGGAAATGCTGATCAAGCGCAGACTCGGAGCGCTCGCCGATCTAATAGCGGAGTTCCAGTTAAGAGTATCTGTCGTGTTGGTCCCATCAGAAAAAAACAAGGCGGATTCGATGACACGCGTGAAGAAGGCCTGGCTGCAGGAGGGAAAGGAGGTCTCCTCGGTATGCTATGCAGGGGAAGAAGTCAAGGAGTCACACGAAATGCACCACTTTGGTCGGGAACGAACGTTATTCCTAGCCAGAGAGGTTTACCCGGAGACCACCGAGGAGGAGGTTAGGGAAGTGGTGGAGAACTGTCGAGAGTGCCAATCAATTGACCCTAGACCGTCCAGACACGAAACAGGACAGTTGCACGTTGCGGAGGACTGGAAGCGATTGGCTATTGATGTGACGCACTATCGCCACAAATTGTATCTCTCGATGGTCGACTGTGGACCGGGAAGGTTTGCCATCTGGAGAGAAATCAGGGCAGAAGCGGCATGGGCGATCGGAGGGGTCATCGAGGAGATATTTTTGGAGAGAGGGCCGGTTGAGGAACTCTTGATGGACAATGGGCCCGTTTTCCGATCTGAAGCCTTTAAAGGGGTATGCGATAAGTGGGGAGTAAGGCAATTTTTTAGAGCAGCGTATCGGCCGAGTGGACACTGAATAGTGGAGAGGAATCATCGCACCATTAAAGCCGCTGCGGAAAAAAGCAACGTATCACCCATAGAGGCGGTGTTTTGGTACAACATCTCGCCAAAAACCAAACAAGACGAGACAACTGTCCCTCATAGGGCCGTTTTCACATATAAGTGGCGGCACCCGTGCAACAAAACAGCAGGAATCGAGAGTGAGGAAGCCACTATCAAAGTAGGTGAAGAGGTATGGGTGAAACCCCCTAATGCACAGTGTACCACTCGTTGGAAAAAAGGGGTCGTAACGGGATTGCGGTCGAAGAACAATGTGATGGTGAACGGCGTTCCCCGGCATATCCTAGACCTGCGTCGCATGACACTGCCGGTACGCAGTGAGGGCAGTAAAGAAGAGGAAATCGAGGGCCACCGAGAAGCAAATGATGCGACTCTACCTGACTTAGACCCACGTTGTAGTGAACCTGAAAATGTTAACCCCCAAGAAGTTGTTCCCCAGAGGCCTCGACATGAGAGGAGGCGGCCTGCTTGGATGGAGGATTACGAAGTATCCTATTGATCTCGAAGATCAAGGGGGGCGTGTGGTGTAAATGAGGAAAAAGAAGAGAAAACAAGAACGACCGACCGCGTTTTTGCGTGGCTTACCTTGTGTGAAGAAGAAGGAAACAAGAATGGCCGACTTGTTTCTTTAAATGCCTACAGGGTGACTACGAGGTATGCAAATGAGATGCTCCTGATTGGAAATGGAAGAGATAAAAGAGGAGTGATTGGGGGAGGAGGCAGAGGGAAGTTAGATTGCGAACAGAGAAGTTTGATCATAGGAGAAAAGTCGGATCCGTAGAGAGTGAAGAAAAACGTTGCAGAAATTCGTTTCGGAGTGGATAGAAAGCGGAAGTACGGCCAGCAGTGTCGCGTATATCAGCTATTTTTTATAAATCGATATTTTTATCGTACAGAAATTGGAAGGAAAACATGGCGGCGTCTCGTCCAAAATTTGCAGCCTCGTTTTCGCTGATTTTTTTTTTAATGGGACTCATATTCAAAGCACAATTTTTTATTTTTCAGCCCAGCAAAAAAACAAAACTACATTTTAAGCAAAAGGAATAAAATAATTTTCTCTTTATTTGCATGTCATTGTGCTTTTATTTACATATTATTTTCATTCGTCACACCGTAATGTTTTTTTTTCTTTCATAAAAGTTCATGTAAATATGTTTAAATTTCTTTGTTGTTTCTTTAAAAAATCACCTACCCTAACCCTAAACCCAGCCGTAACCCTAAACACTAACTCGAGCCCTAACCCTTAGTTTGTGGGTTATTGTAAAAGATTCCCAAAATTAGAATGGAAAATGTTATCAAAACAGCGAAAAGCCCGTTAAAAGTGAAGATTCAATAAAACATGTTTAAAAATCGCTGGAAAAGTAAATATCAGTTTTCTGGAACTGTTTCAAAGATAATTATTAAATTAAAGTCTTAAGAGAATGAATTACAAACGAATGTACCTCTTTTTTTTTTTTTACTATAAATTGCTTAATTATTTTTAAAAAAAGTGAAAGTTAGCTAAAACATGTCTGAAGCCAGTGTTGTAAATGTAAACAGACCCTACGACTACAAAATCTCAAAGTATGGAAGGCTCAAACTGCCGTAATAGTTTTTATTTTTTACATTACGAACTGCGTCAATTTTATTAATTTTACATGATGATTGATTAAAATCTTGAACAATTACATTACTCGATTTATTCTTTAAGAATTAATGGAATTTTAAATTAAAATTCTTAAAGAATAAATAACTAATTTAATGTTACGACACATGTAAGAATTTCTTACATCTGTCGTAACGATAAATAACATTAATTCTTTTAAAATAAAGCTAATAGTATTTTTTAATTTTAAGTGTGATAAAGTAAATTAAAGTCAATGACTACACTGACAATATTCATTGAAAAAAAAGTTAAAACATTAAAAATTATTTGTTAATAAGTAAATAGAATTCAATTTTTATCTACCCTCTGACAAAAGCAAGGAATTCTGCATCATCTCCCAAGAATCTTACAACACTCTCGCCCTTGAACACCTCAGCAATATCACCCTATACACACCCGCCAATAACACCTCAGCAATATCACCCTATACACACCCGCCAATAACACCTCAGCTACCTAAATACAGACCACTATCAATAATGCTGGGTCCCAAATTTGTATTAGACGGAATCTTCCCCAAAAACACAGGCTCAACTTCACCACTCCCCACCTTTTATCACCTGATCAAAACACACCCAACTAGCAACCACACACAGATCAGACCCATAGTCTCCAGTACTGAGGGACCCCTTTATAAGATCTCCTGGCTCCTCTCTCAATTACTCAAACCCCTACTCCCTACCTTTCCTGCACATGTCAGCAGCTCTGACCAAGTGTTAAAAAGATTGAACTTACTTCAATCCCAACAGCTATGCCTCAACAATTACATTTTTAGCCTTGACATTGTCTCACTTTATACTTCCATACCCGCACACCCTGCTATCAATCTCATGATCAACCACCTCCTTTAATAACCTCGACTGTTACCTCCACAGATATACACTAACGCCTACATATCATCATCAACAATACCTATTTCACATTCCAGCAAAACATATACAAACAAGTTTCTGGCTTTCCCATGGGCTCCAGTCTTTCTGGCCTCCTAGCCATTTCTTACATGGACCGACTTGAGCAACAAGCTCTAAGCACCTGCCACTCCTACATATTCTTCACGAGATACATTGACGATATTGTTATCCTCACATCATCTTGTGATGAAGCCACCACTATTTTCAACACATTCAATAATACTGACCCCCACCTACAGTTTACTATCGAACACCTCAAGCTCACTCTCACTCTTAGATTTCAATCTTAGTATCTCTGAGGATGGATCAATACACACTACCTTTTACAGAAAACCTGCCTGCAGAAAACTCTTCATCTGCTTTAAATCCGCCTTACCCCTTTAAACAAAATTAAGTTATGCACACACGGAGATCGCTCGTATACAAAGTAAATGCTCCTCTGTGAAATAGTGATTTCAGCCGACGCAATCTGCTCTTTTAGGGCGCACCAATATGCATCAAGGAGATCAGGCCCTACGTAGAAACAAGTGGAGATCTAGGAACTAGTACATATTTCGACTGTCCAGGCCTCGGCCGGTGTGGGCGCCGAGGAGTCTGAGAGCGGTTCTTGGATTGTCAGTGGTAATTACCACTACACAATGAATCACATTTTCCATATGCCTAACAGGCCCTGTTAATCGCGAATACTAAGGGTGTTACGTTTCAGAAGCAATTAACCACGCACAGGGCCAGTGGAATGTCGCTGGGGTCTTAATGACTGATGGTGTGGACATCAACAGGGGAGGAGAGCCAATAGGGGCTTTGTCATGATAAGAGATGGGGGTCCAATAGAGAAAGAGAGGGTAATGGTTTTCTTTGGTGTAGATAAGATCTAAAGAGAAACTTAAGCGAAGAATTTCGATTGTCGTACCACCCAACGAGAGAGAGAGAGAGTATGAGCTGGACGTTTTTCTTTTTGTTGTGGAAACGAGAAGACAGAAAACCGGGAGTTAGAAATTGGGATTCGCAAAACACGGACGTGCCCAAGCTGGAGCTGAAGCATGGGCCAGCCAGGCGGAAGGTCGCGCGAAAGGCCCCTTGTTTGAATGGCGTTGACCGTGCTGTTCCCACACACACCGTTTTCAGTAGATAAGTTACAACTTAATTAACAACTTGGAAATAGTAAAGGGAGTTTCGCACACGCACACAGAGAGACAAGATAGTTTAGTGAACAAAGCAGTTATCGAAAAACAGACATGAGTTAAAGTTTAAAACCAACCGTTCATCTTGTTAAATAATTATTGCTTATGAAAAGACCTAACCGCGTTTGTTGACTTATTTCTGTTGTCGATTTGTTCTGCTTGTGTGACATTGCCTTCACTGCGGACCAGCGAAGCAAACATCCGAGCCTAGAGGAGATACGACCGACACATCTTGGAATTCACTGCCACTATAGACGACATCACGAGCCAAAGAAAGGGTGTTCACAGTCAGGAAGGATTCCTGCGCCGAGGACGGTTCTCATTCCATTTGATGCCGTCGCAAGGCCTTCCACCAGACACTCTTAACTAATGGATTCTCCATTCTACCATAACCAGCCTCAGTAACACCAAAAAACGCAGACACAACTCCCTTACCAACACCTGCTTCTTCAAACTCCCTTTCTTTAGCGATAGCATTACATCCGCGATCCACAAAGCAATACATAGTGAGAACCTTGATATTCAACTCACCGACACAGGCACTACCATTTGACAACACCTAACTAAAAAAAACAGTAATCACACCTCTGAACCCTGCTCCCTAGCCAATTGCTCCATTCCACACTCTGGGCTCTGCTTTCGCACTCACACAGTTTACAGACTACAATGTGTTAAGTGCCAGAATTTCTACATCGGTAACACTTTTAGGCCCCTGCCCCAACGCTCAAGGAACACTTATACACCCGCATTTCTTCTTTCTATAAACACATCTTATCATGTGGCAACACACAACGCATTATCGATGTCCGTATCATTGCCTCAGTTAGAAACATTGTTAATCTTAGAATATCGGAAGCTATTCTTATCTCTAAACATTGACCCTCTTTAAATAGCAGATCCAAGCTTTGTTCGCCCTTCATTCTTTAAACCCACTCCTCTTCCTAGATCATTTAACTCTAATAACCTTGGACCATGCTTTATACTCCTTGCTCCTTTGTCTCTACACGTTTGAAAGGTGTAAATATGCTTGAATAATCGATAGTTTTACAAAATGGAGTCTTACGGGACTGGAAGTGTTGTGCACCAACAAAAGTACACTAAAATAATTCAAAAATGGACAAAAGCTTATTCAGGTAAAAATAAATTAATTTGAAAAATTAAAAAAAATAGAATATCGGGAATCCGATAAGTGATTTATTTAAATCAAAATCTAGGGGATATTTTCGTAATATATAATCACTATATCGAAAATGAGTTTTCTTAACTTCTATGGTGCTTTATTTTCATAAAAATGGAAAAAAATAATAAATAGTAGAAATTTCATTAAAATTGGTTTATTTCCTAAATTTAAATGAAGGAAAGTGTTGTGTTGTTGTCGATCGAGGATAGCTTGGATCAAAAAACAAGCAGAGACGGAAAGTAAATGTATGCATACTTTATTTATGTGCACCACCATTACAAGAGGGGACAGTCTAAGGGCAAATAATTATTGGAAGTTCCAAAGGTGAACGAACATCGCATGTGATGACGTACAGATACAACATCTCTCTTCTTTAAGTTAAACCAGGAGGGTATGATTTTTTTAAAGAATTACAAATCCAGTCTTTGTGGTATTTTGGGGGGACGTCCAGAGCAATTTTATGGGGATATGGCCTTGAAGTTGTGAGCAGAGCTTATGCATTGTGCACTGGTGTAGGGTATGTAGGTGCTGATTGGCTGCTAGTACAGTGTTGGCTACAAAGAGAGATCGCACCACAGTTTATCGGGTATACCTGCATCTAATCACTAATGGGTGGTGCATCAACTGTTAGTAGGTGGTTGTGTATCTTATGTAGATTTTCGGTCAACTCTGCTCTTGCGGGCCTTAAGAACTCTCTGTTCCTTTGATAAATACTGTCATCTGTGGATTCTACAAAGTATGACCATGGCTCTGCAGTGGTTTGTGTGACTGTTTCGGATTCCCACAAATTGGTTTTATCATCTTGGACATAGACTTGCTGACCAGCATGCAATGGTGGATGGCGGTGACTATTTTGTTGGTCATATCGGTTCTTTGTTTTGTCCTTGTTCAATTGTATTGTGTATCTGGTTTGTTCATCTCTGAGCTGTTGCTTAGAGACTAGTGGTGTTCAGATGGGCATCCCCTTGAGAAGTTCGGCTGGGATTTAAGGTTGTTAGGAAGTGGTGTAGCTCTATATGACATCATCGCCAAATGGCAATCTTTGCCAGTTTCTCGGGCCTTCGGAATTAGTTTCTTGCATACGCCAACCATTCTTTCTGCAAATCCATTGGGTTGAGGGTAATGTGGTGATGATGTTGTGTTCTCTGCAAAGTTGGCAAATTCCGTACTTGTGCCCATTGTCACTATAGACCACTTCAGGAACACCTTGTTCCTCAAATATTTGTTTCATCTGCTTGATCACTGCAGCAGATGTTGTTGACTGCATGTGTGGTACAAATGGACTCAAGATATATTGGTCTGCCACTAAAAGGTATTCATCTCCTTCCATTGTGAAAAGATCTTTGCTGATATACTGATATGGGTAAGGAGAGGTTTCATGCTGAAGCAATGATTCCGATGGGGAACTTGGTTGATATTTCTAACATGTGGGGCATCTTGCACCCATGTCATCAATGTCCTTATTTATTCCTACTTAGTAGACGGCAGTCCTGGCTAGCAGCCGGGTTTTTCTAATTCCTTATGTGACAAGTTGTTGCAGAACATCTCGTTGGAGTGAAGCGGGTATGATTATTTTGTTGCCTTTCAGTAGGACACCGTCTTGGATCCCAATTTCTTTCCTAAAATTCAAGCATGGGAATAAGCAACTGGGCCAACTGGACCGATCAGATGGCCATCCGCTCATCACAGTGTTGATAGGCTCTCTTAGAGTTGAATCCTTCATGGTTTCCAGCTTAATGTTTTGTAGGCATGTTGGTGATGCACTTACGTGAATGTTCATTATGTGGATTTAAGGTCGATGCCTTCAATTTGATTGCCTCGTCTTGGTGACCCTTTGACAAACAGTCAGCTATGTGAACTGGTCTACCTTTCATTGCAAAATAATACTCTTGAATCGTAAACAGCATCCTTGCCAGTCTTGGAGGTGCTTGTACCAGGTTCTTGAGTGCGATTGATTCTAATGGCTTGTGGTCAGTCTGAATCGTCACTCTGTGACCCCATACATAATGATGGAACCTTTATAGGCCAAAAACTACAGCAAACATCTCCCTTTCAATATTTGAGTATCGTGTCTCCCGCCCAGATAGATTTTTGCTTGCAAAAGCAACTGCATGTCATTCTGCAAGAGGGCTGCACCGAGTCCAGAAGTAAAAGCATCAACTTGTATCATGAGTTGTGTCTTTGGATCAAAATACATCAGTACTGCAGATCTTTGGATTTTCTTTTTGATGCTGTCAAATGCTGCTTGTTGCTTAGATAGCCAAACAAAATCATTGTCATTGGACAACAGATCCTGTAGTAGCTGTTTGAAGGAGCTCATTGAGTGCTTGGTCATAGTCACTACCATCTTCTTCAAAACCATACACCATTGTGTCATCGGAGATGGAGAGAACATTCTTAATGTTTCCAAAGTTCTCAAATATGTCTCACTGGAATTCATCCTGGGCACTCTTCACTTCCATTGCAAATTTATTAACATTTATTAAACATGGAGGATAAATGTTCTCAATTTCTTTAATTTCTTGTTTAGTTGCATTTGCCAGTAATCGGATTTAGCATCTATCGTCGTGAACCATTTTGCATCATGTTGCCTTGAGACCACGTCTTCGAATGTGGGGGTCACAAAATGTGGTTGACTTTTGTGACACAGACGAATAAGTTGACCCATGAACTTAGTTTGGTCACTGGGGTTATGATGCCCTATTTACCAGCAAATCAAGATCTATTTTAAATTTGTTCTTTAATACCACAGGAAGTTGGTTTGGTCACTGGGGTTATGATGCCCTATTTACCAGCAAATCAAGATCAATTTTCAATTTGTCCCTTAATACCAAAGGAAGTTGATTTCGTCACTGGGGTTATGATGCCCTGATTTACCAGCAAATTAAGATCAATTTTAAATTTGTTCCTTAATGCCACAGGGACTTGCCGGGGTGGGTGTACAACTGGCGCTATTGTTCGGTCTACATTTATCACATATTCTTCTGGCATACATACAATGCCGTCAAATACATCTGAAAATTTGTGGAGAATCTGTTCCCATACTTTGTGGTTCTCTCTTGAGATAGGTTCTTTTTTCGTGCTATGCTTGATTTTAGACTGACATTCCTTTTGGATATTAAGTGGATCGTCTGCATTAATAGCGAAATTGAGAATTAGCACGTCCAACATTCTGAAGGTTTGTAGCCCAAGTAGAATCGGCCCCATAGCATTGAATGTTGCACTAGTGAATCTGTCCTGATATCTTATTCCCAGGAGGCATGATACCACTTGCTCTATCACAGAGCCTCCAAATGCAAACAGTCTCACTGGTGTTGTACCTTATCTAATTGGGCAACTCAGGCATTTTTGTAAGCCGCAGCATGATATACTAGGGTGCTTGCTTTCTTCACCTGACTTTGTGTGTAACCTCCTGCAGAGGAGGTAAATAAAAATATGTTTCATTGTGATAGGTGTGATGACTGGTATCATTTACGTTATGTTGACATAGATCACCCACTTGAAGCATGTTGGTACTTCCAGAGTATTATGCACCCTAGAGACTCTATCCAAAAGGCCTTTCATATTTCCATTATGATATTCCTGATGATAACTCATTAGTTCACGATAGTCGGCATAGTTGTTTTCATCCTAGTATAACACCATCACCTCCACACCAATCTGATGGACTAAAAATAAACAATTCTCAACTGAAGTAGTTTTATCACATTCATAATTCATTAACACCTCATAGTCCATTGTGTCACCCTGGATGTGATCAACCAAATAATAAGAAAAATTTCAATAATAATAATACTAAAAAAAATTCAATATTTAACAAAATTTCAATGATAATACTAAACAGAATTTCAATGATTATAAACCAAATTTCAATAATAATAAACAACATAATTAAATATTTAACAAAATTTCAATGATAATTCTAAACAGAATTTCAATGATAACACTAAACCAAATTTCAATAATAATAAACAACATAATTAAATATTTCACAAAATTTCAATAATAATTCTAAACAGAATTTCAATGATTATGACCCAAATTTCAATAACAATAAACAACATAATTAAATATTTCACAAAATTTCAATGATAATACTAAACAGAATTTCAATAATAATAAACAACATAATTAAATGTTTCACTAAATTTCAATGATAATTATAAACAGAATTTCAATTATAATAAACAACATAATTAAATATTTCAATAACAAATGGTTAAATAAATTGTAATAAAAACTGGACACTGAATATAACTTAAGGATGAGCTTTATTTAACCATTTGTTGCTTACTGAGACAAATAGTGTTTTAACATTCACTTTTAATATACACGAATGTAGAACATTCCATTATTAATTAAAGGGGTGAGACAGGCATCAATTATCTTTGTTACTACATTCTCCCCCATCTACCTTCTTATTCATAGGGAACAAAATCATCCCATCGACCTGGCCTCCTGCGGGTTCTTTGAGGGCGTCTTGGTTGTTCGTGCCCAACATCCATCTCTAATCTAGGCTCCTCGGGACCTGACGACGTTTCGGGAATGTCTTGTGTGACTGGCTTAGGGCTAAAATATCTTGCTCCAAAACGCTCTCATTTTCTTCGGCACATCGGTCGCTTGGTGTCTGAAGATTGAGTATCTGTCTCAGATATTGGGTGAAATAGCTTTCGTGGTACCCATCTGTCATCCGAACTAGGGTCAGAGACGACTCTGTTAGAATATTCAGATTCGTTTTGTTGGGACTCTGAACTTGACGTATCTGGCACACGATTACCTAAGTGGGTCGGACTTGTTCCACGAACCGGAGCTGTAGATCCATCTGAAGCAGTTCTATGATCATATACATTCCCTGCCGGGGCTAGATCCCTTAAGGAGACAGTAGATTGCCTTCCTTCCGAATTTCTGACCAGTGCATACTGAGGGTTCGCTTCGATTCATTCTACCTCGCTTACCAATGGATCATGTTTACTGTGACAGACATGGCGTTTTGATAAAACTGTGCCAGGTTGTGCAAGCCACGAGGGAAGTGATGTACCTGCTGAGCTTCGTCGTGGGAACGAGAAGAATCTCTCATGTGGGGTAGCATTTGTCACTGTACATAATAGAGTCCTAATAGCGTATCAGGCCATGGGGATGAGACTTTCCCAATCAAAGATCGGACTATTGCGATTTGCGGCCGCCAACTGTACTGTCTTCCATATTATGCCATTGTGTCTTTCGCACTGTTTGTTTCCTTGAGGATTGTGAGGAGTTGTTCTACTTACAGCTACTTTTGGTTCATGCAGAAACTGCTTGAGTTCGTCCGACATAAAAGCAGATCCACGATCTGAATATATATATGCAGGCACTCCAAAAACAGCAAAAATGGAGCAGAGGCCTTGAATTACTGTTGCAGCTGTTACGTCTGGGCAGGGGATGACGAACGGAAATCTTGAGTACTCGTCTATTATTGTGAGCATTTATTTATTTATAGTTTTAGAGGGTAAAGGGCCCTTAAAATCCAGGTTAAGTCTTTCAAAAGGATGTGTGGCCTTAATGAGTGTTGCTGGAGGAGGTTTGTAGAACCTGGGCTTATTTTCTGCGCATATCCGACAAGAGTTCGTAATTCTTTTTACGTCTTCAACAGAATATGGCAAGTTTCTGCTCCTGACTACGTGAATCATTCTTGTGATACCTGGGTGACACAATTCCCTGTGTATATACTGAAGATCATCTGAGCCAGTTACCAGGCCACATACCCTTGAAAGCGCGTCAACCGCTGCATTCTCCTTACCAGGGCGGTAAGTGACGTCAAATGAGTAGCAGGAAAGCTCCATTCTCCATCTCGCTATTTTCTCGTATTTTATTTTACTCGTTGTTTTTGGGTTAAACATAAATGAGACCGACTTTTGGTCAGTCATTAATTCAAAATGTTGGCCGATTAAGTAATGCCTCCATTTTCGTAATGCCTCAACTATGGCGTACGCTTCTTTTTCTATTGCCAGGTGTTGTCGGAGGCATCCGTCTCAACTAATAGAGGGATAAAAGGATCCACAGCAGAAATGGCAGACTGAGCAATGTTACTTTTCATGTTTTGAAATGCTCTGATGGCGGAACAGGACAAAGGAAAAGTAGATACTTGCGTTAATGGGTGTATTTTTTCTGAAAAAGACGCAACCCATTGGGAGTAGTGGGCGAACATACCGCGGGCTCGTCGTAAAGAGGGCATGTTTCCAGGGATTGTTAATTCCATTAGGGGTTTCAGTCGCTCGGGATCTGGCATCATGGTGCCATTTTTGACAATGTATCCCAATAATTTGATACTTTTCAAGTTGTAGGAACATTTTTCACTGTTCAAAGTCAGATTATATTTCTTGATGGCAGCCATGAATCGTTTAAGGTTGTTGTCATGTTCAGCTTGGTTATGTCCGCATACTGTGACATTGTCTATATATGCAACAGTACCCTTCAATTTTTCATTGGAGATTATTTCATCTTTACCCTCTGAAAGCTAGCCACACCATTTGTTATCCCAAAAGGAATTCGGCAGAACTGATATAGGCGACTGCAGGCCTCGAATGCCGTGTAGGGCTTATCCTCTGGCTTGATAGGTACCTGATGGTAGGCACTTCTGAGATCCAAAGTACTGAATATGTGATATTTTTCAATATTAGAAATCATTTCGTCAATACGAGGCAGTGGATAGGCATCGAGTAATGTGTATCTGTTGATGGTCTGGGAATAGTCAATGACCATCCTTTTCTTGTGATTTTCAGTGGCTGTTACGAGGACCTGGGCTCTCCATGGAGATTCACTTGGCTCTATAATTCCTTCCTTAAGTAGTTTTGTTACTTCTGCTGCTATGAACTGTTTGTCTGTTTCTGAATAGCGTCTTGATTTTACTGCTACTGGTTTGCAGTCAGGAGTTAAGTTTGTAAAAAGTGACGGGTGCCGCACTTTGACAGCTGCTAGTCAACATATGCTTAGGACCGGCTTGGGGCCACCAAAAGGAATTTCAATGCATGAATGTTGTTTTAGAAAATTGTGACCCAAAATCACTTCGCAGCAGAGGTTTTTCATTACTGATAATTTGATCCCTTGATAGGAGTTTCTTTTTAGTTTCAGGTTAACCATGCAATATCCAATTACATGGGACGATAAAGATGAATTTGCCATTGATATTTGGTTGGAACAAGGAAATATTTCTCATTTATTCGCTTTTACAATACTGGCATTAATAAAACTTTCAGAACTGCCTGTATCAATAAGTGCATGAATTGTCAATCCATTGATTTTAACCCTCACGATTGTTTTTGAGAGGCAGCCGGGGAATGCAGTTGATATTGTAATTGGTGCTACAGTAGCAAGAGTAACCGAACGTTTTTTTTTTTAGAAGCTGACCGGCAAACTTTCGAAAAATGTTCCTGCTTATCACACTTGTGGCATCTAACATCTCGAGCCGGGCAGCACGAACGAGCATGTATACGAAGGCCACAAAAGTAGCATGTGAATCCAGCTGAGGCGGCAGTGATAAGTTGTTCATGATCGTTAGAAGTGGGGGTGGCAGCATCTTGAACAATGGAAGAATTTTGAACATGTAGAGGAGGGGCTACGATAGCAGCTCCCAAAATATCGGGTTGTAAATAGAAGACAGACTGCTTCTGTGCCATGTCCAACGTTAGAGCTTGTTCATAAGCTGTTGGCAAGTCTAGGTCTTTATTCTCTAGTAGTCTTTGTCTTATTTGGTTGTACTGTATTCCATTAATAAATGCGTCCCTGATAAAAACATCTCTCGCTTGGTTCGCAGTTAAGGCTGTAAATTCACACTCGCGACTTAACGTCTTTAGAATCTGAAGGTATTGTTCAAGGCTTTCTTCTGGTTGTTGATTCCGGGTAGTAAGTAAATGTCTAGCAAAAATAGTATTTTTTTTCTTGACAAACATGGCTTCTAAAATGTCCACCGTAGTTTCATAATTTTCACATTCAGATACATTTCTATAAATAGCAGTAGAGACATGATGTAAAAGAAGGGTATATTTCTCAGTACCTGTTAAAGCCGCGTTTGAAGATAACTAGAGTTGTAAGGAATCCTTTGAACATTTTTCTCCAATGCCGCCATTTGTCAGTAGATTCCGAGTCGGCCGTATCAAGGTCTAGACGATCGGGTTTCAAGTAACGTTCCATAATGAATGGTTAAATAAATTGTAATAAAAACTGGACGCCGAATATAACTTAAGGATAAGCTTTATTTAACCATTTGTGGCTTACTGACACAAACAGTGTTTTAACATTCACTCTTAATATACACGAATGTAGAACATTTCATTATTACTTAAAGGGGGAGACGTGCATCAATTATCTTTGTTACTACAATACTAAACAGAATTTCAATGATTATAAACAAAATTTACAAAATAATAAACAACATAATTAAATATTTAACAAAATGTCAATGATGATACTAAACAGAATTTCAATGATTATAAACAAAATTTACAAAATAATAAACATAATTAAATATTTAACAACATTTCAATGATGATACTAAACAGAATTTCAATAATTATAAACAAAATTTACAAAATAATAAACAACATAATTAAATATTTAACAAAATTTCAATGATAATACTAAACAGAATTTCAATAATAATAGACAACATAATTAAATATTTAACAACATTTCAATGATTATAAACCAAATTCCAATGATTATCAACTACATAATTAAATATTTCACAAAATTTCAATGATAATACTAAACAGAATTTCAATGATTATAAACAACATAATTAAATATTTAACAAAATTTCAATGATAATTCTAAACAGAATTTCAATGATTATAAACCAAATTTCAATAATACCAAATAACATAATTAAATATTTTACAAAATTTCAATGATAATTCTAAAAAGAATTTCAGTAATAATAAACAACATAATTAAATATTTAACAAAATTTCAATGATAATACTAAACAGAATTTCAATGATTATAAACCAAATTTCAATAATACCAAATAACATAATTAAATATTTCACAAAATTTCAATGATAATTCTAAACAGAATTTCAATAATAATAAACAAGATAATTAAATATTTAACAAAATTTTAATGATAATTAGCAAAATTTCAATCACAAATTTTCAATAATAATAAATAAAATTTCAATATTAATAACAATACAAAAATATTTCAATAAAAAGAAAATTTTAATTCTACTCATGATAATTAGCAAATTATCAACAATAATAAATAAAAATTTCAATACTAATAATACAAAAATATATAAATAAAAAGAAAATTAAAATTCTAATCATGATAATTAGAAAATTTTCAACAATAATAACATTTCAATTCTAATAATAAAAAAATGGATAGATAATGAAAATACACTAATAATGAATAAAATATACGTAAAAAATGAATATTAATTCCACAAAAATTTTAAGGAAATAAGAAACTAAAATTTCTATAGTAATAATAAGCAAAATTTCAGTAAAAAATTGTCAAATTTAAATCACAAGCAAAATTTCAGTAATAATATATAAAATTTTAATCATAAGACACATTTCAGTAATAACATAAAAAATTTAAATCATAAGGAACATTTCAGTAATAATATATGCAATGTAAATCATTAGCTAAATTTCAGTAAGAGTATATACAATTTAAATCATAAACAACATTTCAGTAATAATATATACAATTTGAATCATAAGCAACATGGCTGTAATAATATATATAATTTTAATCATTAGCAAAATTTCAGTAATAATATATACAATTTACATCATAAGCTAAATTTCAGTCATAATATATCTTTCAAATCATTAGCAAAATTTCAGTAATAATATATACAATTTACATCATAAGCTAAATTTTAGTCATAATGTATATCATTCAAATCATTAGCAAAATTTCAGTAATAATATATGCCATTAAAATCATAAGCAAAATTTCAGTAATAATATATACAATTTAAATCATGAGCTAAATTTCAGTAATAATATATACAATTTTAATAATAAGCAACATTTAAGTAATAATATATGCAATTTAAATCATGAGCAACATTTAAGTAATAATATATGCAATTTAAATAATGAGAGATATTTTAGTAATAATATATTCAATTCAAATCATAAGTAAAATTTCAGTAATAAAATATACAATTAAAATCATAAACAACATGACTGTAATCATATATAAAAATGGAAATCATGAGCAAAATTTCAGTAACAATATATGCAATTTAAATCATGAGCAAAATTTAAGTAACAATATATGCAATTTAAATCATTAGCAAAATTTCAGTAGTAATGTATATCATTTACAGCATAAGCTTAATTTCAGTAATAATATATGCAATTTAAATCATAAGCTTAATTTCAGTAATCATATATACAATTTTAATTATAAGCACAATTTCAGTAATAATTATGCAATTTAAATGATGAGCTTAATTTCAGTAATATATATAGACAATTTAAATCATAAGCAACTTTCAGTAATAAATATACAATTCAAACCAGAAGCTAAATTTAAGTAATATATACATTTTTAATCATAAGCTAAATTTCAGTAATAATATATCCAATTTAAATCATAAGCAAAATTTCAGTAATAATAAATACAATTAATATAATAAGCTAAATTTCGGTAATAACATATACAATTTAAATCATAAGAAACATAGCTGTAATAATATATACAATTTAAATCATAACCAACAGTTCAGTCCTAATATATCCAATTTAAATCATAAGCCTTATTACAGTAATTGTATACACAATTTAAATTATAAACAACATTTCAGTAATAATGTATGCAATTTCAATCATGAGAAATATACAAGTAATTATATATACAATTTAAATCATAAGCAAAATTTCAGTAATCACATATACAATTTAAGTCATGAGCAAATTTTGTGTAATAATATATACATTCTCAATCATAAGCTAAATTTCAGTAATAATATATACAATTTACATCATGAGACTAATTTCAGCAATGATATATACAGTTTAAATCATAAGCAAAATTTCAGTAATAATATATACAATTCTTCTTTCTTTCTTTCTTTCTTTCTTGTGCCAGCTCCCTCAAAGCTTCAGCTCGGTCTTGGCAAGCCAGGTTCTCGTCTTGTCATCAAGGTTAGCTATGCCCTGCTCGCCATTGGGTGGTTTGAACAGCGGGCATTCTTCTATGACGTGTGTAACTGTCTGTTCTGGGTAGCCACATTCTCAGACCCCAGTTTCTCATTGTGGCAGAAAAAGGGCCCACACCAGTTCTCAGGCGGTTCAGATTGGTCCATTGCCTTCATGGCAGCTCAGCCCCTGGTACGTCGTCTGGGTCAGTGATGAACCTGTGCAGTCGGTGTTGGTCAGCTTTCTGCCAATCTTCCCTCCAGCGGTTCTTGGTCCACATCTGCTTTGAGGTGGTGTCTGGAACGGTTTCCAGAAGTTGATGCGCGTGCTGGGAGAGTGCGTGGCGTGATTTTAGGCGTACTGGTGGAGGAGGTTTGCTCATGATGTCATGGATCAGATGTATCTTGTCGATCTTGGGCTTGCGTGACAGTGTCAGGACAGTCGCTTCTCGTCGGATAGCAGGTGGGGCAATACCGGAGAGTATCAGTAGTTGGTTGATGGTATGTCAGTGAGCGGTCGAGTTTCACGCCAAGGTACGTCAGGGTGGCGTCGAACAGGAGGGCGGTGTTGTTGACCATCACTTTAAGCTTGCGTTTGCCCTCGTGGTTGTTGAGGTGGAATACCGCGGACATGGTCTTGCCCACACTGAGTTTCAGCCGCCAGTGAGCCCAGCCCTGATAGTCTCCCATTTTTTGCCCGTCTGTAGGATGGCTAGGGCGTCGGTGTACCCGTATTTTTTGGCTGTTGTTGTCGGTATGTCGTAGATGTATATGTTGAAGAGCATCAGGGACAAAACCGAGCCTTGCAGGATGCCGTTCTTTAGTGTCCGTAGTGTGCTGCGTTGGCCGTCGCTGGTGTGGAAGGAGAAGCTACGATTAATCAGCATCTCCATGATGAAACTCACCAGGTGTCGATCTGGAATGAATTGAAATCATGAGAAACATTTCAGTAATAATATATGCAATTTAAATAATAAGCAACATTTCAGTAATAACATATCCAATTTAAATCATAAGCTAAATTTCAGTAATAATATATACAATTTTAATCATGAGCAGATTTTGTATAATAATATATGCAATGTAAATCATAAGCTAAATTTCAGTGATAATGTATACAATTTAAATCATGAGCAAAATTTCAGCAATGGAAACAATTTAAATCATGAGAAAAATTTCAGTAATAATATATACATCATAAATCATATGCAAATTTCAGTTGTAATACATGCAATTTTTATAATTAGCAAAATTTCAGTTATATTATATACAATTTAAATAAAAAATAAAAATGCAGTAATAACATATGCAATTGAAATCATAAGCAACATAGCTGCAATAGTATATACAATTTAAATCATGAGCAAAATTTGTATAATAATATATGCAATTTAAATCATAAGCTTAATTTCAGTAAAAATATATACAATTTAAATCATAATCAAAATTTCAGTAATAGTATATTCAATTTAGATCATAAGCGAAATTTCAGGAATAATATATTCAGTTTTAATCATGAGCTAAAGTTCAGTAAATATATATGCAATTTAAATCATAAGCAAAATTTCAGTAATTATATGTACAATTCAAATCATAAGCAAAATTTCAGTAATAATATATGCAATTTAAATCATTAGCTAAATTTCAGTAATAATATATACAATTCAAATCATAAGCAAAATTTCAGTAATAATATATGCAATTTAAATCATTAGCTAAATTTCAGTAATAATATATACAATTCAAATCATAAGCAAAATTTCAGTAATAATATATGCAATTTAAATCATAAGCAAAATTTCAGTAATTATATGTACAATTCAAATCATAAGCAAAATTTCAGTAATAATATATGCAATGTAAATCATAAGCTAAATTTCAGTGATAATGTATACAATTTAAATCATGAGCAAAATTTCAGCAATGGAAACAATTTAAATCATGAGAAAAATTTCAGTAATAATATATACATCATAAATCATATGCAAATTTCAGTTGTAATACATGCAATTTTTATAATTAGCAAAATTTCAGTTATATTATATACAATTTAAATTAAAAATAAAAATGCAGTAATAACATATGCAATTGAAATCATAAGCAACATAGCTGCAATAGTATATACAATTTAAATCATGAGCAAAATTTGTATAATAATATATGCAATTTAAATCATAAGCTTAATTTCAGTAAAAATATATACAATTTAAATCATAATCAAAATTTCAGTAATAGTATATTCAATTTAGATCATAAGCGAAATTTCAGGAATAATATATTCAGTTTTAATCATGAGCTAAAGTTCAGTAAATATATATGCAATTTAAATCATAAGCAAAATTTCAGTAATTATATGTACAATTCAAATCATAAGCAAAATTTCAGTAATAATATATGCAATTTAAATCATTAGCTAAATTTCAGTAATAATATATACAATTCAAATCATAAGCAAAATTTCAGTAATAATATATGCAATTTAAATCATTAGCTAAATTTCAGTAATAATATATACAATTCAAATCATAAGCAAAATTTCAGTAATAATATATGCAATTTAAATCATAAGCAAAATTTCAGTAATTATATGTACAATTCAAATCATAAGCAAAATTTCAGTAATAATATATGCAATTTAAATAATAAGCAACATTTCAGTAATTATATATACAATTTAAATCATAAGCAACATTTAAGTACTAATATATGCAATTTAAATCATAAGCAAAATTTCAGTAATAATATATACAATTTAAATCATAAGCAATATTTTAGTTATATATAAAATTTAAATCATAAGCAACATTTCACTGAAAATATATAGTTTAAATCATGAGCAACTTTCACTAAAAATGTATGCAATTTAAATCATAAGCTAAATTTCCGTAATAATATGTACAATTTAAATCATAAGCAACATTTCAGTAATAATATATACAATTTAAATCATAAGCAATATTTTAGTAACATATAAAATTTAAATCATAAGCAACATTTCACTCATAATATATATTTTAAATCATAAGCAACTTTCAGTAATAATATATGCAATTTCAATCATAAGCAAAATTGTAGTAGTGATATATGCAATTTAAATCATAAGCAACATTTTAGTAAAAATATACACAATTTTACTTATAAGCAAAATTTCAGTAACAGTAATAGACAAAATTTTAATAATGAATAACATTTCAGTAAGAATAATAATTATAAACATAATTTTATTACTGATCATAATAAAAATAAATTTAATAATAGCAATAAAATTTTTATTATAATGATAAAAAATTAATAGATAATAATACTACACAAATTTTATATAATAAATCAAATATCAGTTTAAAATGATATAGCAAACCAAATTTTTATAGTAGTAGTAAAGGAAATTTCAATAATAAACGAAATTTCAATAATAATAAACAAAATTTCAACAATAATAAACAAAATTTCAAGAATTATGATACACAAAATTTAAATAATTATAGTTCACAAAATTTCTGTAATAATAAACAAAATTTTAATAATAATAAACAAAATTTAACAATAATAAACAAAATTTCAACAATAATAAACAAAAAAGTTTGATTACAAAAAACGCAAGAGGTGTCATTAAAAATCTAATAAAAAATTTACACAAGAAACTATGATTTTTCATGTCAATATTTCCTTTTGTATACACAATTACAATTTCATCTCGAAATTTATAACTATAGAATATTACTATGATAATTGTACATATTATTGAACATGAATGACAATATAATTTTGCTTATTAAAACATAGTTTGGTTTTATATTAAATCTTTTTATTTGTATTAATATCGTTTCTTCTTTATTTACAGATTCATACTATTATTGAAAAGGATTATTTTCAAATCTGATAAACAAGGAATAAAAATGTTGAATCAGAATTTTACAGATAGAGGAGAATAAAATGGAACACTAAAATATCTATGTATCCTATACAAAGTGTTAGGCGCAATATGGTAGTCCTTGACTTCTGAGAACTTTGACTGAAGTAAAATGAAACGAAAAAGAGACAAACTATATTCGTGTAAAGTTTGTGGGACAGCATTTTCAAAGAAATTCGATTTGAAGAAGCACATGCGAAAACACACAGGAAAACAACCATATTCTTGTAAAGTTTGTGGGATTGCATGTTCACGTAAAGACACTCTGAAAACCCACATACGAACACACATGAAATCCCCACAGATACGTATCTGGAAAACGCAGCTGTCAAACCTGACATTGTAATATGGAACAAGAGAGAGAGAGTTGCAACTTTGGTTGAGGTCAGTGTCCCTAATGATGGGGGCCTAAATAGAGCTGAAAGGGAGAAAATAACAAAATATCAGGGTCTAATGTATGATATGAAAAGAAACTGGAACCTCATTCTAGTTATCATACGAGCCACGGGACTCATTAAGAAGAACTTGAAAAAGTATTTAACAAGTATACCTGGTGAACCAAGTGCAAGAGAAATCCAAACAACTGCACTCAAGGGAAGAGCCAGAATCCTAAAAAAAGCTCTCGGTTGGAGTCTGTAAATAACGGGTGATCGTATGGCATTTGGAAGAATGCCCCGTCCCCAGCAAATGAATGAAAAGAGAAAACCATATTCTTGTAAAGTTTGTGGAACTGTATTTTCACAGAATGCCCATTTGCATCAACACATGCAAATACACACGGGAGAACAACCATATTCTTGTAAAGTTTGTGAAACTGCATTTTCACAGAATGCCCATTTGCATCAACACATGCAAATACACACAGGAGAACAACCATATTCTTGTAAAGTTTGTGCAACTGCATTTTCACAGAATGCCCATTTGCATCAACACATGCGAATACACACAGGAGAACAACCATACTCTTGTAAAGTTTGTAGAACTGCATTTTCACAGAATGCCCATTTGCATCAACACATGCGAATACACACATGGGAACAACCATACTCTTGTAAAGTTTGTGGAACTGCATTTTTACCGAAAGCCCATTTGCAGAACCACATGGAAACACACAGAAAAGAAAAACCATATTCTTGTGAAGTTTGTGGAACTGCATTTTCACGTAAAGACACTCTGAAATGCCACATGCGAACACACACAAGAGAAATGAGAATGGTGAATGAACATCACACCAAATACCTTCCTCAGCAGACCTCAACAACAAAACTAGCCGATAATTTCAGTGGTAACACACTGGAGAACACTAGCGAAGATGATAACAACCCAGCAACCCTGATCGCGCGCAAGAAGAGGGAGGAATACACGAAAAAGGAGCTGAAGACCAGACTAGAAGGATGGCGAAATAATAAAAGAGCAGGAAAGTTCATTGAAGAACTCAACCAGAGCTATATCGACAAGGAGGCTTCACTACAATGGCTCAAGAGTGGCAACTTCCCGTTCGATGAGGAACGGATATTAATAGCAGCACAAGACCAAGGCCTACTTACTAATGGATTTAAGAAAATGGCGGGTCTACAAAAAACTGACCAGTGCAGGTTCTGCCACTCTGCCACCGAAAGTCCAAGCCACCTAATGTCTGGATGCAAGATCCTTTTGGCTGATGGCCATTACACTGCCCGCCACAACAAAGTATGTAAATACCTTCATTGGAAGATCTGCGGAGAGATGCAGCTAGAAAGATCACTGAACATCTGGGAACATGAACCCCCACCCATAACATCGAATGGAAAAGTGACAGTGTTCTATGATAAAGACATACAGGCGGGCAGATACATAAAAGACAAGGCCATCAAACCAGACATTGTCATCTGGAACAAACCAGATAAAACTGCTCTCATCATTGATGTAACCGTCCCAAATGACTACGGTCTCAATAGAGCCGAACGGGAAAAAATAACAAAATACCAAGATCTAAAAAATGATCTAAAAATAACATGGTCCCTCGATGAAATAAACATCATACCGGTTGTAGTGGGGGCAACTGGTCTGGTGAAAAAAAATCTAAGTAAATACTTAGAAACAATCCCCGGAAAACCAAATTGTAGGGAAGTACAGATAGCAGCCCTAAAAGGAACCACATCTATCCTTAAGAGAGCCCTCGGATATAAATTTTACTCATAGGGAAATCAAGTGTTAGCCTCAAGAGTAGGCCCCTTGATCTCTTTAGATAAACTAAATTAAAATGAAAAAAAAAAAAGAGAAAAACCATATTCTTGTAAAGTTTGTGGAACTGCATTTTCACAGAAAGGCACTTTGCAGAAGCACATACGAACACATACAGGAGAAAAACCATATTCTTGTAAAGTTTGTGGAACTGCATTTTCACGGAAATACAATTTGCAGAAACACATGCAAACACATACAGGAGAAAAACCATATTCTTGTAAAGTTTGTGGAACTGCATTTTCACAGAAAGTTCATTTGCATCAACACATGCGAATACATACAAGGGAACAACCATATTCTTGTGAAGTTTGTGGAACTGCATTTTCACGCAAAGACACTTTGCAGAAGCATATGCGAATACACACAGGAGAACAACCATATTCTTGTAAAGTTTGTGGAACTACATTTTCACAGAAAGTTAATTTGCATCAACACATGCGAATACATACAGGAGAACAACCATATTCTTGTGAAGTTTGTGGAACTGCATTTTCACGGAAAGACACTTTGCATCAACACATGCAAACACATACAGGAGAACAACCATATTCTTGTGAAGTCTGTGGAACTGCATTTTCACGGAAAGACACTTTGCAGAACCACATGCGAACACATACAGGAGAAAAACCATATTCTTGTAAAGTTTGTGGAACTGCATTTTCACATAAAGCCACTTTGCAAAAACACATGCGAATACACACAGGAGAAAAACCATATTCTTGTAAAGTTTGTGGAACTGCATTTGCACAGAAAGGTAATTTGCATCAACACATGCGAACACACAGTGTAGCAGCAAGTCCTGGGAGCATATACCAGAAATAACAGTTGAAAATAAGTTATACATCATCCACTATGACTATGCAATCCCTACAGCTACATATCAAGAAAACAGAGCTTTTAAAACTGACATCGTGATATGGGATAAAAGGAAGAAAGTAGCAACCCTAGTTGAAGTCAGTGTCCCTAATTATGCAGGATTAAACGGAGCAGAAAGTAAAAAGATTACGAAATACCAACGTCTAATATCTGACCTGAAAAGAAACTGGAATCTTAGGAAAATCTCCATCATCACAGGAATTATAGGAGCAACAGGACTAATGAAAAAGTATTTCAAAAGCTATCTGGTTAATATACCCGGTGAACCGAGTGAAAGAGAAATACAAACAATTGCATTAAAAGGGACGGTTAGAATCTTAAAAAGATCTCTCGGTTGGAATGTCTGATATAGCTGTTAAATGTCTGGAATCTGCTGATGTATGTTGCAGATGCAACGGAGGTTTCTATTGCAGCTGCCACTGATGTATGTTGCAGATGCAACTGAGGATTCTATTGCAGCTGCCACTGATGTATGTTGCAGATGCCACGGAGGATTCTATTGCAGCTGCCACTTATGTATGGTGCAGATGCCACAGAGGATTCTATTGCAGCTGCCACTTATGTATGTTGCAGATGCAATGGAGGATTCTATTGCAGGTGCCACTGATGTATGTTGCAGATGCAATGGAGGATTCTATTGCAGGTGCCACTGATGTATGTTGCAGATGTAATGGAGAATAGTTTTGCAGCTGCCACTTATGTATGTTGCAGATGCAATGGAGGATGTTATTGCAGCTGCCACTGATGTATGTTGCAGATGCAATGGACGATGCTATTGCAGCTGCCACTAATGTATGTTGCAGATGCAACGGAGGATGCTATTACAGGTGCCACTGATGTATGTTGCAGATGCAATGGAGGATTCTATTGCAGCTGCCACTGATGTATGTTGCAGATGTAATGGAGAATGCTATTGCAGGTGCCACTGATGTATGTGGCAGATGCAATGGAGGATTCTATTGCAGGTGCCACTGATGTATGTTGCAGATGCAATGGAGGGTTCTATTGCAGCTGCCACTGATGTATGTTGCAGATGCAATGGAGGATTCTATTGCAGCTGCCACTGATGTATGTTGCAGATGTAATGGAGGATTCTATTGCAGGTGCCACTTATGTATGTTGCAGATGCCACAGAGGATTCTATTGCAGCTGTCACTTATGTATGTTGCAGATGCAATGGAGGATTGTATTGCAGGTGCCACTGATGTATGTTGCAGATGCAATGGAGGATTGTATTGCAGGTGCCACTGATGTATGTTACAGATGCAATGGATGGTTCTATTGCAGCTGCCACTGATGTATGTTGCAGATGCAATGGAGGATACTATTGCAGGTGCCACTGATGTATGTTGCAGATGCAATGGAGGATGCCATTGCAGCTGCCACTGATGTATGTTGCAGATGCAGATTGATCAGTTACAGGTGAATGTCTGTCATTCGGGAGGATGCCCTATATCCAGCAAAATAAAGATAAGAAAATTGAAAAAAAAAGACTTAAAATGACTTGGATCCTAAGAACATATACAAGAAAGGATAGTTGGAAATAAGTCATACACCATTTACTATGACTATTAAATTCCTACAAAAAATACCGAAGGAAATGGAGCTATTAAACTTGACATAGTTATATAGGGAAACGAATGAGAAAGTAGACCCTTGTTGGAACCATGATGCTGGCTTAAACATAGCTGAGCAGAAGATAACGAAATTGTTTGATGTGACATAGTTATATGGCACAAGACAACGAAATACTAAGATAACGAAATACTAAGGTCTTATGTACAACATCAAAAGAAACTGGAATCTTAGGAAGATCTCTGTCATTCCAGTAATTATAGGACTATCCGGACTCATGAAAAAGAATTTCATGAACTACTTGGCGAATATACCGGGTGTACCAAGCACAAGAGAGATACAAACAATTGCGCTTAACGAGACAGTTTTAATCTTAAGAAGTTCTCTTGGTTAGAGTCTCTGAAATAGTGTGTGAATGTCTGGCATCCAGTAGAATGCCCCATCCACAAAAACAACGATGATTAAAAGAAAAAAAAGACACGATGAAATTGTTTGATGTGACATAGTTATATGGCACAAGATAGGTAGATTAGCATCTCACGGTGAAGTCAGTGCTCCTAATTATTCTGGCTTAAACAGCTGATAAGAAGACAAGTTAATACAAAGGTCTAATGTACAACATGAAAAGAAAAGAATTTCATGAACTATCTGCTGAATATACCAGGTGAATCGATTGCAGGAGAGATTCAAACAATTACGCATGAAGAGATTGTTAGAATCATAAAAAGATCTCTTGGTTTGAGTCTCTGAAATATCAGGTGAATGTCTGGCATTCAGTAGAATGTCCCATCCCCAGCAAAAACAAAACACAAAAACATTTTATAAAAAAGACTATATATTTCTCTTGACCTTGCTGTGAAACGCGCGTAAGATATAAAATAGTTATTAAATTTGGGCAAAATAAATTTAAAACATTATTGTTTTGTGAGACGAAGAAGAAATACAGATATTCACCGAAATATGTAAATAAATTATAAAAATAAATAAAAACAAGATGGCTCCCCTCATACTGACATGGGAATCCCTGCTTCTGAGGAACTCCCTTCCAGTGGAAAACACTAAACCACCTGAGAATGGGAATGGGCGATCAAAAGTTGCTACAAAACTGAGCCAAGCATCTGTAAATGTGGTAGAATGCCCCATCCTTAGCAAAAACAAAAACATAAAACATATATTTGTGAAATTTGATGAAGTGCATTTTTGAAGAAACAAACCAATGAAAGGAACTCCCTTCCGGTTAGGAGGCACCCTGGCTCCAGTGGAAAACACTAAACCGCCTGAGAATGGGAATGGGCAATCAAAAGTTGCTATAAGAAGATGGGGCTACAAAACTGAGTCAAGCATCTGTAAATGTGGAGAGGAAGACCATGCGATGCAACACTGTCTGGTCTGCCCCCTACTACCCAACCGGTGTAGCTTAAAAGATCTTGAAGAGTACAACACTATTGCAAAGGACTACATAAACAAGTGGGAAACTCATATGATCACATGCTTCAAAGACACGTGAAAAGTAGTAGAAAAATATACTTTTGGCAAGTAAGCTACACAGAAACGTATATGCTTATTTCCTGAGAGAAATCCTAAAATTAATTATGGAAGAAAAATGTTCTTCCCCATTGTTCACATTAATATTCATATAAAATGAATTTTTATTTTTTAAATCTTTCCAGTTTTAGATGTTTTATTTATTTTTTTCTGATTTTTTTTTCTTTTAAATTCACCGATTGTGATGTTATTTGATATGAATATTAGTGCGAACATTGATGAAGCATAATTTTATCCAGTCATTTTAAACACATAATTTTAAACACGTCATTTTAAACAACCCATTTTAAACACGTCATTTTAGTCACAATTTGTTAGAAAAATGGATCGACTGATGAAGGATAATTTTATTCCTATCATTTAAAAATAGATCGACCTATTTCTCATGTTGTTTTTAATTCACCGATTAAGATGATATAGATGGGATTATCTCATGTTGTTTTTAATTCACCGATTGAGATGATATAGATGGGATTATCTCATGTTGTTTTTAATTCACCGATTGAGATGATATAGATGGAATTATCTCATGTATTTTTATTTGATATCAGTATTTGATACTTGTTTAGCAAACAAATGCTCTTCTCAACAGCAACAGACCTCATTTATTAAGAACTCTATTAATGTTCTTCAATAGAAGATTACTATTCTCAAATGGAGGTAGCATTTCAGGAAACTCGTCAACCACTATTAAAGTCGTTTCTTCTAACCCAACCACTATTAAGGTCCTTTCTTCTAACCCTAACCCAACCACAATTAAGGTCTTTTCTTCTAACCCTAATCGTAACTCAACCACTATTAAGGCCCTTTCTTGACGATATCCCCCCAAAAAAGAATGACAAAGTCTGTCCATATAAAAATATGACAACTTGTTATGAAAATCAAAAATACAGAGTTGGTAAGGAATGAGAGTACAGAGAGTTCAGGAACGTTCGAAGTAACGAAGGGGTTGTTTTGACTGTAATAAGTTGGGCAGAAATGTTTATTTCGGCTGTCGTCGTATGCGTTTGCAAGTGACAGTGTTAGTTCAGTAGGCTTAGCAGGCGATGTGCGTATGTATGCTCGCTTGTGTTTTAGAGAATGTGAAAGTATGTACGTCAACTTCTGTGTGAGTGTGTTTGTGAATGTTGTTAAGTATGATATTTTTAGTCTGAAAAACTACAGCAAAAGAGAAAGTGGACACTGATGTTTGTTTTTTTATATTACATGCAAAAATCAGGTAAATATTTCTGTAGCTGTGATTGGTTGAAGGAAGTTGCTGATTTGAGATCTTTTCCAATCGAGAGTTAATACTTTTAAACAACATTCACTGCTGCTGCTTCTTCCATAATATAAAACATAAAAGATCAGCTAAATATTTTAATGATTTCAACACACAAAATTGTGAAGACACCGAATTTGATGGCAGCAAAGCTGCCTATTTTATATATGAGAAAAAATGTTTTTAACCGAAACTGCCTTAAAAGAGATTAAACATTGGGAAAAGCTATATATATCATCTTAAAGAAGTAACATATTTTGATGTACTATTTTCTTTTAATGTAAATATACACTTTTCCTGTGGAGTGATTGGCCGATCGACGAATCAGATGTTTTGGTGTAAGAATGCAGGTTGTTGGACTATTTATTGCAGCGCCTACGCACTCTGTTATTTTAATATGAGGAAACATTTAAGGGAAATTCTAAAACTCAAAATGATTTCTACATAATAATGAGTCTGCTGGGTATGGCCCAAATTATAGCAAGAATATGTTAGATTATGAGGGGTCCTCTTAAATCTTATCGGAGAAATTCAAAACCATTCAGCAAGTACATCGGAGCACATTCTATTGAAGTACTTGTAAAACAAGCACAAGGATGCAACATTGTGGCGATGAGACAGGGTCTGGATCTGAGTTCATAGTGAGGGTCCTATTAGATGAGATACTCTTTTTTGGACGTTATAGCAAGAATATGTTAGATTATGACGGGTCCTCTCTTTCTGAAAAAACACGTAGGTGAGAGTATGAATTGTGGCTTCGGTCATTTTAAGTACATAAGTGCAGATTAGTATGACCTGGGATTTAGTTGAATGATTCATTTCCCATGAGACGGGAGATCAGGTGAAGGGAGATCAGAGATCAAGGAAAAAGTTAAAGCGGTTAAGCACAAAGTGAGTGTAATACGATGATACGATTGTTCGACGAAACAAAAAGAAGTATGACGTCACACTTGGGACTGTTAGAAAAATAGTTTTTATTCAGTCGAATGTGTCTGTTACCTTAATTAGTTCAGTCTTCTATAGAGCTGGAGAAACGAATATGTCTGTTACCTTAATTAGTTCAGTCTTCTATAGAGCTGGAGAAGTGGATATGTCTGTTACCTTAATTAGTTCAGTCTTCTATAGAGCTGGAGAAGTGAATATGTCTGTTACCTTAATTAGTTCAGTCTTCTATAGAGCTGGAGAAGCGAATATGTCTGTTACCTTAATTAGTTCAGTATTCTATAGAGCACGAAGCGAGTGGATACAGAAAAATATGATCTGAAATTTGGAGTTAAGTTCGGTTAGACGAAAATACGCCCCCCCCCCCATGTCGTCAAGTAGAGATTAGGTTATCGTTAAGAAAACTTGAAAAGCAACTCAGCTGGAAAGCGGCAAGTCTCTCTCAGACGTGTTCGCAAAACCCAAATCACGTGATCAGCGTGGTTATCCAGTTCATGACTTACAGCCAACAAGGAAAGATATGATCCTGCCGTCTCTGACAGGTCGTTGGCTGAGAATATACGAACTCCGGCAAAAGGTTATTTTTCCTTTTCAATATATATTCAACCCCATGTATGAAAGATGTTCTGTTCTGTTGTTCCTGTGAATTAACCTATATCTATATATATTCCTTCAGTTGATATGTCTCATTTAATCCGTAGAATGAAGGTGATCTATATAATACAGGCCTGGCAAACATGCAACTGGGATCCACGACAAGGAGCTGACATGTGAATACCAAAATTACTACTAATCACCTAAAAAGGTAGAATTTCACTTTTTTTAATGCACAATTTTCCAAGCAGTCATCAGATATGGTTTACATTTGCCCCCTTTTTACATGTATTTTATTGGTTTTATGTTCTTGTTAATGTAAGTTGATTTTATTATTAAAACTGTGTATCATGAAGAAATGAACATTTTCTTCATCTTCTGTGAAAACAAATTGTATATGTAACAAACAACAGATTTTGTAACAATTATCAAAATTGTTTCTCCAAAAATTATTTTGTTCATAAAGTATTTGGTTTTATTAAAACGTTGAATATGCTTTCTGATTGTAATGTATTCTTTTACTATATCAAAAATGCGCCAAATTCCGGGCGAATAAAGTGATTCTTTGTGAATTTAGTTCTTTAATATTTTCGTACTTTTTTTTCATTGGATTTGATAGAAATAAATCAATTATTGTAAGGAACTTCCTAATAATATGTATAGTTGCTTATTACTAGACATTAAATAGAAATTTCTTACTAAAACTTTTCTGTGTAATTATTATTTAGTAGTAATTTTGGTCTTCACATGTCTGCCCCAGTCGTGGACCCAAGTTGCATGTTAGCAAGGCCTGTATTATGGATCGCCTTGGTCGAAATGAATTCAGCTAAAGACTCACGTTTTTAAACGGAAGGACTTGGTGAAAGCCCTACCTAACACCACCTTATTCCAGTCCTTATTGTGTGCTCACACGAACTGAAAATATTTTTACTCTGTACATTGGGAGTACAAAAGATACTGTGTCGGTCGATAGATTGAAACTAACATATTTGGATACTGAAAATTATTTTCCACCCACACTAAATTTTACTAAGCAAAGCGAGATGGAACGCCCCAGACACATAACCACCACACTTTCTTGTAGACATGTAAATTGGCGCCAAAAATTATGCTAGACTGTCTATATTTGAATGATCACATTTTCTAGTTATAATGAATAGCAATTTGCACTTGCGTCTTCACACTAGTATGTTCTCACTCACGGAGCAATGTAGGCGTTGGGCAGTGAGAACACTGTTCGAGTAGGAAGCAAATTCCGCTTACCCCAAACCTCTTTCCCGTAAATTATTACTAGTCCTGTTTGAAATGTCAAAGCGACAAGACGTTATCTTTCTCTCCTTGTCTCTAGGGGAGCACATGTTATGACCAAAATTACTACTAAATAATAATTACCGAGAAAAGTTATTGTAAGAAATTTCGGTGCTTCGAAGCCGAAAAAAGTTTTTCTTGTCTTTTAATCTTGGAGAGGTAAATAAGGGGCATGTAACTCTTACAACGAATTCTAAACACAATTTTCTCTGAAATTAGGATCATGGATCTTAACTCTTTCAAGTTCGAAGATATACTGTATTTTACATCAGACAGTGCAAAACAAATTGATTTGTTTGCAAGCACCCAGACTTCCACTTCCCCCCAAACCTCTTTCCCGCAAATTATTACTAGTCCTGTTTGAGATGTCAAAGCGACAAGACGTTATCTTTCCTTCCTTGTCTCTATCAATGGCTTTGCTAAACGAGATGAAAATTTCGTTATTTAAAAATTGTTTTTAATACAAGCAGTCGTTTTTTAAAAGTCACAAAGCCAAAGTAGGTGTGGCTATAACTAGTTGATAATTTTATTAACATTATTAAAATGAAATAACTGAAATTTTTGTTAACATTGAATAAGCATCATTCAACATTTGACAAATAATGATTATTAAAGTAAAATTTTAAAGTTCAATTTTATACACGTTAATAATTAACCATTTTAAACATGATAAAATAATTAGTTTTGATTGACATTTATAAACAACACTGGTAAACTTGTACCCTTTACACCGTATGCTAATTCACCCAAAATAAAAATCAAATTCTATTTTTTTAGGCGATTACATGTAAACGTCATGGAACACTATTAGCTGAGGAAAGCGAGTATTTAGATGTGATAAAGACGGAGACTAAAGAAAGATATGTGCATTGGTTTGTGTAACTTTTCATTGTGACGTCATACAATTGAACAACACGGTGCACAGACGGATAATAGTTTGATGTAGGAGAAACCCAGGAAGAAAACATTGGGTTAAGTATGTGTTGACAAGGCGAACTAATTATTTCCGGAAGTTCATAGATTTTCTGCAATTGGGCTGGCAGAGACCGCAGGATCACATTTGTCTATTTGGGAAAGAGTCACGAACCGAAGATTCTGCTGATTAGGTGATCCGGCTTTAACGATCGTGCTTGAATATTGTTACATGCAGACGCGCAACTGGTAAAGAGGCGACGATCACAATGATTTGCCAAACCGAATCAAAACTCTAGTAGATCGGCAGAAAATAGTTAATTCATGTAAGCTGCTACAAACATTTCTGTAAAAAAACAAAATGATATGAGAATGATACGATGGATGTGTAATGTGTGATTACATGTTAACAGCCTGTAATAGGGGATTACATGTTAACAGCCTAAACAAACTTGGTCGTAAAATAAATAACATGCCCTCTCTTAACCCTACCAATAACTCTGACAATAGACAAAAAAATCCCCTAATTTCCAAGAAATGAAGAAAATGGCCAAAATGTAACTAAAAATAATTGATTACATGTCCTGTATCAGTATGTCATAGCTGATTTGTTTACCTTTTTAAACTTCCGGTAATTATCTGCCCATAGCCGGTCCTTACTTCCTGTCCCCACTTGTAATGGTGTCCTATGTAAATAAAATTTGTGTTCATTTACTCTCCGTCTCTGTTTGTTCTTAATCCAAACCATCCTCGACCGGCGAAAACACAACATGGTGTCAGAAGGACAAGAATGTTTTTTCAGTAAAAATCGCACTTTATGGTGATATTTGTCAGGTTTAGGTGACATTACACGCGTCCCCAGAAAGTAAAAATGTGGACAACTACATGAGACATTTCAAGAATTATGTCAGTCCTCAGTCAAATTTCCGGGTGTCTCGACACCAACTTTTACAGAGTCGCCAAGAGGAGAATGAGTCAGCCCACTCATTTCTAAAGAGGCTGAGGCAAATAATAAAAAATTGAGAATATGACCCCATAGTCGAAGAGACAAACTTGGTGGACTTATTTATATTTGGACTAAACCTCAAGTCAACCCAAAAGTCACTGTTAAAAGAAGGTAGGGGTTT
Organism: Sepiola atlantica; assembly: GCA_963556195.1. Lineage (NCBI taxonomy): Eukaryota > Metazoa > Mollusca > Cephalopoda > Sepiida > Sepiolidae > Sepiola > Sepiola atlantica. Next base: position 44,397,609 of record OY744549.1, read on the forward strand.
ATCAATAACGACAGTCTTACGTATAGCAGAAACTGAAGAGGCAACAATCAAACAGGTGGAGGCAATCCGGACTCCGCTTGAGAAGCTCAGTGCACATGCGGTCCAATCAAGTCGTGCCCCCGAGTATATACACACATGTGTTTTTTGTGGTAGAGGTCACCATAAAGGAGAATGCCCAGCCAAGTGTAAGACCTGCCTGAAATGCAAGAAGACAGGTCACTTTGCCATAGTTTGTCGCTCGACAGAGAGAAGCAGAGGCAAAGAACAGGGTATCAGGATGGGAAGACCTCAAAGATACTCCAACAATACAAGTCGAGACAGTAAAATCCACACAGCCACCCAAAACGACAGTGAAAATGGAGAACTCTATTTTCATTCTGTAGAATGCGAAGTTCCCTTAGGCACAACAGCAGCCTATGCAAACTTAAGAATAGGCAACAAACTAGCCCAGATAGAGATCAAATCAAAAATTGACACAGGAGCTATGAGCAACCTGCTACCCCTGAGTGTGTTCCAGCAATTAGTTAAGGTACCACTGCACAAAACACCAGTGAGACTATTTGCATTTGGAGGCTCTGCGATAGAGCAAGCAGGATCATGCATTCTGGGAGTGAAATACCAGGACAGATTCACTAGTGCAACATTCTATGTGGTTAAAACAAATGGGCCGATTCTGCTTGGATTACAAACCTCCAGAAAGTTGAGCCTGGTGACTTTTAATTTAGCAATTACCATTGACGTTCCACTTAGGAACCAAAAGGAATGCCAGTCTGAAATGAGCATGAAAGAAAATCCTATCCCAAGAGGGATCCCCAAAGTACGGGAACAGATTCTTCACAAATTGTTGGATGTATTTGACGACATCAGATGCCTGCCAGGAGAATATGCGATAAATGTAGACCAGACAATAGCCCCAGTTGTACACCCACCCCGGCGAGTCCCTGTGGCCTTAAGGGAAAAATTTAAAATTGAGCTTGATTCACTGGTAAATCAGGGTATCATAACTCCAGTGACCAAACCAACCTCAAGGGTCAACTCATTTGTCTGTGTCACAAAGGCCAATGGATCAGTCAGGCTATGTCTAGACCCCAAAGACCTGAACAAGGCCATACAGCGACTACATTTTGTGACCCCCACATTCGAAGACGGGGTGACAAGACTACACGGTGCAAAATGGTTCACCACGATAGATGTAAAATCTGGTTACTGGCAAATGAAACTGAATGAGAAATCAAAGGAATTGACAACATTTATCACCCCATTTGGTAGATACATGTTCAATAGATTTCCAATGGGAGTGAAGAGCGCCCAGGATGAATTCCAGTGAGCCATGTTTGAGAACTTTGGAGACATTAAGAATGTTCTCTCCATCTCCGATGACACAATAGTGTACGGCTTTGAAGAAGATGGTAGCGATCATGACCAAGCACTCAATCAGCTCCTTCAAAGAGCTAAGAAAAGGAACTGCAAATTCAACCCAGACAAGTTGGTGGTACGTACATCAGAAATACCATTCTTTGGCCACATCATATCCAGAGATGGTATAAAACCAGACCCCAAAAAGTTGGAGGCGATTGCCCAGATGCAACTCCCCAAGGATGAGAAACAGCTATCCAGCTTCCTTGGACTAGTTAATTACCGTAACAAGTTCTCGCTTCATCTCTCAATACTGACAAAGCCATTACGAGACCTGTTGTCTAAGGACAATGATTTTGTCTGGTCATCTCAGCATCAAGCAGCATTTGACAGCATCAAAGAAGAAATCCAAAGATCTACCGTACTGAGGTATTTTTACCCAAAGACACCAAGTGGATGCTTCTGCTGCTGGACTCGGTGCAGCCCTCTTGAAGAATGACATGCCAGTTGCTTTTGCAACCAAAACTCTATCTGGGCGGGAGACACCATACTCAAATATTGAAAGGGAGATGTTTGCTGTAGTTTTTGGCCTAGAAAGGTTCCATCATTATGTATGTGGTCACAGAGTGACAATTCAGACTGACCACAAGCCATTAGAATCGATCGCACTCAAGAACCTGGCACAAGCACCTCCAAGACTGGCAAGGATGCTGCTAAAGATTCAAGGGTATGATTTTGTAATGAAATACAGCCCAGGCAGAGCAGTTCCCATAGCTGCCTGTTTGTCAAGAGTGTCACCCAGACCAGGCAATCACATTAAAGGCATCGACCTCAACATCCACATAATGAACACTCAGCTAAGTGTATCACCAACTCGCCTAGAAGACATTAAGCCTTAAACCATGAAGGATTCAAATCTAAGAGAGCTCATCAACACTGTGATGAGCGGAGGGCCATCTGGTCGCTCTGGGTGCCCCAGTTGCTTACTCCCATACTGGAATTTTAGGGATGAAGTTGGACGTCCCCGAAAGATACCACAAAGATTAGACTTGTAATGCTTAAAAAAAAATGAAATAAAAAAATAAATTAAAAAAAATAATATAAAAAAATCACACCCTCCTTGTTTAACTTAACGAACAGAGATGTATCAGTATGTCATAGCTGATTTGTTTACCTTTCCAACTTCCGGTAATTATCTGCCCTTAGCCTGTCCCCACTTCCTGTCCCCACTTTTAATGGCGTCCTATGTAAATAAAGTTTTTGTTCATTTACTCTCCGTCTCTGTTTGTTCTTAATCCAAGCCATTGTAGCAGTTACCTCCTCTTTTCAAAACATAACTACACCGGTTGGCCGTTAGGTGGCGCTTTATCACCGACAGGTGGCGCTGTAAAGCGACACCAGAGTTATCTGCCCTTCTGACTATAAAAACCGTTGCAAACGGAAAATCCACCTCTTCCTCACCGACCAGCCTCGGCAGACAGACGCTGACACTAGCGTTCCGTTTCTCTCTTCTCTGCTCGGCAGAACGACGCGAATACACTAGCGCTTCGTCTCACGCTTTTCTCTTGAACTGGTCTCAGCAAAACAACTACCAACACACGTTTTTTCCGTCAACACGTGGGCAAACAACGGTAAGAGTTCTCAACTCGTTTTCTTTGTGTGCGGCTTTCAAAGACTTTTCCTACGCCGGATTCATTTCTTCTTATACCTTTTCAAGAACTGTTTTTCCATCGACACACATGCATACATCACACACTTCATCATTCCACGTACACACACGTTCAATAAACCTTATTTGAACTACTTCATTTTTGTTTATTAATTATTACTCTGTCTTTGCATGCAACAATTGCTTGATTTACTGACACGTCTATAATCGGGGGAACACGACCCTCGATCCGAACGCCATCCTCGACCGGCGACAACACAACATGTCCTTTAAGCGCTACCCCCGGGTTGAATTGTTTTATTCAGCTTCCTCCCACAGGGTAAGATGTGACACAAGGTCGGGAAAGTGTGAATTGAAAAGCCAGCGCCCGAGAAGGTGAGCGATCTGGCCAACAAAAAATGCCTGGGCAGCCCCGTCGGCATTCCCTGGTAGGGGCGCCTCAGGCAGTAATCAATAAACTTACTCCTCCCCAAAGAGGGGAGGCAAAGCCTGGGAGGGTGGACCTCCTAGAACTGCATAGGACAAAGCCATAGACCGGCGGAATCAAGGCCCGAAGGCCAAGACGATACCGGTCTATAGGATCTAGTAGCCATCGGAACAGATACTACACTTTGATCTTAGCCAAAAGGCCAATTTTTTACATGTATAAGAAAGCGTTTTTTGTTTTTAGTAAAATCTTGGCCATTTTCTTAATTTCTTGGAAATCAATTGTGTGTGTCAGGGATCTTTTTGTCTATTACTCAGGGTTATTCGTAGGGTTAAGGTAGGGCATGTCATTTTTTTACCGCCAAGTTTGTTTAGCCTGTTAACATGTAATCCCTATGAAAAGCGTAAAACTGTAAAATCCAAAAAATATTTAAAAAAATTTTTTTGATTTTATTTCGAGGGCGTGGGGGGGGGGCACCACGTTGGTTGTTTTTCTTAGTGGCCAAGAAGTTGGTGCTCAATTTACGTTAAAATTATAAAAGAAACTGATCCCCCCTCTAAGCTAATTAAAATTCTTTATTTTTTCTTTGCGGATATTTTTAAAGGGTGTTCACATATAATTTGCTCAAAAACGTAGCATTTAATTTTTTAGGGGGAAACTGCGGTGGGTGTGGTTCTGTAAATTTACCAAATATTTTTTTAGAATTTCGTATATAAATTTAACGCAACTGATCGCCCATTTATGGATCATTATAGCTTTTTAGGGCATTACAAAAAAATATTTTGCTATGGGAGATAAATTATGTGCGTGCTTTTTGTGTAGCGGGGTCATCTTAACATTTTTTTATTTTCGCCAAGTTTTCGTAATTGCCTAAAAAAGTTAGAAACCCAGTTTTTTTTTTTAGAGGAAATGGGTTATTTAATTGAATATGTTAATTTACAAATCAACCAAAATAATTTATTCAATAAGGAATAATCAAAAATTAAATTTAAATTAAAAATACGAAAATAAAGTTAGTTAAGCGAACAGTATTAATTTTCCCTCGTGAAAATCAAAATTTACAAGTAGTTTTTACAGTTCGTAAAGGTAAGTTTTTCTAAATTCTTTTTTAATTTTTGTCTTACTAAATAATAAGTTTCTTTTGTTCAAAATTAACTTTAGCTTATTACCTTACAAGTACAACCAAATTTAGCTTTTTCGGGGCGGTTATTTCATACCTAAATCAGACCGGCAAAGTCTGGGTTATGCTAGAATTCGATAAAAAAAATTGTGTATAGACGATAAAAATGGTTTTATATTGTTGTTTCATTTTTCAAAAAATAATATTTAATGAGGAACTATTTCAACTTAAAATCTGTTTAGTACAACGCATGTAATCTGAAGATAAACACGTTTGAAATGTGTAACTATGCTAGAATAATCGATAGTTTTACAAAATGGCGTCTTATGAGACTGGATGTGTTGTGCACCAACAAAAGTACACTAAAATAATTGGGTATATGTTACGACGCTCAGCAGAGGCGCGAACGGGATCCAAAAAAAGAACGAGAAAGAATTTAAAAACATAAATTTGCAACAAGTAAAGTTGACTTATGTCTAGAATAGACATTTTCTACTTACCTATGTAATTTGTTTGTATTTTTATGTAGTATAAATGGCTTTTTATTAGATGTTAAAAAAAAAATTCTTGTTTTTTAAAACATCTACTTTCTCAAAGAAAAATCGCGGCCAGTCCCTCGATATTATTACGTAAATCGGCCATTTTTATTTCATCGCTGACCATCTGTCGAACTTAAATTTCTAATAAATAGCACTTCAAACGGGTTTAAAATACAAACAAATAGCACATGCAAGTTTGAAACTAACTTTTACAGCTTACAGTTACTTTTATTTGTTGTATATTTGTTTTTTTTAGCGTTTTTACTCTGCTGAGCGTCGTAAAAGATCCCCAAATAATTCAAACACGGACAAAAGCTTATTCACGTAAAAATAAATTAATTTGAAAAAGTAAAAAAATATAATATCGTGAATCCGATAAGTGATTTATTTAAATCAAAATCTAGGGGATATTTTCGTAATATATAATCACTATATCTAAAATGAGTTTCCTTGTTAACTTCTACGGTGCTTTATTGCCATAAAAATGGAACAATTAATAAATAGTGAAAATTTCATTAAAATTGGTTTATTTCTTGAATTTAAATGAAGGAAAGTGTTGTGTTGTTGTCGATCGAGGATAGCTTGGATCAGAAAACAAGCAGAGACGGAAAGTAAATGTATGCATACTTTATTTACGTGTACCACCATTACAAGAGGGGACAAATTGGTTTTATCATCTTGGACATAGACTTGCTGACCAGCATGCAATGGTGGATGGCGGCGACTATTTTGTTGGTCATACCGGTTCTTTGTTTTGTCCTTGTTCAATTGTATTGTGTATCTGGTTTGTTCATCTCTGAGCTGTTGCTGAGAGACTAGTGGTGTTCAGATGGGCATCCCGTTGAGGAGTTCGGCTGAGATTTAAGTTGTTAGGAAGTGGTGTAGCTCTATATGACATCATCGCCAAATGGCAATCTTTGCCAGTTTCTCGGGCCTTCAGAAGTAGTTTCTTGCATACGCTAACCATCCTTTCTGCAAACCCATTGGGTTGAGGGTAATATGGTGATGATGTTGTGTGCTTAAAATTGAACTTCTCTGCAAAGTTGGCAAATTCCGTACTTGTGTATTGTCGCTATAGACCACTTCAGGAGCACCTTGTTCCTCAAATATTCGTTTCATCTGCTCGATCATTGCAGCAGATGTTGTTGACTGCATGCGTCATACAAATGGACTCAAGATATATTGGTCTGCCACTAAAAGGTATTCATCTCCTTCCATTGTGAAAAGATCTGTGCTGATATACTGATATGGGTATGGAGAGGTTTCATACTGAAGCAATGATTCTGATGGGGAACTTGGTTGATATTTCTAACATGTGGGGCATCTTGCAACCATGTCCTCAATGTCCTTATTTATTCCTACTCACTAGACGGCAGTCCTGGCTAGCGGCCGGATTTTTCTACTCCCTTATGTGACAAGTTGTTGCAGAACATCTTGTTGGAGTGAAGCGGGTATGATTATTTTGTTGCCTTTCAGTAGGACACCGTCTTGGATCCCAACTTCTACCCTAAATTCCAGCATGGGAATAAGCAACTGGGCCAACTGGACCGATCAGATGGCCATCCGGTCATCACAGGGTTGATAGGCTCTCTTAGAGTGGAATCCTTCATGGTTTCCAGCTTAATGTTTTGTAAGCGTGTTTGTGATCACTTAGGTGAATGTTCACTATGTGGATGTACGGTCGATGCCTTCAATTTGATTGCCTGGTCTGGGTGACTTTTTGACAAACAGTCAGCTATGTGAACTATGTCATTCTGCAAGAGGGCTGTACCGAGTCCAGAAGTAAAAGCATCAACTTGTATCATGAGTTGTGTCTTTGGATCAAAATACATCAGTACGGCAGATCTTTGGATTTCCTTTTTGATGCTGTCAAATGCTGCTTGTTGCTTAGATAGCCAAACAAAATCATTGTCATTGGACAACAGATCCTGTAGAAGATTTTTGAAGGAGCCCATTGAGTGCTTGGTTATAGTCGCTAGCGTCTTCAAAACCATACACCATTGTATCATCAGAGATGGAGAGAACATTCTTAATGTTTTCAAAGTTCTCAAATATGTCTCGCTAGAATTCATCCTGGGCACTCTTCACTTCCATTGAAAATTTATTAAACATGGAGGATAAATGTACTCAATTTCTTTGATTTCTTGTTTAGTTGCATTTGCCAGTAATCGGATTTGACATCTATCGTCGTAGACCATTTTGCATCATGTAGCCTTGAGACCATGTCTTCGAATGGGGGGGTCACAAAATGTGGTTGCTATATGGCTTTTTTCAAGTCTTTGGGGTCTAGATATAGCCTGACTGATCCATTGACTTTTGTGACACAGACGAATGAGTTGACCCATGTACTTAGTTTGGTCACTAGGGTTATGATGCCCTGATTTACCAGCAAATCAAGATCAATTTTAAAGTTGTCCCTTAATACAACAGGAAGTTAGTTTGGTCACTGGGGTTATGATGCCCTGATTTACCAGCAAATTAAGATCAATTTTGAATTTGTTCCTTAATACCACAGGAAGTTGTTTTGGTCACTGGGGTTATGATGCCCTGATTTACCAGCAAATCAAGAGCAATTTTGAATTTGTCCCTTAATACCACAGGGACTCGCCGGGGTGGGTGTACAACTGGCACTATTGTTCGGTCTACATTTATCACATATTCTTCTGGCATACATACAATGCCGTCAAATACATCCGAAAATTTGTGGAGAATCTGTTCCCATACTTCGTGGGTCTCTCTTGAGATAGGATCTCTTTCTGTGCTATGGTTGATTTTAGACCGACATTCCTTTTGGATATTAAGTGGAACGTTTGTATTAATAGCGAAATTGAGAGTTACTAGGTCCAACATTCTGAAGGTTTGTAGCCTAAGTAGAATCGGCCCCATAGCATTGAATGTTGCACTAGTGAATCTGGCATGATACCGCTTGCTCTATCACAGAGCCTCCAAATGCAAACAGTCTAACTGGTGTTGTACCTTATCTAATTGGGCAACTCAGGTATTTTTGTAAGCCGCAGCATGATATACTAGGGTGCTTGCTTTCTGCACCTGACTTTGTGTGTAACCTCCTGCAGAGGAGGTAAATAAAAATATGTTTCATTGTGATAGGTGTGATGACTTATATCATTTACCTTATGTTGACATAGATCAGCCACTTGAAGCATGTTGGTACTGCCAGAGTATTGTGCACCCTAGAGACTCCATCCAAAAGGCCTTTCATATTTCCATTACGATATTCCTGATATTAACGCATTAGCTCATGATAGGCAGCATAGTTGTTTTCATCCTAGTATAACCCCGTCACCTCCACACCAATCTGATGGACTAAAAATAAACAATTCTCAACTGAAGTAGTTTTATCACATTCATAATTCATTAACACCTCATAGTCCATTGTGTCACCCTGGATGTGATCAACCAAATAATAAGAAAAATTTCAATAATAATAATACTAAAAAAAATTCAATATTTAACAAAATTTCAATGATAATTCTAAACAGAATTTCAATGATTATGAACCAAATTTCAATAATAATAAACAATATAATGAAATATTTAACAAAATTTCAATGATAATTCTAAACAGAATTTCAATAATTATAAACAACATAATTAAATATTTAACAAAATTTCAATGATAATTAGCAAAATTTGAATTAGCGAAGAATGTATATTAATTCCTCAAAAAATTTAATGAAATAAGAAACTAAAATTTCTATAGTAATAATAAGCAAAATTTCAGTAAAAATATATAAAATTTAAATCTTAAGCAAAATTTCAGTAATAATATATACAATTTAAATCATAAGCGAAATTCCAGTAATAATATATACAATTTGAATCATAAGAAATATTTCATTAATAATATATACAATTTAAATCATAAGCAAAATTTCAGTAATAATGTATACAATTTAAATCATTAGCAAAATTTCAGTAATAATATATACAATTTAAATCATAAGTAACATTTCAGTAATAATATACAATTTAAATCATAAGCAAAATTTCAGTAATAATGTATACAATTAAAATCATGAGCAAAATTTCAGTAATAATGTATAGAATTTAAATCATGAGCAAAATGTCAGTAATGATATACACAATTTATATCATTAGCAAAATTTCATAAATAATATATACAATTAAAATCATGACAAACATTTCAGTAATAATATATACAACGTAAATCATAACAAACATGTAAGTAATAATATATACAATTTTAATCATGACCAACATTTCAGTAATAATATACATAATTTAAATCATGAGCAAAATTTCAGTGATAATATATACAATTTAAATCATTAGCAAAATTTCAGTAATAATATATACAATTTAAATCATTAGCAAAATTTCAGTGATAATATATACAATTTAAATAATAAGCTGATTTTCAGTAATAATATATGCAATTTAAATCATAAAAACATTTCAGTAATATTCTATGCAATTTAAATCATGAGCAAAATTTCAGTAATAATATATACAATTTTAATCATAAGCTAAATTTCAGTAATAATGTATGCAATTTAAATCAGGAGCTAAATGTCAGTAATAATGCAATTTTAATCATAAGCTAAATTTCAGTAATAATATATGCAATTTTAATCATAAGTTAAATTTCAGTAATAATATATACAATTTTAATCATAAGCTAAATTTCAGTAATAATGTATGCAATTTAAATCATAAGCAACATTTCACTCATGATATATTTTAAATCATAAGCCACTTTCAGTAATAATATATACAATTTAAATCATAAGCAAAATTTTAGTAGTAATATATTCAATTTTAATCATTAGCAAAATGTTAGTAAAAATATATACAATTTTAGTCATAAGCAAAATTTCAGTAACAGTAACAGACAAAGTTTTAATAATGAATAAAATTTCAATAATAATAATAATTATAAACATAATTTTATTACTGATAATAATGAAAATAAATTTAATAATAGCAATAAATTTTTATTATAATGATAAAAAATTAATAGATAATAATACTACACAAATGTTATATAATAAATCAAATATCAGTTAAAAATGATATAGCAAACCCAATTTTTATAGTAATCATAAACGAAATTTCAATAATAATAAACAAAATTTCAATAATAATAAACAATTTTCAATAACAATAAAAAAAAATTCAACAAAAATAAACAAAATTTCAAGAATTATGATACACACAATTTAAATAATAATAGTTCACAACATTTCTGTAATAATAAACAAAATTCTAATAATAATAAACCAAATTTCTATAATAATAAACAAAATTTCTATAATAATAAACAAAATTTTAACAATAATAAACAAAATTTCAACAATAATAAACAAAAAGGTTTGATTACAAAAAAAGCCACAGGTGTCATTAAAAATGTGATAAAAAATTTACAAAAGAAACTATGATATTTCCATGTCAATATTTCCTATAGTATACACAACTATAATTTCATCACAAAATTTATAACTATAGAATATTACTATGATAATTGTACATATTATTGAACATGAATGACAATGATTTTGCTTATTAAAACATAGTTTGGTTTTATATTAAATCTTTTTATTTGTATTAATATCGTTTCTTCTTTATTTACAGATTCATACTATTATTGAAAAGGATTACTTTCAAATCTGACAAACAAGGAATAAAAATGTTGAATCAGCATTTGAGAGACAAAGGAAAATAAAATAGAACATTAAAATATCTATGTATGCTATACAAAGTGTTAGGCGCAATATGGTACTTCTTGATTTCTGAGAACTTTGACTGAAGTAAAATGAAACGAAAAAAAGACAAACTATATTCGTGTGAAGTTTGTGGAACTGCATTTTCACAGAAATGTAGTTTGCATCAACACATGCGAATACATACAGGCCAAGCATTTTGGACAAAACTGTCATATAGATGAGGCAGAAACACAAAGCAATCCTGCCACAGAGATAGCCCAAAAGAGCCGCAAGAGATACACCCAGACTTTTAAGAACAGGTGCATTGATGAGTGGTCAGGACAGAAACGTGCCACATACTTCTTCGATGAACTATCCAAGGACTATATTGATAAGGAAGGGTCCTTGGACTGGCTAAGAAGGGGAGCCCTCCACTACGACCAGGAGAGGCTTATAATGGCCGCACAAGACCAGGGCCTGATGACAAATGCGTTTAAAAAGATGGCTGGTCTCAGTCAGGACAACAAGTGCAGGTTTTGCCACACTGAAGTGGAGAGTGTGAGCCACCTGATATCGAGTTGCAAAATCATGTTGGCAGATGGCTCCTATACAACACGACATAATGGAGTGTGCAGGTACCTCCACTGGACCATCTGTAAGAAACTGAATATCAGATGTAGCAGAAGGCACTGGGAACATCTACCTGAGAGAACTGTGGGGAATGAGACATACACCATCCATTATGACCATGAAATCCCCACAGCTACCTATCTGGAAAACGCAGCTGTCAAACCTGACATTGTAATATGGAACAAGAGAGAGAGAGTGGCAACTTTGGTTGAGGTCAGTGTCCCTAATGATGGGGGCCTAAATAGAGCTGAAAGGGAGAAAATAACAAAATATCAGGGTCTAATGTATGATATGAAAAGAAACTGGAACCTCAAAGAGATCTCTATCATTCCAGTTATCATAGGAGCCACTGGACTCATGAAGAAGAACTTGAAAAAGTATTTAGCAAGTATACCTGGTGAACCAAGTGCAAGAGAAATCCAGACAACTGCACTCAAGGGAACGGCCAGAATCCTGAAAAGAGCTCTCGGTTGGAGTCTGTAAATAGCGGGTGATCGTATGGCATTTGGAAGAATGCCCCGTCCCCAGCAAATGAAAGAAAAGAAAAAAAAAAAAAAAAAAGTGAGAACAACCATATTCTTGTGAAGTTTGTGGAACTGCATTTTCACAGAAAAGCACTTTGAAAAAGCACATGCAAACACACACAGGAGAAAAACCATATTCTTGTGAAGTTTGTGGAACTGCATTTTCACAGAAAGGCACTTTGCAGAAACACATGCGAATACATACAGGAGAACAACCATATTCTTGTGAAGTGTGTGGAACTGCATTTTCACAGAAAGTTAATTTGCAGAACCACATGCGAACACACACAGGAGAACAACCATATTCTTGTGAAGTTTGTGGAACTGCATTTTCAGAGAAAAGCACTTTGCAGAACCACATGCGAACACATACAGGAGAACAACCATATTTTTGTAAAGTTTGTGGAACTGCATATTCACATAAATGCACTTTGCAGAACCACATGCGAAAACACACAGGAGAACAACCATATTATTGTGAAGTTTGTGGAACTGCATTTTCACAGAAAGACACTTTGCAGAACCACATGCGAACACACACAGGAGAACAACCATATTCTTGTAAAGTTTGTGGAACTGCATTTTCACAGAAAGGCACTTTGCAGAAACACATGCGAATACATACAGGAGAAAAACCGTATTCTTGTAAAGTTTGTGGAACTGCATTTTCACGGAAAGACAATTTGCAGAAGCACATGCAAACACATACAGGAGAAAAACCGTATTCTTGTAAAGTTTGTGGAACTGCATTTTCACGAAAGGCACTTTGCAGAACCACATGCGAATACACACAGGAGAAAAACCGTATTCTTGTAAAGTTTGTGGAACTGCATTTTCACTTAAAGACACTCTGAAAAACCACATGCGAATACATACAGGAGAACAACATCATTTTTGTAAAGTTTGTGGAACTGCATTTTTACAGAAAGTTCATTTGCATCAACACATGCGAACACACAGTGTAGCAGCAAGTCCTGGGAGCATATATCAGAAATAACAGTTGAAAATAAGTTATACACCATCCACTATCACTATGCAATCCCTACAGCTACATATCTAGAAAACAGAGCTCTTAAAACTGACATCGTGATATGGGATAAAAGGAAGAAAGTAGCAACCCTAGTTGAAGTCAGTGTCCCTAATGATTTAAGATTAAACAGAGCTGAAAGGAAAAAGATTACGAAATACCAACGTCGAATGTCTGACCTGAAAAGAAATTGGAATCTTAGGAAAATCTCCATCATCACAGTAATTATAGGAGCAACAGGACTAATGAAAAAGAATTTCAAAAGCTATCTGGTTAATATACCCGGTGAACCGAGTGAAAGAGAAATACAAACAATTGCATTTAAAGGGACGGTTAGAATCTTAAAAAGATCTCTCGGTTAGAATGTCTGATATAGCCGGTGAATGTCTGGAATCCGGTAGGATGCACCATATCCAGAAAAACCATAATCTTGTAAAGTTTGTGAGAATTCATTTCTATGTGAATACCCCCTGAAAACACATGCAAACATACACAGAATAAAAACTATTTTCTTGTATAGTTTTTGAGATAGCATTTTCAAAGTATTCTCATTTGAATAGGCACATACTAATTCAGACAGGATAGTGATTATATAGTTAACTGGTCTATTGCAGAGAGGAAATTTAATGTTAGTAATGTTTTTAGTTTCTTTACTAACTCAACATTTGACAAGTAAAGGAAAACTTGAATCAAACATTCGAACATCTATGTATCTTATATAGAGATCAAGTGTAAGGCCAAGGAAGAGTCTCTTGATTTCTGAGAACTTTGACTGAAGTAAAATGAAACATTGTTATATAAGACAAGTTAGTGCCCCTAATGATGCTGGTTTAAACGGAAAAGATAACGAAATACCACAGAGATTAAAAAGTATAAATAGAGATTGAAAACTTCTGCATTTCATAGAGAAAGATCCTGGAAAATGCTCGCAAGGTACAATGCCCTGATAAAATTGAGGAGGCTGGGGTCAGGAGATGAAGGGGTGTTCCATTTAATCGTTGAAGCGTGCAGGATTGTAACTGTAGCTGATCTATCTGATGTTGGGGTGATGTTACAAGCGTCAAAGCCGAGTGGGCGAAGTATTGGAAATGAGGAGTGTGGGTAGCATGTTTTGAATGGTTGAAATAGAAATATATGCAGGAATTGAAAAACAGTAAAAAGCAGCGGAGGATTCTATTGCAGCTGCCACTGATGTATGTTGCAGATGCAATGGAGGATGCTATTGCAGCTGCCACTGATGTATGTTGCAGATGCAATGGAGGATGATATTGCAGCTGCCACTGATGTATGTTGCAGATGCAATGGAGGATGCTATTGCAGCTGCCACTGATGTATGTTGCAGATGCAATGGAGGATGCTATTGCAGCTCCCACTGATGTATGTTGCAGATGAAACGGAGGATGCCATTGCAGCTGCCACTGATGTATGTTGCATATGCAGATTGATCAGTGATAGGTGAATGTCTGTCATCCGGTAGGATGCCCTATATCCAGCAAAATAAAGATAAGAAAATTGAAAAAAAAAGACTTAAAAATACCTTGGCACCTAAGAACATATACCAGAAAGAACAGTTGAAAATAAGTCATACACCATTTACTATGACTATTCAATTCCTACAAAAAATACCGAAGGAAATGGAGCTATTAAACTTGACATAGTGATATAGGGAAACGAATGAGAAAGTAGACCCTTGTTGGAACCATGATGCTGGCTTAAACATAGCTGAGCAGAAGATAACGAAATGTCTTATGTACAACATCAAAAGAAACTGGAATCTTGGGAAGATCTCTGTCAGTCCAGTAATTATAGGACCATCCGGACTCATAAAAAAGAATTTCATGAACTACTTGGCGAATATACCGGGTGTACCAAGCTCAAGAGAGATACAAACAATTGCGCTTAACGAGACAGTTTTAATCTTAAGAAGATCTCTAGGTTAGAGTCTGAAATAGTGCGTGAATGTCTGGCATCCAGTAGAATGCCCCATCCACAAAAAAAACAATGATTAAAAGAAAAAAAAGAGATGATGAAATTGTTTGATGTGACATAGTTATATGGCACAAGATAGGTAGATTAGCATCTCACGTTGAAGTCAGTGTTCCTAATTATTCAGGCTTAAACAGAGCT
Organism: Sepiola atlantica; assembly: GCA_963556195.1. Taxonomy (NCBI): domain Eukaryota; kingdom Metazoa; phylum Mollusca; class Cephalopoda; order Sepiida; family Sepiolidae; genus Sepiola; species Sepiola atlantica. Next base: position 44,412,712 of record OY744549.1, read on the forward strand.
GATAAGAAGACAAGTAAATACCAAGGTCTAATGTACAACATGAAAAGAAAAGAATTTCACGAATTATCTGCTGAATATACCAGGTGAATCGATTGCAGGAGAGATTCAAACAATTACTCATAAAGGGATTGTTAGAATCGTAAAAAGATTTCTTGGTTTGAGTCTCTGAAATATCAGGTGAATGTCTTGCATTCATTAGAATGCCCCATCCCCAGCAAAAAACAAAAAACAAAAACATAAAACATATATTTGTGAAATTTGATGAAGTGCATTTGTGCAGAAACAAACCAATGAAACAATGGAAATGTTGAACATTTTTTTAAATTCTTTTAAAAGAAATGTTTGCAAAATAAAAAATAGAAATTTTTTAAAAATAGAAAACATTTCTTATATTATCTCGTACAGTCTCAGAAGTCCATCTCCCAGGAATTATCTCATCTTTTCAGAGTAAGAAAAAGTTTATTGCATATTCATGAAATCGAGACGATCCGACGATATACAGGATGTGGCGATTTAGATGACAAACAAAGGTTAATGTCGCTATATAATGTTAAACATATTTTAAGTGATCTTAAAATATTTATAAAAAAAACGATTATATCGAAAAATAAGATTTCTCAAGATGATTACCTAAGCTTCTTTGTTTTGACATGAACATAGTTCATCCCAAATAAGGCAAGTTGCCACTGTAGACGTAAGGAACTACTGAGGATTAGGGTAAAAGTTTTGGGGTCATCCTAAATTGGGAGCTGTGCAGCGAGATGCTTGTTTACATTAGTCTTATCTGGTAATGTTTGACCGAACGAGAACAATATACCATCGTGGATTAAGCCATATAAAAAGTTAATTCCTAGAAAAGCCAAGTCGCTGGCCTTGCTAATCAAACTCATAAATTTCTTCACAGTTTCCCAAATTCAAAAGATGCAAATAAACAAAAGAAGAATAAATATTTTGTTGTTCAATCAAATGCAGGTGAACATTGCAGAAAACGCGATTTCTTTTCTTCAAAAGATGAAATATTTAAGTTCCCCACACAAACATTTATTAGTACAAAAATGCCAAAAACCTAGACTCAGCATTGAAATACACCTGCTGCTTGATCACTGGCTGTCTGAAGCCAACCAACTTGAACAACCTGCATCTTCTCCCTGGTATTGCCCCTTCAGATGTGAGACGGGAAGTTGGCAGCTGAGTAGAGATCACAAAGGCTATCAGTGATGAACAGCACCTCCTTCATGGATGTGAACCAACAGGCCAACTACTGAAGTCAAAGAGATGTTTCCTCAGCAATGTCGAACCCCTATCAACATCTCAAAAAGAGACCAGACTACAGCTGTTGACCAGACGGCTACAAGATGGCTCCCCTCATACTGACATGGGAATCCCTGCTTCTGAGGAACTCCCTTCCAGTGGAAAACACTAAACCGCCTGAGAATGGGAATGGGCGATCAAAAGTTGCTATAAGAAGATGGGGCTACAAAACTGAGCCAAGCATCTGTAAATGTGGAGAGGAAGACCATGCGAGGCAACACTGTCTGGTCTGCCCCCTACTGTCAAACCGGTGTAGCTTGAAAGATCTTGAAGAGTACAACACTATTACAAAGGACTACATAAACAAGTGGGAAACTCATATGATCACATGCTTCAAAGACACGTAAAAAAGAAGTAGAAAAATATACTTTTGACAAGTAAGCTACACAGAAACGTATATGCTTATTTCCTGAGAGAAATCCTAAAATTAATTATGGAAGAAAAATGTTCTTCCCCATTGTTCACATTAATATTCATATGAAATAAATTTTTATTTTTTAAATCTTTCCAGTTTTAGATGTTTTAATTATTTTGCTTCTTTTAAATTCACCGATTGTGATGGTATTTGATATGAATATTGGTGCAAAAATTGAGGAAGCATAATTTTATCACGTCATTTTAAACACGTCATTTTAAAAAGCCATTTTAAACACGTCATTTTAGTCACAATTTGTTAGAAAAATGGATCGACTGATGAAGCATAATTTTATCCCCATCATTTAAAAATAGATCGACCTATTTCTCATGTTGTTTTTATTCACCGATTGAGATGATATAGATGGAATTATCTCATGTTGTTTTTAATTCACCGATTGAGATGATATAGATGGAATTATCTCATGTATTTTTATTTGATATCAGTATTTGATACTTGTTTAGCAAACAAATGCTCTTCTCAACAGCAACATACCTCATTTATTAAGAACTCTTTTAATGTTCTTCAATATAAGATTACTATTCTCAAATGGAGGTAGCATTTCAGGCAACTCCCCAACCACTATTAAAGTCGTTTCTTCTAACCCACCCACTATTAAGGTCCTTTCTTCTAACCTTAACCCAACCACAATTAAGGTCTTTTCTTCTACTCTTATCCCAACCATTATTAAAGTCCTTTCTTATAACACTAACCCAACCACTATTAAAGTCCTTTCTTCTAACCCTAACCCAACCATTATAAAAGCCCTTTCTTCTAACCCTAACCCAACCACTATTAAAGTCCTTTCTTCTAACCCTAACCCAACCACTATTAAAGTCCTTTCTTCTAACCCTAATCGTAACTCAACCACTATTAAGGCCCTTTCTTGACGATATCCCCCCAAAAAATAATGACAAAGTCTGTCCATATAAAAATATGACAACTTGTTATGAAAATAAAAAATACAGAGTTGGTAAAGAATGAGAGTACAGAGAGTCCAGGAACGTTCGAAGTAAAGAAGGGGTTGTTTTGACTGTAATAAGTTTGGCAGAAATGTTTATTTCGGCTGTCGTCGTATGCGTTTGCAAGTGACAGTGTTAGTTCAGTAGGCTTAGCAGGCGATGTGCATATGTATGCTCGCTTGTGTTTTAGAGAATGTGAAAGTATGTACATCAACTTGTGTGTTAGTGTGTTTGTGAATGTTGTTAAGTATGATATTTTGAGTCTGAAAAACTACAGGAAAAGAGAAAGTGGACACTGATGTTTGTTTTTTTATATTACATGCAAAAATCATGTAAATATTTCTGTAGCTGTGATTGGTTGAAGGAAGTTGCTGATTTGAGATCTTTTCCAATCGAGAGTTAATACTTTTAAACAACATTCACTGCTGCTGCTGCTTCTTCCATAATATAAAACATAAAAGATCAGCTAAATATTTTAATGATTTCATCACACAAAATTGTGAAGACACCGAATTTGATTGAAGCAAAGCTGCCTATTTTATATATGAGAAAAAATGTTTTTAACCGAAACTGCCTTAAAAGAGATTAAACATTGGGAAAAGCTATATATATCATCTTAAAGAAGTAACATATTTTGATGTACTATTTTCTTTTAATGTAAAAATACACTTTTCCTGTGGAGTGATTGGCCGATCGACGAATCAGATGTTTTGGTGTAAGAATGCAGGCTGTTGGACTATTTATTGCAGCGCCTACGCACTCTGTTATTTTTAATCTGAGGAAACATTTAAGGGAAATTCTAAAAATTAAAATGATTTCTACATGATAATGAGTCTGCTGGGTATGGCCCAAATTATAGCAAGAATATGTTAGATTATGAGGGGTCCTCTTAAATCTTATCTTTTTTAGACCTTATAGCAAGAATATGTTATGAGGGGTCTTCTCTTTCTGAAAAAAACACGTAGGTTAGAGTATGAATTGTGGCTTCCGTCATTTTAAGTACGTAAGTGCAGGTTAGTATGACCTGGGATTTAGTAGAATGATTCCTTTCCCATGAGACGACAGAACAGATGAAGGGAGATCAGAGATCAAGGAAAAAGTTAAAGCGGTTAAGCACAAAGTGAGTGTAATACGATGATACGATTGTTCGACGAAACCAAAAAGACTGGGACTGTTAGAAAAATAGTTTTGATTCAGTCGAATATGTCCTTAAGTACCTTAATTAAATAGAGCTGGAGAAGCGAATATGTCTGTTAACTTAATTAGTTCAGTATTCTATAGAGCTGGATGAGAATATATAGACTCTGTGGAAATTTCTAGACGTTTTTCTAAGTAAGTCAACGGTTACTTCCCTTTGTTGAAGGGTAGGGGGGGCCTACGTGCAGGTCGAAGGTCATATGGATATTGCGTAGGTGTTATGCGGTGAAGGCCATGTTGTGTCACGTGATTTCTATTTTTAGCAATGATGCAATTTGTCGTGTCTGGATATATCGGCGCGAAATTTAATCAGAATGACAAGACATGTTAAAACTGTTTCTCTGTCTACGTGGGGACGTTAAATTCAAGAACAGAGGTTGACGCCGAGCTCGACGCATGTTAAAACTGTTTCTCCGTCCACGTGGGGACGTTAAATTTGCAAGAATTTCTACTTGAAGAAATTTAAGAGATATGATATCTCTTGGCTGAATTGCCTGTTGTTTATGAAATATTTTCCCCTCGGTCAAGAATATATCCTTGGGAAGTTGTTTCAAGCCAGATACTTGAAATAAGGAGATTGGAGTATGTGAACGAGACAAGAACTCCATGCAAGAAATTGCCTATGTTGAAGAGATTGGCTCCCGAGAAGTGAAATACTTTGCTGTCGAGAAGATTCTAATCAGAGATTAAGAATCATTGAGATTGATCGTCTTTGCACACAGATTGATTTGAGATGATATTCAACTGTGCCAGTTGAATCAGTCAAATACGCGCGTGTTCACCATTCAAGACGAACGATGGAAAATAGTGAGTATTGTGTTTATTTGAAATGTGTACTGTTCTTGTGCCATACATATTGCGTCGGATTTGCTAAAAGAAAATATTGAAGAAAAAGAAGAAAAGAACTTTCTGACGGACGTTTGATAAAAAAAAAAAAAGAGTTAATTTTATCGTGGAAATTATGTTGGACTTCGGCATGGGTTGTTAATTTTATTTCTTTTGATTGTAACTTTGGTGTAAAGAAAGAAAAGAGACTTTTGATTGATTTGTAAGAATACGGACTTTATAGTAAGTTCATGTTTTAAAAGGATTTATTCCTTAACTTGGATTGTGTCAATTTTTGTTGTATCTAACTTTAATGTCCAGAAGTACTGATGTTGTATTTTTTTTTTGATTCTTGTTTTTTTGCATGTTATCCAGGAATAATTTATTTATTCCAGCTTTGGAAAAAAAAAGCAGTCCAGGCTATCTTTTTTTTGTAAATAAAACTATATTTTAACTTTTACGAACATCTTATATTGTCCCATTCCTTATCTCTTGTTATAATTTTTTTTATGATAATTGTCCTAGATAACATGACCATCGTTTAGAGCGGTTTTTCGTTAACGACACGAAAATTCCGACAACTCCGGCAAAAGGTTATTTCGCCTTGTCAATATATATTCAACCCCATGTATGAAAGGTGTTCTGTTGTTCCTGTGAATAAACCTATATCTATATATATTCATTCAGTTGATATGTCTCATTTAATCCGTAGAATGAAGGTGATCTATATAATACAGGCCTGGCAAACATGCAACTAGGATCCACGACTAGGAGCGGACATGTGAATACCAAAATTACTACTAATCACCTAAAAAAGTAGAATTTCCCTTTTTTTTAATGCACAATTTTCACACCACCTTATTCCAGTCCTTATTGTGTACTCACGAATAGAAAAGATTTTTACTCTGAACATTGAGGGGTACAAAAGATACTGTGTCGGTCGATAGATTGAAACTAATATATTTGGACACTGACACCAAGGAACCCTATGTTCCACTAACACTCAATTTTTTTGAGAAAAACTAAGATGGAACTTCAGACACATAACCACCACACTTTCTTGTAGACATGTCCATTTCCCCCCCCCCCCCCTAAATTATGCAAGACTGTCTATACTTGGTTAATTGTTACAGACATTTTTTTTCTTTTCAATAAATAAACAGACATTTTTTTCTTTTCAATAAATAAACAGACATTTTTTTTCTTTTCAATAAATAAACAGACATTTTTTTTTTCAATAAATAAACAGACATTTTTTTCTTTTCAATAAATAAACAGACATTTTTTTTTCAATAAATAAACAGACACTTTTTTTCTTTTCAGTAAATAAACAGACATTTTTTTCTTTTCAATAAATAAACAGACATTTTTTTTCTTTTCAATAAATAAACAGACATTTTTTTTCTTTTCAATAAATAAACAGACATTTTTTCTTTTCAATAAATAAACAGACATTTTTTTCTTTTCAATAAAAAAACAGACATTTTTTTCTTTTCAGTAAATGAACAGACATTTTTTTCTTTTCAATAAATAAACAGACATTTTTTTCTTTTCAATAAAAAAACAGACATTTTTTTTCTTTTCAGTAAATGAACAGACACTTTTTTTCTTTTCAGTAAAAAAACAGACGTTTTTTTCTTTTCAATAAATAAACAGACACTTTTTTTCTTTTCAGTAAATGAACAGACATTTTAGATCAAACTAAACATTTATTCACCCTCCTATTGCAATTGTCTTGTTCATGTACATTTATCCTCTTGTGCTACTACTGTTAATAAAGAATCTCCTGATGTTATCTGCTGTAAGCCTAAGCAGGTGTTAATGTAGCAGTTACATAATTACGATCCATTGACTTTTGCACTTGTGTCTTATTACATTAGTATGTGGTTCAGTAAAAAACACACTAGTATGTTCTAATTCACGGAGCGATATATGCGTTGGGCGATGAGAACACTGTTCGTGTAGGAGGCAAATTCCGCTTCCGTCCAAACTTCTTTCCCACAAATTATAAACAGTCTTGTTTGAGATGTTCAAGCGACAAGACGTTATCTTTCCTTCCTCGTCTCTAGAATTGGCTTTGCTAAACAAGATAGAAAATTCCGTTATTTAAAAATTATTTTTAATACAAGCGGTCGTTTTTTTAAAGGTCACAAGGTCAAGTTAATGTATGGAAGTGAAACCTAGCAAGTGAGTTGCATGGAGAGAAATGCTATAAGAGGATACGATAGATGCGTACTGTGGGATTACATATTAACAGCCCGTAATAGGGAGGTACATGTTAACAGACTAAAAGAACTTGGCGGTAAAGAAATCGCATGCTCTCCCGTAACCCTATCAATAACCCTAAGTTCGGGTGGCAATAGTCCAAAAAATCCCCTACACACACAATTGATTTCCAAGAAATTAAGAAAATTGCAAAATTTTTACTAAAAACAAAAATTGATTACATGTCCTTAAAACACTATCTGGTCAGAAAGTGGGTGATCATCTTACATTAAATCTATATGCTAAACTGGCCCCCGCTTCTAAAGTCTAAAATCTTCGGGCTTATCAAGCTGTTTACATGTAAAAAAACATGTTACATTGAGAATATAGATATATAGAAGATAGACTCGATTTCGCAGGTATATAACAACTTTTTTTTTCAGTAAAAAAAAGATAATTTGATATAATTGTAGATTTGAACCCTCAGCTAACCCCCCTCCCCTCACACCCAAGAAGAAAATGAGATTCTATTTTTTTTAAGCGATTACATGTAAACAACACCCTGAAAAGCTGGGCGGAAAGAGAAAAAAAAGAAATTTGATATAATTGTAGATTTGAACCCTCAGCTAACCCCCCTCCCCACACACCCAAGAAGAAAATGAGATTCTATTTTTTTTAAGCGATTACATGTGAACAACACCCTGAAAAGCTTGTCGGAAAAAAAAAAAAAGATAATTTGATATAATTGTAGATTTGAACCCTCAGCTAACCCCCCTCCCCTCACACCCAAGAAGAAAATGAGATTCTATTTTTTTTAAGCGATTACATGTAAACAACACCCTGAAAAGCTTGGCGGAAAGAAAAAAAATAGATAATTTGATATAATTGTAGATTTGAACCCTCAGCTAACCCTCCTCCCCCTCACACCCAAGAAGAAAATGAGATTCTATTTTTTTTTAAGCGATTACATGTGAACAACACCCTGAAAAGCTTGGCGGAAAGAAAAAAAAAAGATAATTTGATATAATTGTAGATTTGAACCCTCAGCTAACCCCCCTCCCCTCACAATCAAGAAGAAAATGAGATTCTATTTTTTTTTAAGCGATTACATGTGAACAACACCCTGAAAAGCTTGGCGAAAAGAGAAAAAAAAGATAATTTTAGAGGATCACACCCACCGTAGTTTGCCCCTTAAAAAAATGTAAGATTCTACTTTTTTCTTTTTGCAAATTACATGTAAACAGTCTTTAAAAAAATAAATTTTTGATTATTTTAGATTTTAAAGTCGGGATCACTTTCCTATATATTTTTTACGTAAATTGAGCACCCATTTCTTGGCCACTTTTTAAATGCTTTTTATTGCATGATTTTTTTTCGGGCTCAGTTAGAAAGATGGCAAATGAGAGGAAGTACTTTACTTTTACCATTTTAGGTGGTGCCGCAGCACTTTTTTAGAGCTTGTTCAGGACGATATTTTGTTGAGAAAAAAAACATAACTTATTTTGGCTAGATTTTTCTGGCCGAATATGAGGCGCGATATCACTGCTTGGACACGTTCCTGCATATCTTGCCAAAAGTCAAAGGTGCACAAGCATATCCGTGCACCTCTCAGAACATTCAGCACTCCAGACCCTCCGTTCAGCCATGTTCATGTTGATCTGGTTGGACCATGGCCTGCCGGTCAGGGATTTACTTATCTCCTGACCTGCATAGACCGCTTCACACGGTGGCCTGAAGTCATTCCCCTGATCGACATTTCGGCTGAATCCGTAGCGCGAGTCCTTATCTCGGACTGGATATCGCATTATGGAGTCCCTACGATTATAACCACCGACCGTGGTGGACAGTTTGAATCACACCTTTTCCAGGAACTTTCCAGGATTTTAGGGATTAAACGTAACCATACGACTAGCTATCATCCAGCTTCTAACGGGATGATAGAATGCTTCCATCGCCAATTGAAAGCTGCGCTACGTGCTTATCAGGATCAACAGTGATGGAACGAGTATGTACCAATTGTCCTTCTTGGCTGTCGCACTGCGATAAAAGAGGACCTCGGATACTCTCCAGCCGAACTTGTCTATGGAATGCATCTATCGTTGCCGGGTCAGATGTTGACCCCAATAAATTTAACGGCAATGGACCCAGCTCTGTACACAGACTGCGAGCTTATTTTAATGAGCTCCCACCGATGAACCCTATGCAACAGACCATAAAATCTTCGGTCCCTACAGACATTGCTTTGTGGACTCATATTTTTCTTAGAAAGGACTCTGTAAAAGCCCCTCTAACTCCACCTTACACTGGTCCTTATCGCATACTTTCACATACTGATAAGCTATTCACTATTGATATTAGTGGCAAAAAAGAAATATTATCAATAGATAGGGTTAAAAGAGCCTTTTTAGACACTAAAACACTAGAGCCACATAGTCCCCCTACTTACACATTGCATACGCCAAATGACGTGAATTACATCGCCATCTGGACCAATTGCTCGATAAAACCATTTGATGGCCATTGTTGCAGAGACACTGCTGATGTAGTACACTGTCGTTTTGCAAAAAAACTACAGCAGACTCCTTGTCGTGGACCAGGGTTGTAAGTCTTAGAAAATTCATGAGCAAAAGAAACTTTAAGGAAAGGTGCACTCAAACACGTGTGAAAAGGGTTAACGCGTAAAGAATTTAGCAAGCCGAAAAGTTGTCTCCCTTGGCAGCGGGGTTATTCTTAGCGGCCGACTAACTTTACACTAGTGGTGGGGAGCTTCTTAAAAAGATCCTGTTTTTCTTTATTTTCTCCAAGTAAGTAAAATATACGATTATTTCATTTCAGATAAATTTGAAGAGTTCGAACTGAAGCTTTGCTCGTAAGAAAAGTCAAAAATAGTTTCTACATGTTTTTAGCGGTTTTGAAATATTGTAAGAGTTTTTTAATCTATGCCTTTGTACGTGTTTTTAAATGCTTTTTGTGTTTTGTTATGTTTTAAATGTTTTTATACTTTGTATTTGTTATCGTCACTTTTACTTAGCAAAACAAGAGTATTTTTCTGTCGTGATCAATTTTTTTTCTACACGTGTTCGCTAGTTTCACAATAAAAAATGCATGAAAATGTCAAAAAAAAATCATAGGTAACCAAGAGTGAAGCTAGCTGAAGAGCGAGGTTGCGAAAAAAATTAAAACTTTCTTTGCGACCCTCTTCTTACGTCTAATACCTTCTGTAGTTTGGTGACAAATTGACGAGTAACGCCCTTCAGTAGTGAGGAAGGTTTATATAACAACTGAACGCCATCCTCTACTGATATAAATTCTCTGCGACAACCGTCCTTCTTCTTAGATGTTTGAAGAACATCCTCAGAATGTCCCTAAGCCGGAGATCAGCTGTCGGTTGTAGTTTTCGTCATACCCAGGACTATGAAATTATTGAGCAGGAAGTAGACTCGGTCTACCCCTCCATCTTCTTCGAGGTGCACAGTCACAGCAGTACCACTTCTGTCTTGCAGGTGGAGCTATTTCAATGCCAACACACTCAAAGTGGTACCACTCATCACAAGAATCGCAACATATCATATCATGAATCCCTGGAAGTCTATTACAAGTAGGACACAACCAGATTGTGTAATCTCTTTCCTGAGATGAGCCTGAGGGTTCTGGGTTTCGGCTGCTGTCTGAAGCGACAGGCAAAGAAGAATCAGCATGATTAGGATCACACTCCTCATGGTCCTCAGAAGATTGCAAAATTTCCATCGGGTACAGATGTTTAGGGAGTGGACCTTCACATGACCATCACCCTGTTTGACACGAGCCGTTCTCACTACCCCATCGTGTCCTGGGGAAACCTCCAGTATAGTTTCCAACATCCAAAAGGGTCGTGGTTTTAGAGGGCTCTTTACCAGTACTACATCGTTCCTTTGAATACGGTTCTGGAATGGTATCTGGGATATTCCTGGAGACGTTCCTCTAAGATCAAGGAGGTACTCATTGTACTAAAGTTCACTAAACCTTGTCAACCATTGGTTTCGCAGTTCAATTGTCTCAATCAACCGTTGCCGGCTGTGAGGAACCAAAGTGGAGAGATCATCTCTTTTCAGATGTAGTAACAAGCCCGGGCTCTTGTTAGGTCTTAAAAACATATTCAGTGTGATCACTTTCAGTTGCCTTTCAGAGGACTCTTGATAAGTGAGGGGTCGGTTGTTCACTGCCCTCTGAATATACGAGACAAGAGTCAGGAAGGCATAATAATCGACCTTACCCCTACCAATAATCAGGGCTTTACGTGCTCCACTACTTTTGGAGCTGCTCCCACTCCTGCTCCAACGCCCAAAATTGGAGCTGGCTCCTCTCACGCTCCCCATTTTCAAAAAGGAACCGCTCCTGCTCCAACTTCTATAAAAAAGGAGTGGCTCTTTTTCAGCGCTCCATAATGAAAATGTACCTACTTTCATAAACGTTCTATTCTGCCAATGAATGGTCGAAAGATAGGGGTGGGCGTCAAAGGATTTCGTCAATATGGGTTGAGATGTCACTTTAAGTGTAAGACCGTAAGATAATATTTGACAAAATCTCGCTAATATTTTGAGAGTTATAGGAGAACATCTCGGACGAAGTATAGGATTATACGTAAATTTGCGTTTCCTGAGGTATAAAATAGAAATAGAAAAATCCCTGAAGTATTTTAAATCAATTTTAATTTTTATTACATTAACAACCTATTTTTTCAGGAAAGGAAAATTTGACCCGATATTTTTTCTATTTATTTTGGAAGGGAATTTAGATTTGTTTTAAGTAAATAACGTTTTACTTTTAAACATTATTAGTGATTATTTTCTTTTTAAAGAAAACATTTCTCTGGAAGAGAGACAGCCAGGGCAAATAATCGTCGTGTTGTTGTTTAATATTTGTTTGTTTTACGAACGTAACTATATTGTATAATGTAGGTATGTGCAAAATCAATGACCGATTCCCAAAATGTAAAAACATTTTGACCCCTCTTCACTTAAAAATTCACTAAAATTCAGGAAATCAACCAATTTTAATTAAATTTTCAATATTCATTAATCAACAATCAAGGAATATAATGAAACCATTATTTTTTTGTTTTTTATGAAAATAAAGCATTGTAGATGTTAACAATTCAACGAAAAAAAATTATTTTTAATATATTATAAAAAACGCCCCTAAATACCGTGTTAACAAAATCACTATAACTCGAAGAAAAATTAATTTTTTGAATTAGCGATATCATTATTAAATAAAGCATAGATTAATCAATATTTTCACAAAAAAATAATATAATTGCAAAAAATATTTCATGTGATGTTAATGATTAAAGTTTCTGAGAATATAAAAAAATGCGACATAATTATATTTCCCTGTCATACATAAACGTGACATTATCAGCGCAAGAAATTTTTTTTATAATCTTGAAAATAAACCAAACATTGACAAATTTGAGACCCAGGAAGTTTACGAAAAAAAGAATTTTAAAAATTGGATAATTTCTACTAACGATGAACTTGGATTGGTATGGTAGCCCCGTTCTGTAATAACCAGGTGGGATTAGCCTTCCAACAACAACTCACTTTTACACCGCCCTCAAAATTTTATTTTTAGAGATTCAACAATTTCGTTAATTTCACAATTCATCGTCAATTATTTCGAAAGATTTGTATTTTTCTTTTTTTATACATAAATATTTAAAAAGTTAAAAATAATTATTTATTAATAAATAAATAGAATTCAAACATGACATTTTCTTTCAAAATTGAATTATATTTATTTATTAATAAATAATCTTTAATGTTTTTACTTTTTTTTCAATGAATATTGTCAGTGTAGTCATTGACTTTAATTTACTTTTTTACACTTAAAATTTAAAAAAAATATTCTTAGCTTTATTTTAAAAGAATTAATGTAATTTATCGTTACGACACATGTAAGAAATTCTTAATAAATTAGTTATATTTATTCTTTAAGAATTTTAATTTAAAATTACATTAATTCTTAAAGAATAAATCGAGTAATGTAATTGTTCAAGATTTTAATCAATCATCATGTAAAATTAATTAATAAAATGACACAGTTCGTAACGTAAACATAAAATAAAAATAACTATTATGGCAGTTTGAGCCTTCCATACTTTGAGATTTTGTAACCGTAGTCTCTGTTTACATTTACAAAACTGGCTCCGGACATGTTTTAGCTTACTTTCACTTCTTTTTTAATATAATTAAGCAAATTTTAGTTTAAAAAAAAAGGTACATTTGTTTGTAATTCATTCTCTTAAGACTTTAATTTAATAATTATCTTTGAAACAGTTCCAGAAAACTTATATTTACTTTTCCAGCGATTTTTAAACATGTTTTATTGAATCTTCACTTTTAACGGATTTTTCGCTGTTTTGATAACATTTTCCATTCTTTTCTTTTTTCACGCGTAAATATACATTTGTTTCCTTTTAGATATCAACTTAATGCTTTTATCTTTCAAACACAATCACAAGTTAAACGAAAACTACTTTTAAAAATTTAAAAAAGACACTTTTAAGAACGAGAGTCAGTACAAGCGGCGCCCATTTTTGCACGTACCTAACAATATATATATATTTTTAAAATATACATTACATGTATATTATTATTTATAACAGAGAAACGCGCAAATACTTTCAAACAAATCGATTTATCCATTTTTTTTTCTATAGTACAATTTGGGGCGAAAAAAACCCAAATGAAGTTTATTTTTTCAAGATTGAATTAAAAAAGTTTTTTTTCATGAGTTGCCTAAAAAATATCAATAAATTGTCAATAAACAATTTAGAGATCCATTTTATGTCTTAAAATTTCATACAAAATATCTGGCCTAGACCTTGGAAGTTGAAAAAATATCAGGTCAAATTCCCCCCCCCCCCCCCCCCAAACATAAAAATTAACTGGAGCAAGTTGTCCTAGGTCGGACAAAAACATTTATTAAAATTAAAAATTTGAAAAAAAAGGTGAAACGTCTATTTTTGAAATCTTTAACAAAAGCAAACTGTTGACAATTTTAATATTCGATAATAGATTTTTTAAGATAAAGAACAATATCTAATCTACTTTCGGTTCACCCCAAAAACCGATTTTATCGAACATTTGGGTGAATACCCAGCGAAATGGGCGAGAAAATCCAACGGCCCCTATAGTATAATTGAACCTAAAATTCTTTATTTAAAAACACTAATTAAAAGAAAAATTGGCTTATTTATTCAATCACAATAAACATCCTTGTCATAAATACAAAAAAAGTTCAAATCTATAAGAAAATAACTTCAAAGACATCTATAGACTAACTGGTGCAGTTAAAGACATCTGGTGCCAAATTGTCTGTCTTCTGCCTTAAGAAAACTATACCTTCAAACATTTAACACATAGATTTAAAAATCTGAGAACTTAAAATGTTCTCCTTCTTTCTCCCTGTCTCTCCCTCTCTCTCTCACTCTCTCCCTATCTCATATACATTTACCAGATATAATTTTAAAAAATAACTCAGAATAAACTCTGACACTTTCTTTTCTTTTCCTTTTTATTGCTGAATAAAAAAACTAAGGTTTAAAAGAAAAAAAAATCAAATAATTTTGGAGCGAGGAGCGAGGAGCGCGGAGCGATAAAACCACCACTCTTTAGTTCAAAATAGAGTTGCTCCCGCTCCACTCCCGCTGAATATAAAATGAGCCCTTCTCTCCTTCGCTCCAGCAAAAAGGAGCGTGCTCCTGGAGTGCGCTCCTTTTTGGAGGGCTCCGTAACACCCTGCCAATAAGCTTGTAGAGGCAGGATTTTAAAGTATTGATGTTATGTTCCCAAGCTTCTACTTCCACATAATAGAATTAGCTCCCCTCTCAACTCTCTTGGAAAATTCAAGAACAGAAGTTTGGCCATTAGTCGGGCTCCTGCCGAATCATCTTCAGATAAGTCGCAAGAAAGTGAGTGGGCCAACTCTTCCAAGATCGAAGCAGTCCTGCTAATGAAACCCCCAAGATCTGCATAAAAACTCTCCCTTTTGAGAAATAAATCGATGATATCTTAGAAAATCTTGTCAATGATGTCATCTAGATATTCCTTTTTTAATACTGAGAACGTCTGCTGATAATTTGCATTGACACAACTCAAGTGATTAATCAACAGCAGAGGTCTCTCAGACAAGGAGCATTTTAAGAAATTCAATTTCTCCGCATCGTTTGCCATGCCCGCGACACAATTTTCAAATCGGGACAAAAAGTTGTCAGGAAGTAATGTCGCGTTTTTATTTTTTTTGCAAAATGTCGAAAAAAAAAATCATAGGTAACCAAGAGTGAAGCTAGCTGAAGAGTGAGGTTACGAAAAAAATAAAAACTTCCTTCGCGACCTTCTCCTTAGGTTTAATAACTTCTGTAGTTTGGTGACAAATTGACGAGTAACGCTCTTCAGTAGTGAGGAAGGTTTATATAACAACTGAACGCCATCCCCTACTGATATAAATTCTCTGCGACAACCGTCCTTCTTCTTAGATGTTGGAAAAACATCCTCAGTCGCCAGCAGCCACACTCTGGTAAGTCCCCGCTCCTCCTATTTTCCACAAAATAAAAAGCATAAAATACTTAGATTGGTGAAAAATAAAAATTGTGGTGGGGGGGACGGACGTATTTTATAAAATATATATGAAGAGTGATCCCCCCTATAACATCTAAAAAACAATTTTTTTAAATAAAATTTTTTATTGCAGATATTTCTTAAAGCTGCTTACATGTACTTTGTGGCAGAAGGGAGTTTGAGGGAGGACTTCTGGCTTCCGGTGAAAAAATCGTGTATGGATGCCTGAAAGTGATACAACAATTTTTTTTATTCATATTAATTTGAGACTTTTCTTTCATCATATTCAAATAATTAACATAATACAGACTATTTGAAAAATTATTTATTTCATTGTTTTCAAAACTTTTTTAAAAAATTTCAGTAAAAAAAAATAAACAAAATAGAATAATCTTTTTTTATTCCAGAAATAATTTTTTTTTTTCAACTAATAGTGAAAATATGCGTTTTTCCAAAAATTCGTGAAATGTTTTTTTGGAAAAATTTAGTGAAAATAATTTTTTTTTGGAAATAGGGTTAGGGTTAAATGTCCAATTACAGAAATCATTTTACTTTATTATTGTTTGCTTTATTGATTTTTTGGATAAAAACTTCTATTTCTATATTACTTCCGGTGGCACTGAAAACAAATATGTTCTGATTCAAACCTAAACTGAAGAAGTGCCAAATGAATAATAAAAAAAATTATTATGAGGTGTAAAAACAATGCATTTTAGACGTTAAATCAAATACGGATAAAAAAAATAGATCAATGAAATTTTAAAAATGTTTTGAAAACAATCAAATAAAAATCAAATAAGTAAATTTTTCAAATAGTCTGTATTATGTTAATTATTTGAATATGATGAAAGAAAAGTTTCAAATTAATATGAATAAAAAAAATTGTTGTATCACTTTCAGGCATCCATACACCATTTTTTCACCGGAAGCCAGAAGTCCTCCCCAAAATTCCCTTCTCCCTAATTTGCTCTAAAAAGTAGAATCTTAATATATATATATATATATATATATTTTGGGGGGTGGGGGGGTTCTCAGTGGCCAAGAAGTTGGTGCTCAATTTACGTTAAAATTATATAGGAAAGTGATCCCCCGTCTAAACTTTAAAATAATAAAAATTATTTATTTTTTCTTTGCGGATATTTTTTAAGCCTGTTCACATGTAATTTGCTCAAAAAAGTAGAATTTAAATTTTTTAGAAGGAAACTACGGTGGTGTGGTTCTGTAAATTTACCAAATATTTTTTTAGAATTTCGTATTTAAATTTAACGCAAAGGATCGCCCATTTATGGACCATTATAGCTGTTTAGGGCATTACAAAAAATTATTTTGCTATGGGAGATAAATTATTTACGTGCTTTTTCTGTAGGGGGGGGGCATCTAAACTTTTTTTATTTTCGCCAAGTTTTCGTAATTGCCTAAAAAAAGTAGAATCCCATTTATTTTTTAGAGGAAATGGGTTATTTAATTGAATATGTTAATTTACAACTCAACCAAAATAATTTATTCAATAAGGAATAATTAAAAATTAAATTTAAATTAAAAATACGAAAATAAAGTTAGTTAAGCGAACAGTATTAATTTTCCCTCGTGAAAATCAAAATTTACAAGTAGTTTTTACAGTTCGTAAAGGTAAGTTTTTCGAAATTCTTTTTAAAATTTGTCTTACTAAATAATAATTTTCTTTTGTTCAAAATTAACTTTAGCTTATTACCTTACAAGTACAACCAAATTTAGCTTTTTCGGGGCGGTTATTTCATACCTAAATCAGACCGGCAAAGTCTGGGTCATGCTAGAATTCGATAAAAAAAAAATGTGGGGTATCTTTTACGACGCTCAGCAGAGTCGTGAACGGGTTCAAGAAAACGAACGATAAAGTGATTAAAAACATAAATATGCAACAAGTAAAGGCGACCTAGGTCGAGAATAGATATTTTCCTACTTAGCTATGATATTTGTTTATATTTTTATATAGTATAAATGGGTTTTTATTAGATGTAAAAAAAAAAATTCTTGTTTTTTTTTTTTGCACAAAAACAAAATGGCGGTCGGTCGTGATTCTCTTACATAGCCCCCCACGACCGCTATATTGGATTTTTCGATTTTGGTGTGACGAACAATTTAGTTTCTAATAAATAGCACTTCGAACGGGTTAAAAATACAAACAAATGCCACAGGCAAGTTTGAAAATAACTTTTACAGCCTACAGTTACTTTTATTTGTTGTATATTTGTTTTTTGAGCGTTTTTAGTCTGCTGAGCGTCGTAAAAGATACCCAAAATGGGGTATAGACGATAAAAATGGTTTTATATTGTTGCATTTTTCAAAAACTAATATTTAATGAGGAACTATTTCGACTTAAAATCTGTTTAGTACAACGCATGTAATCTGAAGATAAACACGTTTGAAATGTGTAACTATGCTAGAATAATCGATAGTTTTACAAAATGGAGTCTTACGGGACTGGAAGTTTTGTGCACCAACAAAAGTACACTAAAATAATTCAAACACGGTCAAAAGATTATTCACGTAAAAATAAATTAAATTTGAAAAATTAAAAAATCTTTTAATATTTTTATTTTTTACAATTTTCAATAACTCTTTGTTTTTATTGACATTTTTTTTTTTCAATTTTAAACATTATTTTTCCGGTACTTTATTAATACTGCATTCTGTTAAAGATCACATCATAAAAAAACATTAACCCTAAGTCTGGGTGGTAATACAAAAATAAATTTAAGAAAAAAGATATATTGTTAAGTACGTGCAAAAATTGTCGCCGCTTGTACTGACTCTCGTTCTTAAAGATGTCTTTTCTTAATTTTTAAAAGTAGTTTTCGTTTAACTTTTGATTGTGTTTGAAAGAGAAAAGCATTAAGTTAATATCTAAAAGGAAACAAATGTATATTTACGTGTGTAAAAAAAATAGGGGTATCTTTTACAATAGCCCTCAAACGAAAACGCTGAAAAAACAAATATACAACAAATAAAAGTTACTGAAGCCGATAAAAGTGAATTTCCAACACACCTGTGACATTTATTAATGATTATAATCCGTTAAAAGTGCTATATTTAATAAATCGATATTTTTATCGTACAGAAATTTGAAGGAAAACATGGCGACGTCTCGTCCAAAATTTCCAGCCTTGTTTTCGCTGATTTTTTTTTTCACTGGGACTCATATTGAAAGCGCAATTTTTCATTTTTCAGCCAAGCAAAAGAACAAAACAAAACTACATTTTAAGCAAAAGGAATAAAATCATTTTCTTTTTATTTATGTCATTGTGCTTTTATTTACATATTATTTTCATTCGTCACACCATAATGTTTTTTTCCTGTTGTTTCTTGCATAAAAATTCATGTAAATATGTTTAAATTTCTTTGCTGTTTCTGTAAAAAATCCCTAACCCTAAACCTTAACTCCAGCCCTAACCCTAACTAAAATGATCGTTAAAATGTTCGTTTCATGAAATGAAATTTCAAAAATGCAAACAACAAAAACAAATGCTGTTTTGATTATGAGTTCCGATAAAAAAAAAAAAACGAGAACCCAAAACGAGGCTCGCAAAACATGTCAGCAGCTCTGACCAAGTGTTAAATAGATTGAACTTACTTCAACCCCAACAGCTACGCCTCAACAATTACATTTTTAGCCGTGACATAGTCTCTCGTTATACTCCCATACCCGCACACTCGACTAGCAATCTCATGACCGACCACCTCCTCTAATAATCTCGACAGTTACCCCCACAGATATACACTAACTCCTACATATCATCGTCAACAATACCTATTTCACATTCCAGCAAAACATATACAAACAAGTTTCTGGCTTTCCCATGGGCTCCAGTCTTTCTGGCCTCCTAGCCATTTCTTACATGGACCGACTTGAGCAACAAGCTCTAAGCACCTGCCACTCCTACATATTCTTCACGAGATACAGTGACGATATTCTTATCCTCACATCATCTCCTGATGAAGCCACCACTATTTTCAACACATTCAATAATACTGACCCCCACCTACAGTTTACTATCGAACACCCCAACACCTCAGGCTCACTCTCACTCTTAGATTTCAATCTTAGTATCTCTGAGTATGGATCAATACACACTACCTTTTACAGAAAACCTGCCTGCAGAAAACTCTTCATCTACTTTAAATCCGCCTTACCCCTTAAAACAAACTTAAGTTATGCACACACAGAGATCGCTCGTATACAAAGTAAATGCTCCTCTACTACTGATAAAACAACACACACTAAGGCCTTCCACCAGACACTCTTAACCAATGGATTCCCCCTTCTGCCATAACCAGCCTCAGTAACACCAAAAAACGCAGACACAACCCCCTTACCAACACCTGCTTCCTGAAACTCCCTTTCTTTAGTGATAGCATTACATCCACGATCCACAAACCAATACGTAGTGAGAACCTTGATATTCAACTCACCCACACAGGCACTACCCTTTGACAACACCTAACTAAAAAAAAACAGTAATCACACCTCTGAACCCTGCTTCATAGACAATTGCCCCATTCCCAACTCTGGGCTCTGCTTTCGCACTCACACAGTTTACAGACTACAATGTGTTAAGTGCCAGAATTTCAACATTGGTAGCACTGTTAGGCCTCTGCACCAACGCATCAAGGAACACTTATACACCCGCATTTCTTCTTTCTATAAACACATCTTATCATGTGGCAACACACAACGCATTATTGATGTCCGTATCATTGCCTCAGTTAGAAACATCATTAATCTTAGAATATCGGAAGCTATTCTTATCTCTAAACATAGACCCTCTTTAAATAGCAGATCCGAGCTTTGTTCGCCCTTCATTCTTTAAACCCACTCCTCTTCTTAGATCATTTCAACTCTAATAACCTTGGACCATGCTTTATACTCCTTGCTCCTTTGTCTCTACACGTTTGAGATGTGTAAATATGCTGCAATAATCGATAGTTTTACAAAATGGAGTCTTACGGGACTGGAAGTGTTGTGCACCAACAAAAGTACACTAAAATAATTCAAACACGGACAAAATCTTATTCACGTGAAAATAAATTAATTTGAAAAAGTAAATAAAAATATAATATCGTGAATCCGATAAGTGATTTATTTAAATCAAAATCTGGGGGATATTTTCGTAATATATAATCACTATATCTAAAATGAGTTTTCTTGTTAACTTCTACGGTGCTTTATTTTCATAAAAATGTAAAAAATAATAAATAGTGAAAATTTCATTAAAATGGGTTCATTTCCTGAATTTAAATAAAGGAAAGTGTTGTGTTGTTGTCGATCGAGGATAGCTTGGATCAATCAACAAGCAGAGACGGAAAGTAAATGTATGCATACTTTATTTACGTGTACCACCATAACAAGAGGGGACAGGAACTTGGGACAGTCTAAGGGCAAATAATTATCAGAAGTTCCAAAGGTGAACGAACATCGCATGTGATGACGTACAGATACAACATCTCTCTTCTTTAAATTAAACAAGAAGGGTATGATTTTTTAAAGAATTACAAATCCAGTCTTTGTGGTATTTTGGGGGGACGTCCAGAGCAATTTTATTTGGATATGGCCTTGAAGTTGTGAGCGGAGCTTATGCATTGTGCACTGGTGTAGGGTATGTAGGTGCTGATTGGCTGCTCGTACAGTGTAGGCTACATGGAGAGATCGCACCATAGTTAATTGGGTATACCTGCATCTCATCACTAATGGGTGGTGCATCAACTGTTAGTAGGTGGTAGTGTCTCTTATGTAGATTTTTGGTCAACTCCGCTCTTGCGGGCCTTAGGAACTGTCTGTTCCTTTGATGAATACTGCCATCTGTGGATTCTACAAAGTATGACCATGGCTCTGCAGTGGTTTGTGTGACTGTTCCGGATTCCCACAAATTGGTTTTATCATCTTGGACATAGACTTGCTGACCAGCATGCAATGGTGGATGACGGCGACTATTTTATTGGTCATACCGGTTCTTTGTTTTGTCCTTGTTCAATTGTATTGTGTATCTGGTTTGTTCATCTCTGAGCTGTTGCTTAGAGACTAGTGGTGTTCAGATGGGCATATCGTTGAAGAGTTCGGCTGGGATTTACAGTCGTTAGGAAGTTGTGTAGCTCTATATAACATCATCGCCAAATGGCAATCTTTGCCAGTTTCTCAGGCCTCTGGAATTAGTTACTTGCATATGTCAACCATCCTTTCTGCAAACCCATTGGGTTGAGGGTAATGTGGTGATGATGTTGTGTTCTCTGCAAAGTTGGCAAGTTCTGTACTTGTGTACTGAGGCCCATTGTCACTATAGACCACTTCAGGAACACCTTGTTCCTCAAATATTTGTTTCATCTGCTTGATCACTGCAGCAGATGTTGTTGACTGCATGCGTGGTACAAATGGACTCAAGATATATTGGTCTGCCACTAAAAGGTATTCATCTCCTTCCGTTGTGAAAAGATCTGTGCTGATATACTGATATGGGTAAGGAGAGGTTTCATGCTGAAGCAATGATTCCGATGAGGAACTTAGTTGATATTTCTAACATGTGGGGCATCTTGCAACCATGTCCCCAATGTCCTTATTTATTCCTACTCAGTAGACGGCAGTTCTGGCTAGCAGCCAGATTTTTCTACTCCCTTATGTGACAAGTTGTTGCAGAACATCTCATTGGAGTGAAGCGGGTATGATTATTTTGTTGCCTTTAAGAAGGACACCGTCTTGGATCCCAACTTCTTCCCTAAATTCCAGCATGGGAGTAAGCAACTGGGCCAACTGGACCGATCAGATGGCCATCCGGTCATCACAGTGTTGATAGGCTCTCTTAGAGTTGAATCCTTCATGGTTTCCAGCTTAATGTTTTGTAGGCATGTTGGTGATGCACTTAGGTGAATGTTCATTATGTGGATGTAAGGTCGATGCCTTCAATTTGATTGCCTCGTCTGGGTGACCCTTTGACAAACATCAGCTATGTGAACTGGTCTACCTGGGCTGTATAATAATACTCTTGAATCGTAAGCAGCATCCTTGCCAGTCTTGGAGGTGCTTGTACCAGGTTCTTGAGTGCGATTGATTCTAATGGCTTATGGTCAGTCTGAATCGTCACTCTCTGACCCCAAACCAATTTTAATGAAATTTTCACTATTTATTAATTTTTCCATTTTTATGACAATAAAGCACCGTAGAAGTTAACAAGAAAACTCATTTAAGATATGGTGATTACATAATACGAAAATATCCCCTAGATTTTGATTTAAATAAATCACTTATCGGATTCACGATATTATATTTTTTTTACTTTTTCAAATTAATTTATTTTTACGTGAATAAACTTTTGTCCGTGTTTGAATTATTTTAGTGTACTTTTGTTGGTGCACAACACATCCAGTCCCATAAGACTCCATTTTGTAAAACTATCGATTATTCTAGCATAGTTACACATTTCAAACGTGTTTATCTTCAGATTACATGCGTTGTACTAAACAGATTTTAAGTCGAAATAGTTCCTCATTAAATATTAGTTCTTGAAAAATGCAACAACAATATAAAACCATTTTTATCTTCTATACAGTCTTGGAGGTGCTTGTACCAGGTTCTTGAGTGCGATTGATTCTAATAGCTTGTGGTCCATCTGAATCGTCACTCTGTGACCCTATACATAATGATGGAACCTTTCTAGGCCAAAAACTACAGCAAACATCTCCCTTTCAATATTTGAGTATCGTGTCTCCCGCCCAGAGTTTTGCTTGCAAAAGCAACTGCATGTCATTCTGCAAGAGGGCTGCACCGAGTCCAGAAGTAAAAGCATCAACTTGTATCATGAGTTGTGTCTTTGGATCAAAATACATCAGTACGGCAGATCTTTGGATTTCCTATTTGATGCTGTCAAATGCTGCTTGTTGCTTAGATAGCCAAACAAAATCATTGTCATTGGACAACAGATCCTGTAGTAGCTTTTTGAAGGAGCTCATTAAGTGCTTGGTCATAGTCGCTACCATCTTCTTCAAAACCATACACCATTGTGTCATCGGAGATGAAGAGAACATTCTTAATGTTTCCAAAGTTCTCAAATATGTCTCGCTAGAATTCATCCTGGGCACTCTTCACTTCCATTGAAAATTTATTAAACATGGCGGATAAATGTTCTCAATTTCTTTGATTTCTTGTTTAGTTGCATTTTAGAGTAATCGGATTTGACATCTATCGTCGTGAACCCTGTTGCATCATGTTGCCTTGAGACCACGTCTTCGAATGTGGGGGTCACAAAATGTGGTTGCTGTATGGCCTTTTTCAAGTCTTTGGGGTCTAGATATAGCCTGACTGATCCATTGACTTTTGTGACACAGACGAATGAGTTGACCCATGAACTTAGTTTGATCACTGGTGTTATGATGCCCTATTTACCAGCAAATCAAGATCAATTTTAAATTTGTTCCTTAATACCACAGGATATTAGTTTGGTCACTGGGGTTATGATGACCTGATTTACCAGCAAATAAAGATCAATTTTTAATTTGTCCCTTAATACCACAGGAAGTTGGTTTAATCACTGGGATTATGATGCCCTTATTTACCAGCAAATCAAGATCAATTTTAAATTTTCCCTTAATACCAAAGGAAGTTGGTTTGGTCACTGGGGTTATGATGCCCTTTTTTACCAGCGAATCAAGATCAATTTTAAATTTGTCCCTTAAAACCACAGGAAGTTCTTTTGGTCACTGGGGTTATGATGCCCTGATTTACCGGCAAATCAAGATCAATTTTAAATTTGTCCCTTAATACCACAGGAAGTTGGTTTGGTCACTTGGGTTATGATGCCCTGATTTACCGGCAAAGTGGGCATGATACCGCTTGCTCTATCACAGAGCCTCCAAATGCAAACAGTCTCACTGGTGTTGTACCTTATCTAATAGGGAAACTCAGGCATTTTTGTAAGCCGCAGCATGATATACTAGGGTGCTTGCTTTCTGCACCTGACCTTGTGTGTAACCTCCTGCAGAGGAGGTAAATAAAAATATGTTTCATTGTGATAGGTGTGATGACTTGTATCATTTACTTCATGTTGACATAGATCAGCCACTTGAAGCATGTTGGTACTGCCAGAGTATTGTGCACCCTAGAGACTCCATCTTAAAGGCCTTTCATATTTCCATTATGATATTTCCATTATGGTAACTCATTAGCTCACGATAGTCGGCATAGTTGTTTTCATCCTAGTATAACCCCGTCACCTCCACACCAATCTGATGGACTACACATAAAGAATTCTCAACTGAAGTAGTTTTATCACATTCATAATTCATTAACACATCAAAGTCCATTGTGTCACCCTGGATGTGATCAACCAAATAATAAGAAAAATTTCAATGATAATAATACTAAAAAAAATTCAATATTTCACAAAATTTCAATGATAATACAAAACAGAATTTTAATGATTATAAACAACATAATTAAATATTTAATCAAAATTTCAATGATAATTAGCAAAATTTCAATCACAAATTTTCAACAATAATAAATAAAATTTCAATATTAATAATAATACAAAAATATTTCAATAAAAAGAAAATTTTAATTCTAATCATGATAATTAGCAAAATTTCAATAATAATAACATTTCAATTCTAATAATAAACAAATTGATAGATAATGATAATACACTACCAATGAATGAAATATAAGTAAACAATGAATATTAATTCCACAAAAATGAAATAAGAAACTAACATTTCTATAGTAATTATAAGCAAAATTTAAGTAAAAATATATGAAATTTAAATCTTCAGCAAAATTTCACTAAAAATATATAAAATTTAAATCATAAGAAAAATTTCATTAATAATATAAATTTTTTATCATAAGCAACATTTCCGCAATAAAGTAAATCCTGAATTTCAGTAATAATGTATATATTTTAAATCATAAAAACATTTAAGTAATAATATATACAATTTAAATCATGAGCAAAATTTCAGTAATAATTTATACAATTTTAATCATGAGCAAAATTTCAGTAATAATATATACCATTTAAATCATAAGCTAAATTTTAGTAATTATATATACAATTTAAATCATAACCAACATTTAAGTGATAATATATACAATTTAAATCATGAGAAACATTTCAGTAATAAGATATGCAATTTAAATCATGAGCAAAATTTCAGTAATAATATATACAATTTAAATTATAAACTAAATTACAGTAATAATATATCCAATTTAAATCATAAGCAAAATTTCACTCATAGTATATACAATTAAAATCATGAGAAAAATTTAAGTAATAATATATACAATTTAAATCATAACAAACATATAAGTAATAATATATGCAATTTAAATCATGAGTTAAATTTCATTAATAATATATACAATTTAAATCATAAGCTAAATTTCAGTAATAATATATACAATTCAAATCATAAGGAAAATTTAAGTAATAATGTATAAAATTTAAATCATAACCAACATTTCTGTCATAATATATATTTTAAATCATAAACACCGTTTCAGTCATAATATATATTTTAAATCATAACAATCAGTTATACAATTTATATCAAAAGCTAAATGACAGTAATAATATATGAAATTTAAATCATAAGCAAAATTTCAGTAAAAATATATGAAATTTAAATCATAAGCAAAATTTATATGCAATTTAAATCATGAGCTTAATTTCAGTAATAATATATATAATTCAAATTATAAGCAAAATTTCAGTAATAATATATATAATTCAAATTATAAGCAAAATTTCAGTAATAATATATACAATTTAAATCATAACCAACATTTCAGTAATAAGATATACAATTTAAATCATGAATTAAATGTAATTAATAATATATGCAATTGTAATCATGAGCTAAATTTCAGTAATAATATATCCAATTTAAATCATGAGCTAAATTTCCGTAATCGTACATTCAATTTAGATCATGAGCGAAATTTAAATCATTTCAGTAATAATGTTTACAATTTAAATCATAAGCAAAATTTAGGTAATAATATATGCAATTTAAATCAGTAGCTAAATTTCAGTAATAATATATGCAATTTAAACCATGAGAAATATTTTAGTAATAATATATACAATTTATACAATAAGCAATATTTCAGTAATAATATATACAATTTAAATCATAAGCAAACTTTCAGTCATAATATATGCACTTTAAATCATAAGCGAAATTTCAGTAATTATATATGCAATTTAAATCATAAGCAAAATTTCAGTAATAATGTATAAAATTTAAATCATAAGCAACATTTCAGTCATAATATATATTTTAAATCATAAGCAACATTTCAGTCAAAATATATATTTTAAATCATAAGCAAAATTTCAGTAATAACATATACAATCAAAATCATAAGCAACATAGCTGTAATAATATATACAATTTTAATCATTAGCAAAATTGCAGTAATAATATATACAATTTAAATCATGAGAAACATTTCAGTAATAATATATGCAATTTAAATCATAAGCAACATTCGAGTAATAATGTTTACAATTTAAATCATGAGCAAAATTGCAGTAATAATATATACAATTTAAATCATAAGCTAAATTTCAGTAATAATATGTACAATTTTAATAATTAGCAATATTTCAGTAATAATATACTCGTGCTGGTAAAAAAAAATAGAACATATGTATAAAACTGTAAAAATCATTCCGTTTGAGATCATTTTCGGCTTTTAAATTGTGTAGGCGAAATATTCTATATGTAAATAACAATTACAACTATTTTTAATCATTTGTCATATTTGCATATGTCAGACTTGATTGTCACAGAGTAGTTTATTGTCACATTAGGAAATTCAACGTTTCAATTTAATAGAACATTATTCATTATTCGTTGAGTAATCTCAAACTCAAAAAATGTATGTGTTTAAAAAGATTTTGCAAGTAATTTAATCATAATCTCTCATTCTTATTGAGGACAATCTGTGAGATGTAATTGGTGCTAAAATATTCCTAACTGAAATAGTTGGTTTACGATAGAAACTTTTTTCATATCAATTTCAATGTCAGTTTTTCAATATTTCGCGTTTCAAAATAATAGAACAAGACAGCTAAGAAAACAAAATAGTTTTTTTTTATTAACTTAAATACAGATAAAAATTAATCAATATTTAGTAGCAGCACCTTTTGCCTTTATAACAGCATCAATTCGCCGGGCATGGAATCAACAAGCTTCTCGCAAACTGTGTAGACACCGAATCCCATGTGTTCTGTATTGCAATATTCATGGCTGCAAGGGTAGTAGGTTTTTCTTTGCGAAGCTTCCTCTTCATCTGATCCCACAAGGCTTCAATAACGTTAAAATCTGGCGAGTTCATCGGCCATTCAAGAACAGGGATCGATTGTTCTCGGAGCCAGGAAGTTGTGGACTTGGCAGAGTGTGTCGGTGCCAAGTCATGTTGAAAATGATGTATGTGGCGTCACTGTCAAACTGATTATCCAGCACTTACAGTAAATTAGCTTCCATGATATCTTGGTACACTGTTGCGTTTACATTTCCTTTGATGAAGCAGAAATTACCAACACCCTTAGCACTCATACAGCCCAAAACCATGCAAGACTGCGGGAACTTCACAGACTTCTTGACGCATTCTTGGTTATACCGTTCCGTGGATCTTCGTCAAACACGTGGCCCTTGGTCGCCAAAAGAAATACAAAATAGAGACTCATCTGAAAAGATCACACGCCACCATTCGTCTGTAGTCCAGGTTTGATGACCAGTTGCCCATCGTAGCCTCTTCAACATCTGATTTTTGTTAAGGAGCGGTTTGGTGGCAGCTATATGATTTTGGTATCCCAGTTGCCGGAGCCTTCGGTAGGTAGTGCTTTGTGAAACGTCGGCATCAGAAGCCTGTTTCCACTTTTAGTAATGTGGCTTGTTGACTGGAATCGACTTTTCTTTGCCACCTTGTCCAGTGATCGGTCTTGTCTTTCAGTGGTGCTTTTCTTTCGTCCGCATTTCTTGCAATTGCTGTTGGAAACACCCTTAACATCTTTCTGGAGCACTTTGGTCACTGCCGATTTTGAACATCCGACCTTGGTTGCGATTTCCATGTGCGTCTTTCCTACTTCCCGCAAATCGAACATTCGCTGCTTCTCAAACAAAGATATGTCTTTAGAGCGACCCATAATGAGAGATTATGATTAAATTACTTGCAAAATCTTTTTAAACACATCATTTTTTTGAGTTTAAGATTACTCAACGAATAATGTTCTATTAAATTGAAACGCTGAATTTCCCAATGTGACAATAAACTACTCTGTTACAATAAAGTCTGACATATGCAAATATTACAAATGATTAACAATAGTTGTAATTGTTATTTACATATAGAATATTTCGCCTACACAATTTAAAAGCCGAAAATTATCTCAAACGGAATGATTTTTACAGTTTTATACATATGTGCTATTTTTTTTACCAGCACGTGTATATAATTTAAATCATGAGCAAAATTTCAGTAACAATATATAGAATTTAAATCATACGCTAAATTTCAGAAATAATATATACAATTTAAATCATGAGCAAAATTTTAGTAATAATATATACATAACTTTCATTGTATTTGACTGATGTTTACAAAACAAATGGTGAGAAACTAAAGCAAAACTATGCGAGTAGCCCACATGGGGACTTGAACCCCAGACCCTCAGATGACTTGTACAGAAATGTGCTTAAAAGTCTGATGCTCTACCGACTGAGCTATGTAGGCCGTCTATAGTTGCAAATTATAACAAAATAAAAATAATAGTAATAACTTTCATTATATTTGACTGATGTTTACCAAACAAATGGTGAGAAATTAAAGCAAAACGATGAGAGTAGCCCACATATATATACAATTTAAATCATGAGCTCAATTTCAATAATAATATATACAATTTAAATCATGAGCAAAATTGTAGTATTAATATATACAATTTAAATCATAAGTAAGATTTTAGTAACATAAAATTTACATCATAAGCAACATTTCACTCATAATATATTTTAGATCATAAGCAACTTTCAGTAATAATATATGCAATTTTAATCATAAGGAACATTTTAGTAAAAATATACACAATTTTAGTCATAAGCAAAATTTCAGTAACAGTAATAGACTAAATTTTAGTAATGAATAACATTTCAGTAATAATAATAATTATAAACATATTTTTATTACTGATCATAATGAAAATAAATTTAATAATAGCAATCAAATTTTTATTATAATGATAAAAAATTAATAGATAATAATATTACATAAAGTTCATATAATAACTCAAATATCAGTTAAAAAGGATATAGAAAACCAAATTTTTATAGTAATAATAAACGAAATTTCAATAACAATAAAGAAAATTTCAACAATCATAAACAAAATTTCAAGAATTATGAGACATAAAATTTAAATAATAATAGTTCACAAAATTTCTGTAATAGTAAACAAATTTCTATAATAATAAACAAAATTTTAATAATAATAAACAAAATTTTAATAATAATAAACAAAATTTCTATAATAATAAACAAAATTTTAATAATAATAAACAAAATTTCTATAATAATAAACAAAATTTTAATAATAATAAACAAAATTTCTATAATAATAAACAAATTTCTATAATAATAAACAAAATTTTAATAATAATAAACAAAATTTTAATAATAATAAACAAAATTTCTATAATAATAAACAAAATTTTAATAATAATAAACAAAATTTTAATAATAATAAACCAAATTTCTATAATAATAAACAAAATTTTAATAATAATAAACAAAATTTCTATAATAATAAACAAAATTTCTATAATAATAAACAAAATTTTAATAATAATAAACAACATTTCTATAATAATAAACAAAATTTTAATAATAATAAACAAAAAAGTTTGATAACAAAAACGCAAGAGGTGTCATTAAAAATGTAATAAAAAATTTACAAAAGAAACTATGATATTTCCATGTCAATATTTCCTTTTGTATACACAATTACAATTTCATCTCAAAATTTATAACTATAGAATATTACTATGATAATTGTACATATTATTGAACATGAATGGCAATATGATTTTGCTTATTAAAACATAGTTTGGTTTCATATTAAATCTTTTTATTTGTATTAATATCGTTTCTTCTATATTTACAGATTCATACTATTATTGAAAAGGATTACTTTCAAATCTGACAAACAAGGAATAAAAATGTTGAATCAGCATTTGAGAGATAGAGTAGAATAAAATGGAACACTAAAATATCTATGTATGCTATACAAAGTGTTAGGTGCAATATGGTGCTCCTTGATTTCTGAGAACTTCGACTGAAGTAAAATGAAACGAAAAAGAGACAAACCATATACTTGTAAAGTTTGTAGGATTGCATGTTCACGTGAAGACACTCTGAAAACACACATGCGAACACACACAGGAGAAAAACCATATTCTTGTAAAGTTTGTGGAACTGCATTTTCACAGAATTCCAATTTGCATCAACACATGCGAACACACACAGGAGAAAAACCATATTCTTGTGAAGTTTGTGGAACTGCATTTTCACGTAAACACACTGTGCAGAAGCACATGCGAACACATACAGGAGAAAAACCATATTCCTGTAAAGTTTGTGGAACTGCATTTTCACATAAATGCACTTTGCAAAACCATATGCGAAAACACACAGGAAAACAACCATATTCTTGTGAAGTTTGTGGAACTGCATTTTCACAGAAATGTAGTTTACAGAAGCACATGCGAAAACATACAGGAGAAAAACCATATTCTTGTGAAGTTTGTGGAACTGCATTTTCACAGAATGCCAATTTGCATGAACACATGCGAATACATACAGGAGAACAACCATATTCTTGTGAAGTTTGTGGAGCTGCATTTTCACGGAAACGCACTTTGCAGAACCACATGCGAATACACACAGGAGAAAAACCATTTTCTTGTAAAGTTTGTGGAACTGCATTTTCAAAGAAATGTAGTTTACAGATGCACATGCGAATACATACAGGAGAACAACCATATTCTTGTGAAGTTTGTGGAACTGCATTTTCACGGAAAGACACTTTGCATCAACACATGCGAATACATACAGGAGAACAACCATATTCTTGTAAAGTCTGTGGAACTGCATTTTCACGGAAAGACACTTTGCAGACGCACATGCGAACACATACAGGAGAAAAACCATAGTCTTGTAAAGTTTGTGGAACTGCATTTTCACAGAGAGTTAATTTGCATCAACAGAGAAAAGCACCAAAGGAGGATAGTATTGCAGGTGCCACTGATGTATGTTGCAGATGCAATGAAGGATTCTATTGCAGGTGCCACTGATGTATGTTGCAGATGCAATGGAGGATGCTATTGCAGGTGCCACTGATGTATGTTGCAGATGCAACGGAGGATTCTATTGCAGGTGCCACTGATGTATGTTGCAGATGCAATGGAGGATGCTATTGCAGCTGCCACTGATGTATGTGGCAGATGAAATTGAGGATGCTATTGAAGCTGCCACTGATGTATGTTGCAGAGGCAATGGAGGATACTTTTGCAGCTGCCACTGATGTATGTTGCAGATGCAACGTAGGATTCTATTGCAGGTTCCACTGATGTATGTTGCAGATGCAACGGAGGATGCTATTGCAGGTGCCACTGATGTATGGGACAGAGGCAATGGAGGATTCTATTGCAGCTGCCACTGATGTATGTTGCAGATGCAATGGAGGATGCTATAACAGCTGCCACTGATGTATGTTGCAGATGCAATGGAGGATGCTATTGCAGGTGCCACTGATGTATGTTGCAGATGCAATGGAGGATGCTATTGCAGGAGCTACTGATGTTTGTTGCAGATGCAACTGGGGATGCTATTGCAGGTGCCACTGATGTATGTTGCAGATGCAATGGAGGATGCTATTGCAGGTGCCACTGATGTATGTTGCAGATGCAATGGAAGATGCTAATGCAGGTGCCACTGATGTATGTTGCAGATGCAATGGAGGATTCTATTGCAGGAGCTACTGATGTTTGTTGCAGATGCAATGGACGATGCTATTGCAGGTGCCACTGATGTATGTTGCAGATGCAATGGAGGATGCTATTGCAGGAGCTACTGATGTTTGTTGCAGATGCAACTGGGGATGCTATTGCAGGTGCCACTGATGTATGTTGCAGATGCAATGGAAGATGCTATTGCAGGTGCCACTGATGTATGTTGCAGATGCAATGGAAGATGCTAATGCAGGTGCCACTGATGTATGTTGCAGATGCAATGGAGGATGCTATTGCAGGAGCTACTGATGTTTGTTGCAGATGCAATGGACGATGCTATTGCAGGTGCCACTGATGTATGTTGCAGATGCAATGGAGGATACTATTGCAGGAGCTAATGATGTTTGTTGCAGATGCCACTGGGGATGCTATTGCAGGTGCCACTGATGTATGTTGCAGATGCAATGGAGGATGCTATTGCAGGTGCCACTGATGTATGTTGCAGATACAATGGAAGATGCTAATGCAGGTGCCACTGATGTATGTTGCAGATGCAATGGAGGATGCTATTGCGGGTTCCACTGATGTATGTTGCAGATGCAATTGAGGATGCTATTGCAGGTGCCACTGATGTGTGTTGCAGATGCAATGGACGATGCTATTGCAGGTGCCACTGATGTATGTCGCAGATTCAACGGAGGATGCTATTGCAGCTTTTACTGGTGTATGTTGCAGATGCAACGGAGGATTCTATTGCAGCTGCCATATGTATGTTGCAGATGCAATGGACGATGCTATTGCAGCTGCCACTGATGTATGTTGCAGATGTAACGGAGGATTCTATTGCAGCTGCCACTGATGTATGTTGCAGATGCGGATCGATCAGTTACAAGTGAATATCTGTCATCCGGTAGGATGCCCTATATTCTAGCTAAATAAAGATAAGAAAATTGTTTTGGCACCTAAGAACATATACCAGAAAGAATTGAAAAACAGTAAAAAGCAACGGAGGATTCTATTGCAGCTGCCACTGATGTATGTCGCCAATGCAGATCGATCAGTAATCGGTGAATGCCTGTCATCCGGTAGGATGCCCTATATCCAGCAAAGTAAAGATAAGAAAATTGAAAAAAAAAAGACTTAAAAATCCCTTGGCACCTAAGAACATATACCAGAAAGAACAGTTGGAAATAAGTCATACACCATTTACTATGACTATTCAATTACTACAAAAAATACTGAAGGAAATGGAGCTATTAAACTTGACATAGTGATATAGGGAAACGAATGAGAAAGTAGACCCTTGTTGGAACCATGATGCTGGCTTAAACATAGCTGAGCAGAAGATAAGATCTCTGTCATTCTAGTAATTATAGGACACTCTGGACTCATGAAAAAGAATTTCATGAACTACTTGTTTAATATACCGGGTGTACCAAGCGCAAGAGAGATACAAACAATTGCACTTAACGAGACAGTTTTTATCTTAAGAAGATCTCTTGGTTAGAGTCTCTGAAATAGTGCGTGAATGTCTGGCATCCAGTAGAATGCCCCATCCACAAAAAAAACAATGATGAAAAGAAAAAAAAGACATGATGAAATTGTTTGATGTGACATAGTTATATGGCACAAGATAGGTAGATTAGCATCTCACGTTGAAGTCAGTGCTCCTAATTATTCTGGCTTAAATAGAGCTGATAAGAAGACAAGTAAATACCAAGGTCTAATGTACAACATGAAAAGAAAAGAAATTTCACGAACTATCTGCTGAATATACCAGGTGAATCGATTGCAGGAGAGATTCAAACAATTACACATAAAGAGATTGTTAGAATCGTAAAAAGATCTCTTGGTTTGAGTCTCTGAAATATCAGGTGAATGTCTGGCATTCAGTAGAATGTCCCATCTCCAGCAAAAACAAAAACATAAAACATATATTTGTGAAATTTGATG
The DNA here is from genome assembly GCA_963556195.1 of Sepiola atlantica. Classification (NCBI taxonomy): domain Eukaryota; kingdom Metazoa; phylum Mollusca; class Cephalopoda; order Sepiida; family Sepiolidae; genus Sepiola; species Sepiola atlantica. The sequence goes on from OY744549.1 coordinate 44,447,216, forward strand.
AAGTGCATTTGTGCAGAAACAAACCAATGAAACAATGGAAATGTTGAACATTTTTTTAAATTCCTTTAAAAGAAATTTTTGAAAAATAAAATATAGAATTTTTTTTAAAATAGAAAAAAATTTCTTATATTATCTCGTACAGTCTCAGAAGTCCATCTCCTCTGTTATATCTCATCTTTTCAGAGTAAGAATAAGTTTATTGCATATTCATGAAAATGTGACGATCGGACGATATACAGGATGTGGCGATTTAGATTACCCCCCCCCCCCAAACAAACAAAAGTTAATGTTGCTATATAATGTTAAACATTTTAAGTGATCTTGAAAAATTAAAAAAAAACGATTATATCGAAAAATAAGTTTTCTCAAGTTTATTACATGCCGATAATCAATTCTAAGGGACACTCTTCTGGAAGTTGAATGGTCTAATCCTATATCCGATACTTAGATTATAATAAAGAATTACCTAAGCTTCTTTTTTTTGACATGAACATAGTTCATCCCAAATAAGGCAAGTTTCCACTGTAGACGTAAGGGACTACTAAGGATTAGGGTAAAAGTTTTGGGGTCATCCTAAATTGGGAGCTGTGCAGCGAGATGCTTGTTTACATTAGTCTTATCTGGTAATGTTTGACCGAACGAGAACAATATACCATCGTGGATTAAGCCATATAAAAAGTTAATTCCTAGAAAAGCCAAGTTGCTGGCCTTGCTAATCAAACGCATCAATTTCTTCACAGTTTCCCAAATTCAAAAGATGCAAATAAACAAAGGAGAATAAATATTTTGTTGTTAAATCAAATGCAGGTGAACATTGCAGAAAACACGATTTCTTTTCTTCAAAAGATGAAATATTCAAGTTCCCCACACAAACATTTATTAGTACAAAAATGCCAAAAACCTAGACTCAGCATTGAAATACACCTGCTGCTTGATCACTGCATCTTCTCCCTGGTATTGCCCCTTCAAATGTGAGAGGGGAAGAACAATATACCATCGTGGATTAAGCCATATAACAAGTTAATTTAATCCTAAAATTAATTATAGAAGAAAAATGTTCTTCCCCATTGTTCACATTAATATTCATATGAAATTAATTTTTATTTTTGAAATCTTTCCAGTTTTAGATGTTTTATTTTTTTTTTCTGATTTTTTTTTCTTTTAAATTCACCGATTGTGATGTTATTTGATATGAATATTAGTGCGAACATTGATGAAGCATAATTTTATCCCGTCATTTTAAACACATCATTTTAAACACTCCATTTTAAACACGTCATTTTAGTCACCATTTGTTAGAAAAATTGATCGACTGATGAAGCATAATTTTATCCCCTCATTTAAAAATAGATCTACCTATTTTTCATGTTGTTTTTAATTCACCGATTGAGATGATATAGATGGAATTATCTCATGTTGTTTTAAATTCACCGATTGAGATGATATAGATGGAATTATCTCACGTATTTTTATTTGATATCAGTATTTGATACTTGTTTAGCAAACAAATGCTCTTCTCAACAGCAACAGACCTCATTTATTAAGAACTCTATTAATGTTCTTCAATAGAAGATTACTATTCTCAAATGGAGGAAGCATTTCAGGCAACTCCTCAACCACTATTAAAGTCGTTTCTTCTAACCCAACCACTATTAAAGTCCTTTCTTCTAACCCTAACCCAACCATTATTAAAGCCCTTTCTTCTAACCCTAACCCAACCATTATTAAAGTCCTTTCTTCTAACCTAACCCAACCACTATTAAAGTCCTTTCTTCTAACCCTAATCGTAACTCAACCACTGTTAAGGCCCTTTCTTGACAGCATCCCCCCAGAAAAGAATGAAAAAGTCTGTCCATATAAAAATATGACAACTTGTTATGAAAATCAAAAATACAGAGTTGGTAAAGAATGAGAGTACAGAGAGTCCAGGAACGTTCGAAGTAAAGAAGGGTTTTTTTTTACTGTAACAAGTTGGGCAGAAATGTTTATTTCGGCTTTCGTCGTATGCGTTTGCAAGTGACAGTGTTAGTTCAGTAGGCTTAGCAGGTGATGTGCGTATGTATGCTCGTTTGTGTTTTAGAGAATGTGAAAGTATGTACGTCAACTTGTGTGTTAGTGTGTTTGTGAATGTTGTTAAGTATGATATTTTGAGTCTGAAAAACTACAGGAAAAGAGAAAGTAGACACTGATGTTTGTTTTTTTATATTACATGCAAAAATCATGTAAATATTTCTGTAGCTGTGATTGGTTGAAGGAAGTTGCTGATTTGAGATCTTTTCCAATCGAGAGTTAATACTTTTAAACAACATTCACTGCTGCTTCTTCCATAATATAAAACATAAAAGATCAGCTAAATATTTTAATGATTTCAACACAGAAAATTGTGAAGACACCGAATTTGATGCTGCCTATTTTATACATGAGATAAAATGTTTTTAACCGAAACTGCCTTAAAAGAGATTAAACATTGGGAAAAGCTATATATATCATCTTAAAGAAGTAACATATTTTGATGTACTATTTTCTTTTAATGTAAATATACACTTTTCCTGCTGAGTGATTGGCCGATCAGCGAATCAGATGTTTTGGTGTAAGAATACAGGCTGTTGGACTATTTATTGAAGCGCCTATGCACTCTGTTTTTTTAATCTGAGGAAACATTCAAGGGAAATTCTAAAACTTAAAATGATTTCTACATAATAATGAGTCTGCTGTATTCTATTGAGGTGGAGAAGTGAATATGTCTGTTACCTTAATTAGTTCAGTATTCTATAGAGTGCGAAGCGAGTGGATACAGAAAAATATGATCTGAAATTTGGAGTTAAGTTCGGTTAGACGAAAATACGCACCCCCCCCATGTCGTCAAGTAGAGATTAGGTTATCGTTAAGAAAACTTGAAAAGCAACTCAGCTGGAAAGCGGCAAATCTTTCTCAGACGTGTTCGCAAAACCCAAATCACGTGATCAGCGTGGCTATCCAGTTCATGACTTACAGCCAACAAGGAAAGACATGATCCTGCGATCTGTGCCAGGCTGTTGGCTGAGAATTTACGAACTCCGGCAAAAGGTTATTTTGCCTTGTCAATATATATTCAACCCCATGTATGAAAGGTGTTCTGTTCTGTTGTTCCTGTGAATAAACCTATATCTATATATATTCCTTCAGTTGATATGTCTCATTTAATCCGTAGAATAAAGGTGATCTATATAATACAGGCCTGGCAAACATGCAACTGGGATCCACAACTAGGAGCGGACATGTGAATACCAAAATTACTACTAATCACCTAAAAAAAGTAGAATTTCTCTTTTTTTAATGCACAATTTTCCAAGCAGTCATCAGATATGGTTTACATTTCCCCCCTTTTTACATGTATTTTATTGGTTTTATGTTCTTGCTAATGTAAGTTGATATTATTATTAAGACTGTGTATCATGAAGAAATGAACATTTTCTTCATCTTCTTTGAAAACAAATTGTATATGTAACAAACAACAAATTTTGTAACAATTATCAAAATTGTTTCTCCAAAAATTATTTTGTTCATAACGTATTTGATTTTATTAAAACGTTGAATATGCTTTCTGATTGTAATGTATTCTTTTACTATATTTTCTGCAGTCAATAGAAACAAATTGACTCATGATTTTTGAAATATCAAAAATGCGCCAAATTCCTAGCAAATAAAGTGATCTTTTGTGAATTTCGTTCTGTAATATTTTTGTACTTTTTTTCATTCATTTGATGGAAATAAATCAATAATTGTAAGGAACTTCCTAATAATATGTATAGTTGCTAATTACTAGACATTAAAAAGAAATTTCTTACTAAAACTTTTCTGTGTAATTATTATTTAGTAGTAATTTTGGTCTTCACATGTCTGGCCCCAGTCGTGGACCCAAGTCGCATGTTAGCAAAGCCTTGGTCGAAATGAATTCAGCTAAAGACCCACGTTTTTAAACGGAAAGACTTGGTGAAAGCCCTACTTAACACCACCTTATTCCAGTCCTTATTGTGTGCTCACACGAATAGAAAAGATTTTTACTCTGGACATTGAGGGGTACAAAAGATACTGTGTTGGTCGATAGATTGAAACTAATATATTTGGACACTGACACCAAGGAACCCTATGTTCCACTAACATTCAATTTTTTTGAGAAAAACTGAGATGGAACCTCAGACACATAACCACCACACTTTCTTGTAGACATGTCATTTTCCGCCCTCCCCCCCCCCCCTAAATTATGCAAGACTTTCTATATTTAAATTATCACATTTTCTAGTTACAATAGATATTTTTGAATACATTTACTACTTGGTTAATTGTTACCGATCTTTTTTCTTTTCAATCAATAAACAGACATTTTTTTCTTTTCAATCAATAAACAGACATTTTTTTCTTTTCAATCAATAAACAGACATTTTTTTTCTTTTCAATAAATAAACAGACATTTTTTTCTTTTCAATAAATAAACAGACATTTTTTTCTTTTCAATAAATAAACAGACATTTTTTCTTTTCAATAAATAAACAGACATTTTTTTCTTTTCAATAAATAAACACATTTTTTTTCTTTTCAATAAACAGACACTTTTTTCTTTTTTCAGCAAATGAACAGACATTTTAGATCAAACAACATTTATTCACCCTCCTATTGCAATTGTCTTGTTTATGTACATTTATCCTCTTGTGCTACTACTGTTAATAAAGAATCTCCTGATGTTATCTGCTGTAAGCCTAAGCAGGTGTTAATGTAGCAGTTACATAATTACGATCTGTTTTCTTTTGCACTTGTGTCTTCTTACATTAGTATGTGGTTCGGTAAAAAACACACTAGTATGTTCTAATTCACAGAGCGATATATGCGTTGGGCGATGAGAACACTGTTCGTGTAGGAGGTAAATTCTGCTTCCGTCCAAACTTCTTTCCCACAAATTATAAACAGTCTTGTTTGAGATGTCCAAGCGACAAGACGTTATCTTTCCTTCCTTGTCTGTTGAATTGGCTTTGCTAAACGAGATGAAAATTCCGTTATTTAAAAATTGTTTTTAATACAAACGGTCGTTTTTTTAAATGTCACAAAGTCAAGTTACTGTATGGAAGTGAAACCAAGCAAGTGAGTTGCATAGAGAGAAATGATATGAGATGATACGATAGATGTGTACTTCAGGATTACATATTAACGGCCCGTAATAGGGAGGTACATGTTAACAGACTAAAAGAACTTGGCGGTAAAGAAATTGCATGCTCTCCCGTAACCCTATCAATAACCTTCAGTTCGGGTGGCAATAGTCCAAAAAATCCCCTACACACAATTGATTTCCAAGAAATTAAGAAAGTTGCAGAGATTTTACTAAAAACAAAAATTGATTACATATCCTTAAAACACTATCTGGTCAGAAAGTGGGTGATCATCTTACGTTAAATCTATATGCTAAACTGAACCCCGCTTCTAAAGTCTAAAATCTTGGAGCTTATCAGGCTGTTTACATGTAAAAAAATCAAACACACTTCTTACATTGAGAATATAGATATTACATAGAAGATAGATTCGATTTCGCAGGTAAATAACAACTTTTTTTTCTGTAAACAAAAGAAATTTGATATAATTGTAAGTTTTGAACCCTCAGCTTTTAGCAAATTACATGTAAACAGTCTTTAAAAAATAAATTTGTTATTATTTTAGATTTGCGAGGCGGGATCACTTTCCTATGTGGCAAAGTTGCTTGCCAGGACGTTGGGGCGAAATGTCGAACAGGAGACTTCTGGCTGTATGTGCACGTAATTACTCGCCATTGTTACCAGTGAGCAATCATCGTCTCTGTCGTTTACTTCTGGGACTGGCTGGCTGGTTGGGGACATTCTGTGCTGCAAAACAACCTTATTTGTAATAAGGAAAGAAACACATTTATCCGTTTTCTTATAAAAATATATATTTATTTTACTGAAGACATTTTTATATATAGTCAGAGAGCGCGACAAAACGTGTCTTCTCGGTCCGAATTCAAAAACAGTCTCTCATTAGAGAGAGAAAGAGAAGGGAGAAGTGAGAAAGAAGGAGAGAGACAGAGGGAGAGAGAAAAAGAGAAAGAGGGAATACAGACACAATCAGTGTAAGCCTTGTCAAATGTTTATTTTTTGAGTTTCATAACCGATTTCTCGAATGATGACTGCCTGACCCCTGATCCTATCACATGCACCTGTCATTGAATTGTTTTGACACCGACCCTCAGTCCTCGACCGAGGCACAATGCACTCAGCGATCCCAAAACGCTGAGAGTCACTGTTCTTGAAACAAGTCTGGCATAAGAATTACGAATATTATGCGCAAGTTTGGCACAAGGCTCACGAATGCAGTGGGGAGCCCTCAGCTCCCCAAAATCTCAGCATTGTGTCATACCTATATAATTTTAACGTAAATTGAGCACCCACTTTTTGGCCATCCCCACTTTTTAGCAACTTAGCGCTGAATGGCGATAAAAAAAGGGGAAGGAGTATTTTTCTTATCCAATTTTGTTTTATTTAAAATATAATTGGGGGGGGGGGTGAGGCGTTCTTTTAATCTGTTGTTTATGTGTTTTTAAATATTTTTAAATGCTCTTTATTGCATGATTCTTTTTCGGGCGTAGTTATTTTTCTGTTTAAAAAATAAAATTAAACTAATAATTTTAGATTTTATTGGGGAAGGGGGAGGGTTACTTACTTTGCTCATTATTGTTTTGGACCCAGGTAAGATCCGGAGTTCCCCTTTTTGGGAAGCTTGATTTTTCTCTACAAAACGGAAGATTACTTAAGTACGGCGATAAATATTTCATACCCCCCACCTATTTTTGCCCTCGTGGGGAGGCAAGTAAATAGTGACGCCAAAACATGTTTTAAAAGAAAACATGTTAATATTTTATTTGTTTTATTTATGGACCCACTGCCTTAAAATACATATTAACATGTTAAAAGAAAAAAAAATCCGAAATATACTGAATTTATTATTATAAATAAAAGGTTTATTTACAAGTTCTTTTGTAAATAGCAACCACGTGTATTGCGAGGTCAACCGGAAGACGCCGGTGACTTCCAGAAAATGTCCCGCTTGTTGTGTTACTGAACTGGAGTCTTTATTGTAGTATTGCTCCTTTTTTTTTGTACCAAAGTAAAACGTGGATAAAACGTTTATAATGTTACATTGTGTGGTTATTGACATAAGTTGTGATGTCGGCGTTGTCAGAGAAGAGCTCTCGTCCGTTGATCCGAAACGGCGTGATGTGCCGTTACCTACCATCGCGTTCCATTGTCACGCCGCTGCTATTCTGACTATTCGTACTGCCAGTTCATTCCTTCTCGCTGCCATTTTACATCGCCTGCAGCTTCGCTGGTTTGTCGCTGCCATTGCTAATCTGCTGGCCGTCGTCGCCATCACTCTGTGCAGAAGCTTCTGTTGTTGCCTTCGTCGCCGCCATAATCCTCGCTACCAGCGGTTTCTTTCGCAAGCTGAAATCAATCTCTCCACTACAATAAAGTATAACAAGGTCTTTTGCGGTTTAATTAGAGCCATTTTTATTTAAGTAACTAATTTGTCGACTTTTGAAATTTCGTTGGAGAAGAGAGATAGATAGAGAGAGAGGCTACCTAGTTAAAATTCCTACATTAGTCTGTAATCACCTGCAGGGGGGGGGGGAGAAGATGTAATTTCTAATTACTTGAGCTCTTTATATTGGAATTCGAAATCCCTTCTTGTTAACAGCTACATGATTGTGCGTCTTTTCTCGTCGCTTCCAAGTGAGAAACTGATCAAATCTCAATTTAGTTTTCCCACGCGGAAAAACTCTGACATCACCGAACCTCGTGATCTGCCAGGTGTGACCCGACCCTTAACCTTACTGTCACATCACTTGTCACCGTGAATGTGGGAAAACACATCGCCAGCTTTGCACGGAATGACTCCACTACAAATCGCGCAAGTCAAACCCGTCTTCCACAGATGCGTCCATCACTCACAGGGCCATTATCTAACAATAAAAGTTTTTTCCTATTTTTTTCTTCTTTATTTCGTCCAAGTAAGCAAAATATACCATTGTTTCATTAAAAATAAATCTGAAGACTTCGGACTGAAGCTTTGCTCGTAAAAAAAGTCAAAAATAGTTTCTACATGTTTTTAGCGGTTTTGAAATATTTTAAGAGTATTTTAATCTATGCATTTGTATGTGTTTCTAAATGCTTTTTGTATTTTTTTGTTTTAAATGTTTTTATTCTTTGTCTTTGTTATTGTAACTTTTACTTAGCCAAACAAGGGTATTTTTCTATCGTGATCGATTTTTTTCTACACTTGTTCGCTAGTTTCACAATAAAAAAACGCATGAAATAAAAAGCATAAAATACTTAGATTGGCGAAAAAAAATGAGGGGGATATTTAAAAAAATATATATGAAAAATCGGCACTTCTGCAGTCTTTATGAAGCAGCAGATTTTCTGTCCTTCTACTGAAAATAAAGGGAAGTAATTCAACCGGAAGTGACTTATTTACAACCTAAAAAAAAATGCAAGACTGGTTTGTTTTGGGGTAACAATTAACAATTTCTTTTTTTTAAGTAAAAAGATTTTAAATAAAAACCCTAAACCTAACCCTAAACCCTAAACCCTAGCCCTAACCCTAAACCCTAACCTTAAACCCTAACCCTAACCGTAAACCCTAACCCTAACCCTAACCCTAAACCCTAACATTAAGAAATCAGGCGGTGTGCCTGTAAAAATCTATTGTTTTTTGCGGCTGGTTCCTCCGTGAGCATTTCCAAATAAATCCATCACTTCCATTGTGGCTTGCCATCTGCATCTGTGTTTGACATGACGGGCATGTCCGACTGCAAGAAATCAGGCGATGTGCCTGTAAAAAATCTATTGTTTTTTGCGTCTGGTTCATTAAATTACCAATGTCGCGAAGATTCAACTCATTTAACTCCATTTTCTAAAAACTAAATTCTACTTCAACCCCGGTAAATTCAACTTCCTGTGAATTCTGAATGAATAGTACTTGGAGAATAAAACCCGGAACTCTTCAATTTCGATTTCTTAATCGGCAGCTGCTTCATAAAGACTGCAGTAGTGCCGAAAAATCTATGTAAAGTCTAAAAGAAAAAAATGATTGCAGATATTTCTTAAGGCTGCTTACATGTAATTTGCTCGAAACAGTAGAATCTCAATATTTTTGTGGGGGGGGGGGGGGACACCTCGCTGGCTAAGAAATGAGTGCAAAATTTACTATGAAATTATATATTAAAATGATACCCCCTCTAAATTCTTGAATAATAATAATTAAAAAAATTTTCTTTGCGGATATTTTTTAAGGCTGTTCACATATAATTTGCTCAAAAAAGTATAATTTAATTTTTTTAGGGAAAAACTGCGGTGGGTGTAGTTCTATAAATTTACCAAATATTTTTTAGAATTTCGTATATAAATTTAACGCAACTGATCGCCCATTTATGGACCATTATAGCTTTTTAGGTCAGTTTTAAAAAATTATTTTTCTTATGGTAGATAAATTATTGGCGTGCTTATTTTGTAGGCGGGGTGGGGGTGTCATCTAAACCTTTTTTCATTTCCGCCAAGTTTTCGTAATTGCCAAAAATAAGAAGAATCCCATTTATTTAAGGGGACGTGGGTTATTTAATTGAGTACTTTAATTTACAAATTAACCAAAATAATTTATTCATTATGGAATAATTAAAAATTAAATTTAAATTAAAAATACGAAAATAAAGTTAGTTAAGCGAACAGTATTAATTTTCCCTCGTAAAAATCAAAATTGACAAGTAGTTTTTACAGTTCGTAAAGGTAAGTTTTTCTAAATTCTTTTTTAAATTTTGTTTTACTAAATAATAATTTTCTTTTGTTCAAAATTAACTTTAGCTTATTACCTTACAAGTACAACCAAATTTAGCTTTTTGGGGCGGTAACCAAATTTAGCTTTTTCGGGGCGGTTATTTCATACCTAAATCAGACCGGCAAAGTCTGGGTTATGCTAGAATTCGATAAAAAAAATTGTGTATAGACGATAAAAATGGTTTTATATTGTTGTTACATTTTCAAAAAATAATATTTCGACTTAAAATCTGTTTTGTACAAGGCATGTAATCTGAAGATAAACACGTTTGAAATGTGTAACTATGCTAGAATAATCGGTACTTTTATCGATCCTGAACCAACTGTCGTGACGTGCGATTCGGAATCGTTCGGCTGTCCTACGCAAACGGCCGAGTGTTGACGAGCCGATGCAGCGAGCAGCCGATAACTTTGTTACAAATTGGAGATAAGGGCTTTCGAAGACGGATTTTTTGTCAGGAAGTTTTTTTGAAGAAAATAAACCCAAGACGAATTACGAACAGCTTTGCACTGCAGTATCATCGCGAGCAAGTAAAAATAAATAATAAAATTAAGAAAATATGACGTGATAAAAGTAATTTTGGTACGTTTTTTTTTTCTGCAAAAAAATTCCTTGTAAATAAAAATACAGTATTCATTTTATAACAGTAACCTCGCTATGTTTTTTTTCATGTTTCTTTTTAAAAATTCATGTAAATATGTTTAATTTTCTTTGTTTCTTCAAAAAAAATTCCTTACCCTAACCCTACACCCTAAACCGTAACCCTAACAAATAAAAAAACAACAAAAATAAGCAAAATATTATTATCATAGGACGCAGCACCGTATCAAAAATGTCGTCTGGAACAAATCGGCTCTGCAACTCTCGGGCGTTTGCATAGAACAGTCGAACGTCACGAACGCCGGTTCAGGATCGATAAAAGCACCGAATAATCGATATTTTTACAAAATGGAGTCTTACAAGACTCAAAGTGTTTTGCAGGGACATGGACAAAAGCTTATTCACGTAGAAATAAATTAATTTGAAAAATTAAAAAAATATAATATTGTGAACCCGATAAGTGATTTATTTAACACGAAATCTAGGGGTTATTTTCGTAATATATAATCACTATATCTAAAATGAGTTTTCTTGTTAACTTCTACGGTGCTTTATTTTCATAAAAATGGAAAAAAATAATAAATAGTAAAAATTTCATTAAAATCGGTTTATTTCCTGAATTTAAATGAAGGAAAGTGTTGTGTTGTTGTCGATCGAGGATAGCTTGGATCAAAAAACAAGCAGAGACGGAAAGTAAATGTATGCATACTTTATTTACGTGTACCACCATTACAAGAGGGGACAGGAACTTGGGACTGTCTAAGGGCAAATAATTATCGGAAGTTCCAAAGGTGAACGAACATCGCATGTGATGACGTACAGATACAACATCTCTCTTCTTTCAGTTAAACAAGGAGGGTATGATTTTTTTTAAGAATTACAAATCCAGTCTTTGTGGTATTTTGGGGGGACGTCCAGAGCAATTTTATTTGGATATGGCCTTGAAGTTGTGAGCGGAGCTTATGCATTGTGCACTGGTGTAGGGTATGTAGGTGCTGATTGGCTGCCTGTAAAGTGTTGGCTACATGGAGAGATCGCACCACAGTTAATCGGGTATACCTGCATCTCATCACTAATGGGTGGTGCATCAACTGTTAGTAGGTGGTTTTGTCTCTTATGTAGATTTTCGGTCAACTCCGCTCTTGCGGGCCTTAGGAACTGTCTGTTCCTTTGATGAATACTGCCATCTGTGGATTCTACAAAGTATGACCATGGCTCTGCAGTGGTTTGTGTGACTGTTCCGGATTCCCACAAATTGGTTTTATCATCTTGGACATAGACTTGCTGACCAGCATGCAATGGTGGATGGCGGCGACTATTTTGTTGGTCATACCGGTTCTTTGTTTTGTCCTTGTTCAATTGTATTGTGTATCTGGTTTGTTCATCTCTGAGCTGTTGCTTAGAGACTAGTGGTGTTCAGATGGGCATCCCGTTGAGGAGTTCGGCTGGGATTTAAGGTTGTTAGGAAGTGGTGTAGCTCTATATGACATCATCGCCAAACAGCAATCTTTGCCAGTTTCTCGGGCCTTCAGAATTAGTTTCTTGCATACGCCACCATCCTTTCTGCAAACCCATTATGGTTATGATGTTGTGTGCTTAAAGTTGAACTTCTCTGCAAAGTTGGCAAATTCCGTACTTGTGTACTGAGGCCCATTGTCACTATAGACCACTTCAGGAACACCGTGTTTCTCAAATATTTGTTTCATCTGCTTGATCACTGCAGCAGATGTTGTTGACTGCATGCGTCGTACAAATGGACTCAAGATATATTGGTCTGCCACTAAAAGGTATTCATCTCCTTCTGTTGTGAAAAGATCTGTGCTGATATACTGATATGGGTAAGGAGAGGTTTCATGCTGAAGCAATGATTCCGATGGGGAACTTAGTTGATATTTCTAACATGTGGGGCATCTTGCAACCATGTCCTCAGTGTCCTTATTTATTCCTACTAAGTAGAGGGCAGTTCTGGCTAGCAGCCGGGTTTTTCTACTCCCTTATGTGACGAGTTGTTGCAGAACATCTCATTGGAGTGAAGCGGGTATGATTATTTTGTTGCCTTTCAGTAGGAAACCATCTTGGATCCCAACTTCTTCCCTAAAATTCCAGCATGGGAATAAGCAACTGGGCCAACTGGACCGATCAGATGGCCATCCGGTCATCACAGTGTTGATAGGCTCTCTGAGAGTTGAATCCTTCATGGTTTCCAGCTTAATGTTTTGTAGGCGTGTTGGTGATGCACTTAGGTGAATGTTCATTATGTGGATGTAAGGTCGATTCCTTCAATTTGATTGCCTGGTTTCGGTGACATTTTGACAAACAGTCAGCTATGTTAACTGGTCTACCTGGGCTGTATTTCATTGAAAAATAATACTTTTGAATCGTAAGCAGCATCCTTGCCAGTCTTGGAAGTGCTCGTACCAGGATCTTGAGTGTGATTGATTCTAATGGCTTGTGGTCAGTCTTAATCGTCACTCTGTGACCCCATACATAATGATGGAACCTTTCTAGGCCAAAAACTACAGCAAAAATCTCCCTTTCAATATTTGAGTATCGCGTCTCCCACCTAGGTAGCGTTTTGCTTGCAAAAGCAACTGCATGTCATTCTGCAAGAGGGCTGCACCGAGTCCAGAAGTAAAAGCATCAACTTGTATCATGAGTTGTGTCTTTGGATCAAAATACATCAGTACGGCAGATCTTTGGATTTCTTTTTTGATGCTGTCAAATGCTGCTTGTTGCTTAGATAGCCAAACAAAATCATTGTCATTGGACAACAGATTCTGTAGTAGCTTTTTGAAGGAGCTCATTGAGTGCTTGGTCATAGTCGCTACCATCTTCTTCAAAACCATACACCATTGTGTCATCGGAGCATCATGTAGCCTTGAGACCACGTCTTCAAATGTGGGGGTCACAAAATGTGGTTTCTGTATGGCCTTTTTCAAGTCTTCGGGGTCTAGATATAGCCTGACTGATCCATTGACTTTTGTGACGCAGACGATTTGAGTTGACCCATGAACTTAGGATGGTCACTAGGGTGATGATGCCCTATTTACCAGCAAATCAAGATCAATTTTAAATTTGTTCCTTAATACCACAGGAAGTTGGTTTGGTCACTGGGGTTATGATGCCCTGATTTACCAGCAAATCAAGATCAATTTTAAATTTGTTCCTTAATGCCGCAGGAAGTTGGTTTGATCACTGGGGTTATGGTGCCCTGATTTACCAGCAAATCAAGATCAATTTTAAATTTGTTCCTTAATACCACAGGAAGTTAGTTTGGTCCCTTGAGTTATGATGCCCTGATTTACCGGCAAATAGAGATCAATTTTAAATGTGTTCCTTGATGCCACAGGAAGTTTGTTTGGTCAATGGGGTTATGATGCCCTGATTCACCGGCAAATCAAGATTAATTTTAAATTTGTTCCTTAATACCACAGGAAGTTGTTTTGGTCACTGGGGTTATGATGCCCTGATTTACCAGCAAATCAAGATCAATTTTAAATTTGTCCCTAAATGCCACAGGGACTCGCCAGGGTGGGTGTACAACTGGCACTATTGTTCGGTCTACATTTATCACATATTCTTCTGGCATACATACAATGCCGTCAAATACATCTGAAAATTTGTGGAGTATCTGTTCCCATACTTTGTGGTTCTCTCTTGAGATAGGTTCTCTTTTCGTGCTATGGTTGAATTTAGACTGACATTCCTTTTGGATATTAAGTGGATCGTCCGTATTAATAGCCAAATTGAGAGTTACCAGGTCCAACATTCTGAAGGTTTGTAGCCCAAGTAGAATCGGCCCCATAGCATTGAATGTTGCACTAGTGAATCTGTCCTGATATCTTATTCCCAGGAGGCATGATACCGCTTGCTCTATCACAGAGCCTCCAAATGCAAACAGTCTCACTGGTGTTGTACCTTATCTAATTGTGCAACTCAGGCATTTTTGTAAGTTGCAGCATGATATACTAGGGTGCTTGCTTTCTGCACCTGACTTTGTGAGTAACCTCCTGCAGAGGAGGTAAATAAAAATATGTTTCATTGTGATAGGTGTGATGACTGGTATCATTTACCTTATGTTGACATAGATCAGCCACTTGAAGCATGTTGGTACTGCCAGAGTATTGTGCACCCTATAGACTCCATCCGAAAGGCCTTTCATATTTCCATTATGATATTCCTGATAATAACTCATTAGCTCACGATAGTCGGCATAGTTGTTTTCATCCTAGTATAACCCCGTCACCTCCACACCAATCTGATGGACTAAAAATAAAAGGAATTTCAATGCATGAATGTTGTTTTAGAAAATTGTGACCCAAAATCACTTCGCAGCAGAGGTTTTTCATTACTGATAATTTGATCCCTTGATAGGAGTTTCTTTTTAGTTTCAGGTTAACCATGCAATATCTAATTACATGGGACGATAAAGATGAATTTGCCATTGATATTTGGTTGGAACAAGGAAATATTTCTCATTTATTCGCTTTTACAATACTGGCATTAATAAAACTTTCAGAACTGCCTGTATCAATAAGTGCATGAATTGTCAATCCATTGATTTTAACCCTCACGATTGTTTTTGAGAGGCAGCCGGGGAATGCAGTTGATATTGTAATTGGTGCTACAGTAGCAAGAGTAACCGAACGTTGTTTTTTTTAGAAGCTGACTGGCAAACTTTCGAAAAATGTTCCTGCTTATCACACTTGTGGCATCTAACATCTAGAGCCGGGCAGCACGAACGAGCATGTATACGAAGGCCACAAAAGTAGCATGTGAATCCAGCTGAGGCGGCAGTGATAAGTTGTTCATGATCGTTAGAAGTGGGGGTGGCAGCATCTTGAACAATGGAATAATTTTGAACATGTAGAGGAGGGGCTACGATAGCAGCTCCCAAAATATCGGGTTGTAAACAGAAGACAGACTGCTTCTGTGCCATGTCCAACGTTAGAGCTTGTTCATAAGCTGTTGGCAAGTCTAGGTCTTTATTCTCTAGTAGTCTTTGTCTTATTTGGTTGTACTGTATTCCATTAATAAATGCGTCCCTGATAAAAACATCTCTCGCTTGGTTCGCAGTTAAGGCTGTAAATTCACATTCACGACTTAACGTCTTTAGAATCTGAAGGTATTGTTCAAGGCTTTCTTCTGGTTGTTGATTCCGGGTAGCAAGTAAATGTCTAGCAAAAATAGTATTTTTTTTCTTGACAAACATGGCTTCTAAAATGTCCACCGTAGTTTCATAATTTTCACATTCAGATACATTTCTATAAATAGCAGTAGAGACATGATGTAAAAGAAGGGATATTTCTCAGTACCTGTTAAAGCCGCGTTTGAAGATAACTGTAGAGCTGTAAGAAATCCTTCGAACATTTTTCTCCAATGCCGCCATTTGTCAGTAGATTCCGAGTCGGCCGTATCAAGGTCTAGACGATCGGGTTTCAAGTAACGTTCCATAACGAATGGTTAAATAAATTGTAATAAAAACTGGACGCCGAATATAACTTAAGGATAAGCTTTATTTAACCATTTGTTGCTTCTGACACAAACAGTGTTTTAACATTCGCTCTTAATATACACGAATGTAGAACATTCCATTATTACTTAAAGGGGAGACGGGCATCAATTATCTTTGTTACTACAATACTAAACAGAATTTCAATGATTATAAACCAAATTCCAATGATTATCAACAACATAATTAAATATTTAATAAAATTTCAATGATAATACTAAACAGAATTTCAATGATTATAAACAAAATTTACAAAATAATAAACAACATAATTAAATATTTAACAAAATTTCAATGATGATACTAAACAGAATTTCAATGATTATAAACAAAATTTACAAAATAATAAACATAATTAAATATTTAACAACATTTCAATGATAATACTAAACAGAATTTCAATAATAATAAACAACATAATTAAATATTTAACAAAATTTCAATGATTATAAACCAAATCCAATGATTATCAACAACATAATTAAATATTTCACAAAATTTCAATGATAATTAGCAAAATTTCAATGATAATACTAAACAGAATTTCAATAATAATAAACAACATAATTAGATATTTAACAAAATTTCAATGATTATAAACAAAATTCCAATGATTATCAAGTAGTTTTATCACATTCATAATTCATTAACACCTCATAGTCCATTGTGTCACCCTGGATGTGATCAACCAAATAATAAGAAAAATTTAAATAATAATAATAATAAAAAAATTCAATATTTAACAAAATTTCAATGATAATTCTAAACAGAATTTCAATGATTATAAACAACATAATTAAATATTTAACAAAATTTCAATGATAATACTAAACAGAATTTCAATGATTATAAACAACATAATTAAATATTTAACAAAATTTCAATGATAATACTGAACAGAATTTCAATGATTATAAACCAAATTTCAATAATACCAAATAACATAATTAAATATTTTACAAAATTTCAATGATAATTCTAAAAAGAATTTCAGTAATAATAAACAACATAATTAAATATTTAACAAAATTTCAATGATAATACTAAACAGAATTTCAATGATTATGAACCAAATTTCAATAATACCAAATAACATAATTAAATATTTCACAAAATTTCAATGATAATTCTAAACAGAATTTCAATAATAATAAACAAGATAATTAAATATTTAACAAAATTTCAATGATAATTAGCAAAATTTCAATCACAAATTTTCAATAATAATTAATAAAATTTCAATATTAATAACAATACAAAAATATTTCAATAAAAAGAAAATTTTAATTCTACTCATGATAATTAGCAAATTAACAATAATAATGAATATAAATTTCAATTCTAATAATAATACAAAAATATTTCAATAAAAAGAAAATTTTAATTCTAATCATGATAATTAGCAAATTATCAACAATAATAAATAAAATTTCAATACTAATAATAATACAAAAATATTTAAATAAAAATAAAATAAAAATTCTAATCATGATAATTAGAAAATTTTCAACAATAATAACATTTCAATTCTAATAATAAAGAAATGGATAGATAATGATAATATACTAATAATGAATAAAATATACGTAAAAAATGACTATTAATTCCACAAAAATTTTAAGGAAATAAGAAACTAAAATTTCTATAGTAATAATAAGCAAAATTTCAGTAAAAATTTGTCAAATTTGAATAACAAGCAAAATTTCAGTAATATATAAAATTTTAATCATAAGACACATTTCAGTAATAACATATAAAATGTAAATCATAAGGAACATTTCAGTAATAATATATGCAATGTAAATCATTAGCTAAATTTCAGTAAGAGTATATACAATTTAAATCATAAACAACATTTCAGTAATAATATATACAATTTAAATCATAAACAACATTTCAGTAATAATATATACAATTTGAATCATAAACAACATTTCAGTAATAATATATACAATTTAAATCATAAACAACATTTCAGTAATAATATATACAATTTAAATCATAAACAACATTTCAGTAATAATATATACAATTTGAATCATAAGCAACATGGCTGTAATAATATATATAATTTTAATCATTAGCAAAATTTCAGTAATAATATATACAATTCAAATCATAAGCTAAATTTCAGTCATAATGTATATTATTCAAATCATTAGCAAAATGTCAGTAATAATATATGCCATTAAAATCATAAGCAAAATTTCAGTAATAATATATACAATTTAAATAATCAGCAACATTTAAGTAATAATATATGCAATTTAAATAATGAGAGATATTTTAGTAATAATATATTCAATTCAAATCATAAGTAAAATTTCAGTAATAAAATATACAATTAAAATCATAAACAACATGACTGCAATCATATATAAAAATGGAAATCATTAGCAAAATTTAAGTAACAATATATGCAATTTAAATCATTAGCAAAATTTAAGTAACAATATATGCAATTTAAATCATGGGCAAAATTTAAGTAACAATATATGCAATTTAAATCATTAGCAAAATTTCAGTAACAATATATGCAATTTAAATCATGGGCAAAATTTAAGTAACAATATATGCAATTTAAATCATGAGCAAAATTTCAGTAGTAATGTATATCATTTAAATCATAAGCTTAATTTCAGTAACAATATATGCAATTTAAATCATGAGCAAAATTTCAGTAATAATATATGCAATTTAAATCATGAGCAAAATTTCAGTAGTAATGTATATCATTTAAATCATAAGCTTAATTTCAATAATAATATATACAATTTTAATTATAAGAACAATTTCAGTAATAATTATGCAATTTAAATGATGAGCTTAATTTCAGTAATATATATAGACAATTTAAATCATAAGCAACTTTCAGTAATAAATATACAATTCAAACCAGAAGCTAAATTTAAGTAATATATACATTTTTAATCATAAGCTAAATTTCAGTAATAATATATCCAATTTAAATCATAAGCAAAATTTCAGTAATAATAAATACAATTAATATAATAAGCTAAATTTCGGTAATAACATATACAATTTAAATCATAAGAAACATAGCTGTAATAATATATACAATTTAAATCATAACCAACAGTTCAGTCCTAATATATCCAATTTAAATCATAAGCCTTATTACAGTAATCGTATACACAATTTAAGTTATAAACCACATTTCAGTAATAATGTATGCAATTTCAATCATGAGAAATATACAAGTAATTATATATACAATTTAAATCATAAGCAAAATTTCAGTAATAACATATACAATTTAAGTCATGAACAAATTTTGTGTAATAATATATACATTCTCAATCATAAGCTAAATTTCAGTAATAATATATACAATTTACATCATGAGACTAATTTCAGCAATGATATATACAGTTTAAATCATGAGCAAAATTTCAGTAATAATATATACAATTCTTCTTTCTTTCTTTCTTGTGCCAGCTCCCTCAAAGCTTCAGCTTGGTCTTGGCAAGCCAGGTTTGTCAGTGAGCGGTCGAGTTTCACGCCAAGGTACGTCAGGGTGGCGTCGAACAGGAGGGCGGTGTTGTTGACCATCACTTTAAGCTTGCGTTTGCCCTCGTGGTTGTTGAGGTGGAATACCGCGGACATGGTCCTGCCCACACTGAGTTTCAGCCGCCAGTTCTTGAGGTACCTGGACAAGGTCGTCATGTCCGAAGTGAGCCCAGCCCTGATAGTCTCCCATTTTTTGCCCGTCTGTAGGATGGCTAGGGCGTCGGTGTACCCGTATTTTTTGGCTGTTGTTGTCGGTATGTCGTAGATGTATATGTTGAAGAGCATCAGGGACAAAACCAAGCCTTGCGGGATGCCGTTCTTTAGTGTCCGTTGTCTGCTGCGTTGGCCGTCGCTGGTGTGGAGGGAGAAGCTACGATTAATCAGCATCTCCATGATGAAACTCACCAGGTGTCGATCTGGAATGAATTGAAATCATGAGAAACATTTCAGTAATAATATATCCAATTTAAATCATAAGCTAAATTTCAGTAATAATGTATACAATTTTAATCATGATCAGATTTTGTATAATAATATATGCAATGTAAATCATAAGCTAAATTTCAGTGATAATGTATACAATTTAAATCATGAGCAAAATTTCAGCAATGGAAACAATTTAAATCATGAGAAAAATTTCAGTAATAATATATACATCATAAATCATATGCAAATTTCAGTTGTAATACATGCAATTTTTATAATTAGCAAAATTTCAGTTATATTATATACAATTTAAATAAAAAATAAAGATGCAGTAATAACATATGCAATTGAAATCATAAGCAACATAGCTGTAATAATATATACAATTTAAATCATGAGCAAAATTTGTATAATAATATATGCAATTTAAATCATAAGCTTAATTTCAGTAAAAATATATACAATTTAAATCATAATCAAAATTTCAGTAATAGTATATTCAATTTAGATCATAAGCGAAATTTCAGGAATAATATATTCAATTTTAATCATGAGCTAAAGTTCAGTAATTATATATGCAATTTAAATCATAAGCAAAATTTCAGTAATTATATGTACAATTCAAATCATAAGCAAAATTTCAGTAATAATATATGCAATTTAAATCATTAGCTAAATTTCAGTAATTATATGTACAATTTAAATCATAAGCAAAATTTCAGTAATAATATATACAATTCAAATCATAAGCAAAATTTCAGTAATAATGTATGCAATTTAAATCATTAGCTAAATTTCAGTAATTATATGTACAATTTAAATCATAAGCAAAATTTCAGTAATAATATATACAATTCAAATCATAAGCAAAATTTCAGTAATAATGTATGCAATTTAAATCATTAGCTAAATTTCAGTAATTATATGTACAATTTAAATCATAAGCAACATTTAAGTAATAATATATGCAATTTAAATCATAAGCAAAATTTCAGTAATAATATATGCAATTTAAATCATTAGCTAAATTTCAGTAATTATATATACAATTTAAATCATAAGCAACATTTAAGTAATAATATATACAATTTAAATCATAAGCAAAATTTCAGTAATAATATATACAATTTAAATCATAAGCAATATTTTAGTTATATATAAAATTTAAATCATAAGCAACATTTCACTGAAAATATATAGTTTAAATCATGAGCAACTTTCACTAAAAATGTATGCAATTTAAATCATAAGCTAAATTTCCGTAATAATATATACAATTTAAATCATAAGCAACATTTCAGTAATAATATATACAATTTAAATCATAAGCAATATTTTAGTAACATATAAAATTTAAATCATAAGCAACATTTTACTCATAATATATATTTTAAATCATAAGCAACTTTCAGTAATAATATATGCAATTTAAATCATAAGCAACATTTTAGTAAAAATATACACAATTTTACTTATAAGCAAAATTTCAGTAACAGTAATAGACAAAATTTTAATAATGAATAACATTTCAGTAAGAATAATAATTATAAACATAATTTTATTACTGATCATAATAAAAATAAATTTAATAATAGCAATAACATTTTTATTATAATGATAAAAAATTAATAGATAATAATACTACACAAATTTTATATAATAAATCAAATATCAGTTTAAAATGATATAGCAAACCAAATTTTTATAGTAGTAGTAAAGGAAATTTCAATAATAAACGAAATTTCAATAATAATAAACAAAATTTAAACAATAATAAACAAAATTTCAAGAATTATGATACACAAAATTTAAATAAAAATAGTTCACAAAATTTCTGTAATAATAAACAAAATTTTAATAATAATAAACAAAATTTAACAATAATAAACAAAATTTCAACAATAATAAACAAAAAAAGTTTGATTACAAAAAAACGCAAGAGGTGTCATTAAAAATCTAATAAAAAATTTACACAAGAAACTATGATTTTTCCATGTCAATATTTCCTTTTGTATACACAATTACAATTTCATCTCAAAATTTATAACTATAGAATATTACTATGATAATTGTACATATTATTGAACATGAATGACAATATGATTTTGCTTATTAAAACATAGTTTGGTTTTATATTAAATCTTTTTATTTGTATTAATATCGTTTCTTCTTTATTTACAGATTCATACTATTATTTAAAAGGATTATTTTCAAATCTGACAAACAAGGAATAAAAATGTTGAATCAGAATTTTACAGATAGAGGAGAATAAAATGGAACACTAAAATATCTATGTATCCTATACAAAGTGTTAGGCGCAATATGGTACTCCTTGATTTCTGAGAACTTTGACTGAAGTAAAATGAAACGAAAAAGAGACAAACTATATTCGTGTAAAGTTTGTGGGACAGCATTTTCAAAGAAATTCGATTTGAAGAAGCACATGTGAAAACACACAGGAAAACAACCATATTCTTGTAAAGTTTGTGGGATTGCATGTTCACGTAAAGACACTCTGAAAACCCACATACGAACACACATGAAATCCCCACAGATACGTATCTGGAAAACGCAGCTGTCAAACCTGACATTGTAATATGGAACAAGAGAGAGAGAGTTGCAACTTTGGTTGAGGTCAGTGTCCCTAATGATGGGGGCCTAAATAGAGCTGAAAGGGAGAAAATAACAAAATATCAGGGGCTAATGTATGATATGAAAAGAAACTGGAACCTCATTCTAGTTATCATAGGGGCCACGGGACTCATTAAGAAGAACTTGAAAAAGTATTTAACAAGTATACCTGGTGAACCAAGTGCAAGAGAAATCAAAACAACTGCACTCAAGGGAAGAGCCAGAATCCTAAAAAGAGCTCTCGGTTGGAGTCTGTAAATAACGGGTGATTGTATGGCATTTGGAAGAATGCCCCGTCCCCAGCAAATGAATGAAAAGAGAAAACCATATTCTTGTAAAGTTTGTGGAACTGTATTTTCACAGAATGCCCATTTGCATCAACACATGCAAATACACACAGGAGAACAACCATATTCTTGTAAAGTTTGTGAAACTGCATTTTCACAGAATGCCCATTTGCATCAACACATGCGAATACACACAGGAGAACAACAATATTCTTGTAAAGTTTGTGCAACTGCATTTTCACAGAATGCCCATTTGCATCAACACATGCGAATACACACAGGAGAACAACCATACTCTTGTAAAGTTTGTAGAACTGCATTTTCACAGAATGCCCATTTGAATCAACACATGCGAATACACACATGGGAACAACCATACTCTTGTAAAGTTTGTGGAACTGCATTTTTACAGAAAGCCCATTTGCAGAACCACATGGAAACACACAGAAAAGAAAAACCATATTCTTGTGAAGTTTGTGGAACTGCATTTTCACGTAAAGACACTCTGAAATGCCACATGCGAACACACACAAGAGAAAAACCATATTCTTGTAAAGTTTGTGGAACTGCATTTTCACAGAAAGGCACTTTGCAGAAGCACATACGAACACACACAGGAGAACAACCATATTCTTGTAAAGTTTGTGGAACTGCATTTTCACGGAAATACAATTTGCAGAAACACATGCAAACACATACAGGAGAAAAACCATATTCTTGTAAAGTTTGTGGAACTGTATTTTCACAGAATGCCCATTTGCATCAACACATGCGAATACATACAAGGGAACAACCATATTCTTGTGAAGTTTGTGGAACTGCATTTTCACGCAAAGACACTTTGCAGAAGCACATGCGAACACACACAGGAGAACAACCATATTCTTGTAAAGTTTGTGGAACTGCATTTTCACAGAAAGTTAATTTGCGTCAACACATGCGAATACATACAGGTGAACAACCATATTCTTGTGAAGTTTGTGGAACTGCATTTTCACGGAAAGACACTTTGCATCTACACATGCAAACACATACAGGAGAACAACCATATTCTTGTAAAGTCTGTGGAACAGCATTTTCACGGAAAGACACTTTGCAGAACCACATGCGAACACATACAGGAGAAAAACCATATTCTTGTAAAGTTTGTGGAACTGCATTTTCATATAAAGCCACTTTGCAAAAACACATGCGAATACACACAGGAGAAAAACCATATTCTTGTAAAGTTTGTGGAACTGCATTTGCACAGAAAGGTAATTTGCATCAACACATGCGAACACACAGTGTAGCAGCAAGTCCTGGGAGCATATACCAGAAATAACAGTTGAAAATAAGTTATACATCATCCACTATGACTATGCAATCCCTACAGCTACATATCAAGAAAACAGAGCTCTTAAAACTGACATCGTGATATGGGATAAAAGGAAGAAAGTAGCAACCCTAGTTGAAGTCAGTGTCCCTAATTATGCAGGATTAAACGGAGCAGAAAGTAAAAAGATTACGAAATACCAATGTCTAATATCTGACCTGAAAAGAAACTGGAATCTTAGGAAAATCTCCATCATCACAGGAATTATAGGAGCAACAGGACTAATGAAAAAGTATTTCAAAAGCTATCTGGTTAATATACCCGGTGAACCGAGTGAAAGAGAAATACAAACAATTGCATTAAAAGGGACGGTTAGAATCTTAAAAAGATCTCTCGGTTGGAATGTCTGATATAGCTGTTAAATGTCTGGAATCTGCTGATGTATGTTGCAGATGCAACGGAGGATTCTATTGCAGCTGCCACTGATGTATGTTGCAGATGCAACTGAGGATTCTATTGCAGCTGCCACTGATGTATGTTGCAGATGCCACGGAGGATTCTATTGCAGGTGCCACTTATGTATGTTGCAGATGCCACAGAGGATGCTATTGCAGCTGCCACTTATGTATGTTGCAGATGCAATGGAGGATTCTATTGCAGGTGCCACTGATGTATGTTGCAGATGCAATGGAGGATTCTATTGCAGCTGCCACTGATGTATGTTGCAGATGTAATGGAGGATGGTTTTGCAGCTGCCACTTATGTATGTTGCAGATGCAATGGAGGATGTTATTGCAGCTTCCACTGATGTATGTTGCAGATGCAATGGACGATGCTATTGCAGCTGCCACTGATGTATGTTGCAGATGCAACGGAGGATGCTATTGCAGGTGCCACTGATGTATGTTGCAGATGCAATGGAGGATTCTATTGCAGCTGCCACTGATGTATGTTGCAGATGTAATGGAGGATGCTATTGCAGGTGCCACTGATGTAGGTTGCAGATGTAATGAAGGATTCTATTGCAGGTGCCACTTATGTATGTGGCAGATGCCACAGAGGATTCTATTGCAGCTGCCACTTATGTATGTTGCAGATGCAATGGAGGATTCTATTGCAGGTGCCACTGATGTATGTTGCAGATGCAATGGAGGATGCTATTGCATGGGCCACTGATGTATGTGGCAGATGCAATGGAGGATGCTATTGCAGGTGCCACTGATGTATGTTGCAGATGCAATGGAGGATACTATTGCAGGTGCCACTGATGTATGTTGCAGATGCAGATTGATCAGTTACAGGTGAATGTCTGTCATCCGGGAGGATGCCCTATATCCAGCAAAATAAAGATAAGAAAATTGAAAAAAAAAGACTTAAAATGACTTGGATCCTAAGAACATATACAAGAAAGGATAGTTGGAAATAAGTCATACACCATTTACTATGACTATTAAATTCCTACAAAAAATACCGAAGGAAATGGAGCTATTAAACTTGACATAGTGATATAGGGAAACGAATGAGAAAGTAGACCTTTGTTGGAACCATGATGCTGGCTTAAACATAGCTGAGCAGAAGATAACGAAATACCAAAGTCTTATGTACAACATCAAAAGAAACTGGAATCTGAGGAAGATCTCTGTCATTCCAGTAATTATAGAACCATCCGGACTCATGAAAAAGAATTTCATGAACTACTTGGCGAATATACCGGGTGTACCAAGCACAAGAGAGATACAAACAATTGCGCTTAACGAGACGAAGAAGATCTCTTGGTTAGAGTCTCTGAAATAGTGTGTGAATGTCTGGCATCCATTAGAATACCCTATCTACTAAAAAAACGATGATTAAATTTTTAAAAAAGACATAATGAAATTGTTTGATGTGACATAGTTATATGGCACAAGATAGGTAGATTAGCATCTCACGTTGAAGTCAGTGCTCCTAATTATTCTGGCTTAAACAGAGCTGATAAGAAGACAAGTAAATACCAAGGTCTAATGTATCACGTTGAAGTCAGTGCTCCTAATTATTCTGGCTTAAACAGAGCTGATAAGAAGACAAGTAAATACCAAGGTCTTATGTACAACATGAAAAGAAAAGAATTTCACGAACTATCTGCTGAATATACCAGGTGAATCGATTGCAGGAGAGATTCAAACAATTACGCATAAAGGAATTGTTAGAATCATAAAAAGATCTCTTGGTTTGAGTCTCTGAAATATCAGGTGAATGTCTGGCATTCAGTAGAATGTCCCATCCCCAGCAAAAACAAAAAAACATAAAACATATATTTGTGAAATTTGATGAAGTGCATTTTTGCAGAAACAAACCAATGAAACAATGGAAATGTTGAACATTTTTTTTAATTCCTGTAAAAGAAATTTTTTTTAAATAAAAAATAGAAATTTTTTTAAAATAGAAAAAAACTTCTTATATTATCTCGTACAGTCTCAGAAGTCCATCTTCCCAGGCATTATCTCATCTTTTTAGAGTAAGAATAAGTGTATTGCATATTCATGAAAATGTGACGATCGGACGATATACAGGATGTTGCGATTAAGATGACACCCCCGCCCAAAAACAAACAAAAGTCAATGTTGCTATATAATGTTAAACATATTTTAAGTGACCGTGAAATTTAAAAAAAAAAACGATTATATCGAAAAATAAGATTTCTCAAGTTGATTACGTGCCGATAATCAGTTCTAAGGGACACTCTTCTGGAAGTTGAATGGTCTAATCCTATATCCGATACTTAGATTATAATAAAGAATTACCTAAGCTTCTTTTTTTGACATGAACATAGTTCATCCCAAATAAGGCAAGTTGCCACTGTATATGTAAGGAACTACTGAGGATTAGGGTAAAAGTTTTGGGGTCATCCTAAATTGGGAGCTGTGCAGCGAGATGCTTGTTTACATTAGTCTTATCTGGTAATGTTTATTAGTACAAAAATGCCAAAAACCTAGACTCAGCATTGAAATACACCTGCTGCTTGATCACTGGCTGCCTGAAGCCAACCAACTTGAACAACCTGCATCTTCTCCCTGGTATTGCCCCTTCAGATGTGAGACGGGAAGTTGGCAGCCGAGTAGAGATCACAAAGGCTATCAGTGATGAACAGCATCTCCTTCATGGACGTGAACCAAAAGTCCAACTACTGAAGTCAAAGAGAAGCTTCCTCAGCAATGTCGAACCCCTATCAACATCTCAAAAAGAGACCAGACTACAGCTGTTGACCAGACGGCTACAAGATAGCTCCCCTCATACTGACATGGGAATACCTGCTTCTAAGGAACTCCTTTCCGGTTAGGAGGCAGCCTGGAAAACACTAAACCGTTTGAGAATGGGAATGGGCAATCAAAAGTTGCTATAAGAAGATGGGGCTACAAAACTGAGCCAAGCATCTGTAAATGTGGAGAGGAAGACCATGCGATGCAACACTGTCTGGTCTGCCCCCTACTACCCAACCGGTGTAGTTTGAAAGATCTTGAAGAGTACAACACTATTGCAAAGGACTACATAAACAAGTGGGAAACTCATATGATCACATGCTTCAAAGACACGTAAAAAAGAAGTAGAAAAATATACTTTTGGCAAGTAAGCTACACAGAAACGTATATGCTTATTTCCTGAGAGAAATCCTAAAATTAATTATGGAAGAAAAATGTTCTTCCCCATTGTTCACATTAATATTCATATAAAATTAATTTTTATTTTTTAAATCTTTCCAGTTTTTGATGTTTTATTTATTTATTTCTGATTTTTTTCTTCTTTTAAATTCACCGATTGTGATGTTATTTGATATGAATATTAGTGCGAACATTGATGAAGCATAATTTTATCCAGTCATTTTAAACACATAATTTTAAACACGTCATTTTAAACAACCCATTTTAAACACGTCATTTTAGTCACAATTTGTTAGAAAAATGGATCGACTGATGAAGGATAATTTTATTCCTATCATTTAAAAATAGATCGACCTA
The DNA here is from genome assembly GCA_963556195.1 of Sepiola atlantica. NCBI lineage: Eukaryota > Metazoa > Mollusca > Cephalopoda > Sepiida > Sepiolidae > Sepiola > Sepiola atlantica. Next base: position 44,475,383 of record OY744549.1, read on the forward strand.
TTTCTCATGTTGTTTTTAATTCACCGATTGAGATGATATAGATGGGATTATCTCATGTTGTTTTTAATTCACCGATTGAGATGATATAGATGGAATTATCTCATGTATTTTTATTTGATATCAGTATTTGATACTTGTTTAGCAAACAAATGCTCTTCTCAACAGCAACAGACCTCATTTATTAAGAACTCTATTAATGTTCTTCAATAGAAGATTACTATTCTCAAATGGAGGTAGCATTTCAGGAAACTCGTCAACCACTATTAAAGTCGTTTCTTCTAACCCAACCACTATTAAGGTCCTTTCTTCTAACCCTAACCCAACCACAATTTAGGTCTTTTCTTCTAACCCTAATCGTAACTCAACCACTATTAAGGCCCTTTCTTGACGATATCCCCCCAAAAAAGAATGACAAAGTCTGTCCATATAAAAATATGACAACTTGTTATGAAAATCAAAAATACAGAGTTGGTAAGGAATGAGAGTACAGAGAGTTCAGGAACGTTCGAAGTAACGAAGGGGTTGTTTTGACTGTAATAAGTTGGGCAGAAATGTTTATTTCGGCTGTCGTCGTATGCGTTTGCAAGTGACAGTGTTAGTTCAGTAGGCTTAGCAGGCGATGTGCGTATGTATGCTCGCTTGTGTTTTAGAGAATGTGAAAGTATGTACGTCAACTTCTGTGTGAGTGTGTTTGTGAATGTTGTTAAGTATGATATTTTTAGTCTGAAAAACTACAGCAAAAGAGAAAGTGGACACTGATGTTTGTTTTTTTATATTACATGCAAAAATCAGGTAAATATTTCTGTAGCTGTGATTGGTTGAAGGAAGTTGCTGATTTGAGATCTTTTCCAATCGAGAGTTAATACTTTTAAACAACATTCACTGCTGCTGCTTCTTCCATAATATAAAACATAAAAGATCAGCTTAATATTTTAATGATTTCAACACACAAAATTGTGAAGACACCGAATTTGATGGCAGCAAAGCTGCCTATTTTATATATGAGAAAAAATGTTTTTAACCGAAACTGCCTTAAAAGAGATTAAACATTGGGAAAAGCTATATATATCATCTTAAAGAAGTAACATATTTTGATGTACTATTTTCTTTTAATGTAAATATACACTTTTCCTGCGGAGTGATTGGCCGATCGACGAATCAGATGTTTTGGTGTAAGAATGCAGGCATTTGGACTATTTATTGCAGCGCCTACGCACTCTGTTATTTTAATATGAGGAAACATTTAAGGGAAATTCTAAAACTCAAAATGATTTCTACATAATAATGAGTCTGCTGGGTATGGCCCAAATTATAGCAAGAATATGTTAGATTATGAGGGGTCCTCTTAAATCTTATCGGAGAAATTCAAAACCATTCAGCAAGTTCATCGGAGCACATTCTATTGAAGTACTTGTAAAACAAGCACAAGGATGCAACATTGTGGCGATGAGACAGGGTCTGGATCTGAGTTCATAGTGAGGGGCCTATTAGATGAGATACTCTTTTTTGGACCTTATAGCAAGAATATGTTAGATTATGAGGGGTCCTCTCTTTCTGAAAAAAAAACGTAGGTTAGAGTATGAATTGTGGCTTCGGTCATTTTAAGTACATAAGTGCAGATTAGTATGACCTGGCATTTAGTTGAATGATTCATTTCCCATGAGACGGGAGATCAGATGCAGGGAGATCAGAGATCAAGGAAAAAGTTAAAGCAGTTAAGCACAAAGTGAGTGTAATACGATGATACGATTGTTCGACGAAACAAAAATAAGTATGACGTCACACTTGGGACTGTTAGAAAAATAGTTTTTATTCAGTCGAATATGTCTGTTACCTTAATTAGTTTCGTCTTCTATAGAGCTGGAGAAGCGAATCTGTCAGTTAACTTAATTAGTTCAGTATTCTATAAAGCTGGAGAAGCGAATCTGTCTGTTACTTTAATTAGTTTAGTATTCGATATAGCTGGAGAAGCGAATCTGTCTGTTGCCTTAATTAGTTCAGTATTCTATAGAGCTGGAGAAGCGAGTATGTCTGTTACCTTAATTAGTTCAGTCTTCTATAGAGCTGAAGAAGCGAATATGTCTGTTACCTTAATTAGTTTAGTATTCTATAGAGCTAGAGAAGCGAATATGTCTGTTACCTTAATTAGTTCAGTCTTCTATAGAGCGCGAAGTGAGTGGATACAGAAAAATATGATCTGAAATTTGGAGTTAAGTTCGGTTAGACGAAAATACGCCCCCCCCCCCATGTCGTCAAGTAGAGATTAGGTTATCGTTAAGAAAACTTGAAAAGCAACTCAGCTGGAAAGCGGCAAATCTCTCTCAGACGTGTTTGCAAAACCCAAATCCCGTGATCAGCGTGGTTATCCAGTTCATAACTTACAGCCAACAAGGAAAGACATGATCCTGCGGTCTGTGCCAGGCTGTTGGCTGAGAATTTACGAACTCCGGCAATAGGTTATTTTGCCTTGTCAATATATATTCAACCCCATGTATGAAAGGTGTTCTGTTCTTTTGTTCCTGTGAATAAACCTATATCTATATATATTCCTTCAGTTGATATGTCTCATTTAATCCGTAGAATGAAGGTGATCTATATAATACAGGCCTGGCAAACATGCAACTGGGATCCACGACTAGGAGCGGACATGTGAATACCAAAATTACTACTAATCACCTAAAAAAGTAGAATTTCCCTTTTTTTAATGCACAATTTTCCAAGCAGTCATCAGATATGGTTAACATTTGCCCCCTTTTTACATGTATTTTATTGGTTTTATGTTCTTGTTAATGTAAGTTGATTTTATTATTAAGACTGTGTATCATGAAGAAATGAACATTTTCTTCATCTTCTGTGAAAACAAATTGTATATGTAACAAACAACAAATTTTGTAACAATTATCAAAATTATTTTGTTCATAAAGTATTTGATTTTATTAAAACGTTGAATATGCTTTCTGATTGTAATGTATTCTTTTACTATATTTTCCGTAGTCAATAGAAACAAATTGACTCATGATTTTTGAAATATCAAAAATGCGCCAAATTCCTGGCGAATAAAGTGATTCTTTGTGAATTTAGTTCTTTAATATTTTTGTACTTTTTTTCATTTATTTGATGGAAATAAATCAATTATTGTAAGGAACTTCCTAATAATATGTATAGTTGCTAATTACTAGACATTAAAAAGAAATTTCTTACTAAAACTATTTTTCGGTAATTATTATTTAGTAGTAATTTTGGTCTTCACATGTCTGGCCCCAGTCGTGGACCCCAGTCGCATGTTAGCAAGGCCTGTATTATGGATCGCCTTGGTCGAAATGAATTCAGCTAAAGACCCACGTTTTTAAACGGAAAGACTTTGTGAAAGCCCTACTAACACCACCTTATTCCAGTCCTTATTGTGTGCTCACACGAATAGAAAAGATGTTTACTCTGGACATTGAGGGGTACAAAAGATACTGTGTCGGTCGATAGATTGAAACTAACATATTTGGATACTGACACCAAGGAACCCTATGTTCCACTAACACTCAATAAACAGACATTTTAGATCAAACTAAACATTTATTCACCCTCCTATTGCAATTGTCTTGTTTATGTACATTTATCCTCTTGTGCTACTACTGTTAATAAAGAATTTCCTGATGTCATCTGCTGTAAGCCTAAGCAGTGGTTAATGTAGCAGTTACATAATTACGATCTGTTTTCTTTTGCACTTGCGTCTTCATACATTAGTATGTGGTTCAGTAAATAAAACACACTAGTATGTTCTCACTCACCGAGCAATATATGCATTGGGCGATGAGAACACTGTTCGCGTAGGAGGCAAATTCTGCTTCCGCCCAAACCTCTTTCCTGTGAATTATAAACGGTCTTGTTTGATATGTCAGAGCGACAAGACGTCATCTTTCTCTCCTCGTCTCTAGAATTGGCTTGAGATGAAAATTTCGTTATTCAAAAATTATTTTTAATACAAGCGGTCGTTTTTTTAAAGGTCACAAAGTCAAGTTAATGTATGGAAGTGAAACCTAGCAAGTGAGTTGCATGGAGAGAAATGCTATAAGATGATACGATAGATGTGTACTGTGGGATTACATATTAACAGCTGTTAACATGCTATACAAACTTGGCGGTTAAAAAAATTCCATGCCATCCCTTTACCCCCAAGCAATAGACAAAAAAATCGCTTACAATGCAATTGGTGTACAAGAAATAAATGAGATTTATAGAACTGTAGCAGACACCAAGTGGATATTTGTTGCGACTTCTTTTCTTTCTCTGTGTCATCAACCCTTCTTCGTCTCTGAGATAGAGAAGAAGAGGTTATCTCGTGAAAACACGTTGGCCAAAAATTCCGACCAATCAGGGACCAACAGTCCAGCTTACACGTGCGATACTTGATCCCTATAAAAAGAGACACAACAAGTTGCACGCCCTCTTTTTCTCTCCCGATTTTCGACCAACTGCGCACTGAGATCTTGTCCATGCCCCCCCCCCCCCCGGGCTTGACCGAGGAGGTGGGGGAGGCATAAGTCAAAGAAAAGGTAACATCTTACATTTCTCATCTCCAGGAACAAAGAACTCTTACCCAGACAAACACCCATTACATTGTACCACAAAAATATACAGACATAACTTTACATCAACCTCGCCTGCATATACGCATTCATACAAATACAAACATTTTTTTTAGCATAGTTTACCCCAAACAAAGCACCCCCCCCCCTGTAGACATAAGGGGCTACTGAGTGAAATGGAGAAGGTTTGGAGGGGGTCAACAGCAAGAGGTCTGTTTACATTAGTTTTAAATTTCTACATGTCAGTACCGTCTGGGAAACAGGGGGCAGGGAGGTAGTTCCAGAGGCCAGCAGCACGAGGAAATAAGCTATTGGAGTAAAAAGCTCTCCGGCGTCTGGGGACCTACACAGTGAAATGATGGGATTTAGCTGATTGTCGAGTTGGTCTAGTGAATTTACGTCAGGGAAGCACCAAAGTAGCCAGTTCATCAGAGCATAATCCATTGAAGTATTTGTAAAACCAGCACAAGGATGCTACATTGTTATGATGGGACAGGGGCTGGAGCTTGGTTGACAGTGAGGGACCTATTAGGTTGGCGATTCTTTTTTTGACCTTGTCAAGGAGGGAGAGACTAGAGAGATGTCAAAGCGACAAGATGTTATCTTTCTCTCCTTGTCTCTCGCAATGGCTTTGCTAAACGAGATGAAAATTCCGTTACTTAAAAATTGTTTTTAATACAAGTGGTCTTTTTTTTTAAAGGTCACAAAGCCAAGTTAATGTTTAGAAGTGAAACCTAGCAAGTGAGTTGCATGGGGAGAAACGCTATAAGATGATACAATAGATGTGTACTGTGGGATTACATATTAACAGTCCGTAATAAGGGAGTGCATGTTAACAGGCTAAAAGAATTTGTCGGTAAAGAAATAATCATGCTCTCCCTTAACCCTATCAATAACCCTAAATTCGGGTGGCAATAGTCCCAAAAATCCCCTACACACACAATTGGTTTCCAAGAAATTAAGAAAATTGCAAAAATTTTACTAAAAACTAAAATTGATTACATGTCCTTAAAACACTATCTGGTCAGAAAGTGGGTGATCATCTTACATTAAATCTATATGCTAAACTGACCCCCGCTTCTAAAGTCTAAAATCTACGGGCTTAGGCTGTTTACATGTAAACAAAATCAAACATATTTCTTACATTGAGAATATAGATATTACATAGAAGATAGACTCTACTTCGCAGGTAAATAACAACTTTTTTTTCAGTAAACAAAAGAAATTTGATATAATTGTAAGTTTTGAACCCTCAGCTAATCCTTATTCTCCCGCACCCAAGAAGAAAATGAGATTCTATTTTTTTTAAGCGATTACATGTGAACAACACCCTGAAAAGCTTGGTGGAAAAAAATTGATAATTTTATAGAATCACACCTACTATAGTTTTCCCCCTAAAAAAATAAGATTCTACTTTTTTTGGCAAATTACATGTAAACAGTCTTTAAAAAATGAATTTGTTATTATTTTAGATTTTAGAGGCGGGATCACTTTCCTTATGTGGCAAAGTTGCTTGCCAGGACATTGGGGCGAAATATCGAACAGGAGACTTCTGGCTGCATGTGTACGTAATTACTCGCCATTGTTACCAGTGAGCAATCATTGTCTCTGTCGTTTACTTCTGGGACTGGAGGGGGGTATTTTTCTCATCCAATTTTGTTTTATTTTAAATATAATTGGGGGGGGGTGAGGCGTTCTTTTAATCTGTTGTTTACGTGTTTTTAAATATTTTTAAATGCTCTTTATTGCATGATTCTTTTTCGGGCGTAGTTATTTTTCTGTTTAAAAAATAAAATTAAACTTATAATTTTAGATTTTATTGGGGAAGGAGAGTTACTAACTTTGCTCATTGGTACAAAAAAAAAGGAGCAATACTACAATAAAGACCCCAGTTCAGTAACACAACAAGCGTGACATTTTCTGGAAGTCACAGTATATTTCGGAATTTTTTTTTTTTTGCTCCTTTGATTTTTTTGTGCCGTTACCTACCATTCGCGTTCCATTGTCACGCCGCTGCTATGCTGACTATTCGTACTGCCAGTTCATTCCTTCTCGCTGCCATTTTACGTCGCCTGCAGCTTTGCTGGTTTGTCGCTTCCATTGCTAATCTGCTGGGCCGTCGCCGTCGCCGTCGTCGTCACTCTGTGCAGAAGCTTCTGTAGTCGCCTTCGTCGCCGCCATAATCCACGCTACCAGCGGTTTCCTTCGCAAGCTGGAATCAATCTCTCCACTACAATAAAGTATAACAAGGTCTTTTGCGGTTAAATTAGAGCTATTTTTGTTTAAGTAACTAATTTGTCGACTTTTGAGATTTCGTTGGAGAAGAAAGATAGATAGAGAGAGAGGCTTCCTAGTTAAAATTCCTACGTTAGTCTGTAATCACCTGCTAGGGGGGGGGGGAGAAGATATAATTTCTTATTACTTGGGCTCTTTATATTGGAATTCGAAATCCCTTCTTCTTAACAGCTACATGATTGTGCATCTTTTCTCGTCGCTTCCAAGTGAGAAACTGGTCTAATCTCAATTTAGTTTTCCCACGCGGAAAAACTCTGACATCAAGGAACCTCGTGATCTGCCAGGTGTAACCCGACCCTTAACCCTACTGTCACATCACTTGTCACCGTAAATGTGGGAAAACACATCGCCAGCTTTGCACGGAATGACTCCGCTACAAATCGCGCAAGTCAAACCCGCCTTCCACAGATGCGTCCATCTCTCACAGGGCCATTATCTAACAATAAAAATTTTTCCTAGTTTTTTTTCCTTTATTTCGTCCAAGTAAGCAAAATATACCATTATTTCATTTAAAATAAATCTGAAGACTTCGGACTGAAGCTTTGCTCGTAAGAAAAGTCAAAAACAGTTTCTACATATTTTTAGCGGTTTTGAAATATATTAAGAGTTTTTTAATCTATGCATTTGTATGTATTTTTAAATGCTTTTTGTGTTTTTTTTATGTTTTAAATGTTTTTATTTGTATTTGTTATCGTCACTTTTACTCAGCCAAACAAGGGTATTTTTCTATCGTGATCGATTTTTTTCTACACTTGTTCGCTAGTTTCACAATAAAAAACGCATGAAATAAAAAGCATAAAATACTTCGATTGGCGAAAAAAAATGAGGGGGGATATTTAAAAAAAATATATATGAAAAATCTATGTAAAGTCTAAAAAACAAAATTTATTGCAGATATTTGTTAAGGCTGCTTACAGTAGAATCTTAATATTTTTGTTGGGGGGGGGGGGGCACTACGCTGCGGGGGGGGTCTCAGTGGCTAAGAAATGAGTGCTCAATTTACGTTAAAATTATATATTAAAATGATCCCCACTCTAAATTCTAGATTAATAAAAAATATTTATTTTTTCTTTGCGGATATTTTTTAAGGCTGTTCACATATAATTTGCTAAAAAAAGTAGAATTTAAATTTTTTAGGGAAAGACTGCGGTGGGTGTAGTTCTTATAAATTTACCAAATATTTTTTAGAATTTCGTATATAAATTTAACGAAATTGATCGCCCATTTATGGACCATTATAGCTTTTTAGGGCATTACAAAAAATTATTTTGCTATGGGAGATAAATTATTGGCGTGCTTTTTTGTAGAGGGGTGTCATCTAAACTTTTTTATCATTTTCGCCAAGTTTTCGTAATTGCCAAAAATAAGTAGAATCCCATTTATTTAAGGGGACGTGGGTTATTTAATTGAGTATTTTAATTTACAAATCAACCAAAATAATTTATTCAATATGGAATAATTAAAAATTAAATTTAAATTAAAAATACGAAAATAAAGTTAGTTAAGCGAACAGTATTAATTTTCCCTCGTGAAAATCAAAATTTACCAGTAGTTTTTACAGTTCGTAAAGGTAAGTTTTTCTAAATTCTTTTTAAAATTTTGTCTTACTAAATAATAATTTTCTTTTGTTCAAAATTAACTTTAGCTTATGACTTTACAAGTACAACCAAATTTAGCTTTTTGGGGCGGTTATTTCATACCTAAATCAGACCGGCAAGAGTTATACTAGAATTCGATAAAAAAAATTGCGTATAGATGATAAAAATGGTTTTATATTGTTGTTGTATTTTCAAAAAATAATATATCGACTTAAAATCTATTTTGTACAACGCATGTAATCTGAAGATAAACACGTTGGGTATCTTTCAGAATGATCAGTACGCTGAAAACGCTCAAAAAAACAAATATACAACAAATAAAAGTAACTGTCGTCGATAAAAGTTAATTTAAAACTGACCTGTGATATTTTTTGTATTTTTAAACCGTTCCAACTGCTATTTAGTAGAAATCAATAGTTTTGTAACACAAACTTGCAAATACAAAATGGCGCTTGCTCGTAAGAGAGTGAGTAGAAGACGCCATCTTGTATAGAAAAAAGTACTAGTTGAAAATGAACAAGAATTTTTTTTTTACATCTAATAAAAACCCATTTATAGTACGTAAAAATACAAACAAATATCATAGGTAAGTAGACAAATATCTCTTCTCGACGTAGGTTAAACTCACTTGTTGCATATTTATTTTTATAACCCCGTTCTCGTTAGTTTTTTGGACCCCGTCCGCGACTGTACTGATCATTCTGAAAGATACCCAACACGTTTGAAATGTGTAACTATGCTAGAATAATCGGTACTTTTATCAATCCTGAACCAACTGTCGTGACGTGCGATTCGGAATCGTTCGGCTGTCCTACGCAAACGTCCGAGTGTTGACGAGCCGAAGCAGCGAGCAGCCGATAACTTTGTTACAAATTGGAGATAAGGGCTTTCGAAGACGGATTTTTTGTCAGGAAGTTTTTTTGAAGAAAATAAACCCAAAATGAATTACGAACAGCTTTGCACTTCAGTGTCATCGCGAGCAAGTAAGAATAAATGATAACATTTTAAAAATATGACGTGATAAAAGTAATTTTGGTACGTTTTTTTTTCTTCAAAAAAATTCCTTGTAAATAAAAATACAGTATTCATTTTATAACAGTAACCTCGCTATGTTTTTTTCCTGTTTCTTTAAAAAAATTCATGTAAATATGTTTAATTTTCGTTGTTTCTTCAAAAATAAATTCCTAACCCTACACCCTAAACCGTAACGCTAACAAATAAAAAAATTAAAAAAATAAGCAAAACATTATCATCATAGGACGCAGCACCGTATCAAAAATGTCGTCTGGAACAAATCGGCTCTGCAACTCTCGGGCGTTTGCGTAGAACAGTCGAATGTCACGAACGCCGGTTCAGGATCGATAAAAGCACAGAATAATCGATAGTTTTACAAAATGGAGTCTTACAGGACTGGAAGTGTTTTGCACAGACATGGACAAAAGCTTATTCACGTAGAAATAAATTAATTTTAAAAATTAAAAAAATATAATATCGTGAATCTGATAAGTGATTTATTTAACACGAAATCTAGGGGTTATTTTCGTAATATATAATCACTGTATCAAAAATGAGTTTTCTTGTTAACTTCTACGGTGCTTTATTGTCATAAAAATTGGAAAAAATAATAAATAGTGAAAATTTCATTAAAATTGGTTTATTTCCTGAATTTAAATGAAGGGAGGTGTTGTGTTGTTGTCGATCGAGGATAGCTTGGATAAAAAAAAAAGCAGAGACAGAAAGTAAATGTATGCATACTTTATTTACGTGTACCGCCATTACAAGATGAGACAGGAACGTGGGACAGTCTAAGGGCAAATAATTATCGGAAGTTCCAAAGGTGAACGAACATCGCATGTGATGACGTACAGATACAACATCTCTTTTCTTTAAGTTAAACAAGAGGGGTATGATTTTTTTAAAGAATTATGAATCCAGTCTTTGTGGTATTTTTGGGGGACGTCCAGAGCAATTTTATTTGGATATGGCCTTGAAGTTGTGAGCAGAGCTTATGCATTGTGCACTTGGGTAGGGTATGTAGGTGCTGATTGGCTGCTCGTACAGTGTTGGCTACATGGAGAGATCGCACCACAGTTAATCGGGTATACCTGCATCTCATCACTAATGGGTGGTGCATCAACTGTTAGTAGGTGGTAGTGTCTCTTATGTAGATTTTCGGTATACTCCACTCTTGCGGGCATTAGGAACTGTCTGTTTCTTTGATGAATACTGCCATCTGTGGATTCTACAAAGTATGACTATGGCTCTGCAGTGGTTTGTGTGACTGTTCCGGATTCCCACAAATTGGTTTTATTCTCTTGGACATAGACTTGCTGACCAGCATGCAATGGTGGATGGCGGTGAATATTTTGTTGGTCATAACGGTTCTTCGTTTAGTCTTTGTTCAATTGTATTGTGTATCTGGTTTGTTCATCTCTGAGCTGTTGCTTAGAGACTAGTGGTGTTCAGATGGGCATCCCGTTGAGGAGTTCGGCTGGGATTTTAGGTTGTTAGGAAGTGGTGTAGCTCTATATGACATCATCGCCAAACAGCAATCTTTGCCAGTTTCTCGGGCCTTCGGAATTAGTTTCTAGCATATGCCAACCATCCTTTCTGCAAACCCATTGGGTTGAGGGTAATGTGGTGATGATGTTGTGTGCTTAAAGTTGAACTTCTCTGCAAAGTTGGCAAATTCCGTACTTGTGTACTGAGGCCCATTGTCACTATAGACCACTTCAGGAACACCTTGTTCCTCAAATATTTGTTTCATCTGCTTGATCACTGCAGCAGATGTTGTTGACTGCATGCGTCGTACAATTGGACTCAAGATATATTGGTCTGCCACTAAAAGATATTCATCTCCTTCCGTTGTGAAATGATCTGTGCTGATATACTGATATGAGTAAGGAGAGGTTTCATGCTGAATTCTGATGGGGAACTTGGTTGATATTTCTAACATGTGGGGCATCTTGCAACCATGTCCTCATTGTCCTTATTTATTCCTACTCAGTAGACGGCAGTCCTGGCTAGCAGCCGGATTTTTCTACTCACTTATGTGACAATTTGTTGCAGAACATCTTGTTGGAGTGAAGCAGATATGATTATTTTGTTGCCTTTCAGTAGGACACCGTCTTGGATCCCAACTTCTTCCCTAAATTTCAAGCATGGGAATAAGCAACTGGGCCAACTGGACCGATCAGATGGCCATCCGGTCATCACTGTGTTGATCGGCTCTCTTAGAGTTGAATCCTTCATGGTTTCCAGCTTAATGTTTTGTAGGCGTGTTGGTGATGCACTTAGGTGAATGTTCCTTATGTGGATGTAAGGTCGATACCTTCAATTTGATTGCCTGGTCTGGGTGACCCTTTGACAAACAGTCAGCTATGTGAACTGGTCTACCTGGGCTGTATAATAATACTCTTGAATCGTAAGCAGCATCCTTGCCAGTCTTGGAGGTGCTTGTACCAGATTTTTGAGTGTAATTGATTCTAATGGCTTGTGGTCAGTCTTAATCGTCACTCTGTGACCCCATACATAATGATGGAACCTTTCTAGGCCAAAAACTACAGCAAACATCTCCCTTTCAATATTTGAGTATCGTGTCTCCTGCTTAAGATTAATTTTAAATTTGTTACTTAATACCACAGAAAGTTGGTTTGGTCACTGGGGTTATGATGCCCTGATTTACCGGCAAATCAAGATCAATTTTAAATTTGTTCCTTACTGCCACAGGAAGTTGGTTTGGTCACTGGGGTTGTGATGCCTTATTAACCGGCAAATCAAGATCAATTTTAAATTTGTTCGTTTATGCAACAGGAAGTTGGTTTGGTCACTGGGGTTATGATGCCATGATTTACCAGCAAATCAAGATCAATTTTGAATTTGTCCCTTAATGCCACAGGGACTCGCCGGGGTGGGTGTACAACTGGCGCTATTGTTCGGTCTGCATTTATCACATATTCTGCTGGCAGACATACAATGCCGTCAAATACATCTTAAAATTTGTGGAGAAAAAAAAAATTAATTCTAATCTTGATAATGTGCAAATTATCAATAATAATAAATGAATTTTAATACTAATAATAATACAAAAATATTTCAATAAATTTTTTTTTTAATTCTAATGATAATTAGCAAATTTTCAATAATAACATTTAAATTCTAATAATAAAAAAATATGATATAGTAGGGCACTGGTTTTCTGCACATGACCTGCAGAGAAGGTAAATAAAAACATGTTTCATTGTGATGACTGGTATCATTTATCTTATGTTGACATAGATCAGCCATTATGATATTCGTGATGATAACTCCTTATCTCAGGATAGTAGGCATGTTGGTTGTCGTCCTGGTATAACCCCATCACCTTCACACCCATAATGTGTCCACTGTTTGGCTAAAAATAAACAATTTTCAACTGAAGTAGTTTTATCACATTCATAATTCATTAACACCTCATAGTCCATTGTGTCACCCTGGATGTGATAAACCAAATAATAAGAAAAATTTCAATAATAATAATACTAAAAAAATTCAATATTTAAAAAAATTTCAATGATAATACTAAATAGAATATAAACAAAATTTCAATAATAATAAACAACATTATTAAATATTTAAGACAATTTAAATGATGTTTAGCAAAATTTACATCACAAATTTTCAATAATAATAAATAAAATTTCAATAATAATAATAATACAAAAATATTTCAATAAAAAGAAAATGTAATTCACATCATGATAATTAGCCCATTATCAATAATAAATAAAATTTTAATTCTAATAATAAAAAATTGATAGATAATGATAATACAATATGAGTAAAAAATGAATATTAATTCCAAAAAAATTTTAATGAAATAAGAAACCAAAATTTCTATAGTTATAATAAACAAAATTTCAGTAATAATATATAAAATTTAAATCTTAAGCAACTTTCAGTAATAATATATGCAATTCAAATCATAAGCAACTTTCAGTAATAATATATACAATTTAAATAATTAACAAAATTTCAGTAATAATACATAAGCAAAATTTCAGTACTAATATATACAATTTGAATCATAGGCAAGATTTTAGTAGTAATATATGCAATTTAAATCATAAGCAACATTTCAGTAATAATATATACAATACAAATCATAAGCAAAATTTCAGTAATAATATATGAAATTTAAATCATAAGCAACATTTCAGTAATAATATATACTATTTAAATCGTAAACAAAATTTCAGTAATAATATATACAATTTAAATCATTAACAAACTTTCAGTAATAATACATACAATTTAAATCAAGCCAAATTTCAGTAATAATATATACAATTTAAATCATTAACACAATTTCAGTAATAATACATACAATTTAAATCAAGCCAAATTTCAGTAATAATACATACAATTTAAATCATAAGCAAAATTTCAGTAATAATATATACTATTTAAATCATGAGCTAAATTTCAGTAATAATATATACAATACAAATCATTACAATTTGAATCATAAGCAAAATTTTAGTGACAGATAAAATTTGAATCATAAGCAACATTTCAGTCGTAATATATATTTTTAATTCATAAGCAAAATTTCAGTAATAATATATACAATTTTAATCATGAGCAAAATTTCAGTAATAATATATGAATTTAAATCATAAGCAACATTTTAGTCATAATATATACAATTTTAGTCATAAGCAAAATTTCAGTAACAGTAATAGACAAAATTTTAGTAATGAATAAAATTTCAGTAATAATAACATTTATAAACATAATTTTATTACTTATAATAATAGCAAAAACATTTTTATTATAATGATAAAAAAATCATAGATAATAATATACAAATTTTGTATAATAAATCAAATATTAGTTAAAAATTAGATAGCAACCAGTTTTTATAGTAATAATGAACAAAATTTCAATAACAATAAACAAAATTTCAACAATAATAAACAAAATTTCAAGAATTATAATACACAAAATTTAAATAATAGTTCACAAAATTTCTGTAATAATCAACAAAATTTCTATAATAATAAACCAAATTTTAACAATAATAAACAAAATTTCAACAATAATAAACAAAAAAGTTTGATTACAAAAAAACAGTAAGTGTCATTAAAAATGTAATAAAAAATTTTACACAAGAAATTATATTTCCATGTCAATATTTCCTTTTGTATACTCAATTACAATTTCATCTAAAAATTTATAACTATAGAATATTACTATGATAATTGTACATATTATTGAACATTAATGACAATATGATTTTGCTTATTAAAACATATTTTTGTTTTATATGAAATCTTTTTATTTGTATTAATATCGTTTCTTTATTTACAGATTCATACTATTATTAAATAGGATCATTTTCAAATCTGACAAACAAGGAATAAAAATGTTGAATCAGCATTTGAGAGATAGAGGAGAATAAAATGGAACACTAAAATATATATGTATGCTATACAAAGTGTTAGACACAATATGGTACTCCTTCATTTCTGAGAACTTTAACTAAAGTAAAATGAAACAAAAAAGAGACAAACTATATTTGTGTAAAGTTTGTGGGACAACCTTTTCAAAGAAATTCGATTTGCAGAAGCACATGCGAAAACACACAGTAAAACCACCATATTCTTGTAAAGTTTGTGGGATTGCATTTCACGGAAAGGCCATTTGCATCAACACATGAGAAAACACACAGGAGAGTTTGAATTACCTACTAGACACTATCCTAGGGTGTCTTCGGTCTCTCTGTACAAGGGTTTGTCAGGACAACCTGACATGAGGATACTTACCCCTACAAGTAAACCCTGACCAAATATTCAAAATTACATAGAATCCGCAGCACAAATAAGATCTCATACTAGGAATAGTGCATCTTCTCCTAGTGATGTTACCTCAAGTAACACCACGTAGCTTGATACTCCACCAGACTAGATGAATTCTTGTCCTGGAATCCGGTAAGACCAACAGACCACAACCAAAGATATACTATGACATACTTGACTGGTCAGTTGGGGAGAGAAAGAAATTTATTATTCTTAACTTTTTTATTAACTCAAAGTTTGAGAAATAAAGGAGAATTATAATAGAATATTCGGGTATCTATGTATCTCATATAGAGATCAAGTGTTAGCCCCAGGAAGGGGCCCCTTGATTTCTGAGAACTTCGACTGAAGTAAAATTAAACATTGAGAGAACAACCATACTCTTGTAAAGTTTGTGCAACTGAATTTTCACAGAAAAGCTCTTTGCATCAACACATGCAAACGCATACAGGAGAAAAACCATATTCTTGTAAAGTTTGTGGAACTGCATTTTCACAGAAAGGCAATTTGCAGAACCATATGCGAACACATACAGGAGAACAACAATATTCTTGTGAAGTTTGTGGAATTGCATTTTAACACAAACGCACTTTGCAGAAGCACATGCGAACACATACAGAGAAAAACCATATTCTTGTAAAGTTTGTGGAACTGCATTTTCAAGGAAAGGCACTTTGCATCAACACATGCAAACACATACAGGAGAAAAACCATATTCTTGTAAAGTTTGTCGAATTGCATTTTCACAGACAGGCAATTTGCAGAACCACATACGAACACATACAGGAGAAAAACCATATTCTTGTAAAGTCTGTGGAACTGCATTTTCACAGAAAGGCACTTTGCAGAAGCACATGCGAACACATACAGGAGAACAACCATATTCTTGTGAAGTTTGTGGGACTGCATTTTCACGTAAAGACACTCTGAAAAACCACATGCAAACACATACAGGAGAAAAACCATATTCTTGTAAAGTTTGTGGAACTGCATTTTCACACAAAGGCACTTTGCAGAAGCACATGCGAACACATACAGGAGAACAACCATATTCTTGTAAAGTTTGTGGGACTGCATTTTCACAGAAAGGCACTTTGCATCAACACATGCAAACACATACAGGAGAAAAACCATATCCTTGTAAAGTTTGTGGAACTGCATTTTCACAGAAAAGCAATTTGCAGAAGCACATGCGAACACATACAGGAGAAAAATCATATTCTTGTGAAGTTTGTGGGACTGCATTTTCAGAGAAAGGCACTTTGCAGAAGCACATGCGAACACATACAGGAGAACAACCATATTCTTGTAAAGTTTGTGGGACTGCATTTTCACGTAAAGACACTCTGAAAAACCACATGCAAACACATACAGGAGAAAAACCATATTCTTGTGAACTTTGTGGAACTGCATTTTCACACAAAGGCACTTTGCAAAAGCACATGCGAACACATACAGGAGAAAAACCATATTCTTGTAAAGTTTGTGGAACTGCATTTTCACAGAAAAGCAATTTGCAGAAGCACATGCGAACACATACAGGAGAAAAATCATATTCTTGTGAAGTTTGTGGGACTGCATTTTCAGAGAAAGGCACTTTGCAGAAGCACATGCGAACACATACAGGAGAACAACCATATTCTTGTAAAGTTTGTGGGACTGCATTTTCACGTAAAGACACTCTGAAAAACCGCATGCAAACACATACAGGAGAAAAACCATATTCTTGTGAACTTTGTGGAACTGCATTTTCACACAAAGGCACTTTGCAGAAGCACATGCGAACACATACAGGAGAACAACCATATTCTTGTGAAGTTTGTGGGACTGCATTTTCACAGAAAGGCACTTTGCATCAACACATGCAAACACATACAGGAGAAAAACCATATTCTTGTAAAGTTTGTGGAACTGCATTTTCACAGAAAAGCAATTTGCAGAAGCACATGCGAACACATACAGGAGAAAAACCCTATTCTTGTGAAGTTTGTGGGACTGAATTTTCAGAGAAAGGCACTTTGCAGAAGCACATGCGAACACTCACAGGAGAACAGGAGTTTGAATTACCTACTGGGGAGTTTGAATTTTCTACTAGACACTATCCTCGAGTGTCTTCGGTCTCTCTGTACAAGGGTTTGTCAGGATAACCTGACATGAGGATACTTACCCCTACAAGTAAACCCTGACCAAATATTCAAAATTACATAGTATCTGCAGCACAAATAAGATCCCCTCATACGAGGAATAGTGCATCTTCTCCTAGTGATGTTACCTCAAGTAACACCACGTAGCTGGATACTCCACCAGACTAGATGAATTCTTGTCCTGGAATCCGGTAAGACCAACAAACCACAACCAAACATATACTATGACATACTTGACTGGTCAGTTGGGGAGAGAAGCAATTTATTATTCTTAACTTTTTTACTAACTCAATGTTTTAGAAATAAAAAAGAATTTAAATAGAATATTCTGGTATCTCATATAGAGATTAAGTGTTAGCCCCAGGAAGGGACCCCTTGATTTCTGAAAACTTCGACTGAAGTAAAATTAAACATTAAGCGAGAACAACCATATTCTTGCATCAACACATGCAAACACATACAGGAGAAAAACCATATTTTTGTAAAGTTTGTCGAATTGCATTTTCACAGAAAAGCAATTTGCAGAACCACATGCGAACACACACAGGAGAACAACCATATTCTTGTGACGTTTGTGAGAACTGCATTTTCACGGAAAGACACTTTGCAGAACCACATGCGAATACACACAGGAGAACAACCATATTCTTGTAAAGTTTGTGGGTGCATTTTCACAGAAATACACGTTGCAGAAGCACATGCGAACACATACAGGAGAAAAACCATATTATGTAAAGTTTGTGGAACTGCATTTTCACAGTAAGACACTTTGCAGAACCACATGCGAACACACAGAAGAGAACAAACATATTCTTGTAAAGTTTGTGGAACTGCATTTTCACGTAAAGACACTTTGCAGAAGCACATGCAAACACATACAGGAGAAAAAACATATCCTTGTAAAGTTTGTGGAACTGCATTTTCACACAAAGGCACTTTGCAGAAGCACATGCGAACACATACAGGAGAACAACCATATTCTTGTAAAGTTTGTGTAACTGCATTTTCAGAGAAAGTCCATTTGCATCAACACATGCGAACACACAGTGTATCAGCAAGTCCTGGGAGCATATACCAGAAATAACAGTTGAAAATAAGTTATACACCATCCACTATGACTATGCAATCCCTACAGCTACATATCTAGAAAACAGAGCTCTTAAAACTGACATGGTGATATGGGATAAAAGGAAGAAAGTAGCAACCCTAGTTGAAGTCAGTGTCCCTAATGATTTAAGATTAAACAGAGCTGAAAGGAAAAAGATTACGAAATACCAACGTCTAATGTCTGACCTGAAAAGAAATTGGAATCTTAGGAAAATCTCCATCATCACACTAATTATAGGAGCAACAGGACTAATGAAAAAGAATTTCAAAAGCTATCTGGCGAATATACCCGGTGAACCGAGTGAAAGAGAAATACAAACAATTGCATTAAAAGGGACGGTTAGAATCTTAAAAATATCTCTCGGTTAGAATGTCTGATATAGCCGGTGAATGTCTGGAATCCGGTAGGAGGCACCATATCCAGAAAAACAATGATCTTGTAAAGTTTGTGAGAGTTCATTTTCATGTGAATACCCCCTGAAAACACACACGAACACACACAGAAGAAAAACCATTTTCTTGTATAGTTTTTGAGATAGCATTTTCACAGTATGCTCATTTGAATAGGCACATACTAATTCAGACAGGATAGTGATTATATAGTTAACTGGTCTATTGTGGAGAGGAAAAATTAATGTTATTAATGTTTTTAGTTTCTTTACTAACTCAACATTTGACAAGTAAAGGAAAACTTGAATCAAACATTCGAACATCTATGTATCTTATATAGAGATCAAGTGTAAGGCTAAGGAAGAGTCTCTTGATTTCTGAGAACTTTGACTGAAGTAAAATGAAACATAGTGATATAAGACAAGTTAGTGCCTCTAATGATGCTGGTTTAAACGGAAAAGATAACGAAATACCAAGGAGATTAAAAAGTATAAACAGAGATTTAAAACTTCTGCGTTTAATAGAGAAAGATCCTGGAAAATGCTCGCAAGCTGCAATGCCCTGATAAAATTGAGGAGGCTGGGGTCAGGAGATGAAGTGGTGTTCCATTTAATCGTTGAAGCATGCAGGATTGTAACTGTGGCTGGTCTATCTGATGTTGTGGTGATGTTACAAGCGTCAAAGCCGGGTGGGCGAAGTATTGGAAATGAGGAGTGTGGGTAGCATGTTTTGAATGGTTGAAAGAGAAATATATGCAGGAATTGAAAAACAGTAAAAAGCAACAGAGGATTCTATTGCAGCTGCCACTGATGTATGTTGCAGATGCAACGGAGGATGCTATTGCAGCTGCCACTGATGTGTGTTGCAGATGCAACGGAAGATGCTATTGCAGCTACCACTGATGTATGTTGCAGATGCAATGGAGGATGCTATTGCAGCTGCCACTGATGTATGTTGCAGTTGCAGATCGGTCAGTTACAGGTGAATGTCTGTCATCCGGTAGTATGCCCTATATCCAGCAAAATAAAGATAAGAAAATTGAAAAAAAAAGACTTTAAAATGCCTTGGCACCTAAGAACATATACCAGAAAGAACAGTTGGAAATAAGTCATACACCATTTATTATGACTATTCAATTCCTACAAAAAATACCGAAGGAAATGAAGCTATTAAACTTGACATAGTGATATAGGGAAACGAATGAGAAAGTAGACTCTTCTAAAGTTGATTACCTAAGCTTCTTTTTTTTGACATGAACATAGTTCATCCCAAATAAGGCAAGTTGCCACTGTAGACGTAAGGGACTACTGAGGATTAGGGTAAAAGTTTTGGGGTCATCCTAAATTGGGAGCTGTGCAGTGAGATGCTTGTTTACATTAGTCTTATCTGGTAATGTTTGACCGAACGAGAACAATATACCATCGTGGATTAAGCCATATAAAAAGTTAATTCCTAGAACAGCCAAGTTGCTGGCCTTGCTAATCAAACTAATAAATTTCTTCACAGTTTCCCAAATTCAAAAGATGCAAATAAACAAAAGAGAATAAATATTTTGTTGTTAAATCAAATGCAGGTGAACATTGCAGAAAACACGATTTCTTTTCTTCGAAAGATGAAAAATTTACGTTCCCCACACAAACATTAGTACAAAAATGCCAAAAACCTAGACTCAGCATTGAAATACACCTGCTGCTTGATCACTGGCTGCCTGAAGCCAACCAACTTGAACAACCTGCATCTTCTCCCTGGTATTGCCCCTTCAGATGTGAGACGTTGGCAGCCGAGTAGAGATCACAAAGGTCATCAGTGATGAACAGCACCTCCTTCATGGACGTGAACCAACAGTCCAACTACTGAAGTGAAAGAGAAGCTTCCTCAGCAATGTCGAACCCCTATCAACATCTCAAAAAGAGACCAGACTACAGCTGTTGACCAGACGGCTACAAGATGGCTCCCCTCATACTGACATGGAGATCCCTGCTTCTGAGGAACTCCCTTCCAGTGGAAAACACTAAACCGCCTGGAAATGGGCGATCAAAAGTTGCTATAAGAACACACCATTTTAAACACGTCATTTTAAACACGTCATTTAAAACAAGCCATTTTAAACACGTAATTTTAGTCACCATTTGTTAAAAAAATGGATCGACTGATGAAGCATAATTTTATCCCCTCATTTAAAAATAGATCGACCTATTTCTCATGTTGTTTTTAATTCACCGATTGAGATGATATAGATGGAATTATCTCATGTTGTTTAAAATTCACCGATTGAGATGATATAGATGGAATTATCTCATGTTGTTTTAAATTCACCGATTGAGATGATATAGATGCAATTATCTCATGTATTTTTATTTGATATCAGTATTTGATTCTTGTTTAGCAAGCAAATGATCTTCTCAACAGCAACAGACCTCATTTATTAAGAACTCTATTAATGTTCTTCAATAGAAGATTACTATTCTCAAATGGAGGTAGCATTTCAGGAAACTCCTCAACCACTATTAAGGTCGTTTCTTCTAACCCAACCACTATTAAGGTCCTTTCTTCTAACCGTAACCCAACCACTATTAAGGTCCTTTCTTCTAACCCTAACCCAACCATTATTAAAGCCCAGACTGTTAACTCAAACCCAAATATTATTAAAGCCCTTTCTTCTAACCCTAACCCAACCATTATAAAAGCCCTTTCTTCTAACCCTAACCCAACCACTATTAAAGTCCTTTCTTCTAACCCTAACTGTAACTCAACCACTATTAAGGCCCTTTCTTGACGATATCCCCCCAAAAAAGAATGACAAAGTCTGTCCATATAAAAATATGACAACTTGTTATGAAAATCAAAAATACAGAGTTGGTAAAGAATGAGAGTACAGAGAGTCCAGGAACGTTCGAAGTAAAGAAGGGGTTGTTTTGACTCTAATAAGTTGGGCAGAAATGTTTATTTCGGCTGTCGTCGTATGCGTTTGCAAGTGACAGTGTTAGTTCAGTAGGCTTAGCAGGCGATGTGCGTATGTATGCTCGTTTGTGTTTTAGAGAATGTGAAAGTGTGTACGTCAACTTGTGTGTGAGTGTGTTTGTGAATGTTGTTAAGTATGATATTTTGAGTCTGAAAAACTACAGCAAAAGAGAAAGTGGACACTGATGTTTGTTTTTTTATATTACATGAAAAAATCATGTAAATATTTCTGTAGCTTTGATTGGTTTAAGGAAGTTGCTGATTTGAGATCTTTTCCAATCGAGAGTTAATACTTTTAAACAACATTCACTGCTGCTGCTTCTTCCATAAAAGATCAGCTAAATATTTTAATGATTTCAACACACAAAATTGTGAAGACACCGAATTTGATGGCAGCAAAGCTGCCTATTGTATATATGAGAAAAAATGTTTTTAACCGAAACTGCCTTAAAAGAGATTAAACATTGGGAAAAGTTATATATATCATCTTAAAGAAGTAACATATTTTGATGTACTATTTTCTTTTAATGTAAATATACACTTTTCCTGTGGCGGGATTGGCCGATCAACGAATCAGATGTTTTGGTGTAAGAATGCAGGCTGTAGGACTATTTATTGAAGCGCCTATGCACTCTGTTTTTTAATATGAGGAAACATTCAAGGGAAGTTCTAAAACATCAAATGATTTCTACATAATAACGAGTCTGCTGGGTATGGCCCAAATTATAGCAAGAATATGTTAGATTATGAGGGGTCCTCTTAAATCTTAACGGAGAAATTCAAAACCATTCAGCAAGTTCATCGGAGCACATTCTATTGAAGTACTTGTAAAACAAGCACAAGGATGCAACATTGTGGCGATGAGACAGGGTCTAGATCTGAGTTCATAGTGAGGGACCTATTAGATGAGATACTCCTTTTTGGACCTTATAGCAAGAATATGTTAGATTATGAGGGGTCCTCTCTTTCTGAAAAAAACACTTAGGTGAGAGTATGAATTGTGGCTTCGGTCATTTTAAGTAAATAAGTGCAGATTAGTATGACCTGGGATTTAGTTGAATGATTCACTTCCCATGAGACGACAACAGATGGAGGGAGATCAGAGATCAAGGAAAAAGTTAAAGGGGTTAAGCACAAAGTGAGTGTAATACGATGATACGATTGTTCGACGAAACAAAAAGAACTATGACGTCACACTTGGGACTGTTAGAAAAATAGTTTTGATTCAGTCGGTCTTGGAATAGCGGGCAAGCTGGAGAATTGGATATGTCTGTTACCTTAATTAGTCTAGTCTTTTATAGAGCTCGAAGCGAGTGGATACAGAAAATATGATCTGAAACTTTGAATTAAGTCCGGTTAGACGAAAATACGCCCCCCTCCCATGTCGTCAAGTAGAGATTAGGTTATCGTTAAGTAAGAAAACTTGAAAAGCAACTCAGCAGGAAAGCGGCAAGTCTCTCTTAGACGTGTTCGCAAGAAAGGACAAATAAAACTTTAGTATTTATTTGAACTCTGTGTTTTGCTGCCCTTTTGTCGTGAGAAACAAGTTCGTTCACAGGAAAATTACGTGACTACGATCGACGGCTGAGAAGAAAGATAAGCTGATCAAGAAATCTACACAACGAAGAAGTTCAGCAAATCTAGACGAATCATGATGTATCAGTATGTCATAGCTTATTTGTTTACCTTTTAAACTTCCGGTAATTATCTGTCCTTAGCCTGTCCCCGCTTCCTGTCCCCACTAGACGAATCATGATGATCAAACAAATATGGAATTGAAACAAGTATGGAAGGGAAAGGGGAATCGGGAGAATTGAGCACAACACTTCCTCCCCGCAGTCGACCCACTTTGTACATGACTATTTTGTTTCTCAATATCTATTACTTGTTGATATTGGCGCTACATATAACATTTGCCCCTTTAAGTTCTTTAAAGAGAAAACGCCAGCCCCAACGGTTGTTCTCCAATCTGTAAACTGCTCTCTATACACACGTTTGATCAAGTTGCTCTATCGTTGGAATTGCAACTATGCAGAGACTTTACGCGGATCTCCATAGTCGTAGATATCCCCTACTTTATCATAATATAGCGCAATAGCAAACTGGTAGATTTACATACTAAACTATAATTAGCTGGTAGGAAAGCTTCTAGCCAACCTCCTAGTCCTGTATTTTTATAGCCTCTACTGAAGACCCTTATCATTCGTTACAAAATTTTGTTTGGTTTTAATCAATTTGAATTTAGAAATAAACCAGCCTGCTCACCATACAATAAAGGAACAGACCTTTTTTGTTTTTCAATCAATAAACAGACATTTTTTTCTTTTCAATAAATAAACAGACATTTTTTTCTTTTCAGTAAATAAACAGACCTTTTTTCTTTTCAATAAATGAACAGACATTTTTTTCTTTTCAATCAATAAACAGACATTTTCTTTCTTTTCAATAAATAAACAGACATTTTTTTTTCTTTTCAATAAATAAACGGACATTTTGTTCTTTAAAATAAATAAACAGACCTTTTTTTCTTTTCAGTAAATAAACAGACATTTTTTTCTTTTTAATAAATAAACAGACATTTATTTCTTTTCACTAAATAAACAGACATTTTATTTTATTTTCAGTAAATAAACAAACATTTTTTTCTTTTCAGTAAATAAACAGACATTTTTTCCTTTTCACTAAATAAACAGACATTTTTTTCTTTTCAGTAATGTAATGAATGAATGAATGAATGAATGAAAGAGTTCGAGGAGACTGAGTTTACTTTTGATAAAGCTTTATTCAGCAGAGATATAACGCAGTCAGCGAGGCCTCCACGAAGAAGTAATGGCGTATTTACAGAGAAAGGAAAAAGGAAGTAACTAAGGGAAGTAATTCACTTCCGGAGCAGAGAAGAAGTAAAGAGTTCTTTTCATCACATTCTCCGTCACACAGGAAAGTTCAGGGCTGTATGTTCGTCTGGGGAAGAAAGTTTGTCGGACTCTCAGGTGGTGACCTCTGCTTAAACTGAAAAAGAGAGAAAAACAAAGGTTCAAAGCTGATAGTTTTCAGCTAGATACCGAGGACTTTGGCGGATTCTGGTAGAACGTCGAACATTCAGCTCCTCAGCATTTTCTGAAGATATACTTTGGCAATCTTCCGAGGATGGGGATTGGTCAGGGGTAGGAACCAAATTGTCAACGATGAACTTTTCGTGAACAGGAGAAGTGTTAAACTGGAGAGGTGCAGTCTGTATTTGTAGGTTCTCTGGTATAGGATTAATTTCGGTATCCGAACTGCTTGTTCTATCGCCCCATGGAGACAAGTGGCGTAGGGACACTGTAGTCTCTCGTCCACTGTTGAAACGCACGTGGGCATAGTTTGGATTGACTTCGAGTACGTCTACGGGCTCGACTAGGGGCTCGTATTTGCTTCCGCGTACATGGCGCTTCAAGAGGACGGATGTAGCTTTTGTTAACCATGTAGGTATGGAATCTCCGGTTGCTGATTTCCTTTGGAAGTTGAAGAGACGTTCATGAGGAGTGCAATTAGTGGAGGTGGAGAGCAACGAGCGGATGCTGTGGAGGGCTACATCTAGCACTTTTTCCCAATCGGTAACAGGGAGATCTCTCGACCGGAGAGCCAGACTCACAGTTTGCCAGATGATACCATTGTACCTCTCCACCTGTCCGTTACCTTGAGGATTAAAGGCGGTTGTTCGGCTGGTAGCAATGCCTCGGGAGCGCAGGAATTCCTTTAGCTCTTCCGACATGAAAGCTGTACCGCGATCAGAGTGTACAAAAGAGGGATTTCCAAAAACAGAAAATAGATTTGTTAGATGTTTCCGGACAGTTGCAGCTGAGACATCGGCACAAGGGAATGCGAAGGGGAAGCGAGAGTATTCGTCAATAACGGTTAGTATATAGCGGTTGCGGGCATTTGAAGGTAATGGTCCTTTGAAGTCTACACTTAGTCTTTCAAAGGGTTGACTCGCTTTTATGAGCGTTTGAGGTGGCGCATTAAAGAATCTCGGTTTTATCTCCGAGCAGACTTGACAGGCTCTTATTACCACTCTTACATCTTCCACAGAGTAGGGCAGATTCTTGCTCCTGACAAAATGTAGCATTCGGGTGACCCCAGGGTGACATAAGTCTGAGTGCAAGGAATGTAACTTGTCAGCTGAGGTAGTAGTAGAGCAGATGCGAGACAAGGCATCTGCAGCAGCATTTTGTTTCCCCGGGCGATAAGTGATATCGTAGCTGAAACAAGCAAGTTCCAACTTCCATCTTGTGATCTTCTCATTTTTTATTTTGCTCTTGCTTTTAGGATCAAACATGAAAGAGACAGATTTTTGATCTGTGATCAACTTAAAATGTTTCCTGAGCAATAAGTGTCGCCATTTTCGGATCGCCTCCACGATAGCGTATGCCTCCTTTTCAACAGAGGAGTGCTTCTGTTCAGCAGAAGTTAGAGTTCTTGAAAAGAAAGCTACGGGACGAGAGTTTTGGGTTAAGGAGGCGGCGATGGCATGTTCCGAAGCATCGGTTTCGACCTCGAGAGGGAGAGAAGAGTCTATGGCCACTAGGGACGATTTCGCAATTTCCTTCTTCAGGTACCTGAAGGCGTCTGCTTGTTCCTTAGTGAGAGGAAAGTTGGTAACTCTGGTAAGGGGGTGTAGCTTTTCAGAGAAGTTCGAGATCCACCTGGAATAGTGAGAGAACATCCCCATTGCACGGCGAAGAGAAGAGAGGTCTCGAGGTTCTGGCAAGTCCATCAATCCCTTGAGCCTATCAGAGTCAGGTTTTACGGAGCCTTTCCTTATGGTATACCCAAGCAAGTCTACAGAAGTAAGTGAGTAGTGACATTTGTCTTTGTTTAGCGTCAGTCCGTACTTCACTACTGCATTCATGAATTTTTTTAAATTCGTATCATGCATAGCCTGATCTTTTCCACAAATGGTAACGTTGTCGATGTAGGCATAGGTTCCTCGAAGGTCTTCTCGCTTTATGACATCATCGATGACTCGTTGGAAACTCGCTACTCCATTGGTTACTCCGAACGGGATTCGACGAAACTGATACAGAGATCCAGCAGCTTCGAAGGCCGTGTATTTTCGTTCTTCTGGCCTGATAGCAACCTGATGATAAGCGCTGGTCAGATCAAGAGTGCTAAATAGTTTGTAGGTGGCAATCTCATTTACCATGTCCTCCATTCGAGGAAGAGGATAAGCGTCAAGGAGAGTAAACCGATTTATTGTTTGGGAGTAGTCCACAACAAGTCTCTTTCTGTGATTTTCTGGAGATACCACAAGCGTTTGAGCTCGCCACGGGGATTGAGAGGGCTCAATGATACCTTCCTTTAGCATACGGGAGACTTCCGATTTAATAAATTTAGCATCAGGTAAGGTATGTCGCCGGGATTTAACAGCTATCGGGCGACAGTCCGAGGTTAGATTGGTAAACAGAGAAGGGTAAGGGATATTTTTAATGGCGGTCAGCCTACAGACAGTGAGAGGGGGAAGGGGTCCTCCAAAAGGTATTTCCACAGATGAGTGTCGACACAGAAATTTATGCCCGAGAATGACGTCACAGCATAGGTTGGCCATAATTGCTAGTTTAACATTACGGTACTCCCTACCACTCAGACTGAGAGATACGACACAGTGCCCGAGGGTAGAGGACGAATGAGAACTGCTAGCCATCGGAATCCTCTCAGAACTTGGTGTGACTGCCAAACCGAGCCCTTTAACCTTATCCGGATGAATAAAATTTTCGGAGCTCCCCGTATCGACGAGTATCCTCATAGGCTCACCCTTTATTTTCCCCCACAAGGACGAACGAGATAGACTCTCCGAGGAGTTAAAGGGAACAGATGAAGCAAGTAGGGACTCACTGTAGTTGATAGCAGCCGCCGTGGGTGATCTGCAGACACGAGCGAAATGCCCCTTTTTTTTACAATTTTTGCAAATAGCGCTTTTGGCAGAGCACCTCGCTCGGTCGTGTCTCGGGTATCCACAGAAAAAGCATTTCTGTTCGGAGAGTGCGGCTAACATGGGTTGCTCCTCCTCGCACGTGGACCGGTCGTCCCTTTGTTCCAGTGTTTCAGCAGTGGGGATAGCAGCCGCCAAGGAGTCCGTCTGGGCGTATGAACTCAGCTGTTTTGGGGCTATTTCTAGCGTCAGAGCCTGGTCGTAGGCTGTGTGTAGGTCGAGTTTCTTATTCTCTAACAGCCTTTGTCTAATGTGGGATGACGAAATCCCATTTATGAACGCATCCCTGATGTATTCATCTCTCGCCTGTATGGCTGTAACAGCCTGGAAATCACAGTCCTTAGAGAGTGTTTTTAAGGACTGTAAATATTGGTCAACACTTTCGTTAGACCGTTGCCGACGAGTCGCCAATAGATGCCGGCAGAAAATGCTGTTTCGGGGCTGTACGAAAACCTCTTCCAGAACATTCATAGCTGCGCGGTAATTTTCACAATCCGAAATGTGTTTATAAATTGCTGGCGACACAAGGTTGATCAATAAATTGAGTCTTTGTTCGTCGGTAAGCTGGGAGCAGTTAACGGCGTTGAGGAAAATATTAAAGGATCTTTTCCAGTGTCGCCACGTGTCGCCTGCGTCGGCTTTTGACGGGTCTAAATCCAATCGTTCAGGCTTGAGGTATTTTTCCATTTTTCTTATATCTTTGCTGAATAAATTGTAATGAATGAATGAATGAATGAATGAAAGAGTTCGAGGAGACTGAGTTTACTTTTGATAAAGCTTTATTCAGCAGAGATATAACGCAGGGAGCGAGGCCTCCACGAAGAAGTAATGGCGTATTTACAGAGAAAGGAAAAAGGAAGTAACTAAGGGAAGTAATTCACTTCCGGAGCAGAGAAGAAGTAAAGAGTTCTTTTCATCACAAGTAAATAAACAGATATTTTTTTCTTTTCAATAAATAAACAGACATTTTTTTCTTTTCAATAAATAAACAGACATTTTTTCTTTTCAGTAAATAAACAGACATTTTTTTTTCTTTTCAGTAAATAAACAGACATTTTTTTCTTTTCAATAAATAAACAGATATTTTGTTCTTTTCAATAAATAAACAGACATTTTTTTCTTTTCAGTAAATAAACAGACACTTTTTTCTTTTCAATCAATAAACAGACATTTTTTTCTTTTCAATCAATAAACAGATTTTTTTTTCTTTTCAGTAAATAAACGGACACATTTTTCTTTTCAATAAATAAACAGACATTTTTTTCTTTTCAATCAATAAACAGACATTTTCCCTTTTCAATAAATAAACAGACATTTTTTTCTTTCTAGTAAATAAACAGACCTTTTTTCTTTTCAATAAATGAACAGACATTTTTTTCTTTTCAATCAATAAACAGACATTTTCTTTCTTTTCAATAAATAAACAGACATTTTTTTCTTTTCAGTATATAAACAGACATTTCGTTCTTTAAAATAAATAAACAGACCTTTTTTTCTTTTCAGTAAATAAACAGACATTTTTTCTTTTTAATAAATAAACAGACATTTTTTTCTTTTCACTAAATAAACAGACATTTATTTCTTTTCACTAAATAAACAGACATTTTATTTTATTTTCAGTAAATAAACAGACATTTTTTTCTTTTCAGTAAATAAACAGACATTTTTTCCTTTTCACTAAATAAACAGACATTTTTTTCTTTTCAGTAAATAAACAGACATTTTTTTCTTTTCAATAAATAAACAGACATTGTATTTTATTTTCAGTAAATAAACAGACATCTTTTTCTTTTCAGTAAATAAACAGACATTTTTTTCTTTTCAGTAAATAAACAGACATTTTTTTTCTTTTCAGTAAATAAACAGACTTTTTTTCTTTTCAGTAAATAAACAGACATTTTTTTTTCAGTAAATAAACAGACATTTTTTTCTTTTCAGTTAATAAACAGACATTTTTTTCTTTTCAATAAATAAACAGACATTTTTTTCTTTTCAGTAAATAAACAGACATTTTTTTCTTTTCAATCAATAAACAGACATTTTTTTTCTTTTCAATCAATAAACAGACATTTTTTTCTTTTCAATCAATAAACAGACCTTTTTCTTTTCAATAAATAAACAGACATTTTTTTCTTTTCAATAAATAAACAGACATTTTTTCTTTTCAATCAATAAGCAGACAATTTTTCTTTTCAATCAATAAAGAGACATTTTTTTCTTTTCAATCAATAAACAGACCTTTTTTCTTTTCAATAAAGGAACAGACATTTTTTTCTTTTCAATCAATAAACAGACATTTTTTTCTTTTCAATCAATAAACAGACATTTTTTTCTTTTCAATAAATAAACAGAC
This sequence comes from Sepiola atlantica, assembly GCA_963556195.1. Lineage (NCBI taxonomy): Eukaryota > Metazoa > Mollusca > Cephalopoda > Sepiida > Sepiolidae > Sepiola > Sepiola atlantica. The sequence goes on from OY744549.1 coordinate 44,505,621, forward strand.
ATTTTGTTTTTTTCAATCAATAAACAGACATTTTTTCCTTTTCAATAAATAAACAGACATCTTTTTCTTTTCAGTAAATAAACAGACATTTTTTTCTTTTCAATAAATAAACAGACATTGTATTTTATTTTCAGTAAATTAACAGACATTTTTTTCTTTTCAGTAAATAAACAGACATTTTTTTTCTTTTCAGTAAATAAACAGACATTTTTTTTTCTTTTCAGTAAATATACAGACATTTTTTTCTTTTCAATAAATAAACAGACATTTTGTTCTTTTCAATAAATAAACAGACATTTTTTTTCTTTTCAGTAAATAAACAGACACTATTTTTCTTTTCAATCAATAAACACATTTTTTACTTTTTCAATCAATAAACAGACATTTTTTTCTTTTCAGTAAATAAACGGACACTTTTTTCTTTTCAATAAATAAACAGCATTTTTTTCTTTTCAATAAATAAACAGACATTTTTTTTTCAATAAATAAACAGACGTCTTTTTCTTTTCAGTAAATAAACAGACATTTTTTTTTTCAGTAAATAAACAGACATTTTTTTCTTTTCAATAAATAAACAGACATTTTTTTCTTTTCAGTAAATAAACAGACATTTTTTCTTTTCAATCAATAAACAGACATTTTTTTTCTTTTCAATCAATAAACAGACATTTTTTTCTTTTCAATCAGTAAACAGACCTTTTTTCTTTTCAATAAATGAACAGACCTTTTTTCTTTTCAATAAAGGAACAGACATTTTTTTCTTTTCAATCAATAAACAGACATTTTTTTCTTTTCAATCAATAAACAGACATTTTTTTCTTTTCAATAAATAAACAGACATTTTGTTTTTTTCAATCAATAAACAGACATTTTTTCCTTTTCAATAAATAAACAGACATTTTTTTTCTTTTCAGTAAATAAACAGACATTTTTTTCTTTTCAGTAAATAAACATACATTTTTTCCTTTTCAATAAATAAACAGACATCTTTTTCTTTTCAGTAAATAAACAGACATTTTTTTCTTTTCAGTAAATAAACAGACATTTTTTTTCTTTTCAGTAAATAAACAGACTTTTTTTTCTTTTCAGTAAATAAACAGACATTTTTTTTTCAGTAAATAAACAGACATTTTTTTCTTTTCAGTTAATAAACAGACATTTTTTTCTTTTCAATAAATAAACAGACATTTTTTTCTTTTCAGTAAATAAACAGACATTTTTTTCTTTTCAATCAATAAACAGACATTTTTTTTCTTTTCAATCAATAAACAGACATTTTTTTCTTTTCAATCAATAAACAGACCTTTTTCTTTTCAATAAATAAACAGACATTTTTTTCTTTTCAATAAATAAACAGACATTTTTTCTTTTCAATCAATAAGCAGACAATTTTTCTTTTCAATCAATAAAGAGACGTCTTTTTCTTTTCAGTAAATAAACAGACATTTTTTTCTTTTCAGTAAATAAACAGACTTTTTTTTCTTTTCAGTAAACAAACAGACATTTTTTTTTTCAGTAAATAAACAGACATTTTTTTCTTTTCAGTAAATAAACAGACTTTTTTTCTTTTCAGTAAATAAACAGACATTTTTTTCTTTTCAATCAATAAACAGACATTTTTTTTCTTTTCAATCAATAAACAGACATTTTTTTCTTTTCAATCAGTAAACAGACCTTTTTTCTTTTCAATAAATGAACAGACATTTTTTTCTTTTCAATAAATAAACAGACATTTTTTCTTTTCAATCAATAAGCAGACAATTTTTCTTTTCAATCAATAAAGAGACATTTTTTTCTTTTCAATCAATAAACAGACCTTTTTTCTTTTCAATAAAGGAACAGACATTTTTTTCTTTTCAATCAATAAACAGACATTTTTTTCTTTTCAATAAATAAACAGACATTTTGTTCTTTTCAATCAATAAACATACATTTTTTCCTTTTCAATAAATAAACAGACATCTTTTTATTTTCAGTAAATAAACAGACATTTTTTCTTTTCAATCAATAAGCAGACAATTTTTCTTTTCAATCAATAAAGAGACATTTTTTTCTTTTCAATCAATAAACAGACCTTTTTTCTTTTCAATAAAGGAACAGACATTTTTTTCTTTTCAATCAATAAACAGACATTTGTTTCTTTTCAATAAATAAACAGACATTTTTTTCTTTTCAATAAATAAACAGACATTTTTTTCTTTTCAGTAAATAAACAGACATTTTTTTCTTTTCAATCAATAAACAGACATTTTTTCTTTTCAATCAATAAACAGACCTTTTTCTTTTTAATAAATAAACAGACATTTTTTTCTTTTCAATAAATAAACAGACATTTTTTCTTTTCAATCAATAAGCAGACAATTTTTCTTTTCAATCAATAAAGAGACATTTTTTTCTTTTCAATCAATAAACAGACCTTTTTCTTTTCAATAAAGGAACAGACATTTTTTTCTTTTCAATCAATAAACAGACATTTTTTTCTTTTCAATCAATAAACAGACATTTTTTTCTTTTCAATAAATAAACAGACATTTTGTTTTTTTCAATCAATAAACAGACATTTTTTCCTTTTCAATAAATAAACAGACATTTTTTTTCTTTTCAGTAATTAAACAGACATTTTTTTCTTTTCAATAAATAAACAGACATTGTATTTTATTTTCAGTAAATAAACAGACATTTTTTTCTTTTCAGTAAATAAACAGACATTTTTTTCTTTTCAGTAAATAAACAGACATTTTTTTTCTTTTCAGTAAATAAACAGACATTTTTTTTTCTTTTCAGTAAATATACAGACATTCTTTTCTTTTCAATAAATAAACAGACATTTTTTCTTTTCAATCAATAAGCAGACAATTTTTCTTTTCAATCAATAAAGAGACATTTTTTTCTTTTCAATCAATAAACAGACCTTTTTTCTTTTCAATAAATAAACAGACATTTTGTTTTTTTCAATCAATAAACAGACATTTTTTCCTTTTCAATAAATAAACAGACATCTTTTTCTTTTCAGTAAATAAACAGACATTTTTTTCTTTTCAATAAATAAACAGACATTGTATTTTATTTTCAGTAAATTAACAGACATTTTTTTCTTTTCAGTAAATAAACAGACATTTTTTTTCTTTTCAGTAAATAAACAGACATTTTTTTTTCTTTTCAGTAAATATACAGACATTTTTTTCTTTTCAATAAATAAACAGACATTTTGTTCTTTTCAATAAATAAACAGACATTTTTTTTCTTTTCAGTAAATAAACAGACACTATTTTTCTTTTCAATCAATAAACACATTTTTTTCTTTTTCAATCAATAAACAGACATTTTTTTCTTTTCAGTAAATAAACGGACACTTTTTTCTTTTCAATAAATAAACAGACATTTTTTCCTTTTCAATAAATAAACAGACATTTTTTTTCAATAAATAAACAGACGTCTTTTTCTTTTCAGTAAATAAACAGACATTTTTTTTTTCAGTAAATAAACAGACATTTTTTTCTTTTCAATAAATAAACAGACATTTTTTTCTTTTCAGTAAATAAACAGACATTTTTTCTTTTCAATCAATAAACAGACATTTTTTTTCTTTTCAATCAATAAACAGACATTTTTTTCTTTTCAATCAGTAAACAGACCTTTTTTCTTTTCAATAAATGAACAGACCTTTTTTCTTTTCAATAAAGGAACAGACATTTTTTTCTTTTCAATCAATAAACAGACATTTTTTTCTTTTCAATCAATAAACAGACATTTTTTTCTTTTCAATAAATAAACAGACATTTTGTTTTTTTCAATCAATAAACAGACATTTTTTCCTTTTCAATAAATAAACAGACATTTTTTTTCTTTTCAGTAAATAAACAGACATTTTTTTCTTTTCAGTAAATAAACATACATTTTTTCCTTTTCAATAAATAAACAGACATCTTTTTCTTTTCAGTAAATAAACAGACATTTTTTTCTTTTCAGTAAATAAACAGACATTTTTTTTCTTTTCAGTAAATAAACAGACTTTTTTTTCTTTTCAGTAAATAAACAGACATTTTTTTTTCAGTAAATAAACAGACATTTTTTCTTTTCAGTTAATAAACAGACATTTTTTTCTTTTCAATAAATAAACAGACATTTTTTTCTTTTCAGTAAATAAACAGACATTTTTTTCTTTTCAATCAATAAACAGACATTTTTTTTCTTTTCAATCAATAAACAGACATTTTTTTCTTTTCAATCAATAAACAGACCTTTTTCTTTTCAATAAATAAACAGACATTTTTTTCTTTTCAATAAATAAACAGACATTTTTTCTTTTCAATCAATAAGCAGACAATTTTTCTTTTCAATCAATAAAGAGACGTCTTTTTCTTTTCAGTAAATAAACAGACATTTTTTTCTTTTCAGTAAATAAACAGACTTTTTTTTCTTTTCAGTAAATAAACAGACATTTTTTTTTTCAGTAAATAAACAGACATTTTTTTCTTTTCAGTAAATAAACAGACTTTTTTTCTTTTCAGTAAATAAACAGACATTTTTTTCTTTTCAATCAATAAACAGACATTTTTTTTCTTTTCAATCAATAAACAGACATTTTTTTCTTTTCAATCAGTAAACAGACCTTTTTTCTTTTCAATAAATGTACAGACATTTTTTTCTTTTCAATAAATAAACAGACATTTTTTCTTTTCAATCAATAAGCAGACAATTTTTCTTTTCAATCAATAAAGAGACATTTTTTTCTTTTCAATCAATAAACAGACCTTTTTTCTTTTCAATAAAGGAACAGACATTTTTTTCTTTTCAATCAATAAACAGACATTTTTTTCTTTTCAATAAATAAACAGACATTTTGTTCTTTTCAATCAATAAACATACATTTTTTCCTTTTCAATAAATAAACAGACATCTTTTTATTTTCAGTAAATAAACAGACATTTTTTTCTTTTCAGTAAATAAACAGACATTTTTTTTCTTTTCAGTAAATAAACAGACTTTTTTTCTTTTCAGTAAATAAACAGACATTTTTTTTTCAGTAAATAAACAGACATTTTTTTCTTTTCAGTTAATAAACAGACATTTTTTTCTTTTCAATAAATAAACAGACATTTTTTTCTTTTCAGTAAATAAACAGACATTTTTTTCTTTTCAATCAATAAACAGACATTTTTTCTTTTCAATCAATAAACAGACCTTTTTCTTTTTAATAAATAAACAGACATTTTTTTCTTTTCAATAAATAAACAGACATTTTTTCTTTTCAATCAATAAGCAGACAATTTTTCTTTTCAATCAATAAAGAGACATTTTTTTCTTTTCAATCAATAAACAGACCTTTTTCTTTTCAATAAAGGAACAGACATTTTTTTCTTTTCAATCAATAAACAGACATTTTTTTCTTTTCAATCAATAAATAGACATTTTTTTCTTTTCAATAAATAAACAGACATTTTGTTTTTTTCAATCAATAAACAGACATTTTTTCCTTTTCAATAAATAAACAGACATTTTTTTTCTTTTCAGTAATTAAACAGACATTTTTTTCTTTTCAATAAATAAACAGACATTGTATTTTATTTTCAGTAAATAAACAGACATTTTTTTCTTTTCAGTAAATAAACAGACATTTTTTTCTTTTCAGTAAATAAACAGACATTTTTTTTCTTTTCAGTAAATAAACAGACATTTTTTTTTCTTTTCAGTAAATATACAGACATTCTTTTCTTTTCAATAAATAAACAGACATTTTTTCTTTTCAATCAATAAGCAGACAATTTTTCTTTTCAATCAATAAAGAGACATTTTTTTCTTTTCAATCAATAAACAGACCTTTTTTCTTTTCAATAAATAAACAGACATTTTGTTTTTTTCAATCAATAAACAGACATTTTTTCCTTTTCAATAAATAAACAGACATCTTTTTCTTTTCAGTAAATAAACAGACATTTTTTTCTTTTCAATAAATAAACAGACATTGTATTTTATTTTCAGTAAATTAACAGACATTTTTTTCTTTTCAGTAAATAAACAGACATTTTTTTTCTCTTCAGTAAATAAACAGACATTTTTTTTTCTTTTCAGTAAATATACAGACATTTTTTTCTTTTCAATAAATAAACAGACATTTTGTTCTTTTCAATAAATAAACAGACATTTTTTTTCTTTTCAGTAAATAAACAGACACTATTTTTCTTTTCAATCAATAAACACATTTTTTTCTTTTTCAATCAATAAACAGACATTTTTTTCTTTTCAGTAAATAAACGGACACTTTTTTCTTTTCAATAAATAAACAGACATTTTTTCCTTTTCAATAAATAAACAGACATTTTTTTTCAATAAATAAACAGACGTCTTTTTCTTTTCAGTAAATAAACAGACATTTTTTTTTTCAGTAAATAAACAGACATTTTTTTCTTTTCAATAAATAAACAGACATTTTTTTCTTTTCAGTAAATAAACAGACATTTTTTCTTTTCAATCAATAAACAGACATTTTTTTTCTTTTCAATCAATAAACAGACATTTTTTTCTTTTCAATCAGTAAACAGACCTTTTTTCTTTTCAATAAATGAACAGACCTTTTTTCTTTTCAATAAAGGAACAGACATTTTTTTCTTTTCAATCAATAAACAGACATTTTTTTCTTTTCAATCAATAAACAGACATTTTTTTCTTTTCAATAAATAAACAGACATTTTGTTTTTTTCAATCAATAAACAGACATTTTTTCCTTTTCAATAAATAAACAGACATTTTTTTTCTTTTCAGTAAATAAACAGACATTTTTTTCTTTTCAGTAAATAAACATACATTTTTTCCTTTTCAATAAATAAACAGACATCTTTTTCTTTTCAGTAAATAAACAGACATTTTTTTCTTTTCAGTAAATAAACAGACATTTTTTTTCTTTTCAGTAAATAAACAGACTTTTTTTTCTTTTCAGTAAATAAACAGACATTTTTTTTTCAGTAAATAAACAGACATTTTTTTCTTTTCAGTTAATAAACAGACATTTTTTTCTTTTCAATAAATAAACAGACATTTTTTTCTTTTCAGTAAATAAACAGACATTTTTTTCTTTTCAATCAATAAACAGACATTTTTTTTCTTTTCAATCAATAAACAGACATTTTTTTCTTTTCAATCAATAAACAGACCTTTTTCTTTTCAATAAATAAACAGACATTTTTTTCTTTTCAATAAATAAACAGACATTTTTTCTTTTCAATCAATAAGCAGACAATTTTTCTTTTCAATCAATAAAGAGACGTCTTTTTCTTTTCAGTAAATAAACAGACATTTTTTTCTTTTCAGTAAATAAACAGACTTTTTTTTCTTTTCAGTAAATAAACAGACATTTTTTTTTTCAGTAAATAAACAGACATTTTTTTCTTTTCAGTAAATAAACAGACTTTTTTTCTTTTCAGTAAATAAACAGACATTTTTTTCTTTTCAATCAATAAACAGACATTTTTTTTCTTTTCAATCAATAAACAGACATTTTTTTCTTTTCAATCAGTAAACAGACCTTTTTTCTTTTCAATAAATGTACAGACATTTTTTTCTTTTCAATAAATAAACAGACATTTTTTCTTTTCAATCAATAAGCAGACAATTTTTCTTTTCAATCAATAAAGAGACATTTTTTTCTTTTCAATCAATAAACAGACCTTTTTTCTTTTCAATAAAGGAACAGACATTTTTTTCTTTTCAATCAATAAACAGACATTTTTTTCTTTTCAATAAATAAACAGACATTTTGTTCTTTTCAATCAATAAACATACATTTTTTCCTTTTCAATAAATAAACAGACATCTTTTTATTTTCAGTAAATAAACAGACATTTTTTTCTTTTCAGTAAATAAACAGACATTTTTTTCTTTTCAGTAAATAAACAGACTTTTTTTTCTTTTCAGTAAATAAACAGACATTTTTTTTTTCAGTAAATAAACAGACATTTTTTTCTTTTCAGTAAATAAACAGACTTTTTTTCTTTTCAGTAAATAAACAGACATTTTTTTCTTTTCAATCAATAAACAGACATTTTTTTTCTTTTCAATCAATAAACAGACATTTTTTTCTTTTCAATCAGTAAACAGACCTTTTTTCTTTTCAATAAATGTACAGACATTTTTTTCTTTTCAATAAATAAACAGACATTTTTTCTTTTCAATCAATAAGCAGACAATTTTTCTTTTCAATCAATAAAGAGACATTTTTTTCTTTTCAATCAATAAACAGACCTTTTTTCTTTTCAATAAAGGAACAGACATTTTTTTCTTTTCAATCAATAAACAGACATTTTTTTCTTTTCAATAAATAAACAGACATTTTGTTCTTTTCAATCAATAAACATACATTTTTTCCTTTTCAATAAATAAACAGACATCTTTTTATTTTCAGTAAATAAACAGACATTTTTTTCTTTTCAGTAAATAAACAGACATTTTTTTTTCAGTAAATAAACAGACATTTTTTTCTTTTCAGTTAATAAACAGACATTTTTTTCTTTTCAATAAATAAACAGACATTTTTTTCTTTTCAGTAAATAAACAGACATTTTTTTCTTTTCAATCAATAAACAGACATTTTTTTCTTTTCAATCAATAAACAGACCTTTTTCTTTTTAATAAATAAACAGACATTTTTTTCTTTTCAATAAATAAACAGACATTTTTTCTTTTCAATCAATAAGCAGACAATTTTTCTTTTCAATCAATAAAGAGACATTTTTTTCTTTTCAATCAATAAACAGATCTTTTTCTTTTCAATAAAGGAACAGACATTTTTTTCTTTTCAATCAATAAACAGACATTTTTTTCTTTTCAATCAATAAACAGACATTTTTTTCTTTTCAATAAATAAACAGACATTTTGTTTTTTTCAATCAATAAACAGACATTTTTTCCTTTTCAATAAATAAACAGACATTTTTTTTCTTTTCAGTAATTAAACAGACATTTTTTTCTTTTCAATAAATAAACAGACATTGTATTTTATTTTCAGTAAATAAACAGACATTTTTTTCTTTTCAGTAAATAAACAGACATTTTTTTCTTTTCAGTAAATAAACAGACATTTTTTTTCTTTTCAGTAAATAAACAGACATTTTTTTTTCTTTTCAGTAAATATACAGACATTCTTTTCTTTTCAATAAATAAACAGACATTTTTTCTTTTCAATCAATAAGCAGACAATTTTTCTTTTCAATCAATAAAGAGACATTTTTTTCTTTTCAATCAATAAACAGACCTTTTTTCTTTTCAATAAAGGAACAGACATTTTTTTCTTTTCAATCAATAAACAGACATTTGTTTCTTTTCAATAAATAAACAGACATTTTGTTCTTTTCAATCAATAAACAGACATTTTTTCCTTTTCAATAAATAAACAGACATTTTCTTCTTTTCAATCAATAAACAGACATTTTTTCCTTTTCAATAAATAAACAGACATTTTTTTTTCTTTTCAGTAAATAAACAGACATTTTTTTCTTTTCAATAAATAAACAGACATTGTATTTTATTTTCAGTAAATTAACAGACATTTTTTTCTTTTCAGTAAATAAACAGACATTTTTTTCTTTTCAGTAAATAAACAGACATTTTTTTTCTTTTCAGTAAATAAACAGACATTTTTTTCTTTTCAATAAATACACAGACATTTTTTTTCTTTTCAATAAATAAACAGACATTTTTTTCTTTTCAGTAAATAAACAGACATTTTTTTTTCTTTTCAGTAAATATACAGACATTTTTTTCTTTTCAATAAATAAACAGACATTTTGTTCTTTTCAATAAATAAACAGACATTTTTTTCTTTTCAGTAAATAAACAGACACTATTTTTGTTTTCAATCAATAAACACATTTTTTTCTTTTTCAATCAATAAACAGACATTTTTTTCTTTTCAGTAAATAAACGGACACTTTTTTCTTTTCAATAAATAAACAGACTTTTTTTTCTTTTCAATAAATAAACAGACATTTTCCCTTTTCAATAAATAAACAGACATTTTTTTCTTTTCAATAAATCAACAGACATTTCTTTCTTTTCAGTAAATAAACAGACATTTTTTTCTTTTCAATAAATAAAAAGACATTTTTTTCTTTTCAATAAATAAACAGACATTTTTTTCTTTTCAGTAAATAAACAGAATTTTTTCCCTTTTCAATAAATAAACAGACATTTTTATCTTTTCAGTAAATAAACAGACATTTTTTTCTTTTCAGTAAATAAACAGACATTTTTTTTCTTTTCAGTAAATAAACAGACATTTTTTTTTCTTTTCAGTAAATATACAGACATTTTTTTCTTTTCAATAAATAAACAGACATTTTGTTTTTTTCAATCAATAAACAGACATTTTTTCCTTTTCAATAAAAAAACAGACATTTTTTTTCTTTTCACTAAATAAACAGACATTTTTTTCTTTTCAATAAATAAACAGACATTGTATTTTATTTTCAGTAAATTAACAGACATTTTTTTCTTTTCAGTAAATAAACAGACATTTATTTCTTTTCAGTAAATAAACAGACATTTTTTTTCTTTTCAGTAAATAAACAGACATTTTTTTTTCTTTTCAGTAAATATACAGACATTTTTTTCTTTTCAATAAATAAACAGACATTTTTTTTTCTTTTCAGTAAATAAACAGACACTATTTTTCTTTTCAATCAATAAACACATTTTTTTCTTTTTCAATCAATAAACAGACATTTTTTTCTTTTCAGTAAATAAACGGACACTTTTTTCTTTTCAATAAATAAACAGACAATTTTTTTCTTTTCAATAAATAAACAGACATTTTTTTTTTCAATAAATAAACAGACGTCTTTTTCTTTTCAGTAAATAAACAGACATTTTTTTCTTTTCAGTAAATAAACAGACTTTTTTTTCTTTTCAGTAAATAAACAGACATTTTTTTTCAGTAAATAAACAGACATTTTTTTCTTTTCAGTTAATAAACAGACATTTTTTTCTTTTCAATAAATAAACAGACATTTTTTTCTTTTCAGTAAATAAACAGACATTTTTTTCTTTTCAATCAATAAACAGACATTTTTTTCTTTTCAATAAATAAACAGACATTTTTTCTTTTCAATCAAGAAGCAGACAATTTTTCTTTTCAATCAATAAAGAGACATTTTTTTCTTTTCAATCAATAAACAGACCTTTTTTCTTTTCAATAAAGGAACAGAAATTTTTTTTTTTTCAATCAATAAACAGACATTTTTTTCTTTTCAATAAATAAACAGACATTTTGTTCTTTTCAATCAATAAACAGACATTTTTTCCTTTTCAATAAATAAACAGACATTTTTTTTCTTTTCAGTAAATTAACAGACATTTTTTTCTTTTCAGTAAATAAACAGACATTTTTTTCTTTTCAGTAAATAAACAGACATTTTTTTTCTTTTCAGTAAATAAACAGACATTTTTTTCTTTTCAGTAAATACACAGACATTTTTTTTCTTTTCAATCAATAAAGAGACGTCTTTTTCTTTTCAGTAAATAAACAGACATTTTTTTTTTCTTTTCAGTAAATATACAGACATTTTTTTCTTTTCAATAAATAAACAGACATTTTGTTCTTTTCAATAAATAAACAGACATTTTTTTTCTTTTCAGTAAATAAACAGACACTATTTTTCTTTTCAATCAATAAACACATTTTTTTCTTTTTCAATCAATAAACAGACATTTTTTTCTTTTCAGTAAATAAACGGACACTTTTTTCTTTTCAATAAATAAACAGACATTTTTTTCTTTTCAATAAATAAACAGACATTTTCCCTTTTCAATAAATAAACAGACATTTTTTTCTTTTCAATAAATCAACAGATATTTCTTTCTTTTCAGTAAATAAACAGACATTTTTTTCTTTTCAATAAATAAAAAGACATTTTTTCCTTTTCAATAAATAAACAGACATTTTTTTCTTTTCAGTAAATAAACAGAATTTTTTCCCTTTTCAATAAATAAACAGACATTTTTTTCTTTTCAGTAAATAAACAGAAATTTTTTATTTAAATAAATAAACCGACATTTTTTTGCTTTTCAGTAAATAAACAGAGATTTTTTTCTTTTCAGTAAATAAACAGACATTTTTTCTATTCATTAAATAAACAGACATTTTCCCTTTTTAATAAATAAACAGACATTTTTTCCTTTTCAATGAATAAACAGACATTTTTTTCTTTTCAATAAATAAACAGACATTTTTTTTCTTTTCAATAAATAAACAGACACTTTTTTTTCAGCAAATGAACAGACATTTTAAATCAAACTAAACATTTATTCACCCTGCAATTGCCTTGTTTGTGTACATTTATCCTCTTGTGCTACTACTGTTAATAAAGAATCCTCAGATTTTATCTGCTATAAGCCTAAGCAGGGGTTAATGTAGCAGTTACATAATTACGATTTTTTGTCATTTCCACTTGCGTCTTCTTACATTAGTATGTGGTTCGGTAAAAAACACACTAGTATGTTCTAATTCACGGAGCGATATATGCATTGGGCGATGAGAACACTGTTCGTGTAGGAGGTAAATTCTGCTTCCGTCCAAACTTCTTTCCCACAAATTATAAACAGTCTTGTTTGAGATGTCAAAGCAACAAGACGTTATCTTTCCTTCCTCGTCTCTAGAATTGGCTTTGCTAAACGAGATGAAAATTCCGTTATTTAAAAATTGTTTTTAATACAACTGGTCGTTTTTTTAAAGGTCACAAGGTCAAGTTACTGTATGGAAATGAAACCTAGCAAGTGAGTTGCATGAAGAGAAATGCTATAAGATGATACGATAGATGCGTACTGTATTAACAGCCTGTAATAGGGAGTGAATGTTAACAGGCTAAAAGAATTTGTCGGTAAAGAAACCGCATGCTCTCCCTTAACCCTATCAATAACCCTCAGTTCGGGTCGCAATAGTACAAAAAATCCCCTACACACAATTGATTGTCAAGAAATTAAGAAAATTGCAGAGATTTTACTAAAAACAAAAATTGATTACATGTCCTTAAAACACTATCTGGTCAGAAAGTGGGTGATCATCCTACGTTAAATCTATATGCTAAACTGCCCCCCGCTTCTAAAGTCTAAAATCTTGGAGCTTATCAGGCTGTTTACATGTAAAAAAAATCAAACATATTTCTTACATTGATAATATAGATATTACATAGAAGATAGACTCTATTTCGCAGGTAAATACCAACTTTTTTTTTCAGTAAACAAAAGAAATTTGATATAATTGTAAGTTTTGAACCCAGCTAACCCTTCTTCTCTCACACCCAAGAAGAAAATGAGATTCTATTTTTTTTTAAGCGATTACATGTGAACAACACCCTGAAAAGCTTGGCGGAAAAAAATTGATAATTTTATAGAACCACACCCACCATAGTTTTCTCCCTAAAAAAATATAAGATTCTACTTTTTTTGGCAAATTACATGTAAACAGTCTTTAAAAAATAAATTTGTTATTATTTTAGATTTTAGAGGCGGGATCATTTTCCTATGTGGCAGAGTTGCTTGCCAGGACGTTGGGGCGAAATGTCGAACAGGAGACTTCTGGCTGCATGTGCACGTAATTACTCGCCATTGTTACCAGTGAGCAATCATCGTCTCTGTCGTTTACTTCTGGGACTGACTGGCTGTTTGGGGACATTCTGTGCTGCAAAAGAACCTTATTTGTAATTAGGAAAGAAACACATTTATCCGTTTTCTTATAAAAATATATATTTATTTTACTGTAGACATTTTTATATATAGTCAGAGAGCGCGACAAAACGCATCTTCTCAGTACAAATTCAAAAACAGTCTCTCATTAGAGAGAGAAAGAGAAGGGAGAAGGAGAGAGACCGAGGGAGAGAGAAAAAGAGAAATAGGGAATACAGACACAATCAGTGTACGCCTTGTCAAATGTTTATTTTTTTGAGTTTCATAACCGATTTCTCGAATGATGACTGCCTGACCCCTGATCCCATCACATGCACCTGTCATTGAATTGTTTTGACACCGACCCTCAGTCCTCGACCGAGGCACAATGCACTCAGCGATCCCAAAACGCTGAGAGTCACTGTTCTTGAAACAAGTCTGGCATAAGGATTACGAATATTACGCGCAAGTTTGGCACAAAGCCCACGAATGCAGTGGGGGGCCCTCAGCTCCCCAAAATCTCAGCATTGTGTCATACCTATATAATTTTAACGTGAATTGAGCACCCACTTTTTGGCCATCCCCACTTTTTGTCAACTTAGCGCTGAATGGCGATAAAAAAAAGGGGAGGGGGTATTTTTCTCATCCAATTTTGTTTTATTTTAAATATAATTGTGGGTGAGGCGTTCTTTTAATCTATTGTTTATGTGTTTTTAAATATTTTTAAATGCTCTTTATTGCATGATTCTTTTTCGGGCGTAGTTATTTTTCTGTTTAAAATATAAAATTAAACTTATAATTTTAGATTTTATTGGGGAAGGGGAGGGGGTTACTAACTTTGCTCATTGGTACAAAAAAAAGGAGCAATACTACAATAAAGACCCTAGTTCAGTAACACAACAAGCGGGACATTTTCTGGAAATCACCGGTGTCTTCGCTATTTACAAAAGAACTTGTAAATAAACCTTTTATTTATTATAATAAATGCAGTATATTTCGGAATTTTTTTTTTTTTTGCTCTTTTGATTTTTTTGTGCCGTTACCTACCATTCGCGTTCCATTGTCACGCCGCTGCTATGCTGACTATTTGTACTGCCAGTTCATTCCTTCTCGCTGCCATTTTACGTCGCCTGCAGCATCGCTGGTTTGTCGCTGCCATTGCTAATCTGCTGGGCCGTCGCCGTCGTCGCCGTCATCGCCATCACTCTGTGCAGAAGCTTCTGTTGTCGCCTTCGTCGCCACCATAATCATCGCTACCAGCGGTTTCCTTCGCAAGCTGGAATCAATCTCTCCACTACAATAAAGTATAACAAGGTCTTTTGCGGTTTAATTAGAGCAATTTTTATTTATGTAACTAATTAGTCGACTTTTGAGATTTCATTGGAGAAGAGAGATAATAGAGAGAGAGGCTACCTAGTTAAAATTCCTACGTTAGTCTGTAATCACCTGCAAGGCGGGGAGAGAAGATATCATTTCTAATTACTTGGGCTCTTTATATTGGAATTCGAAATCCCTTCTTATTAACAGCTACATGATTGTGCGTCTTTCCTCGTCGCTTCCAAGTGAGAAACTGATCAAATCTCAATTTCGTTTTCCCACGCGGTAAAAATTCTGACGTCAACTAACCTTGTGATCTGCCAGGTATGACCCGACCCTTAACCTTACTGTCACATCACTTGTCACCGTGAATGTGGGAAAACACATCGCCAGCTTTGCACGGAATGACTCTGCTACAAATCGCGTAAGTCAAACCCGTCTTCCACAGATGCGTCCATCTCTCACAGAGCCATTATCTAACAATAAGAGTTTTTCCTAGTTTTTTCTTCTTTATTTCGTCCAAGTAAGCAAAATATACCATTATTTCATTTAAAATAAATCTGAAGACTTCGGACTGAAGCTTTGCTCGTAAAAAAAGTCAAAAATAGTTTCTACATGTTTTTAGCGGTTTTGAAATATTTTAAGAGTTTTTTAATCTATGCATTTGTATGTGTTTTTAAATGCTTTTTGTGTTTTTTTTATGTTTTAAATGTTTTTATTCTTTGTATTTGTTATCGTCACTTTTACTTAGCCAAACAAGGGTATTTTTCTAGTGATCCACTTTTTCTACACTTGTTCGCTAGTTTCACAATAAAAAAACGCATGAAATAAAAATCATAAAATACTTAGATTGGCGAAAAAAAAATGAGGGGGAATATTTTAAAAATATGTATATGAAAAATCTATGTAAAGTCTAAAAAACAATTTTTGTTGCAGATATTTCTTAAGGCTGCTTACATGTAATTTGCTCGAAACAGTAGAATCTTAATATTTTTGTTGGGGGGGGGGGGCACTACGCTGGGGGGGGGGTCTCAGTGGCTAAGAAATGAGTGCTCAATTTACGTTAAAATTATATATTAAAATGATCCCCCCTCTAAGCTAATAAAAATTATTTATTTTTTCTTTGCGGATATTTTTAAGGCTGTTCACATATAATTTGCTCAAAAAAGTATCATTTAAATTTTTTAGGCAAAAACTGCGGTGGGTGTAGTTCTATAAATTTACCAAATATTTTTTTAGAATTTCGTATATAAATTTAACTCAACTGATCGCCAATTTATGGACCATTATAGCTTTTTAGGGCAGTTAAAAAAAAAATTTTTTCCTATGGTAGATAAATTATTGCCGTGCTTTTTTTTGTAGGGGGGTCATCTAAACTTTTTTTCATTTTCGCCACGTTTTCGTAATTACCAAAAATAAGTAGAATCCCATTTATTTAAGGGGACGTGGGTTAGTTAATTGAGTATTTTAATTTACAAATCAACCAAAATAATTTATTCATTATGGAATAATTAAAAATTCAATTTTGATTAAAAATACGAAAATAAAGTTAGTTAAGCGAACAGTTTTAATTTTCCCTCGTAAAAATCAAAATTTACGAGTAGTTTTTACAGTTCGTGTAGGTAAGTTTTTCTAAATTCTTTTTTTTAATTTTGTCTTACTTAATAATAAGTTTCTTTTGTTCAAAATTAACTTTAGCTTATTACCTTACAAGTACAACCAAATTTAGCTTTTCGGGGCGGTTATTTCATACCTAAATCAGACCTGCAAAGTCTGGGTTATGCTAGAATTCGATAAAAAAAATGTGTATATACGATAAAAATGGTTTTATATTGTGTTGCATTTTTCAAAAAATAATATTTAATGAGGAACTATTTCGACTTAAAATCTGTTTAGTACAACGCATGTAATCTGAAGATAAACACGTTTGAAATGTGTAACTATGCTAGAATAATCGGTACTTTTATCAATCCTGAACCAACTGTCGTGACGTGCGACTCGGAATCGTTCGGCTGTCCTACGCAAACGGCCGAGTGTTGACGAGCCGAAGCAGCGAGCAGCCGATAACTTTGTTACAAATTGGAGATAAGGGCTTTCGAAGACGGATTTTTTGTCAGGAAGTTTTTTTGAAGAAAATAAACCCAAAAAGAATTACGAACAGCTTTGCACTGCAGTATCATCGCGAGCAAGTAAGAATAAATAATAAAATTAAGAAAATATGACGTGATAAAAGTAATTTTGGTACGTTTTTTTTTTCTTCAAAAAAATTCCTTGTAAATAAAAATACAGTATTCATTTTATAACAGTAACCTCGCTATGTTTTTTTTCCTGTTTCTTTCAAAAAATTCATGTAAATATGTTTAATTTTCTTTGTTTCTTCAAAAAAAATTCCTTACCCTAACCCTTAACCCTAAACCGTAACGCTAACAAATAAAAAAAAAAAAAAAATAAGCCAAATATTATTATCATAGGACGCAGCACCGTATCAAAAATGTCGTCTGGAACAAATCGGCTCTGCAACTCTCGGGCGTTTGCGTAGAACAGTCGAATGTCACGAACGCCGGTTCAGGATCGATAAAAGCACCGAATAATCGATAGTTTTACAAAATGGAGTCTTACAGGACTGGAAGTGTGTTGCACGGACATGGACAAAAGCTTATTCACGTAGAAATAAATTAAGTCTGGGTCATGCTAAGGTAAATGATGAGTTCGAAGGGGTAAACATAATGCGATAAAAAAAATTGTGTATAGACGATAAAAATGGTTTTATATTGTTGTTGCATTTTTCAAAAAATAATATTTAATGAGGAACTATTTCGACTTAAAATCTGTTTAGTTCAACGCATGTAATCTGAAGATAAACACGTTTGAAATGTGTAACTATGCTAGAATAATCGATAGTTTTACAAAATGGACTCTTATGAGACTGGATGTGTTGTGCACCAACAAAAGTACACTAAAATAATTCAAACACGGACAAAAGCTTATTCACGTAAAAATAAATTAATTTGAAAAAGTAAAAAAAATATAATATCGTGAATCCGATAAGTGATTTATTTAAATCAAAATCTAGGGGATATTTTCGTAATATATAATCACTATATCTAAAATGAGTTTTCTTGTTAACTTCTACGGTGCTTTATTTTCATAAAAATGTAAAAAATAATAAATAGTTAAAATTTCATTAAAATTGGTTTATTTCCTGAATTTAAATGAAGGAAAGTGTTGTGTTGTTGTCGATCGAGGATAGCTTGGATAAAAAAAAAAACAAGCAGAGACGGAAAGTAAATGTATGCATACTTTATTTACGTGTACCACCATTACAAGAGGGGACAGGAACTTGGGACAGTCTAATGGCAAATAATTATTGGAAGTTCCAAAGGTGAACGAACATCGCATGTGATGACGTACAGATACAACATCTCTCTTCTTTAAGTTAAACAAGGAGGGTATGATTTTTTTAAAGAATTACAAATCCAGTCTTTGTGGTATTTTGGGGGGACGTCCAGAGCAATTTTATTTGGATATGGCCTTGAAGTTGTGAGCAGAGCTTATGCATTGTGCACTGGTGTAGGGTATGTAGGTGCTGATTGGCTGCTCGTACAGTGTTGGCTACATGGAGAGATCGCACCACAGTTAATCGGGTATACCTGCATCTCATCACTGATGGGTGGTGCATCAACTGTTAGTAGGTGGTAGTGTCTCTTATGTAGATTTTCGGTCAATTCCGCTCTTGCGTGCCTTAGGAACTGTCTGTTCCTTTGATAAATACTGCCATCTGTGGATTCTACAAAGTATGACCATGGCTCTGCAGTGGTTTGTGTGACTGTTCTGGATTCCCACAAATTGGTTTTATCATCTTGGACATAGACTTGCTGACCAGCATGCAATGGTGGATGGCGGCGACTATTTTGTTGGTCAAACCGGTTCTGGTTTTGTCCTTGTTCAATTGTATTGTGTATCTGGTTTGTTCATCTCTGAGCTGTTGCTAGATAGAGTTTTGCTTGCAAAAGCAACTGCATGTCATTCTGCAAGAGGGCTGCACCGAGTTCAGAAGTAAAAGCATCAACTTGTATCATGAGTTGTGTCTTTGGATCAAAATACATCAGTACGGCAGATCTTTGGATTTTCTATTTGATGCTGTCAAATGCTGCTTGTTGCTTAGATAGCCAAACAAAATCATTGTCATTGGACAACAGATCCTGTAGTAGCTTTTTGAAGGAGCTCATTGAGTGCTTGGTCATAGTCGCTACCATCTTCTTCAAAACCATACACCATTTTGTCATCGGAGATGGAGAGAACATTCTTAATGTTTCCAAAGTTCTCAAATATGTCTCGCTGGAATTCATCCTGGGCGCTCTTCACTTCCATTGCCAATTTATTAAACATGGAGGATAAATGTTCTCAATTTCTTTGATTTCTTGTTTAGTTGCATTTTCCAGTAATCGGATTTGACATCTATCGTCGTAAACCATTTTGCATCATGTAGCCTTGAGACCACGTCTTCGAATGTGGGGATCACAAAATGTGGTTGTTGTATGGCCTTTTTCAAGTCTTTGGGGTCTAGATATAGCCTGACTGATCCATGTACTTTTGTGACACAGACGAATGAGTTGACCCATGTACTTAGTTTGGTCACTGGGGTTATGATGCCATATTTACCAGCAAATCTAGATCAATTTTAAATGTGTTCCTTAATGCCACAGGAAGTTGGTTTGGTCACTGGGGTTATGATGCCCTGATTTACCAGCAAATCAAGATCAATTTTAAATTTGCCCCTTAATGCCACAGGGACTCGCCGGTGTGGGTGTACAACTGGTGCTATTGTTCGGTCTACATTTATCACATATTCTTCTGGCATACATACAATGCCATCAAATACATCTGAGAATTTATGGAGAATCTGTTCCCATACTTCGTGGTTCTCTCTTGAGATAGGTTCTTATTTCGTGCTATGGTTGATTTTAGACTGACATTCCTTTTGGATATTAAGTGGATCGTCCATATTAATAGCAAAATTGAGAGTTACCAGGTCCAACATTCTGAAGGTTTGTAGCCCAAGTAGAATCGGCCCCATAGCATTGAATGTTGCACTAGTGAATCTGTCCTGATATCTTATTCCCAGGAGGCATGATACCGCTTGCTCTATCACAGAGCCTCCAAATGCAAACAGTCTCACTGGTGTTGTACCTTATCTAATTGGGCAACTCCGGCATTTTTGTAAGCCGCAGCATGATATACTAGGGTGCTTGCTTTCTGCACCTGACCTTGTGTGTAGCCTCCTGCAGAGGAGGTAAATAAAAATATGTTTCATTGTGATAGGTGTGATGACGGGTATCATTTAATTTATGTTGACATAGATCAGCCACTTGAAGCATGTTGGTACTGCCAGAGTATTGTGCACCCTAGAGACTCTATCCGAAAGGCCTTTCATATTTCCATTATGATATTCCTGATGATAACTCATTAGCTCACGATAGTCGGTGTAGTTGTTTTCATCCTAGTATAACCCAGTCACCTCCACACCAATCTGATGTACTAAAAATAAACAATTCTCAACTGAAGTAGTTTTATCACATTCATAATTCATTAACACCTCATAGTCCATTGTGTCACCCTGGATGTGATCAACCAAATAATAAGAAAAATTTCAATAATAATAATACTAAAAAAAATTCAATATTTAACAAAATTTTAATGATAATACTAAACAGAATTCCAATGATTATAAACCAAATTTCAATAAAAATAAACAACATAATTAAATATTTAACAAAATTTCAATGATAATACTAAACAGAATTTCAATGATTATAAACAACATAATTAAATATATAACAAACTTTCAATGATAATTAGCAAAATTTCAATCACAAATTTTCAACAATAATAAATTAAATGTCAATATTAATAATGTAAAAATATTTCAATAAAAAAAAATATATAATCTTGATAATTAGTAAATTTGCAACAATAATAAACAAAAATTTCAATACTAATAATAATATAAAAATATTTCAATAGAAAGAAAATTAATTCTAATCTTGATAATTAGCAAATTTTCAATAATAATAAATAAAAATTCAATACTAATAATAATACAAAAATATTTCAATAAAAAGAAAATTTTAATTCTAATCATGATAATTAGCAAATTATCAATAATAATAACATTTCAATTCTAATAATCAAAAAAATTGATAGATAATGAGAATACACTACCAATGAATAGAAATATAAGTAAAAAATGAATATTAATTTCACAAAAATTTTAATGAAATAAGAAACTACAATTTCTATAGAAATAATAAGCAAAATTTCAGTAAAAATATATCAAATTTAAATCTTAGCAAAATTTCCCTAAAAATATATAAAATGTAAATCATAAGCAAAATTTCAATAAAATTTTTTTTAATTCTAATCTTGTTAATTAGCAAATTTTCAATAATAATAAATAAAATTTCAATATTTATAATAATACAAAAATATTTCAATAAAAAAAATTTAATTTTAATCTTGATAATTAGAAAATTTTCAATAATAATAAATAAAATTTGAATACTACTAATAATACAAAAATATTTCAATAAAAAGAAAATTTTAATTCTAATCATGATAATTAGCAAATTTTCAATAATAAATAAAATTTCAATACTAACAATAATACAAAAATATTTCAATAAAAAGAAAATTTTAATTCTAATCATGATAATTAGCAAATTTTCAATAATAAATAAAATTTCAATACTAATAATAATACAAAAATATTTCAATAAAAAGAAAATTTTAATTCTAATCATGATAATTAGCAAATTTTCAATAATAAATAAAATTTCAATACTAATAATAATACAAAAATATTTCAATAAAAAGAAAATTTTAATTCTAATCATGATAATTAGCAAATTTTCAATAATAAATAAAATTTCAATACTAATAATAATACAAAAATATTTCAATAAAAAGAAAATTTTAATTCTAATCATGATAATTAGCAAATTTTCAATAATAAATAAAATTTCAATACTAATAATAATACAAAAATATTTCAATAAAAAGAAAATTTTAATTCTAATCATGATAATTAGCAAATTTTCAATAATAAATAAAATTTCAATACTAATAATAATACAAAAATATTTCAATAAAAAGAAAATTTTAATTCTAATCATGATAATTAGCAAATTTTCAATAATAAATAAAATTTCAATACTAATAATAATACAAAAATATTTCAATAAAAAGAAAATTTTAATTCTAATCATGATAATTAGCAAATTTTCAATAATAAATAAAATTTCAATACTAACAATAATACAAAAATATTTCAATAAAAAGAAAATTTTAATTCTAATCATGATAATTAGCAAATTTTCAATAATAAATAAAATTTCAATACTAATAATAATACAAAAATATTTCAATAAAAAGAAAATTTTAATTCTAATCATGATAATTAGCAAATTTTCAATAATAAATAAAATTTCAATACTAATAATAATACAAAAATATTTCAATAAAAAGAAAATTTTAATTCTAATCATGATAATTAGCAAATTTTCAATAATAAATAAAATTTCAATACTAATAATAATACAAAAATATTTCAATAAAAAGAAAATTTTAATTCTAATCATGATAATTAGCAAATTTTCAATAATAAATAAAATTTCAATACTAATAATAATACAAAAATATTTCAATAAAAAGAAAATTTTAATTCTAATCATGATAATTAGCAAATTTTCAATAATAAATAAAATTTCAATACTAATAATAATACAAAAATATTTCAATAAATAGAAAATTTTAATTCTAATCATGATAATTAGCAAATTTGCAATGATAATAAAATTTCAATTCTAATAATAAAAATAGTGATAGATAATAATAATACACTACCAATGGATTAGTAAAAATTGAATATTAATTCCACAAAGATTTTAATAAAATAAGAAACTAAAATTTCTATAGTAATAAGCAAAATTTCAGTAAAAATATATGAAATTTAAATCTTAAGCAAAATGTCCCTAAAAATATATAAAATTTAAATCATAAGCAAAATTTCAGTAATAATATATTAAATTTTAATCATAAGCAACATTTCAGTAATAATATATATGATGTAAATCCTGCGCTAAATTTCAGTAAAAATGTATACAATTTAGATCATGAGCAAAATTTCAGTAATAATGTATATAATGTAAATCCTATGCAACATAACTGTAATAATATATACAATTTAAATCATTAGCCAAATTTCAATAATAATATATACAATTAAAATCATAAGCAAAATTTCAGTAATAATATATACAATTCAAATCATAAGCAAAATTTCAGTAATAATATATACAATTCAAATCATAAGTAAAATTTCAGTAATAATATATACAATTCTAATCATAAGCAAAATTTCAGTAATAATATATACAATTCTAATCATAAGCAAAATTTCAGTAATAATATATACAATTCAAATCATAAGTAAAATTTCAGTAATAATATATGCAATTTAAATCATGAGCAAAATTTAAATAAGAATATATACAATTTAAATCATAACCAACATTTAAGTAATAATATATGCAATTTAAATCATGAACAAAATTTCAGTAATAATATATACAATTGAAATAATAAGCAACATTTATGGAATAGTATATGCAATTTAAATAATGAGCTAAATTTCAGTAATAATGTATAAAATTTTAATCATAACCAACATTTCAGTCATAATATATGTTTTAAATCATAAGCACCATTTCAGTCATAATATATATATTTTAACATAAGCAACTTTCAGTAATAATATATACAATTTATATCAAAAGCTAAATTACAGTAATAATATATACAATTTAAATCATGAGCTACATTTCAGTAATCATATATCCAATTTAAATCATGAGCTAAATTTCAGTAATCATATATACAATTTAAATCATAAACAACATTTCAGTAATAATATATTCAATTTAAATCATTAGAAATATATTAGTAATAATATATTTGATTCAAATCACAAGCAAGATTTTAGTAATAACATATACAATTTAAATCATAAGCAACATAGCTGTAATAATATATACAATTTAAATCGTAAGCTAAATTTCAGTAATAATATATACAATTTAAATCATTAGCTAAATTTCAGTAATAATATATGCAATTTAAATCATGAGAAATATTTTAGTAATAGTATATACAATTTATATCATTAGCAAAATTTCAGTAATAATATATACAATTTAAATCATAAGCAAACTTTAAGTCATAATATATGCAATTTAAATCATAAGCAAAATTTCAGTAATTATATATGCTATTTAAATCATAACTAATATTTCAGTGATAATGTATAAAATTTAAATCATAAGCAAAATTTCAGTAATAATATATACAATTTAAATCATAAGCAACATTTCAGTCATTATATATGCAATTTAAATCATAACCAATATTTCAGTAATAATGTATAAAATTTAAATCATAAGCAACATTTCAGTCATAATATATATTTTAGATCATAAGCAACATTTACGTAAAATATATAGTTTAAATCATAAGCAAAATTTCAGTAATAACATATACAATTAAAATCATGAGCCACATAGCTGTCAGAATATATACAATTTAAATCATTAGCAACATTTCAGTAATAATATATGCAATTTAAATCATAAGCAAAATTTCAGTAATAATGTATACAATTTTAATCATGAACAACATTTCAGTAATAATATATGCAAATAAAATCATAAGCTAAATTTCAGTAATGATATATACAATTTAAATCATTAGCAAAATTCCAGTAACAATATATGCAAATAAAACTATAAGCTTAATTTTAGTAATAATATATAGAATTTAAATCATAAACAACATTTAAGTAATAATATATACAATTTAAATCATAAACAACATTTCAGTAATAATATATACAATTTAAATCATAAGCTAAATTACAGTCATAATTTATACAATTTAAATCATGAGCAAAATTTCAGTAATAATATATACAATTTAAATCATAAGCAAGATTTTAATAACATATAAAATTTAAATCATAAGCAACATTTCACTCATAATATATTTTAAATCATAAGCTAAATTTCAGTAATAATGTATACAATTTAAATCATGAGCAAATATTCAGTATTAATATATGCAATTTAAATCATAAGGAAAATTTCAGTAACATATAAAATTTTGGTAACCGTAATAGACAAAATTTTAATAATGAATAACATTTCAGTAAGAATAATAATTATAAACATAATTTTATTACTGATAATAATTAAAATAAATTTAATAATAGCAATAAAATTCTTATTATAATGATGAAAAATTAATAGATAATAATACTACACAAATTTCATATAATAAATCAAATATCAGTTAAAAATGATATAGCGAACCAAATTTTTATAGTAATAATAAAGGAAATTTCAATAATAATAAACGAAATTTCAATAATAATAAACAAAGTTTCAATAACAATAAACAAAATTTAAACAATGATAAACAAAATTTCAAGAATTATGATACATAAATTTTAAGTAATAATAGGTCACAAAATTTCTGTAATAAAAAACAAAATTTCTATAATAATAAATAAAATTTTAATAATAATAAAACAAATTTCTAGAATAATAAACAAAATTTTAACAATAATAAACAAAAAAGTTTGATTACAAAAAAGGCAAGAGGTGTCATTAAAAATGTAATAAAAAATTTACACAAGGAACTGATATTTCCATGTCAATATTTCTTATAGTATACACAATTACAATTTCATCTCAAAATTTATAACTATAGAATATTACTATGATAATTGTACATATTATTGAACATGAATGACAATAATTTGTCTTATAAAAACATAGTTTGGTTTTATATTAAATCTTTATATTTGTATTAATATCGTTTTATCTTTATTTACAGATCCATACTATTATTGAAAAGGATAACTTTCAAATCTGACAAACAAAGAATAAAAATGTTGAATCAGCATTTGAGAGATAGAGGAGAATAAAATGGAACACTGAAATATCAATGTATGCTATACAAAGTGTTAGGCGCAATATGGTGCTCCTTGATTTCTGAGAACTTTGACTGAAGTAAAATGAAACGAAAAAGAGAGAAACTATATTCGTGTGAAGTTTGTGGAACTGCATTTTCACAGAAAGGCACTTTGCAGAACCACACGCGAATACACACAGGAGAAAAACCATATTCTTGTAAAGTTTGTGGAACTGCATTTTCACAGAATGCCCATTTGCATAAACACATGCGAATACACACAGGAGAAAAACCATATTCTTGTGAAATTTGTGGAACTGCATTTTCACGGAAAGACAATTTGCAGAACCACATGCAAACACACACAGGAGAAAAACCATATTCTTGTAAAGTTTGTGCAACTGCATTTTCACTTAAACACACTTTGCAGAAGCACATGCGAACACATACAGGAGAAAAACCATATTCTTGTGAAGTTTGTGGAACTGCATTTTCAGAGAAATGCACTTTGAAGAAGCACATGCGAACACACACAGGTGAACAACCATATTCTTGTGAAGTTTGTGGAACTACATTTTCACAGAAAGGCACTTTGCAGAAACACATGCGAACACACACAGGAGAAAAACCATATTCTTGTAAAGTTTGTGGAACTGCATTTTCACAGAAATGTGGTTTACAGAAGCACATGCGAAAACATACCGGAGAAAAACCATATTCTTGTAAAGTTTGTGGAACGGCATTTTCAGAGAAAGGCACTTTGCAGAACCACATACGAACACACACAGGAGAACAACCATATTCTTGTGAAGTTTGTGGAACTGCATTTTCACAGAAAGGTCATTTGCATCAACACATGCGAATACATACAGGAGAACAACCATATTCTTGTAAAGTTTGTGGAACTGCATTTTCACGTAAACACACTTTGCTTCAACACATGCGAATACATACAGGAGAACAACCATATTCTTGTAAAGTCTGTGCAACTGCATTTTCACGGAAAGACACTTTGCAGGAGCACAGGCAAACACATACAGGAGAAAAACCATATTCTGGTGAAGTTTGTGGAACTGCATTTTCACGGAAAGGCACTTTGCAGAAGCACATGCGAATACACACAGGAGAAAAACCATATTCTTGTGAAGTTTGTGGAACTGCATTTTCACGGAAAGGCACTTTGCAGAAGCACATGCGAATACACACAGGAGAAAAACCATATTCTTGTAAAGTTTGTGAAACTGCATTTTAACAGAGAGTTAATTTGCATCAACACATGCGAACACACAGTTTAGCAGCAAGTCGTGGGAGCATATACCAGAAATAACAGTTGGAAATAAGTTATACATCATCCACTATGACTATGCAATCCCTACAGCTACATATCTAGAAAACAGAGCTCTTAAAACTGAAATCGTGATATGGGATAAAAGGAAGAAAGTAGTAACCCTAGTTGAAGTCAGTGTCTCTAATGATGCAGGATTAAACAGCTGAAAGGAAAAAGATTACGAAATACCAACGTCTAATGTCTGACCTGAAAAGAAACTGACATATTAGGAAAATCTCCATCATCACAGGAATTATAGGAGCAACAGGAGTAATGAAAAAGAATTTCATAAGCTATCTGGTTAATATACCCGGTGAACCGAGTGAAAGAGAAATACAAACAATTGCATTAAAATAGACGGTTAGAATCTTAAAAATATCTCTCGGTTGGAATGTCTGATATAGCCGGTGAATGTCTGGAATCAGTTGATGTATGTTGCAGATTCAACAGAGGATTCTATTGCAGCTGCCACTGATGTATGTTGCAGAGTCAATGGAGGATGCTATTGCAGCTGTCACTGATGTATGTTGCAGATGCAATGGAGGATTCTATTGCAGCTGCCACTGATGTATGTTGCAGATGCAATGGAGGATGCTATTGCAGCTGTCACTGATGTATGTTGCAGATGCAATGGAGGATTCTATTGCAGCTGCCACTGATGTATGTTGCAGATGCAATGGAGGATTATATTGCAGGTGCACTGATGTATGTTGCAGATGCAATGGAGGATTATATTGCAGCTTCCACTGATATATTTTGCAGATGCAACGGAGAATGCTATTGCAGCTGCCACTGATGTATGTTACAGATGCAACGGAGGATGCTATTGCAGCTGCCACTGATGTATGTTGCAGATGCAATTGAGGATGCTATTGCAGCTGCCACTGATGTATGTTGCAGATGCAATGGAGGATTCTATTGAAGGTTCAACTGATGTATGTTGCAGATGCAATGGAGGTTTCTATTGCAGCTGCCACTGATTTTTGTTGCAGATGCAATGGACGATGCTATTGCAGGTGCCACTGAAGTATGTTGCAGATGCAATGGACGATGCTATTGCAGCTGCCACTGATGTATGTTGCAGATGCAATGGAGGATTCTATTTCTGCTGACACTGATGTATGTTGCAGATGCAATGGAGGATGCTATTGCAGTTGCAACTGATTATGTTGCAGATGCAATGGAAGATTCTATTGCAGCTGCCACTGATGTATGTTACAGATGCAATGGATGATTCTATTGCAGCTGCCACTGATGTATGTTGCAGATGCAATGGAGGATTCTATTGCAGCTGCCACTGATGTATGTTGCAGATGCAATGGATGATTCTATTGCAGCTGCCACTGATGTATGTTACAGATGCAATGGACGATGCTATTGCAGGTGCCACTGATGTATGTTGCAGATGCAATGGAGGATTCTATTTCTGCTGACACTGATGTATGTTACAGATGCAATGGATGATTCTATTGCAGCTGCCACTGATGTATGTTGCAGATGCAATGGAGGATTCTATTGCAGCTGCCACTGATGTATGTTACAGATGCAATGGATGATTCTATTGCAGTTGCCACTGATGTATGTTGCAGATGCAATGGATGATGCTATTGCAGCTGCCACTGATGTATGTTGCAGATTCAGATTGATCAGTTACAGGTGAATGTCTGTCATCCGGTAGCAGAAGATAACGAAATACCAAGGTCTTATGTACAACATCAAAAGAAACTGGAATCTTATGAAGATATCTGTCATTCCAGTAATTATAGGACCATCCGGACTCATGAAAAAGAATTTCATGAACTACTTGGCGAATATACCGGGTGTACCAAGCGCAAGAGAGATACAAACAATTGCGCTTAACGAGACAGTTTTAATCTTAAGAAGATCTCTTGGTTAGAGTTTCTGAAATAGTGTGTGAATGTCTGGCATCCAGTAGAATGCCCCATCCACAAAAAAACGATGATTAAATTGAAAAAAAAGACATAAAAAATTGTTTGATGTGACATAGTTATATGGCACAAGATAGGTAGATTAGCATCTCACGTGGAAGTCAGTGCTCCTAATTATTCTGGCTTAAACAGAGCTGATAAGAAGACAAGTAAATACCAAGGTCTAATGTACAACATGAAAAGAAAAGAATTTCACGAACTATCTGCTGAATATACCAGGTGAATCGAAACCAGGAGAGATTCAAACAATTACACATAAAGGGATTGTAAGAATCATAAAAATATCTCTTGGTTTGAGTCTCTGAAATATCAGGTGAATGTCTGGCATCCAGTAGAATGTTCCATCCCCAGCAAAACAAAGTGAGAAAACATATTTTCAAAGTTTGTGGAAGATAATTTTTGCAGAAACAACCCAACGAAACCCTGGAAATGTTGAACATTTTTTAATTTTTTGAAAATAAATTTTAGAAAAATAAATGATACAAGTTTCTTATAAGTCTCAGAAGTCAATCTACCCAGGCATTATCTCATTTTTTCAGCTATCTGCTGAATATACTAGATGAACTGATATCAAGATAGATGCAAACAATTACTCTTAAAGGGATTGTTAGAATCATAAAAGATCTCTATATTATGTGAATTTCTGGCATCCAGTAGAATGTCCAAAAAGTGAGAAAACATATATTTGCGAAGTTTGTTGAAGTGCATTTTTGCCGAAACAACCCAATGAAACCATGAAAATGTTGAACATTGTTTTTATGTTTTGAAAATAAAATTTAGAAAAATAAATCACACTAGTGTTTATAATACGATATTCTATACGATAGTCTTTCTTATATTACCTCGTACAGTGTGAGGAGAAGTCCATCTTTTCAGAGTAAGAATAAGTTTATTACATATTGATGAAATCAGGGCGATGGGACGGTATACAGGTTAATTTGTTGTAGCCATTTTAGATTGGCACTTTCTGCAGAGCTGGATGAAAAAGACAGCCCCAAAACTTTGTGTTAAAACATATTTGAAGTTAACTTGAAAAATTTAAAAAGAGTTGATCATATCGAAAAAAAAACGATTATATTGAAAGATAAGATTTGCCATTTGTTAGAAACAAACAGAAAAACTTGTGCTTTTAATTTTTTCTTCAAAAGAGAATTTTAATAGAATATTTGAATATCTATGTATTTCATATAGAGATCAAGTGTTAGCCTCAAGAAGGAGTCCCTTGATTTATGAGAACTTAGACTGAAGTAAAATGAAACAAATAAGAGAAACTTGGAGAACTTGAATGCCTACTAGACACTTACGTCGAGTATATAAGGTATCTCTCTGTACAAGTGTTTGTTAGGACAACCTGAAAAGAGGATACTTAAAAAAAACGAAATATAAGATTTATCATTTGTTAGAAAAAAGAACAGAAAAACTCTTGGCCATTTAAATTATTTTCTTCAAAATTTAAAAAATGAGGATAATTTGTATTTGGTTAATTTGTAAGTTTGTTATCATCGTTCATGTTATTCTCACAAAATTTCAGCCGGTGTAATCTCCGATCTAATTCAAATGGGTCTTATTGAACTTTTTAATCTTTAT
This sequence comes from Sepiola atlantica, assembly GCA_963556195.1. Classification (NCBI taxonomy): domain Eukaryota; kingdom Metazoa; phylum Mollusca; class Cephalopoda; order Sepiida; family Sepiolidae; genus Sepiola; species Sepiola atlantica. Next base: position 44,536,479 of record OY744549.1, read on the forward strand.
GTCAAACTCGGGAATCGACACAGAATTTCGAACAGAATCTTTTATTTAATCCATGGAAACAGGTTGTTTTAGTTCCATCAGCCATGACTATCTATAAGTTTTAATTAATTCTTAATCGACCTCATAGGCCTGTGGTGCAACGGATAAAGTGCTGATCAACAGTTCTAAGTGACAGCCTTCTGAAAGTTGAATGGTCTAATCCTATATCTGATACTTAGATTATAATAAAGAATTACTTAAGACTCTTATCTTTTAATGGTCGATTGAACGAGAACCATATACAATTGTGCATTAAGTCATATCAAAAGTTAATTCCTAGAAAAACTCTTGTGCTTTTAATTTTTCTTAAAAATATCTAAAATGAGGATAAATTGTTTATTTAGAATCTTGTTATCATCTTGGATGTTATATTTTGGCCGATGTAATCTCCGATCTGATTCAAATGTGTTTTGTTCAGCTTGTGAATCCGTATGTCAAACTTGCGAATCTATAGAGAATTTCGAACATGAGTGGATAGAAGTTTTAAGTAATTAGTAATCGTCCACATAGGCATATGGCACAACGGATAAAGTGCTGATAAACAGTTTAAAGTGGCAGTCTTCTAGGAGTTGAAGGTCTGATCTTCTATCCGATACTTAGACTATAATAAAGAATTACTTAAGATATCTGCTTACTGGAATAGGAAGATGTTTTATAACAGGGTATCTGAACAGCGAATTGATGAAGACCACTAGACTAACGACTAAAACGAGCTGGAACAAAAGAAGTAGGGAATAAATCAGACAATTCTAAAGAACACGTGCCATAAGAAGAGACTGTGACTAGCAACATCACGTCTGTGTGAGAGAGAGGGTGCAGAGAAGAAGAAAGAGTAGGGCTTATCGAATTACAGATACGTTTCTGCAGGACAGAGAGAGAGGGGGGCAGGACAGAGAGAAAGGGGGCAGGACAGAGAGGTAGAGAGAGAAAAGAAGAAACTAACCAAATTTTTGAATCTCTGCCACTGCAAAAAATTTTTGACTCTCTGCTACTGCAAAAAAATTTTGAATCTCTGTTACTGCAAAAAAATTTTGAATCTCTGCTACTGCAAAAATTTTTTGAATCTTTGCTACTGCAAAATATTTTTGACTCTGCTATTGCAAAACAATTTTTGAATCTCTACTACTGCAAAAAATTTTTGAATCTCTGCTACTTCAAACATTTTTTGAATCTCTGCTACTGCGAAAAAAATTTTGAATCTCTGCTACTGCAAAAATTTTTTGAATCTCTGCTACTGCAAAAAAAATTTGAATATCTGCTACTGCAAAATTTTTTAATCTTTGCTACTGCAAAAAATTTGCACCAATAAATAGCTGAATGAACTACAATGAATTTACGCACATCAGCAAAGGAGACATAGAAATTACGTTGTAAGAAATTGCTGTCTTTCCAAACTGCAATGAATATTCGGTGCTTCTGCTGTTTCACAATGTAGGCCTCTCTTAAAAATGTATAAACTTTGTTATGTGGATTAAGAAAACCCAAGTCTCTGGCTTTTCTAACCAAACTCATAAACTTGACCAATCATATGGAATTCCCTTCAAAATTTGTCTTTTGTTACCCGGAATAAAAACGGAGGGAATCAATAAAAAGACACAAAAGGAGCAAATAAAGAAACAGACACAGAAATGTAACTCAGTAGACTTTATTAAATAAAGAAATACAATAATAAGACAAACAAGTTTCTGCTTTTGTTTCCTAAAACAGTGTTAAACACGTTAACCGAGGGTAAGAATAGAAATTAAAATGAAATGAAAAACTACCCAATAAAATCAGAATTAGATTGAGCTAAAAAATATACATAAAACAGTGGAGTTTCTCGGTTCTAAAAGAAGTGTCAAGACAAGCGAGAAGTGGCGATGAAAACGTGGAAATGTGGTCTCGCATTTCCACTCAACAGAAAAACAAGATGTCTTACTTAAAAGGGATGAAAAGAAGAATTCAAACAAATACAATAAAAAAATGTCCTTAGAAAAGATTCAAATGTGCTTCTCTTCAGTCCTTCGACATCCTTTAAATCAGGGGCGGGCAACCTCCGGCCCGCGAAGGCTTAGCGTCTGGCCCGCCACCCTGCTATGCTTTATTATTGCAATCCGGCCCGCTGACCTCCCAGTAAAACTCATATCATTTTGTGACATAGATGTAAAAGTAGGTTTCAATTAAGATTTACAGTGGGATTAAAATGTTTAAATATCAGCAAGCGATGATGCATGTATATTTCATTTTTCTTTAACTATTAATTTCAAATCCTTGGCCTGAGATAAAAATAGAAAAAGAGAATGAGAGAGGCCAAGTGGAAACGTGAGACGAGGAAAGGGCATGAAACATAGAACTTATGTGAGGTGTAACAAATCGAATGCTACTTCCCCTGTCATCATTTTTTATGATTCCAAAATGGCTCTTCGTCGGCGCCTTGTATAACCTCATATACAGAAGTCCCTTGAGAAAAAATATCAGATTTGTAGAGTGTTCAATGCAATTTTTGTACAATTTATTATTAAAATTATTCATGTAAACAAAATATAGTAATTCTGAGATTTCGTTTTTCACTTCGGCCCGCAATCTCCTTCCAAAAGTCTCATCTAGACCTCACTCTGAAAAGGTTGCCTGTCCCTGCTTTAAATGGTCGTTTCAGACCAAATATCTTTTAAATAAAACCCGCAAAGGGTCAAAGTCTTTGGGTTTCCTTGCCCAAAATATGCAAATAAAATATCCTTTTCAAAGGATAATTCTCGCTCTTCAGAACGACGGGTCTGACAATGGCTGTCTTCTTGGAGCTGTATGTCTGGAATTCTTTCAAAACTTCCCCGTACATGATAAGGGAATTTTTTTTTTAATAATATTGTTATTATTAAACGATAATTCGAAGGAACAGTACTTGTAAATCGCATAAACAAGAAAGTCTAACAACAACGGTTTTTTTTTTACATTTGTGGTCATCCGTAGCGGACGTGACGTCATAAATTTAACCGGAAGCCACGTTCACATAAAAATCAAAAAAAAAAAACGATTTTTCTGCTCTTAACTTGAGTTTTTTTTTGCCAAACACATTTTAAAATTAGGGTGCGTTGTGGGTTTAAAAACCCCGCTTTTATGCAATAAGTAGAATTTTTAGAGGATTCCTCTAAAGGGTTCTTCGGATTCATGTCACGTTAAGAGCAGAGACATCTCAAGCAAATACAACGCAAGAAAACTTAATTTTCTACCGACATGCATAGTTCTTAAATTCTGAAACTTGTTTTTTTCTTTCAAAGTATCGAAGGGAATACACAAAAAAAATATCGTCGAAAGCTTAGATACTGCAACTTAATTTGAAATAAAGACCAACTGTAAAAATTTTCTCTAGGTTAAAAATATACAGATTGGTGGAAAATTAGTTTTTTTTTATAAGTATGGTGACAGTTATTGTTTTTAAAATCTTTCGGGCATATCAGTAGAAAGGGCGACCCGTAGTCAACATGCCGCTATTACAAATTCACAACAGCAAGCCGTCATCAACAACAAAAAAATGGCGTTTGCTGAAAGTTATGAAAGCTACGGTACGTCTGCAAACAGGAAGTCGCGTCATATTAAAGGCACCGTTGGGTATCTTTTACAACGCTCAGAACGAGAAAGGGTTTAAAAACATAAATTTGCAACAAGTGAAGTTGACCTGCGACGAGAATAGATATTTTTCTATTTACCTATGTAATTTGTTTTTATTTTTACGTATTATAAATGGGTTTTTATTAGATGTAAAAAAAAAAAATGTATTGTTTTTTTTTTTCCAAAGGTTTGCACAAAATTCAAGATGGCGATTCACGTGCTTTGTTACCAAACGCCCCCCCCCCCCCCAAAAAAAAAATCAGCCATTTTTTTCCCAAGTTCCGGTGACAAAACTATTGATTTCTAATAAATAGCGGTTGTAACGGTCTAAAAATAAAAACAAATGCCACAGGCAAGTTTGAAAATAACTTTTACAGCCTACAGTTTCTTTTATATATTGTATATTTGTTTTTTTAGCGTTTTTACTCTGCTGAGCGTCGTAAAAGATACCCGGCACCGTTTTTTTGGCCCCTTCACAAAAAAAGTTCCGGTCAACCGAAAATGTCGCAGAATTGGTATCTTGAAGACCTCCCCCCCCCCCCCCAAAAAAAAAGCCCATATACCGTGAATGTCGCAGAAGCGGTATTTTGATTTTAATTAGAAATAAAAATTAGTTTCGTCGTATTTTGATTACTGCCATTCATTTATTACAGACTGAGTTATCTCCCCCTTAATTTCGTGTTTTTCGTTCGAGTCAATGGCCGAACCCGATTAAACAATATGACAGATTTTTATTTTTTACTAGACCACCCGTGACCCGTTGGGTCAGTTTGTTATATTAGCTATGGAATTCATGTATGAGCGTGATACTTGTGGCATAAAGAAAATAGTTTTTTGATACATAACAGAAGCATTTCTATGAAAGTATATTAAAATGAAAAAAGAATATAGATAGATTTCTATGAGTCGTTCTGTTTATTATAATTGTTTTTTTTTTGGATGTAATATGTGTAAAACATATGATTCAAGTATTTGCTGTTTAAAAAACAACAAAAGGAAACACTATTTAATGTAATAGAAATGTGTGCATTTACCGATTCAGCTTTCTCGCGTATGTAACGAAAACAGAGGGAGTAGGAGTGGTGAAATCTATGAGAGGGAAAGTGGGAGGTGGTTTCGTTCACCGACCGCTAGTATGGTTGATATTAATAATGATTGTTGTTTTTTTGTTTGTTTGTTTTTGTTTTTTAAAAGTGAGGAGTTTTTTTGAAACTGCGACAGACTTTACAAAGTCCTCCCGTTGAATGTTTTTAACCGTGAAGAAAACAAATAAACTATTTGATGAAATTAAATGAAATTGTTTAAAAATTTCCAGAATGAAAAATTTCATGCGTTCGTTAATCATAATAGAGAATAACGGAATTGGAATAACAGATTGAAGACGATGCTATTTACGCATGCGCAACCGGATGTTGAAAACCGGAAAGCTGAAAGCTGATTGCAAACATACAAGAACAATAGAGTTTTAGTATTATATAGATTACAATTCTACTTGATAGTTTTTGATGTACAAACCTATTTTTGCTTGATACATAAGTATTTCAAAGAGTTTTCCCGTTAATTGAAACTGCGATTTTCAGCATGTTTTAGCTTCTTAGTACAAGCACCGAAAAATTTTTAACGATTCAGTTTTAAATAACTGCTACGGTACGAAACGGGTACCCAGATTTTTCGCAGTTCCAATTAAATTAAGGGGAAAACTCTTTGAAATACTTATGTATCAAGCAAAAATGGGTTTGTACATCAAGAACTATCAAGCAGAAATGTAATAAAATAAATAAAAACCTGTCATATTGTTTAATCGGGTTCGGCCATTGATTCGAGCGAAAAACACGAAATTAAGGGGGAGATAACTCAGTTTGTAATAAATGAATGGCAGTAATCAAAATAAGACGAAACTGATTTTTATTTCTAATTAAAATTCTACTCGATCATTTTTTCTACCTTTTCGTGAGGATACTTATTTAAATCTGCTGTGTAAGTATATGATACTGTTTTTTTTTGTGGTATTGATAATTTAATACGGACGCTTCTCTGTACAAGCACCAAAACTTTATATTTATTCGCCGTTCTACACGTCTTTTATCAGATAGAGGGGAGGGAAATCGTCAGAAATAAGTCGATCCACAAGATCATCATTAAAAGACGTTCGCCAAAACAGAACTAAGACACTAGTATTGAGAATAGCAGGAAATGAAAGGTCAGTCGGGGTAAACTTGCTAGCATTTTCTAGGTTAGCATTACTAGACTGTGGGAATTAATAGACACAGATATGACGTCACATGGCTCAAACAGAGAGAGGGTTTAGTTCTTTAAAAGCACGCAATGTATGAATATGAGAAATTGAGATGCACTGACAACATATGATAAACACTGATTATCTCTCTTGTCAGTGATTTGGAATAGGAATCAAGTTGAATTAATCAGTGATTCTCTCTCTCTCTCTCTGTCTAGCTCTGTCTATGTGTCTCCCACCACTGATCAGTAATTTGGAATGGAGATCAAGTTGAATTAATCAGTGATTCTCTCTCTCTCTGTGTCTAGCTCTGTCTATGTGTCTCCCACCACTGATCAGTAATTTGGAATGGAGATCAAGTTGAATTAATCAGTGATTCTCTCTCTCTCTGTGTCTAGCTCTGTCTATGTGTCTCCCACCACTGATCAGTAATTTGGAATGGAGATCAAGTTGAATTAATCAGTGATTCTCTCTCTCTCTGTGTCTAGCTCTGTCTATGTGTCTCCCACCACTGATCAGTAATTTGGAATGGAGATCAAGTTGAATTAATCAGTGATTCTCTCTCTCTCTGTGTCTAGCTCTGTCTATGTGTCTCCCACCACTAATCAGTAATTTGGAATGGAGATCAAGTTGAATTACTCAGTGATTCTCTCTCTCTCTGTGTCTAGCTCTGTCTATGTGTCTCCCACCACTGATCAGTAAATTGGAATGGAGATCAAGTTGAATTAATCAGTGATTCTCTCTCTCTCTGTGTCTAGCTCTGTCTATGTGTCTCCCACCACTGATCAGTTATTTGGAATGGAGATCAAGTTGAATTAATCAGTGATTCTCTCTCTCTCTCTCTGTGTCTAGCTCTGTCTATGTGTCTCCCACCACTGATCAGTAATTTGGAATGGAGATCAAGTTGAATTAATCAGTGATTCTCTCTCTCTCTCTCTGTGTCTAGCTCTGTCTATGTGTCGTCCACCACTAATCAGTAATTTGGAATGGAGATCAAGTTGAATTAATCAGTGATTCTCTCTCTCTCTCTCTGTGTCTAGCTCTGTCTATGTGTCTCCCACCACTGATCAGTAATTTAAAATGGAGATCAAGTTGAATTAATCAGTGATTCTCTCTCTCTCTCTCTCTCTCTCTCTCTCTCTGTGTGTCTAGCTCTGTCTATGTGTCGTCCACCACTAATCAGTAATTTGGAATGGAGATCAAGTTGAATTAATCAGTGATTCTCTCTCTCTCTGTGTCTAGCTCTGTCTATGTGTCTCCCACCACTGATCAGTTATTTGGAATGGAGATCAAGTTGAATTAATCAGTGATTCTCTCTCTCTCTGTGTCTAGCTCTGTCTATGTGTCTCCCACCACTGATCAGTAATTTTGAATGGAGATCAAGTTGAATTAATCAGTGATTCTCTCTCTCTCTGTGTCTAGCTCTGTCTATGTGTCTCCCACCACTGATCAGTAATTTGGAATGGAGATCAAGTTGAATTAATCAGTGATTCTCTCTCTCTCTGTGGCTAGCTCTGTCTATGTGTCTCCCACCACTGATCAGTAATTTGGAATGGAGATCAAGTTGAATTAATCAGTGATTCTCTCTCTCTCTGTGTCTAGCTCTGTCTATGTGTCTCCCACCACTGATCAGTAATTTGGAATGGAGATCAAGTTGAATTAATCAGTGATTCTCTCTCTCTCTGTGTCTAGCTCTGTCTATGTGTCTCCCACCACTAATCAGTAATTTGGAATGGAGATCAAGTTGAATTAATCAGTGATTCTCTCTCTTTCTGTGTCTAGCTCTGTCTATGTGTCTCCCACCACTGATCAGTAATTTGGAATGGAGATCAAGTTGAATTAATCAGTGATTCTCTCTCTCTCTGTGGCTAGCTCTGTCTATGTGTCTCCCACCACTGATCAGTAATTTGGAATGGAGATCAAGTTGAATTAATCAGTGATTCTCTCTCTCTCTGTGTCTAGCTCTGTCTATGTGTCTCCCACCACTAATCAGTAATTTGGAATGGAGATCAAGTTGAATTAATCAGTGATTCTCTCTCTCTCTGTGGCTAGCTCTGTCTATGTGTCTCCCACCACTGATCAGTAATTTGGAATGGAGATCAAGTTGAATTAATCAGTGATTCTCTCTCTCTCTGTGGCTAGCTCTGTCTATGTGTCTCCCACCACTGATCAGTAATTTGGAATGGAGATCAAGTTGAATTAATCAGTGATTCTCTCTCTCTCTGTGTCTAGCTCTGTCTATGTGTCTCCCGCCACTAATCAGTAATTTGGAATGGAGATCAAGTTGAATTAATCAGTTATTCTCTCTCTCTGTGTGTCTAGCTCTGTCTATGTGTCTCCCACCACTGATCAGTAATTTGGAATGGAGATCAAGTTGAATTTATCAGTGATTCTCTCTCTCTCTGTGTCTAGCTCTGTCTATGTGTCTCCCACCACTGATCAGTAATTTGGAATGGAGATCAAGTTGAATTAATCAGTGATTCTCTCTCTCTCTGTGTCTAGCTCTGTCTATGTGTCTCCCACCACTGATCAGTAATTTGGAATGGAGATCAAGTTGAATTAATCAGTGATTCTCTCTCTCTCTGTCTAGCTCTGTCTATGTGTCTCCCACCACTGATCAGTAATTTGGAATGGAGATCAAGTTGAATTAATCAGTGATTCTCTCTCTCTCTCTCTCTGTCTAGCTCTGTCTATGTGTCTCCCACCACTGATCAGTAATTTGGAATGGAGATCAAGTTGAATTAATCAGTGATTCTCTCTCTCTCTGTGTCTAGCTCTGTCTATGTGTCTCCCACCACTGATCAGTTATTTGGAATGGAGATCAAGTTGATTTAATCAGTGACTATGTCTCTCTCTGTGTCTAGCTCTGTCTATGTGTCTCCCACCACTGATCAGTAATTTGGAATAGAGATCAAGTTGAATTAATCAGTGATTCTCTCTCTCTCTGTGTCTAGCTCTGTCTATGTGTCTCCCACCACTGATCAGTAATTTGGAATGGAGATCAAGTTGAATTAATCAGTGATTCTCTCTCTCTCTGTCTAGCTCTGTCTATGTGTCTCCCACCACTGATCAGTAATTTTGAATGAAGATCAAGTTGAATTAATCAGTGATTCTCTCTCTCTCTCTGTGTCTAGCTCTGTCTATGTGTCTCCCACCACTAATCAGTAATTTGGAATGGAGATCAAGTTGAATTAATCAGTGATTCTCTCTCTCTCTCTCTCTGTCTAGCTCTGTCTATGTGTCTCCCACCACTGATCAGTAATTTGGAATGGAGATCAAGTTGAATTAATCAGTGATTCTCTCTCTCTCTGTGTCTAGCTCTGTCTATGTGTCTCCCACCACTGATCAGTAATTTGGAATGGAGATCAAGTTGAATTAATCAGTGATTCTCTCTCTCTCTGTGTCTAGCTCTGTCTATGTGTCTCCCACCACTAATCAGTAATTTGGAATGGAGATCAAGTTGAATTACTCAGTGATTCTCTCTCTCTCTGTGTCTAGCTCTGTCTATGTGTCTCCCACCACTGATCAGTAAATTGGAATGGAGATCAAGTTGAATTAATCAGTGATTCTCTCTCTCTCTGTGTCTAGCTCTGTCTATGTGTCTCCCACCACTGATCAGTTATTTGGAATGGAGATCAAGTTGAATTAATCAGTGATTCTCTCTCTCTCTCTCTGTGTCTAGCTCTGTCTATGTGTCTCCCACCACTGATCAGTAATTTGGAATGGAGATCAAGTTGAATTAATCAGTGATTCTCTCTCTCTCTCTCTGTGTCTAGCTCTGTCTATGTGTCGTCCACCACTAATCAGTAATTTGGAATGGAGATCAAGTTGAATTAATCAGTGATTCTCTCTCTCTCTCTCTGTGTCTAGCTCTGTCTATGTGTCTCCCACCACTGATCAGTAATTTAAAATGGAGATCAAGTTGAATTAATCAGTGATTCTCTCTCTCTCTCTCTCTCTCTCTCTCTCTGTGTGTCTAGCTCTGTCTATGTGTCGTCCACCACTAATCAGTAATTTGGAATGGAGATCAAGTTGAATTAATCAGTGATTCTCTCTCTCTCTGTGTCTAGCTCTGTCTATGTGTCTCCCACCACTGATCAGTTATTTGGAATGGAGATCAAGTTGAATTAATCAGTGATTCTCTCTCTCTCTGTGTCTAGCTCTGTCTATGTGTCTCCCACCACTGATCAGTAATTTTGAATGGAGATCAAGTTGAATTAATCAGTGATTCTCTCTCTCTCTGTGTCTAGCTCTGTCTATGTGTCTCCCACCACTGATCAGTAATTTGGAATGGAGATCAAGTTGAATTAATCAGTGATTCTCTCTCTCTCTGTGGCTAGCTCTGTCTATGTGTCTCCCACCACTGATCAGTAATTTGGAATGGAGATCAAGTTGAATTAATCAGTGATTCTCTCTCTCTCTGTGTCTAGCTCTGTCTATGTGTCTCCCACCACTGATCAGTAATTTGGAATGGAGATCAAGTTGAATTAATCAGTGATTCTCTCTCTCTCTGTGTCTAGCTCTGTCTATGTGTCTCCCCCCACTAATCAGTAATTTGGAATGGAGATCAAGTTGAATTAATCAGTGATTCTCTCTCTTTCTGTGTCTAGCTCTGTCTATGTGTCTCCCACCACTGATCAGTAATTTGGAATGGAGATCAAGTTGAATTAATCAGTGATTCTCTCTCTCTCTGTGGCTAGCTCTGTCTATGTGTCTCCCACCACTGATCAGTAATTTGGAATGGAGATCAAGTTGAATTAATCAGTGATTCTCTCTCTCTCTGTGTCTAGCTCTGTCTATGTGTCTCCCACCACTAATCAGTAATTTGGAATGGAGATCAAGTTGAATTAATCAGTGATTCTCTCTCTCTCTGTGGCTAGCTCTGTCTATGTGTCTCCCACCACTGATCAGTAATTTGGAATGGAGATCAAGTTGAATTAATCAGTGATTCTCTCTCTCTCTGTGGCTAGCTCTGTCTATGTGTCTCCCACCACTGATCAGTAATTTGGAATGGAGATCAAGTTGAATTAATCAGTGATTCTCTCTCTCTCTGTGTCTAGCTCTGTCTATGTGTCTCCCGCCACTAATCAGTAATTTGGAATGGAGATCAAGTTGAATTAATCAGTTATTCTCTCTCTCTGTGTGTCTAGCTCTGTCTATGTGTCTCCCACCACTGATCAGTAATTTGGAATGGAGATCAAGTTGAATTTATCAGTGATTCTCTCTCTCTCTGTGTCTAGCTCTGTCTATGTGTCTCCCACCACTGATCAGTAATTTGGAATGGAGATCAAGTTGAATTAATCAGTGATTCTCTCTCTCTCTGTGTCTAGCTCTGTCTATGTGTCTCCCACCACTGATCAGTAATTTGGAATGGAGATCAAGTTGAATTAATCAGTGATTCTCTCTCTCTCTGTCTAGCTCTGTCTATGTGTCTCCCACCACTGATCAGTAATTTGGAATGGAGATCAAGTTGAATTAATCAGTGATTCTCTCTCTCTCTCTCTCTGTCTAGCTCTGTCTATGTGTCTCCCACCACTGATCAGTAATTTGGAATGGAGATCAAGTTGAATTAATCAGTGATTCTCTCTCTCTCTGTGTCTAGCTCTGTCTATGTGTCTCCCACCACTGATCAGTTATTTGGAATGGAGATCAAGTTGATTTAATCAGTGACTATGTCTCTCTCTGTGTCTAGCTCTGTCTATGTGTCTCCCACCACTGATCAGTAATTTGGAATAGAGATCAAGTTGAATTAATCAGTGATTCTCTCTCTCTCTGTGTCTAGCTCTGTCTATGTGTCTCCCACCACTGATCAGTAATTTGGAATGGAGATCAAGTTGAATTAATCAGTGATTCTCTCTCTCTCTGTCTAGCTCTGTCTATGTGTCTCCCACCACTGATCAGTAATTTTGAATGAAGATCAAGTTGAATTAATCAGTGATTCTCTCTCTCTCTCTGTGTCTAGCTCTGTCTATGTGTCTCCCACCACTAATCAGTAATTTGGAATGGAGATCAAGTTGAATTAATCAGTGATTCTCTCTCTCTCTCTCTCTGTCTAGCTCTGTCTATGTGTCTCCCACCACTGATCAGTAATTTGGAATGGAGATCAAGTTGAATTAATCAGTGATTCTCTCTCTCTCTGTGTCTAGCTCTGTCTATGTGTCTCCCACCACTGATCAGTAATTTGGAATGGAGATCAAGTTGAATTAATCAGTGATTCTCTCTCTCTCTCTCTGTCTAGCTCTGTCTATGTGTCTCCCACCACTGATCAGTAATTTGGAATGGAGATCAAGTTGAATTAATCAGTGATTCTCTCTCTCTCTCTGTGTCTAGCTCTGTCTATGTGTCTCCCACCACTGATCAGTAATTTGGAATGGAGATCAAGTTGAATTAATCAGTGATTCTCTCTCTCTCTGTGTCTAGCTCTGTCTATGTGTCTTCCACCACTGATCAGTAATTTGGAATGGAGATCAAGTTGAATTAATCAGTGATTCTCTCTCTCTGTGTCTAGCTCTGTCTATGTGTCTCCCACCACTGATCAGTAATTTGGAATGGAGATCAAGTTGAATTAATCAGTGATTCTCTCTCTCTCTGTGTCTAGCCCTGTCTATGTGTCTCCCACCACTGATCAGTAATTTGGAATGGAGATCAAGTTGAATTAATCAGTGATTCTCTCTCTCTCTCTCTGTGTCTAGCTCTGTCTATGTGTCTCCCACCACTGATCAGTAATTTGGAATGGAGATCAAGTTGAATTAATCAGTGATTCTCTCTCTCTCTCTGTGTCTAGCTCTGTCTATGTGTCTCCCACCACTGATCAGTAATTTTGAATGGAGATCAAGTTGAATTAATCAGTGATTCTCTCTCTCTCTCTGTCTAGCTCTGTCTATGTGTCTCCCACCACTGATCAGTAATTTGGAATGGAGATCAAGTTGAATTAATCAGTGATTCTCTCTCTCTCTGTGTCTAGCTCTGTCTATGTGTCTCCCACCACTGATCAGTAATTTGGAATGGAGATCAAGTTGAATTAATCAGTGATTCTCTCTCTCTCTGTGTCTAGCTCTGTCTATGTGTCTCCCACCACTGATCAGTAATTTGGAATGGAGATCAAGTTGAATTAATCAGTGATTCTCTCTCTCTCTCTGTCTAGCTCTGTCTATGTGTCTCCCACCACTGATCAGTAATTTGGAATGGAGATCAAGTTGAATTAATCAGTGATTCTCTCTCTCTCTCTGTGTCTAGCTCTGTCTATGTGTCTCCCACCACTAATCAGTAATTTGGAATGGAGATCAAGTTGAATTAATCAGTGATTCTCTCTCTCTCTGTGGCTAGCTCTGTCTATGTGTCTCCCACCACTGATCAGTAATTTGGAATGGAGATCAAGTTGAATTAACTAGTGATTCTCTCTCTCTCTGTGTCTAGCTCTGTCTATGTGTCTCTCACCACTGATCAGTAATTTGGAATGGAGATCAAGTTGAATTAATCAGTGATTCTCTCTCTCTCTGTGTCTAGCTCTGTCTATTTGTCTCCCACCAGTGATCAGTAATTTGGAATGGAGATCAAGTTGAATTAATCAGTGATTCTCCTCTCTGTGTCTAGCTCTGTCTATGTGTCTCCCACCACTGATCAGTAATTTGGAATGGAGATCAAGTTGAATTAATCAGTGATTCTCTCTCTCTCTGTGTCTAGCTCTGTCTATGTGTCTTCAACCACTGATCAGTAATTTGGAATGGAGATCAAGTTGAATTAATCAGTTATTCTCTCTCTCTGTGTGTCTAGCTCTGTCTATGTGTCTCCCACCACTGATCAGTAATTTGGAATGGAGATCAAGTTGAATTAGTGATTCTCTCTCTCTCTGTGTCTAGCTCTGTCTATGTGTCTCCCACCACTGATCAGTAATTTGGAATGGAGATCAAGTTGAATTAATCAGTGATTCTCTCTCTCTCTGTGTCTAGCTCTGTCTATGTGTCTCCCACCACTGATCAGTAATTTGGAATGGAGATCAAGTTGAATTAATCAGTGATTCTCTCTCTCTCTCTCTCTCTGTCAAGCTCTGTCTATGTGTCTCCCACCACTGATCAGTAATTTGGAATGGAGATCAAGTTGAATTAATCAGTGATTCTCTCTCTCTCTGTCTAGCTCTGTCTATGTGTCTCCCACCACTGATCAGTAATTTGGAATGGAGATCAAGTTGAATTAATCAGTGATTCTCTCTCTCTCTCTGTGTCTAGCTCTGTCTATGTGTCTCCCACCACTGATCAGTTATTTGGAATGGAGATCAAGTTGATTTAATCAGTGACTATGTCTCTCTCTGTGTCTAGCTCTGTCTATGTGTCTCCCACCACTGATCAGTAATTTGGAATAGAGATCAAGTTGAATTAATCAGTGATTCTCTCTCTCTCTGTGTCTAGCTCTGTCTATGTGTCTCCCACCACTGATCAGTAATTTGGAATGGAGATCAAGTTGAATTAATCAGTGATTCTCTCTCTCTCTCTCTCTGTCTAGCTCTGTCTATGTGTCTCCCACCACTGATCAGTAATTTGGAATGGAGATCAAGTTGAATTAATCAGTGATTCTCTCTCTCTCTCTGTGTCTAGCTCTGTCTATGTGTCTCCCACCACTAATCAGTAATTTGGAATGGAGATCAAGTTGAATTAATCAGTGATTCTCTCTCTCTCTCTCTGTCTAGCTCTGTCTATGTGTCTCCCACCACTGATCAGTAATTTGGAATGGAGATCAAGTTGAATTAATCAGTGATTCTCTCTCTCTCTGTGTCTAGCTCTGTCTATGTGTCTCCCACCACTGATCAGTAATTTGGAATGGAGATCAAGTTGAATTAATCAGTGATTCTCTCTCTCTCTCTCTGTCGAGCTCTGTCTATGTGTCTCCCACCACTGATCAGTAATTTGGAATGGAGATCAAGTTGAATTAATCAGTGATTCTCTCTCTCTCTGTGTCTAGCTCTGTCTATGTGTCTCCCACCACTGATCAGTAATTTGGAATGGAGATCAAGTTGAATTAATCAGTGATTCTCTCTCTCTCTCTGTGTCTAGCTCTGTCTATGTGTCTCCCACCACTGATCAGTAATTTGGAATGGAGATCAAGTTGAATTAATCAGTGATTCTCTCTCTCTCTCTGTCTAGCTCTGTCTATGTGTCTCCCACCACTGATCAGTAATTTGGAATGGAGATCAAGTTGAATTAATCAGTGATTCTCTCTCTCTCTCTCTGTCTAGCTCTGTCTATGTGTCTCCCACCACTGATCAGTAATTTGGAATGGAGATCAAGTTGAATTAATCAGTGATTCTCTCTCTCTCTGTGTCTAGCTCTGTCTATGTGTCTCCCACCACTGATCAGTAATTTGGAATGGAGATCAAGTTGAATTAATCAGTGATTCTCTCTCTCTCTCTCTGTCTAGCTCTGTCTATGTGTCTCCCACCACTGATCAGTAATTTGGAATGGAGATCAAGTTGAATTAATCAGTGATTCTCTCTCTCTCTGTGTCTAGCTCTGTCTATGTGTCTCCCACCACTGATCAGTAATTTGGAATGGAGATCAAGTTGAATTAATCAGTGATTCTCTCTCTCTCTGTGGCTAGTTCTGTCTATGTGTCTCCCACCACTAATCAGTAATTTGGAATGGAGATCAAGTTGAATTACTCAGTGATTCTCTCTCTCTCTGTGTCTAGCTCTGTCTATGTGTCTCCCACCACTGATCAGTAAATTGGAATGGAGATCAAGTTGAATTAATCAGTGATTCTCTCTCTCTCTGTGTCTAGCTCTGTCTATGTGTCTCCCACCACTGATCAGTTATTTGGAATGGAGATCAAGTTGAATTAATCAGTGATTCTCTCTCTCTCTCTCTGTGTCTAGCTCTGTCTATGTGTCTCCCACCACTGATCAGTAATTTGGAATGGAGATCAAGTTGAATTAATCAGTGATTCTCTCTCTCTCTCTCTGTGTCTAGCTCTGTCTATGTGTCGTCCACCACTAATCAGTAATTTGGAATGGAGATCAAGTTGAATTAATCAGTGATTCTCTCTCTCTCTCTCTGTGTCTAGCTCTGTCTATGTGTCTCCCACCACTGATCAGTAATTTGGAATGGAGATCAAGTTGAATTAATCAGTGATTCTCTCTCTCTCTCTCTCTCTCTCTCTCTCTGTGTGTCTAGCTCTGTCTATGTGTCGTCCACCACTAATCAGTAATTTGGAATGGAGATCAAGTTGAATTAATCAGTGATTCTCTCTCTCTCTGTGTCTAGCTCTGTCTATGTGTCTCCCACCACTGATCAGTTATTTGGAATGGAGATCAAGTTGAATTAATCAGTGATTCTCTCTCTCTCTGTGTCTAGCTCTGTCTATGTGTCTCCCACCACTGATCAGTAATTTTGAATGGAGATCAAGTTGAATTAATCAGTGATTCTCTCTCTCTCTGTGTCTAGCTCTGTCTATGTGTCTCCCACCACTGATCAGTAATTTGGAATGGAGATCAAGTTGAATTAATCAGTGATTCTCTCTCTCTCTGTGGCTAGCTCTGTCTATGTGTCTCCCACCACTGATCAGTAATTTGGAATGGAGATCAAGTTGAATTAATCAGTGATTCTCTCTCTCTCTCTGTGTCTAGCTCTGTCTATGTGTCTCCCACCACTGATCAGTAATTTGGAATGGAGATCAAGTTGAATTAATCAGTGATTCTCTCTCTCTCTGTGTCTAGCTCTGTCTATGTGTCTCCCACCACTAATCAGTAATTTGGAATGGAGATCAAGTTGAATTAATCAGTGATTCTCTCTCTTTCTGTGTCTAGCTCTGTCTATGTGTCTCCCACCACTGATCAGTAATTTGGAATGGAGATCAAGTTGAATTAATCAGTGATTCTCTCTCTCTCTGTGGCTAGCTCTGTCTATGTGTCTCCCACCACTGATCAGTAATTTGGAATGGAGATCAAGTTGAATTAATCAGTGATTCTCTCTCTCTCTGTGTCTAGCTCTGTCTATGTGTCTCCCACCACTAATCAGTAATTTGGAATGGAGATCAAGTTGAATTAATCAGTGATTCTCTCTCTCTCTGTGGCTAGCTCTGTCTATGTGTCTCCCACCACTGATCAGTAATTTGGAATGGAGATCAAGTTGAATTAATCAGTGATTCTCTCTCTCTCTGTGGCTAGCTCTGTCTATGTGTCTCCCACCACTGATCAGTAATTTGGAATGGAGATCAAGTTGAATTAATCAGTGATTCTCTCTCTCTCTGTGTCTAGCTCTGTCTATGTGTCTCCCGCCACTAATCAGTAATTTGGAATGGAGATCAAGTTGAATTAATCAGTTATTCTCTCTCTCTGTGTGTCTAGCTCTGTCTATGTGTCTCCCACCACTGATCAGTAATTTGGAATGGAGATCAAGTTGAATTTATCAGTGATTCTCTCTCTCTCTGTGTCTAGCTCTGTCTATGTGTCTCCCACCACTGATCAGTAATTTGGAATGGAGATCAAGTTGAATTAATCAGTGATTCTCTCTCTCTCTGTGTCTAGCTCTGTCTATGTGTCTCCCACCACTGATCAGTAATTTGGAATGGAGATCAAGTTGAATTAATCAGTGATTCTCTCTCTCTCTGTCTAGCTCTGTCTATGTGTCTCCCACCACTGATCAGTAATTTGGAATGGAGATCAAGTTGAATTAATCAGTGATTCTCTCTCTCTCTCTCTCTGTCTAGCTCTGTCTATGTGTCTCCCACCACTGATCAGTAATTTGGAATGGAGATCAAGTTGAATTAATCAGTGATTCTCTCTCTCTCTGTGTCTAGCTCTGTCTATGTGTCTCCCACCACTGATCAGTTATTTGGAATGGAGATCAAGTTGATTTAATCAGTGACTATGTCTCTCTCTGTGTCTAGCTCTGTCTATGTGTCTCCCACCACTGATCAGTAATTTGGAATAGAGATCAAGTTGAATTAATCAGTGATTCTCTCTCTCTCTCTCTCTGTCTAGCTCTGTCTATGTGTCTCCCACCACTGATCAGTAATTTGGAATGGAGATCAAGTTGAATTAATCAGTGATTCTCTCTCTCTCTGTGTCTAGCTCTGTCTATGTGTCTCCCACCACTGATCAGTAATTTGGAATGGAGATCAAGTTGAATTAATCAGTGATTCTCTCTCTCTCTCTCTGTCTAGCTCTGTCTATGTGTCTCCCACCACTGATCAGTAATTTGGAATGGAGATCAAGTTGAATTAATCAGTGATTCTCTCTCTCTCTGTGTCTAGCTCTGTCTATGTGTCTCCCACCACTGATCAGTAATTTGGAATGGAGATCAAGTTGAATTAATCAGTGATTCTCTCTCTCTCTGTGTCTAGCTCTGTCTATGTGTCTTCCACCACTGATCAGTAATTTGGAATGGAGATCAAGTTGAATTAATCAGTGATTCTCTCTCTCTGTGTCTAGCTCTGTCTATGTGTCTCCCACCACTGATCAGTAATTTGGAATGGAGATCAAGTTGAATTAATCAGTGATTCTCTCTCTCTCTGTGTCTAGCCCTGTCTATGTGTCTCCCACCACTGATCAGTAATTTGGAATGGAGATCAAGTTGAATTAATCAGTGATTCTCTCTCTCTCTCTCTGTGTCTAGCTCTGTCTATGTGTCTCCCACCACTGATCAGTAATTTGGAATGGAGATCAAGTTGAATTAATCAGTGATTCTCTCTCTCTCTCTGTGTCTAGCTCTGTCTATGTGTCTCCCACCACTGATCAGTAATT
This sequence comes from Sepiola atlantica, assembly GCA_963556195.1. Lineage (NCBI taxonomy): Eukaryota > Metazoa > Mollusca > Cephalopoda > Sepiida > Sepiolidae > Sepiola > Sepiola atlantica. The sequence goes on from OY744549.1 coordinate 44,555,072, forward strand.
TTGAATGGAGATCAAGTTGAATTAATCAGTGATTCTCTCTCTCTCTCTGTCTAGCTCTGTCTATGTGTCTCCCACCACTGATCAGTAATTTGGAATGGAGATCAAGTTGAATTAATCAGTGATTCTCTCTCTCTCTGTGTCTAGCTCTGTCTATGTGTCTCCCACCACTGATCAGTAATTTGGAATGGAGATCAAGTTGAATTAATCAGTGATTCTCTCTCTCTCTGTGTCTAGCTCTGTCTATGTGTCTCCCACCACTGATCAGTAATTTGGAATGGAGATCAAGTTGAATTAATCAGTGATTCTCTCTCTCTCTCTGTCTAGCTCTGTCTATGTGTCTCCCACCACTGATCAGTAATTTGGAATGGAGATCAAGTTGAATTAATCAGTGATTCTCTCTCTCTCTCTGTGTCTAGCTCTGTCTATGTGTCTCCCACCACTAATCAGTAATTTGGAATGGAGATCAAGTTGAATTAATCAGTGATTCTCTCTCTCTCTGTGGCTAGCTCTGTCTATGTGTCTCCCACCACTGATCAGTAATTTGGAATGGAGATCAAGTTGAATTAACTAGTGATTCTCTCTCTCTCTGTGTCTAGCTCTGTCTATGTGTCTCTCACCACTGATCAGTAATTTGGAATGGAGATCAAGTTGAATTAATCAGTGATTCTCTCTCTCTCTGTGTCTAGCTCTGTCTATGTGTCTCCCACCACTGATCAGTAATTTGGAATGGAGATCAAGTTGAATTAGTGATTCTCTTTCTCTCTGTGTCTAGCTCTGTCTATGTGTCTCCCACCACTGATCAGTAATTTGGAATGGAGATCAAGTTGAATTAATCAGTGATTCTCTCTCTCTCTGTGTCTAGCTCTGTCTATGTGTCTCCCACCACTGATCAGTAATTTGGAATGGAGATCAAGTTGAATTAATCAGTGATTCTCTCTCTCTCTCTCTCTGTCAAGCTCTGTCTATGTGTCTCCCACCACTGATCAGTAATTTGGAATGGAGATCAAGTTGAATTAATCAGTGATTCTCTCTCTCTCTCTCTCTGTCTAGCTCTGTCTATGTGTCTCCCACCACTGATCAGTAATTTGGAATGGAGATCAAGTTGAATTAATCAGTGATTCTCTCTCTCTCTCTCTGTCTAGCTCTGTCTATGTGTCTCCCACCACTGATCAGTTATTTGGAATGGAGATCAAGTTGATTTAATCAGTGACTATGTCTCTCTCTGTGTCTAGCTCTGTCTATGTGTCTCCCACCACTGATCAGTAATTTGGAATAGAGATCAAGTTGAATTAATCAGTGATTCTCTCTCTCTCTGTGTCTAGCTCTGTCTATGTGTCTCCCACCACTGATCAGTAATTTGGAATGGAGATCAAGTTGAATTAATCAGTGATTCTCTCTCTCTCTCTCTCTGTCTAGCTCTGTCTATGTGTCTCCCACCACTGATCAGTAATTTGGAATGGAGATCAAGTTGAATTAATCAGTGATTCTCTCTCTCTCTCTGTGTCTAGCTCTGTCTATGTGTCTCCCACCACTAATCAGTAATTTGGAATGGAGATCAAGTTGAATTAATCAGTGATTCTCTCTCTCTCTCTCTGTCTAGCTCTGTCTATGTGTCTCCCACCACTGATCAGTAATTTGGAATGGAGATCAAGTTGAATTAATCAGTGATTCTCTCTCTCTCTGTGTCTAGCTCTGTCTATGTGTCTCCCACCACTGATCAGTAATTTGGAATGGAGATCAAGTTGAATTAATCAGTGATTCTCTCTCTCTCTCTCTGTCGAGCTCTGTCTATGTGTCTCCCACCACTGATCAGTAATTTGGAATGGAGATCAAGTTGAATTAATCAGTGATTCTCTCTCTCTCTGTGTCTAGCTCTGTCTATGTGTCTCCCACCACTGATCAGTAATTTGGAATGGAGATCAAGTTGAATTAATCAGTGATTCTCTCTCTCTCTCTCTCTGTCTAGCTCTGTCTATGTGTCTCCCACCACTGATCAGTAATTTGGAATGGAGATCAAGTTGAATTAATCAGTGATTCTCTCTCTCTCTCTCTGTTGAGCTCTGTCTATGTGTCTCCCACCACTGATCAGTTATTTGGAATGGAGATCAAGTTGATTTAATCAGTGACTATGTCTCTCTCTGTGTCTAGCTCTGTCTATGTGTCTCCCACCACTGATCAGTAATTTGGAATAGAGATCAAGTTGAATTAATCAGTGATTCTCTCTCTCTCTGTGTCTAGCTCTGTCTATGTGTCTCCCACCACTGATCAGTAATTTGGAATGGAGATCAAGTTGAATTAATCAGTGATTCTCTCTCTCTCTGTCTAGCTCTGTCTATGTGTCTCCCACCACTGATCAGTAATTTTGAATGGAGATCAAGTTGAATTAATCAGTGATTCTCTCTCTCTCTCTGTGTCTAGCTCTGTCTATGTGTCTCCCACCACTAATCAGTAATTTGGAATGGAGATCAAGTTGAATTAATCAGTGATTCTCTCTCTCTCTCTCTCTGTCTAGCTCTGTCTATGTGTCTCCCACCACTGATCAGTAATTTGGAATGGAGATCAAGTTGAATTAATCAGTGATTCTCTCTCTCTCTGTGTCTAGCTCTGTCTATGTGTCTCCCACCACTGATCAGTAATTTGGAATGGAGATCAAGTTGAATTAATCAGTGATTCTCTCTCTCTCTCTCTGTCTAGCTCTGTCTATGTGTCTCCCACCACTGATCAGTAATTTGGAATGGAGATCAAGTTGAATTAATCAGTGATTCTCTCTCTCTCTGTGTCTAGCTCTGTCTATGTGTCTCCCACCACTGATCAGTAATTTGGAATGGAGATCAAGTTGAATTAATCAGTGATTCTCTCTCTCTCTGTGGCTAGCTCTGTCTATGTGTCTCCCACTACTGATCAGTAATTTGGAATGGAGATCAAGTTGAATTAACTAGTGATTCTCTCTCTCTCTGTGTCTAGCTCTGTCTATGTGTCTCTCACCACTGATCAGTAATTTGGAATGGAGATCAAGTTGAATTAATCAGTGATTCTCTCTCTCTGTGTGTCTAGCTCTGTCTATGTGTCTCCCACCACTGATCAGTAATTTGGAATGGAGATCAAGTTGAATTAGTGATTCTCTCTCTCTCTGTGTCTAGCTCTGTCTATGTGTCTCCCACCACTGATCAGTAATTTGGAATGGAGATCAAGTTGAATTAATCAGTGATTCTCTCTCTCTGTGTGTCTAGCTCTGTCTATGTGTCTCCCACCACTGATCAGTAATTTGGAATGGAGATCAAGTTGAATTAATCAGTGATTCTCTCTCTCTCTCTCTCTGTCAAGCTCTGTCTATGTGTCTCCCACCACTGATCAGTAATTTGGAATGGAGATCAAGTTGAATTAATCAGTGATTCTCTCTCTCTCTCTCTCTGTCTAGCTCTGTCTATGTGTCTCCCACCACTGATCAGTAATTTGGAATGGAGATCAAGTTGAATTAATCAGTGATTCTCTCTCTCTCTCTGTGTCTAGCTCTGTCTATGTGTCTCCCACCACTGATCAGTTATTTGGAATGGAGATCAAGTTGATTTAATCAGTGACTATGTCTCTCTCTGTGTCTAGCTCTGTCTATGTGTCTCCCACCACTGATCAGTAATTTGGAATAGAGATCAAGTTGAATTAATCAGTGATTCTCTCTCTCTCTGTGTCTAGCTCTGTCTATGTGTCTCCCACCACTGATCAGTAATTTGGAATGGAGATCAAGTTGAATTAATCAGTGATTCTCTCTCTCTCTCTCTCTGTCTAGCTCTGTCTATGTGTCTCCCACCACTGATCAGTAATTTGGAATGGAGATCAAGTTGAATTAATCAGTGATTCTCTCTCTCTCTCTGTGTCTAGCTCTGTCTATGTGTCTCCCACCACTAATCAGTAATTTGGAATGGAGATCAAGTTGAATTAATCAGTGATTCTCTCTCTCTCTCTCTCTGTCTAGCTCTGTCTATGTGTCTCCCACCACTGATCAGTAATTTGGAATGGAGATCAAGTTGAATTAATCAGTGATTCTCTCTCTCTCTGTGTCTAGCTCTGTCTATGTGTCTCCCACCACTGATCAGTAATTTGGAATGGAGATCAAGTTGAATTAATCAGTGATTCTCTCTCTCTCTCTCTGTTGAGCTCTGTCTATGTGTCTCCCACCACTGATCAGTAATTTGGAATGGAGATCAAGTTGAATTAATCAGTGATTCTCTCTCTCTCTGTGTCTAGCTCTGTCTATGTGTCTCCCACCACTGATCAGTAATTTGGAATGGAGATCAAGTTGAATTAATCAGTGATTCTCTCTCTCTCTCTGTGTCTAGCTCTGTCTATGTGTCTCCCACCACTGATCAGTAATTTGGAATGGAGATCAAGTTGAATTAATCAGTGATTCTCTCTCTCTCTCTGTCTAGCTCTGTCTATGTGTCTCCCACCACTGATCAGTAATTTGGAATGGAGATCAAGTTGAATTAATCAGTGATTCTCTCTCTCTCTGTGTCTAGCTCTGTCTATGTGTCTCCCACCACTGATCAGTAATTTGGAATGGAGATCAAGTTGAATTAATCAGTGATTCTCTCTCTCTCTGTGTCTAGCTCTGTCTATGTGTCTCCCACCACTGATCAGTAATTTGGAATGGAGATCAAGTTGAATTAATCAGTGATTCTCTCTCTCTCTCTGTCTAGCTCTGTCTATGTGTCTCCCACCACTGATCAGTAATTTGGAATGGAGATCAAGTTGAATTAATCAGTGATTCTCTCTCTCTCTCTGTGTCTAGCTCTGTCTATGTGTCTCCCACCACTAATCAGTAATTTGGAATGGAGATCAAGTTGAATTAATCAGTGATTCTCTCTCTCTCTGTGTCTAGCTCTGTCTATGTGTCTCCCACCACTGATCAGTAATTTGGAATGGAGATCAAGTTGAATTAATCAGTGATTCTCTCTCTCTGTGTCTAGCTCTGTCTATGTGTCTCTCACCACTGATCAGTAATTTGGAATGGAGATCAAGTTGAATTAATCAGTGATTCTCTCTCTCTCTGTGTCTAGCTCTGTCTATTTGTCTCCCACCAGTGATCAGTAATTTGGAATGGAGATCAAGTTGAATTAATCAGTGATTCTCTCTCTCTGTCTCTAGCTCTGTCTATGTGTCTCCCACCACTGATCAGTAATTTGGAATGGAGATCAAGTTGAATTAATCAGTGATTCTCTCTCTCTCTGTGTCTAGCTCTGTCTATGTGTCTTCAACCACTGATCAGTAATTTGGAATGGAGATCAAGTTGAATTAATCAGTGATTCTCTCTCTCTGTGTCTAGCTCTGTCTATGTGTCTCCCACCACTGATCAGTAATTTGGAATGGAGATCAAGTTGAATTAATCAGTGATTCTCTCTCTCTCTCTGTCTTGCTCTGTCTATGTGTCTCCCACCACTGATCAGTAATTTGGAATGGAGATCAAGTTGAATTAATCAGTGATTCTCTCTCTCTCTCTGTGTCTAGCTCTGTCTATGTGTCTCCCACCACTGATCAGTAATTTGGAATGGAGATCAAGTTGAATTAATCAGTGATTCTCTCTCTCTCTGTGTCTAGCTCTGTCTATGTGTCTCCCACCACTGATCAGTAATTTGGAATGGAGATCAAGTTGAATTAATCAGTGATTCTCTCTCTCTCTCTGTCTATGTGTCTCCCACCACTGATCAGTAATTTGGAATGGAGATCAAGTTGAATTAATCAGTGATTCTCTCTCTCTCTCTCTGTGTCTAGCTCTGTCTATGTGTCTCCCACCACTAATCAGTAATTTGGAATGGAGATCAAGTTGAATTAATCAGTGATTCTCTCTCTCTCTGTGGCTAGCTCTGTCTATGTGTCTCCCACCACTGATCAGTAATTTGGAATGGAGATCAAGTTGAATTAATCAGTGATTCTCTCTCTCTCTCTGTCTAGCTCTGTCTATGTGTCTCCCACCACTGATCAGTAATTTAGAATGGAGATCAAGTTGAATTAATCAGTGATTCTCTCTCTCTCTCTCTGTGTCTAGCTCTGTCTATGTGTCTCCCACCACTGATCAGTAATTTGGAATGGAGATCAAGTTGAATTAATCAGTGATTCTCTCTCTCTCTCTGTCTAGCTCTGTCTATGTGTCTCCCACCACTGATCAGTAATTTGGAATGGAGATCAAGTTGAATTAATCAGTGATTCTCTCTCTCTCTGTGTCTAGCTCTGTCTATGTGTCTCCCACCACTGATCAGTAATTTGGAATGGAGATCAAGTTGAATTAATCAGTGATTCTCTCTCTCTCTCTCTGTGTCTAGCTCTGTCTATGTGTCTCCCACCACTAATCAGTAATTTGGAATGGAGATCAAGTTGAATTAATCAGTGATTCTCTCTCTCTCTGTGTCTAGCTCTGTCTATGTGTCTCCCACCACTGATCAGTAATTTGGAATGGAGATCAAGTTGAATTAATCAGTGATTCTCTCTCTCTCTGTGTCTAGCTCTGTCTATGTGTCTCCCACCACTGATCAGTAATTTGGAATGGAGATCAAGTTGAATTAATCAGTGATTCTCTCTCTCTCTGTGTGTCTAGCTCTGTCTATGTGTCTCCCACCACTGATCAGTAATTTGGAATGGAGATCAAGTTGAATTAATCAGTGATTCTCTCTCTCTCTCTGTGTCTAGCTCTGTCTATGTGTCTCCCACCACTGATCAGTAATTTGGAATGGAGATCAAGTTGAATTACTCAGTGATTCTCTCTCTCTCTCTGTGTCTAGCTCTGTCTATGGGTCTCCCACCACTGATCAGTAATTTGGAATGGAGATCAAGTTGAATTAATCAGTGATTCTCTCTCTCTCTCTATGTCTAGCTCTGTCTATGTGTCTCCCACCACTAATCAGTAATGGAGATCAAGTTGAATTTATCAGTGATTCTCTCTCTCTCTGTGTCTAGCTCTGTCTATGTGTCTCCCACCACTGATCAGTAATTTGGAATGGAGATCAAGTTGAATTAATCAGTGATTCTCTCTCTCTCTGTGTCTAGCTCTGTCTATGTGTCTCCCACCAGTGATCGGTAATTTGGAATGGAGATCAAGTTGAATTAATCAGTGATTCTCTCTCTCTCTCTGTGTCTAGCTCTGTCTATGTGTCTCCCACCACTAATCAGTAATTTGGAATGGAGATCAAGTTGAATTAATCAGTGATTCTCTCTCTCTCTGTGTCTAGCTCTGTCTATGTGTCTCCCACCACTGATCAGTAATTTGGAATGGAGATCAAGTTGAATTAATCAGTGATTCTCTCTCTCTGTGTCTAGCTCTGTCTATGTGTCTCCCACCACTGATCAGTAATTTGGAATGGAGATCAAGTTGAATTAATCAGTGATTCTCTCTCTCTCTGTCTAGCTCTGTCTATGTGTCTCCCACCACTGATCAGTAATTTGGAATGGAGATCAAGTTGAATTAATCAGTGATTCTCTCTCTCTCTCTCTCTGTCTAGCTCTGTCTATGTGTCTCCCACCACTGATCAGTAATTTGGAATGGAGATCAAGTTGAATTAATCAGTGATTCTCTCTCTCTCTGTGTCTAGCTCTGTCTATGTGTCTCCCACCACTGATCAGTAATTTGGAATGGAGATCAAGTTGAATTAATCAGTGATTCTCTCTCTCTCTCTGTGTCTAGCTCTGTCTATGTGTCTCCCACCACTAATCAGTAATTTGGAATGGAGATCAAGTTGAATTAATCAGTGATTCTCTCTCTCTCTGTGGCTAGCTCTGTCTATGTGTCTCCCACCACTGATCAGTAATTTGGAATGGAGATCAAGTTGAATTAATCAGTTATTCTCTCTCTCTCTCTCTGTCTAGCTCTGTCTATGTGTCTCCCACCACTGATCAGTAATTTGGAATGGAGATCAAGTTGAATTAATCAGTGATTCTCTCTCTCTCTCTCTGTGTCTAGATCTGTCTATGTGTCTCCCACCACTGATCAGTAATTTGGAATGGAGATCAAGTTGAATTAATCAGTGATTCTCTCTCTCTCTCTGTCTAGCTCTGTCTATGTGTCTCCCACCACTGATCAGTAATTTGGAATGGAGATCAAGTTGAATTAATCAGTGATTCTCTCTCTCTCTGTGTCTAGCTCTGTCTATGTGTTTCCCACCACTGATCAGTAATTTGGAATGGAGATCAAGTTGAATTAATCAGTGATTCTCTCTCTCTCTCTCTGTGTCTAGCTCTGTCTATGTGTCTCCCACCACTAATCAGTAATTTGGAATGGAGATCAAGTTGAATTAATCAGTGATTCTCTCTCTCTCTCTGTCTAGCTCTGTCTATGTGTCTCCCACCACTGATCAGTAATTTGGAATGGAGATCAAGTTGAATTAATCAGTGATTCTCTCTCTCTCTGTGTCTAGCTCTGTCTATGTGTCTCCCACCACTAATCAGTAATGGAGATCAAGTTGAATTTATCAGTGATTCTCTCTCTCTCTGTGTCTAGCTCTGTCTATGTGTCTCCCACCACTGATCAGTAATTTGGAATGGAGATCAAGTTGAATTAATCAGTGATTCTCTCTCTCTCTGTGTCTAGCTCTGTCTATGTGTCTCCCACCAGTGATCGGTAATTTGGAATGGAGATCAAGTTGAATTAATCAGTGATTCTCTCTCTCTCTCTCTGTCTAGCTCTGTCTATGTGTCTCCCACCACTAATCAGTAATTTGGAATGGAGATCAAGTTGAATTAATCAGTGATTCTCTCTCTCTCTGTGTCTAGCTCTGTCTATGTGTCTCCCACCACTGATCAGTAATTTGGAATGGAGATCAAGTTGAATTAATCAGTGATTCTCTCTCTCTGTGTCTAGCTCTGTCTATGTGTCTCCCACCACTGATCAGTAATTTGGAATGGAGATCAAGTTGAATTAATCAGTGATTCTCTCTCTCTCTGTCTAGCTCTGTCTATGTGTCTCCCACCACTGATCAGTAATTTGGAATGGAGATCAAGTTGAATTAATCAGTGATTCTCTCTCTCTCTCTCTCTCTCTGTCTAGCTCTGTCTATGTGTCTCCCACCACTGATCAGTAATTTGGAATGGAGATCAAGTTGAATTAATCAGTGATTCTCTCTCTCTCTGTGTCTAGCTCTGTCTATGTGTCTCCCACCACTGATCAGTAATTTGGAATGGAGATCAAGTTGAATTAATCAGTGATTCTCTCTCTCTGTGTCTAGCTCTGTCTATGTGTCTCCCACCACTGATCAGTAATTTGGAATGGAGATCAAGTTGAATTAATCAGTGATTCTCTCTCTCTCTGTGTCTAGCTCTGTCTATGTGTCTTCCACCACTGATCAGTAATTTGGAATGGAGATCAAGTTGAATTAATCAGTGATTCTCTCTCTCTGTGTCTAGCTCTGTCTATGTGTCTCCCACCACTGATCAGTAATTTGGAATGGAGATCAAGTTGAATTAATCAGTGATTCTCTCTCTCTCTCTGTCTAGCTCTGTCTATGTGTCTCCCACCACTGATCAGTAATTTGGAATGGAGATCAAGTTGAATTAATCAGTGATTCTCTCTCTCTCTCTCTGTGTCTAGCTCTGTCTATGTGTCTCCCACCACTGATCAGTAATTTGGAATGGAGATCAAGTTGAATTAATCAGTGATTCTCTCTCTCTCTCTCTGTCTAGCTCTGTCTATGTGTCTTCCACCACTGATCAGTAATTTGGAATGGAGATCAAGTTGAATTAATCAGTGATTCTCTCTCTCTGTGTCTAGCTCTGTCTATGTGTCTCCCACCACTGATCAGTAATTTGGAATGGAGATCAAGTTGAATTAATCAGTGATTCTCTCTCTCTCTGTGTCTAGCTCTGTCTATGTGTCTCCCACCACTGATCAGTAATTTGGAATGGAGATCAAGTTGAATTAATCAGTGATTCTCTCTCTCTCTCTCTCTGTGTCTAGCTCTGTCTATGTGTCTCCCACCACTGATCAGTAATTTGGAATGGAGATCAAGTTGAATTAATCAGTGATTCTCTCTCTCTCTCTGTGTCTAGCTCTGTCTATGTGTCTCCCACCACTGATCAGTAATTTGGAATGGAGATCAAGTTGAATTAATCAGTGATTCTCTCTCTCTCTCTGTCTAGCTCTGTCTATGTGTCTCCCACCACTGATCAGTAATTTGGAATGGAGATCAAGTTGAATTAATCAGTGATTCTCTCCCTCTCTGTGTCTAGCTTTGTCTATGTGTCTCCCACCACTGATCAGTAATTTGGAATGGAGATCAAGTTGAATTAATCAGTGATTCTCTCTCTCTCTCTCTGTCTAGCTCTGTCTATGTGTCTCCCACCACTGATCAGTAATTTGGAATGGAGATCAAGTTGAATTAATCAGTGATTCTCTCTCTCTCTATGTCTAGCTCTGTCTATGTGTCTCCCACCACTGATCAGTAATTTGGAATGGAGATCAAGTTGAATTAATCAGTGATTCTCTCTCTCTCTGTGTCTAGCTCTGTCTATGTGTCTCCCACCAGTGATCAGTAATTTGGAATGGAGATCAAGTTGAATAAAGCTTCTCTATTTTCCATAAGTCTTGGGTTGACTTAGTCCTTTTTGAACATGTAAATAAGGAGCTTTGGTTCTTGTTGCTTAAAAGTACGGAAAAAAATATATTTTCTTTGTCTTTTCCTGAGAGAGAGTTAATTAAGGGGCAGTAAGTGTGAATTGTAATTTTGAGCCAGATTTTGTCTTTAATATCTAACAACTTTGATTGTGTATTAAATTGCGATCATGGATCTGAACTTGTTCCAGTTTGAAGACGTACTTTATTTTACTTCCAAAAAAGCTAAACAGATCGATTTCTTGCAAGCCCATGGGCTTATTTCTTGCGAAGAAACCTGCAGTTGTGGGCATAACATGCGACTTGTGCCATCAACAGTGAAAACTGATGGATTTCTTTGGCGTTGCACGTCGATTAGAATTCTGTATTCTTTAACATTAATTTATTCGAATGTAATATAAGGACCCAAATAGGATGGCTACTTCAACTAGTATAATGTTAAGGCCCTAAAAGGATGGCTACTTCAACTAGTATAATGTTGAGGCTCTAAAACGCTGGGTATATCAACAAGTACAATGTTGAGGCTCTAAAAGGATGGCTACTTAAACTAGTATAATATTGAGGCCCTAAAACGCTAGATATATAAACTAGTATAATGTTAAGGCCCTATAAGGATGGCTACTTCAACTAGTATAATGTTGAGGCCCTAAAAGGATTGCTACTTCAACTAGTATAATATTAAGACCCTAAAAAGATTGCTACGTAATCTAGTATAAGATTAAGGCCCTAAAAAGATGGCTACTTTAACTAGTATAATATTAAACCCTAAAAGAATGGCTACTTCAACTAGTATAATATTAAGGCCCTAAAAGGATGGCTACATCCACTAGTAAAACGTTAAGGCCCTAAAAGTATGGCTACTTCAACTAGTATGATGTTAAAGCCCTAAAAGGATGGCTACTTCAACTAGTATAATGTTAAGGCCCTAAAAGGATATCTACTTCAACTTGTATAACATTAAGACCCTAAAAAGATGACTACTTCCACTTGTATAATGTTAAGACCCTAAAAAAATGGCGACTTCAACTAGTATAATGTTAATGCCCTAAAACGCTGGGTATATCAACTAGTATATTATTAAGGCCCTAAAAGGATGGCTACTTCAAAATAACGATTCCTGCGTTATTTTGCCGTGACCGGCAATATAACGATTCCTGCGTTATTTTGCCGGTTCATGTATATTTAACTAAATTGTTAAACATACAGTGACGCCCAGCACAATAATGAGTCTTACGTTATTTTGCCGGCTCGTGTTTATTTAACTATAAATTACTTTTTTTTTTATTTAAATTATTTTTTTGTATTATTTTTAAATAAACGAAATTTTATTTATAATTTAAAACTTTGCCTGATTGTTTTTTTTTTGTTTTTTTTTATTTAAAACTTTGCCTGATTGATTTTTTTTGTTTGTTTTTAATTAATCCTGATTGATTTTTTGTATAATTTAAAACTTTATTAAGTGACAATATATTTTAAAATAACGATAAAATTAATTTTTACTTCCGGTTGATTCGATTAGGAGTGAACAATTCAAAATTACGACTTATTTTATGATTTCATTGAAAGAACATTTTAAAATAGAAACTGTTTAAATCCAGTGATTTTCTGTATATTTTAACATTATCGAAGTTTTTCTTCATAAAGAAAATCAGAATTTTACATTAAAATCTTTCCTTTGTAAAGCACATTTTTAACAAGTAAATGTTACCAAAGGCAACATAAATTATTCTTCTACCTGTATAAGTTTATTTGTTTATTTATTTTTATAAAAAAAAATCATTTATCAAAATAAATAATAAAATAAACAAATAAACTTATACAGGTAGGTAGAATAATAATTTATGTTGCCTTTGGTAACATTTATTTGTTGCTTATTTTTTTCTTTATATATAACTTATATATAACTTAAGGAAAATTTAAATTACTTAAATCGAGAGCAGACTAAGTAATGTTGGGAAAATTCATCAACATTAATTCTATTATGAAAAGTAAGCAGATATTTCTTTAACCGACACAATAGGGCAGGTCGATTTTTTTTTTATTTCTTTAACCGACACAACTGATGATGAAAACAAATTGTTTTTAAATATTTGCCCTTATTTATTTAATTACCTTTTCTTTCGCAAGGCCATAACAATTAGGTTTAAAAAAAAATGAACCGGCATAATAACGATCCCTTTACATTAGTAAATAATTATTGTGCCGGGCGTCACTGTATGTTTAACAATTTAGTTAAATATACATGAACCGGCAAAATAACGCCGGAATCGTTATTTTGCCGGGACCGGCAATATAGCCTCTTCCTAATTTATTAATAATTAATTTACAGTTAATTGTTTTCGATGTTTCCATGCTGAATTTTATTAAGTAATTTCATTCAGTAAAAAAAACTATTAAATTTTCCTTGCTGAATTTCGTTCAGTGATTTCATTCACTACAAAATTCAAATTTAAACAAAATAAATTCTTAAATTTTCCATTACTGTATTCTTTTACCTTCATTTATTAATAATTAAGTTCCAGTTAATTGCTTTCGATGTAATAACAACAGTTGAATAGAGTTACTGCCCCTTAATTAACTCTCTCTCAGGAAAAGACAAAAAAAATGTGTTTTCATACTTTTAAGCAACAAGAACCGGAGCTTTGATTTCAGGTAGAAAGCCCTCAGTCCGAAGCGATCACGGTAGGGGTGCATACCAGAACAAACAGATAACAAGCTATGAATATCAATTGTTAATTTTCATGTATTTTGTAATAATGACGGCAATTTTTTTTTTTCGCATGTATGACACAAGGTTGAAATGTGGAGGGTTATCAATTTAATGCTCGTACTGAATAAAAAATTACATTTGGGATAAAAACAGTTTCTGATAATATTTGAAGAGTAAACAAAAAGATTAGACTTACATATATGCATACACATGAAATAAGCACATACATCAATATTTTTTTAATTTCGTACACTTTAAACAGTTCCAACTTAAACACATATATATTTAAAAAAAAAAGATTTCCATTAAAATTAAAATATAATTTTTAAAAATGTTTGAAAATAATTAGAGTAAACAAAATGCACAATTATTCAGAGAGTCCACAAAAAATGATTAAAAAAAGTTATTTCTAGACTCCACATTTGAAAATAAAGAAACGTTAAAACCTAATAATTCGTCTAGAAAAACGATAATAAAATAAAATGAAAATAATATTGTTTAGTTTGGATGATTAAAAAATTAATTATTCAAACTAAACGACGACCGAGTTTCTTGACCTTTTGACTAGGAGGAAAGTGTAGTATCTGTTCTTACACTGTACTTCATCTCTTCTGTCCTCGTTTAGTGAAGGATGGAAGAGTTAGACACAAGGTCGGTTTTTAATGGGGGCGAAAATCCAACTCCTAAAAAAGTGTTGTCGGTGCTTCTTGCTTAAAAGTCCGAAAAAAAGATTTCTTTGTCTTTTACTGTTTAAGAGGTAAATAAGGGGCAGTAACTCTTAATTGTAATTTTGAGCCAGATTTTACGAGCATACGATCGCCTTGGTGCCGAAGGATTCCATCATTTGCGTGTGAATCACAAGTACAATTTTGTTGATCCACAAACCGGGACCACCACCAACCACGTTGAACGTATGTGGTGTGAAGCAAAAAAGAAATAAATAAAATTGAATGTGGCACCCACACGCAAATGGTGGATTCCTATCTCGCAGAATTCATGTGGCGGCAGAAATTGCCCAAATTTGCAAACAAATTGCTGAATTTTATTCAGTATAAAACCCAAGTATAAACACAATAAATTCTTAAATTTTCCATTGCTGTATACTTTGTTGTTCATTTATTACTAACTAGCGGGGCTACCCAGCGTTGCTCGGGGTCATAAAAACATATATTTGAAGAAAGATCGTGTGTGTAACATCTTTATATTCAAACTTCTATGTCCGCCCCCTCTCTCTATAGCCGTCTCTTTATCTGCTACCTTTCTCTTTCCTGGTCGCCCCATTTCGCCGCTACTTTCTAATTTTGCCTTTTGCAAAAGCTGTTTCTTCCCCACCATTTCTCCTATTGCCCAGGGTAATAGTATGACATATTTCTATAAAAAGTAACACCTCTATCTGCGCCTTCTATATAGGTACTTATCTCCACCCCGGTGTTCATACTATATACGTATCTATCATCACCCCGGTGCGCATACTATATACGTACCTATCGCCGCCCCAGTGTACATACTATATACGTACCTATCGCCGCCCCGGTGCAGATACTATTTAAGTACCTATCGCCGCCCCGTTGCGAATGCTAAATAGTACCTATCGTTGCCCCGGTGTGAATGCTAAATACATACCTATTGCGCCCCGGTGTGCATGCTACATAAGTACCTATCGCTTCCCTAGTGCGAATACTAAAGACATACCAATTGCGCTCCGGTGTGCATGCTACATAAGTACCTATCACTGCCCTAGTGCGAATAATTAATATGTACATATTGCCGCTTTGGTGTGAATGCTAAATACGTACCTATCGCCGGCCCAGTGCGAATGCTAAATACGTACCTATCGCCGGCCCAGTGCGAATGCTAAATACGTGCCTATAGCCGCCCTGGTGCGAATGCTAAATACGTACCTATAGCCGCCCCAGTGTGAATGCTAAATACGTACCTATCACCACTACGGTGCGAATGCGAAATACATACCTTTCGCCGCCCCGGTACGCATGCAATATATGTACTGATCGCCGCCGCAGAGCGCATGCTATGTACGTACTTATTGCTGCCCGTGTGTACATGCTATATACGTAGCTATCGCCACCCCTGAATTCTGAATACGTACCTATCGCCGCCCCGGTGCGAATGCTAAATACATACCTATCGCCGCCCCGGTGTGAATTCAAAATACGTACCTATTGCCGCCCCGGTGTGAATTCTAAATATGTACCTATCGCCGCCCCGGTGCGGAAGCTAAATACGTACATATCGCTGCCCCGGTGCGAATGCTAAATACATACTTATCGCTGCCCCGGTGTGAATGCTAAATACATACCTATCGCCGCCCCGGTGTGAATGCTAAATACGTACCTATCGCCGCCCCGGTGTGAATTTTAAATATGTACCTTTCGCCGCCCGGTGTGAATTTTAAATATGTACCTTTCGCCGCCCCTGTGCGCGTGCTATATACGTACCTATCGCCGCCCTGGTGCGCGTGCTATATATGAACCGATTGCTTCCTCAGTGCGCATGCTAAATACATACCTATCACTGCCCCGGTGTGCATACTATATACGTACTTATTACCGCCCATGTGCACATGCTATATAAGTACCTATCACCACTGCTGAATGCTAAATAAGTACCTATCGCCACCCCGGTGTGGAAGCTAAATACAGACATATCGCCGCCCCTAAATTTGGGCAGACCCTAAAAAATTTGGCCTGACCCCTAAAATTTTCCCCGTCCCCTAAATCTCTCCAGCCTCTAATTTTTTACTCTCCCCCAACCATGAGAAATATTTTGACTTCAAAACAAAAAAAAAACAAAAAAATTTGGCCTGACCCCTAAAAAGTTCCGCCTGACCCCTAAAATTTTCCCGACCCTAAATGTCTCCAGCCCCCTAATTTTTCACTCTCCCCCAACCATGAGAAATATTTTGACTTCAAAACAAAAATAAACAAAAAAATTTGGCCTGACCCCTAAAAAGTTCCGCCTGACCCCTAAAATTTTCCCCGACCCCTAAATCTCTCCAGCCCCCTAATTGTTCACTCTCCCCCAACCCTGAGAAATATTTTGAGTTCAAAACCAAAAAAAAAAGAAAAAGATTTGGCCTGAACCCTAAAAAGTCCGTCCTGACCCCTAAAATTTTCCCCGACCCCTGAATCTCTCCAGCCACCTAATTTTTCACTCTCCCCCAACCATGAGAAATATTTTGACTTCAAAACAAAAAAAAACAAAAAAATTTGGCCTGACCCCTAAAAAGTTCCGCCTGACCCCTAAAATTTTCCCCGACCCCTAAATCTCTCCAGCCCCCTAATTTTTCACTCTCCTCCAACCATGAGAAATATTTTGACTTCAAAACAAAAAAAAAACAAAAAAATTTGGCCTGACCCCTAAAAAGTTCGTCCTGACCCCTAAAATTTTCCCCGACCCCTAAATCTCTCCAGCCCCCTAATTTTTCACTCTCCTCCAACCATGAGAAATATTTTGACTTCAAAAAAAAAAAAAAAAAAAAAAAAAAATTTGGCCTGACCCCTAAAAAGTTCGTCTTGACCCCTAAAATTTCCCCCGACCCCTAAATCTCTCCAGCCCCCTAATTTTTCACTCTCCTCCAACCATGAGAAATATTTTGACTTCAAAAAAAAAAAAAAAAAAAAAAAAAAAAATTTGGCCTGACCCCTAAAAAGTTCGTCTTGACCCCTAAAATTTTCCCCGACCCCTAAATCTCTCCAGCCCCCTAATTTTTCACTCTCTTACAACCATTACATATATTTTGACTTCAAAACAAAAATAAACAAAAAAATTTGGCCTGACCCCTAAAAAGTGCGTCCTGACACCTAAAATTTTCCCCGACCCATAAATCTCTCCACCCCCCCTAATTTTTCACTCTCCCCCAACCATGAGATATATTTTGACTTCTAAACAAAAAAAAACAAAAAAATTTGGCCTGACCCCTAAAAAGTTCGTCCTGACCTCTAAAATTTTCCCCGACCCATAAATCTCTCCAGCCCCCTAATTTTTCACTCTCCTCCAACCATGAAAAATATTTTGACTTCAAAACAAAAAAAAACAAAAAAATTTGGCCTGACCCCTAAAAAGTTCGTCCTGACCCCTAAAATTTTCCCCGACCCCTAAATCTCTCCAGCCCCCTAATTTTTCACTCTCCCCCAACCATGAGAAATATTTTGACTTCAAAAAAAAAAAAATAAAAAAAAAAATTTGGCCTGACCCCTAAAAAGTTCGTCTTGACCCCTAAAATTTTCCCCGACCCTTAAATCTCTCCAGCCCCCTAATTTTTCACTCTCTTACAACCATTACATATATTTTGACTTCAAAACAAAAATAAACAAAAAAATTTGGCCTGACCCCTAAAAAGTGCGTCCTGACCCCTAAAATTTTCCCCGACCCCTAAATCTCTCCACCCCCCCTAATTTTTCACTCTCCCCCAACGATGAGATATATTTTGACTTCTAAACAAAAAAAAACAAAAAAATTTGGCCTGACCCCTAAAAAGTTCGTCCTGACCCCTAAAATTTTCCCCGACCCTTAAATCTCTCCAGCCCCCTAATTTTTCACTCTCCTCCAACCATGAGATATATTTTGACTTCAAAACAAAAAAAAAAAAAAAAATTTGGCCTGACCCCTAAAAAGTGCGTCCTGACCCCTAAAATTTTCCCCGACCCCTAAATCTCTCCACCCCCCCTAATTTTTCACTCTCCCCCAACGATGAGATATATTTTGACTTCTAAACAAAAAAAAACAAAAAAATTTGGCCTGACCCCTAAAAAGTTCGTCCTGACCCCTAAAATTTTCCCCGACCCTTAAATCTCTCCAGCCCCCTAATTTTTCACTCTCCTCCAACCATGAGATATATTTTGACTTCAAAACAAAAAAAAAAAAAAAAATTTGGACTGACCCCTAAAAAGTTCGTCCTGACCCCTAAAATTTTCCCCGACCCCTAAATCTCTCCAGCCCCCGTAATTTTTCACTCTCCCTCAACCATGAGAAATATTTTGACTTCAAAACAAAAAAAAAAAAAACAAAAAAAAAAATTTGGCCTGACCCCTAAAAAGTTCGTCCTGACCCCTAAAATTTTCCCCGACCCCTAAATCTCTCCAGCCCCCTAATTTTTCACTCTCCCCCAACCCTGAGAAATATTTTGACTTCAAAACAAAAAAAAACAAAAAAATTTGGCCTGACCCCTAAAAAGTTCGTCCTGACCCCTAAAATTTTCCCCGACCCTTAAATCTCTCCAGCCCCCTAATTTTTCACTCTCCTCCAACCCTGAGAAATATTTTGACTTCAAAACAAAAAAAACCCAAAACAAAACCAAAAAATTTGGCCTGACCCCTAAAAAGTTCGTCCTGCCCCCTAAAATTTTCCCCGACCCCTAAATCTCTCCAGCCCCCTAATTTTTCACTCTCCCCCAACACTGAGAAATATTTTGACTTCAAAACAAAAAAAAACAAAAAAAAACAAAAAAATTTGGCCTGACCCCTAAAAAGTTCGTCCTGACCCCTAAAATTTTCCCCGACCCCTAAATCTCTCCAGCCCCCTAATTTTTCACTCTCCCCCAACCATGAGAAATATTTTGACTTCAAAACAAAAAAAAAACAAAAAAAAATAAAAAAATTTGGCCTGACCCCTAAAAAGTTCGTCCTGCCCCCTAAAATTTTCCCCGACCCCTAAATCTCTCCAGCCCCCTTATTTTTCACTCTCCCCCAACCATGAGATATATTTTGACTTCAAAACAAAAAAAAACAAAAAAATTTGGCCTGTCCCCTAAAAAGTTCGTCCTGACCCCTAAAATTTTCCCCGACCCCTAAATCTCTCCAGCCCCCTAATTTTTCACTCTCCCCCAACCCTGAGATATATTTTTACTTCAAAACAAAAAAAAACAAAAAAATTTGGCCTGACCCCTAAAAAGTTCGTCCTGACCACTAAAATTTTCCCCGACCCTTAAATCTCTCCAGCCCTCTAATTTTTCACTCTTCCCCAACCATGAGATATATTTTGACTTCAAAACAAAAAAAAAACAAAAAAATTTGGCCTGACCCCTAAAAAGTTCGTCCTGCCCCCTAAAATTTTCCCCGACCCCTAAATCTCTCCAGCCCCCTAATTTTTCACTCTCCTCCAACCATGAGAAATATTTTGACTTCAAAACAAAAAAAAAAAAAAAAATTTGGCCTGACCCCTAAAAAGTGCGTCCTGACCCCTAAAATTTTCCCCGACCCCTAAATCTCTCCACCCCCCCTAATTTTTCACTCTCCCCCAACGATGAGATATATTTTGACTTCTAAACAAAAAAAAACAAAAAAATTTGGCCTGACCCCTAAAAAGTTCGTCCTGACCCCTAAAATTTTCCCCGACCCTTAAATCTCTCCAGCCCCCTAATTTTTCACTCTCCTCCAACCATGAGATATATTTTGACTTCAAAACAAAAAAAAAAAAAAAAATTTGGACTGACCCCTAAAAAGTTCGTCCTGACCCCTAAAATTTTCCCCGACCCCTAAATCTCTCCAGCCCCCGTAATTTTTCACTCTCCCTCAACCATGAGAAATATTTTGACTTCAAAACAAAAAAAAAAAAAACAAAAAAAAAAATTTGGCCTGACCCCTAAAAAGTTCGTCCTGACCCCTAAAATTTTCCCCGACCCCTAAATCTCTCCAGCCCCCTAATTTTTCACTCTCCCCCAACCCTGAGAAATATTTTGACTTCAAAACAAAAAAAAACAAAAAAATTTGGCCTGACCCCTAAAAAGTTCGTCCTGACCCCTAAAATTTTCCCCGACCCTTAAATCTCTCCAGCCCCCTAATTTTTCACTCTCCTCCAACCATGAAAAATATTTTGACTTCAAAACAAAAAAAAACAAAAAAATTTGGCCTGACCCCTAAAAAGTTCGTCCTGACCCCTAAAATTTTCCCCGACCCCTAAATCTCTCCAGCCCCCTAATTTTTAACTCTCCATCAACCCTGAGAAATATTTTGACTTCAAAACAAAAAAAACCCAAAACAAAACCAAAAAATTTGGCCTGACCCCTAAAAAGTTCGTCCTGCCCCCTAAAATTTTCCCCGACCCCTAAATCTCTCCAGCCCCCTAATTTTTCACTCTCCCCCAACACTGAGAAATATTTTGACTTCAAAACAAAAAAAAACAAAAAAAAACAAAAAAATTTGGCCTGACCCCTAAAAAGTTCGTCCTGACCCCTAAAATTTTCCCCGACCCCTAAATCTCTCCAGCCCCCTAATTTTTCACTCTCCCCCAACCATGAGAAATATTTTGACTTCAAAACAAAAAAAAACAAAAAAAAATAAAAAAATTTGGCCTGACCCCTAAAAAGTTCGTCCTGCCCCCTAAAATTTTCCCCGACCCCTAAATCTCTCCAGCCCCCTTATTTTTCACTCTCCCCCAACCATGAGATATATTTTGACTTCAAAACAAAAAAAAACAAAAAAATTTGGCCTGTCCCCTAAAAAGTTCGTCCTGACCCCTAAAATTTTCCCCGACCCCTAAATCTCTCCAGCCCCCTAATTTTTCACTCTCCCCCAACCCTGAGATATATTTTTACTTCAAAACAAAAAAAAACAAAAAAATTTGGCCTGACCCCTAAAAAGTTCGTCCTGACCACTAAAATTTTCCCCGACCCTTAAATCTCTCCAGCCCTCTAATTTTTCACTCTTCCCCAACCATGAGATATATTTTGACTTCAAAACAAAAAAAAAACAAAAAAATTTGGCCTGACCCCTAAAAAGTTCGTCCTGACCCCTAAAATTTTCCCCGACCCCTAAATCTCTCCAGCCCCCTAATTTTTCACTCTCCTCCAACCATGAGAAATATTTTGACTTCAAAACAAAAAAAAACAAAAAAATTTGGCCTGACCCCTAAAAAGTTCGTCCTGACCCCTAAAATTTTCCCCGACCCCTAAATCTCTCCAGCCCCCTAATTTGTCACTCTCCCCCAACCATGAGATATATTTTGACTTCAAAACAAAAAAAAACAAAAAAATTTGGCCTGACCCCTAAAAAGTTCGTCCTGACCCCTAAAATTTTCCCCGACCCCTAAATCTGCCCTGCCCCCTAATTTTTCACTCTCCCCTAACCATGAGATATATTTTGACTTCAAAACAAAAAAAAACAAAAAAATTTGGCCGGACCCCTAAAAAATTTGGCCTGACCCCTAAAATTTTCCCCTACCCCCTAATCTCTCCAGCCCCCCCCCCCCCCCCCCCCAACTTTTTTTTTTCAGTGTCCCACAACTCTGAGAATTATTTTAAGTTCAAAAAAAGAAAGAAAAAAAAATTTGGCCGGACCCCTAAAATTTTTCCCGACCCCCTAATCTCTCCAGCCCCCCCCCCAACTTTTTTTTTCATTGTCCCACAACGCTGAGAATTATTTTAAGTTCAAAAAAAAAAAAAAAAAATTTGACCGGACCCCTAAAAAATTTGGCATGACCCCTAAAAATAATCTCTTTATTATAGATACAAATAAATGCACATTGGCCTTTATTATAGATGCAAATAAATGCACATTGGTCTTTATTATAGATACAAATAAATGCACATTGGCCTTTATTATAAATGCAAATAAATGCACATTGGTCTTTATTATAGATACAAATAAATGCACATTGGTCTTTATTATAGATGCAAATAAAAGCACATTGGCCTTTATTATAGATGCAAATAAATGCACATTGGTCTTTATTATAGATACAAATAAATGCACATTGGCCTTTATTATAAATGCAAATAAATGCACATTGGTCTTTATTATAGATACAAATAAATGCACATTGGTCTTTATTATAGATGCAAATAAAAGCACATTGGCCTTTATTATAGATGCAAATAAATGCACATTGGCCTTTATTATAGATGCAAATAAATGCACATTGGTCTTTATTATAGATACAAATAAATGCACATTGGCCTTTATTATAAATGCAAATAAATGCACATTGGTCTTTATTATAGATACAAATAAATGCACATTGGCCTTTATTATAGATGCAAATAAATGCACATTGGCCTTTATTATAGATACAAATAAATGCACATTGGTCTTTATTATAGATACAAATAAAAGCACATTGGTCTTTATTATAGATTTGCTTAATATCCCCCCCCCAAAAGAAAAAGTTTGGCCTGAGGCGCTCACACCGGCGAATGCTGTCACCCCCCCCCCCCCAATTTGGCATGAAAGGAGGAGGTAATGCCTATCATGATAACGGAAGGGAGTGAGAGGAATATTAGCGTCTATTAAAAGGTAGTAGTGTGAGTGAATTTATTCCCGCCACTTTGCATTATTTTTCAAATTATCTGCCACTCTCTGACGTCATGATGACCTGATATAACCGGACACAATTTAGGGCAAGACCGGGTACATCCGGCAAGGGATTATGGGACAGGTGCGGATGTGATTGAGCAACCCTTGTTTCACTACACACTCTTAACGTAGGATTCCTATGTTGTTATTGATGCAACCGTACAGAAGTTATTGGATGATCTGATACAACCGGACACAATTTAGGGCAAGACCGGGTACATCCGGCAAGGGATTATGGGATGTTTACAATGACTCTGCATTTTTATCGGATTAGTACATAAATACATTAGATTATTTCTACATATTAACGTTGAAATGTCGTGAAAAATACGAAAAAAACTGCTACCTTTTGTCGGAAAGTGGTCCGGTTGACTGTCAGCGAGTGAATCGATTTTCGCGATTTTTAGATATTTTACATCCGGGATTTGTGCGGTCCTGTAGATGTCAACTTTTTGACATGTCGTCGGGTAGTTTTTGAGGAGATACTGGACATACAAACAAACAAACAAACAAACATACAAACAGACAACTGCCCTTTATATAAGAGATTAATTTTCTGTAAATTACGTTACATGTAATAACAACAGTTGATAAGAGTTACTGCCCCTTATTTACCTCTTAAACAGTAAAAGACAAAGAAATCTTTTTTTCGGACTTTTAAGCAAGAAGCACCAAAGTGTCACTCTGGATGGGAACGGAAATAAAAATTGCCTCAGTCTAGAGGGATTTCTCCTTCACTGACTAAAGATAGAAAAGATTAAGTGCAGTATCCGAACAGATACTACACTTCAATCTAGCATAATCCTTACTATTTCAATTTAGAATTCAGTGAAGGAGGGCAGAGTTTTTTTGTTTTTTTTAAACATGGTTCACCCCAAACAAGGCAGGCCACCACTGTAGTCGTAAGGGGCTACTGAGAAAAAGAAAAGGGGAGAAGGTTGGGGGGGGTCAGCCTAAATTGAGATCTGGGCAGCGAGATGTTTGTTTACATTAGTTTTAAATTTCTGCATGTCAGTACTGTCGGGGAAACAGGGGGCAGGAAGGGAGTTCCAGAGGCCAGCAGCCCGAGGAAAGAAGCTATTTGAGTAGAAGGCTCTCCGGCATCTGGGGACCTCCACAGTGAATGAATGAGATTTAGTTGATTGTCGAGTTAATCTAGTGAATTTACGTCGAGGGGGCACCAGAGTAGCCAATTCATTGGAGCATAATCCATTGAAGTATTTGTAAAACAAGAACAAGGATGCTACATTGCGGCGATGGGACAAGGACTGGAGCTTGGCTGACAGTGAGGGACCTATTAGGTTGGCGACTCTTTTTTGGACCTTGTCAAGGAGGGAGAGACTAGTAGATGATGCACCAGCCCAGATGTGACAACAATACTCCATGCATGGGCGGATGGTGGCTTTGTAGAGATACAGGATAATGTCAGGTGTGAGGAGTTTACTAGCACGGTAGAGGGAGCCAACCTTCTTTGCAGCAGCCTTGGCAATGTCTTCAATGTATTTGTTCCAATTCATGTTACCTGTAAAGGTTAGGCCGAGGAGTTTGAATGATGAACTCTCAGGTAGGGTGTTATTTGCCATGACAATCGGTGGTTGGTGAGGCTTCTTGTAGTTGTTGAAGGAAAGGAGCTTTGTCTTTGCGGCATTAAAAGTTACTAAAAAGTTACTTTGTAATGTGTATCAGTGTCCCTGTGAGGGGGTTTGGCCAAATGTTGGCTAATCATCTTGCAGGGCACATTGATATCATTAGTTTCTTAAGGCCCCCTTAGGAGATTGCAGATGATCGACACTCGCAAGACGTTTCCCTTGTACCAGCCAAGAGGGATCGCCTCAGAGAGGGTTCTGCAAGCAACGAGGAAACAACACCTGCCTCATTGTCCAATGGACGCTAACAACACCTATCTTCTGAAGATGTTTGTTGACAGACCTCCAACAGCCCTAAGAACGTCCTACTTTCCTCTTCCTCACTCGGACACTGTCTTCCACCTATACCAAACGGCATCGGTAACCTTTTCGAATAAACCCTTTTCATTGTTGTTGTAAGCAGAGGGTTTTTTTTTTATTTCATTTCATGACTTAAGTATAGATAAGGGACAATGTCGCTTTCCTTTACAGACACAAGGTCGGTTTTTAATGCGGGGAAAATCCAACTCCTCAAAAAGGGTCACCCTGGATGGAAATGAAAACAAAAATTGCCTTGGTCTAGAAAGATTTCTCCTTCACTGACTGAGAATAAAGATTAAGTGCAGTATCCGAACAGATACTACACTTTAATGTTAGCCGAATCCTTACAAACCACTGTAAAGAGATGAAAAACATGTGTATCCAAATGTACGTTTTCAATTTAGAATAGAACGGAAAGGGTGCGAGAATATGTCTAGTGCTTTTCAAGTTGAAATTCAATGAAAATGAATATCCACAAATTATGCTATAATACGGATTCTCTCATTTATTTTCTTTTTAGTTCAGTTAGTCCTCAGAAATGAACGGGCCCTTTGTGCTAACAATTTCTTTCTTTATGAATTACATATATATTTGAGTGCTCCGTTAAAGCCCCGGTCACACGAGGCAACTTCCCGCGCCGCTACTGAAGTAAGTAATACCAGCCTGGTAGCAGCGTGTGACCAGTTAGTCGCAAGTAGCATATCCATCTTGCGACTAGTTTACTCGCTGCGACTAAAGTTGAACATGTAGTGCATGATTTCATGATCACGTGACCTGGTATCACGCAATTTCATGATCACGTGACCTATTATCACGTGACATGGTATCGCAAGATTTTATAATCACGTGACATGGTATCGCAAGATTTTATAATCACGTGACATGGTATCGCAAGATTTTATAATCACGTGACATGGTATCGCAAGATTTTATAATCACGTGACCTGGTATCGCAAGATTTTATAATCACGTGACCTGGTATCGCAAGATTTTATAATCACGTGACCTGGTATCGCAAGATTTTATAATCACGTGACATGGTATCGCAAGATTTTATAATCACGTGACCTGGTATCGCAAGATTTTATAATCACGTGACCTGGTATCGCAAGATTTTATAATCACGTGACATTGTATCGCAAGATTTTATAATCACGTGACATTGTATCGCAAGATTTTATAATCACGTGACCTGGTATCGCAAGATTTTATAATCACGTGACCTGGTATCGCAAGATTTTATAATCACGTGACCTGGTATCGCAAGATTTTATAATCACGTGACCTGGTATCGCAATATTTTATAATCACGTGACCTGGTATCGCAAGATTTTATAATCACGTGACATGGTATCGCAAGATTTTATAATCACGTGACCTGGTATCGCAAGATTTTATAATCACGTGACCTGGTATCGCAAGATTTTATAATCACGTGACCTGGTATCGCAAGATTTTATAATCACGTGACCTGGTATCGCAAGATTTTATAATCACAGGACATGGTATCGCAAGATTTTATAATCACGTGACCTGGTATCGCAAGATTTTATAATCACGTGACCTGGTATCGCAAGATTTTATAATCACGTGACATGGTATCGCAAGATTTTATAATCACGTGACATGGTATCGCAAGATTTTATAATCACGTGACCTGGTATCGCAAGATTTTATAATCACGTGACCTGGTATCGCAAGATTTTATAATCACGTGACCTGGTATCGCAAGATTTTATAATCACGTGACCTGGTATCGCAAGATTTTATAATCACGTGACCTGGTATCGCAAGATTTTATAATCACGTGACCTGGTATCGCAAGATTTTATAATCACGTGACCTGGTATCGCAAGATTTTATAATCACGTGACCTGGTATCGCAAGATTTTATAATCACGTGACCTGGTATCGCAAGATTTTATAATCACGTGACCTGGTATCGCAAGATTTTATAATCACGTGACCTGGTATCGCAAGATTTTATAATCACGTGACATGGTATCGCAAGATTTTATAATCACGTGACATGATATCGCAAGATTTTATAATCACGTGACCTGGTATCGCAAGATTTTATAATCACGTGACATGGTATCGCAAGATTTTATAATCACGTGACCTGGTATCGCAAGATTTTATAATCACGTGACCTGGTATCGCAAGATTTTATAATCACGTGACCTGGTATCGCAAGATTTTATAATCACGTGACCTGGTATCGCAAGATTTTATAATCACGTGATATGGTATCGCAAGATTTTATAATCACGTGACATGGTATCGCAAGATTTTATAATCACGTGACCTGGTATCGCAAGATTTTATAATCACGTGACCTGGTATCGCAAGATTTTATAATCACGTGACCTGATATCGCCCGATTTCATGATTTTTGAACACCTAATAGCGGCTGCTACGAATCAGTTTGTTGCCATGACAGAAAAACAAAGTTTAGGAACAAACACACATTAAGTCAATATAATGCGGTAATAAATTTAAAGAAATCTCAATCTCAATCTTCTTTCTCAGCTGTCAAATTTCCATTCGTTCCTTCTTAAAGTATATTATACCATTATAGCATGCATTATTCAGAATTGTCTGATCTATTGTCGGCTTCTTTTGTTCCAGCTGGTTTGACTCGTTTTGTGTGGTGGTATCCATCACTTCGCTATTTTGATACCTCATTGTAATATAGCTTCATATTCCAGAAGCTTTTCCAAAAGCTGCAGGCTTGTGGAACTCTCTTCCTGTTGACTGTTTTCCTTCTACTGATAATCTTGGTCTTTTTAAGACTAAGATCAATAGGCATCTCCTGTCTTTGCGATAATCATCTTTCGCTCTTGTTAGTTCCTTACATCAAGTGGCTTTATGCCTTGTCTGGAGCGATTTCCATAAAAAGCTCTTAAAAACCCCATCGACATACTGTAAGTCAACCTCCACTTTCTCTTATAAACTGTGTTATATGTTTAAATGCGATCTTTGCTCGTTGGGTGAAAATAGTACTTAGATTCATCTTCGTACATTAGATGTTCACCTTTGTTTTTCTTTATGATGTTTCTCTCCGATATTTTTATGTAAATAAATAATTGAATTTAAACTTTAACTTGGTCGTTTCATGTTATTCTTCACTTGTTCAGTAGTTGTTCTAATATGAAAATGTGTTGAATTGCTGGTCTATAACACGTTGTAATGTCGAACGGGACGATGTGTCGTTTCTATTCAAGAATCCCAGCTGGGAGGGGAAACTATTTGTACTAACCGTGCATCGTCGTTGTCGCCTGCATCTTGTGTCGGGCTGCTATCTATCTTCTTTCGACCATTGTCCGTGGTCACAATCTCCATCGTCTACTGCCCCTGGCTGTTTCTTCGCAAGCTGAAATCAAATCTTTTACACACGATAATTTATAACAAGCCTTTCTTTTTACTTTGAGCCATTTATTGGTATTACCTTGTCGACACTGAAGCAATTACGTTGTAGTGGAGAGAGAAGCTTACGCTTGTTAGTTTCCTAATTAATCACCTGTATGGGAAGGAAGAGGGGGACATCGTCTGGCTCTCATTTTGGGGGGTCCGAAATCCTCTAGCTTATGTAATCGCTACATGGCTAAAGCGTGTTGGCTCGTCGGCTTCCAAGTCCTAACTGACAATCTCACTGCCGTTTTCCCACCGGAAAAACTGTGATGTCACGAAATCTCGTGATCAACGCACAGGTCTCAACTGTCCCCGCGAATTGTGAGAACACATCGCACCAACTTTGCACGAGATGACCTCGTTACAAATCGCGCAAGTTAAGCGATCTCACTGTACATCCATCACCCATGCGTCCCATTATATAACAATTAAGGCTACCCATAAAAAACTAATTACGAACACAAGGTCTATTTCCAACTGAAAATGAAGTGCCCACCATGCGAAACGATCCACACACTTCAAAGCTGGTAACCCTACATTTTCTTTCTATTTTTTCAGTATTTTTACACTTAATTCTCCGTTGTGTTTTAAACAACACGCCATCATCTTATGGACTTTTTGCAGAATTTCGTTTAAGTAGTCGATCGATTTATTTCTTCATTCATGAGGCAATAGTACTTCCTTTCTATTTTATATATGGTTTGGTTTGGTAGTTTTGTTTTACGGCATATCAACCCTTTTTGGGTTATTTAATGCCGAATCTGGTCTTGTTTTCTTCTCTTTTTTGTTTCCTTCCCCTTTTAATATCTGTTTCTATTTAACCCATAGTTGGAACCCTAACAGGTACTACCACTCCGGGTCAGGGTGGACCTGGGAGCAATGGTAATTAAGAGGAGGCTCCACATTCCCCAAAGTCCGTAAGCCGGATCTCACCATCGGATGTAGTTTAAGGTCATATCCAGGACCGGGAGTAGGGTAGGAAAAATAAAAATAAAAAAGGGGAGGGAGAAAGGGAGAAAGGGAGAGGGGCTGTTGTTTTTGTTTTTGGTTTTGTAGAACATAATTAAGTTTTACAAAAAAAAAAAAAAAAAAAACGTCAATGTAGGTGAATTTCGTCTCAGGGAGCCACAGGGCAGCCTGATCTGGTATCACCAGATTTTATATATGTATATTATAGGTATATCTATTTAATATATTATAGGTATATCTATTTAATATATTATAGGTATATCTATTTAATATATTATAGGTATATCTATTTAATATATTATAGGTATATCTATTTAATATATTATAGGTATATCTATTTAATATATTATAGGTATATCTATTTAATATATTATAGGTATATCTATTTAATATATTATAGGTATACCTACTTTATATATTATAGGTATATCTATTTTGTATATTATAGGTATATCTATTTTGTATATTATAGGTATATCTATTTTATATATTGTGTATATCTATTTTGTATATTATAAGTATATCTATTTTATATATTATAGGTATATCTATTTTATATATTATAGGTATATCTATTTTGTATATTATAGGTATATCTATTTTATATATTATAGGTATATCTATTTAATATATTATAGGTATATCTATTTAATATATTATAGGTATACCTACTTTATATATTATAGGTATATCTATTTTGTATATTATAGGTATATCTATTTAATATATTATAGGTATATCTATTTTGTGTATTATAGGTATATCTATTTTGTATATTATAGGTATATCTATTTTATATATTGTGTATATCTATTTTGTATATTATAGGTATATCTATTTTGTATATTATAGGTATATCTATTTTGTATATTATAGGTATATCTATTTTATATATTGTGTGTATATCTATTTTATATAGTATATGTATATCTATTTTGTATATTATAGGTATACCTACTTTATATATTATAGGTATATCTATTTTGCATATTATAGGTATATCTATTTTATATATTGTGTATATCTATTTTGTATATTATAGGTATATCTATTTTGTATATTATAGGTATATCTACTTTATATATTATAGCTATATCTATTTTATATATTGTGTATATCTATTTTGTATATTATAAGTATATCTATTTTGTGTATTATATGTATCTCTAGTTTATATATTATATAGTCAATCTATTTATTTCTTCATTCATGACGACTTAGTACTTCCTTTCTGCTTTGTTCAGAACACTTAACTCAACCAAAGCTGCCACTCTTATGGTTTTATTTTCTATCCTGGAAAGATATCACGGCGACCGAACGTATGCTACACTGTCCCCCAAATAAACAAGTAATGACTGAGAACATGATATAATGAGGAAAGCCCCCTCCCCGAGGAGGAGTCAATGCCTGGGAGGATTATATCATGACAACAGAACATATACAGGGTGGGCCAAAATAAGGGTCCTATCTTTAAATTTGAATAACTTGAATTTGAATAACTTCCACAAAATAAAAGTTAAACTCACCAAACTTTATGTGTGTGTAGACTGACCCTTCCGAGATTTTTTGAAATAAACAAAACAAATTTTAGCCGAAAAACACTTCTTAAAACTTACAAAAACTAAAGTATTGTTTTTTACACTGTTTTGAGTTTTTTAAGCAAAAATAATGTTTTCTAAATGAGGGTACGTTCCTTAGGGCTAATACGGCTCATGCTTGCTTCGGAAGGGGTCCTTTACTTATTCTAAAAAAAAAAAAAAAAAAAAAAAAAAATCAATAAATAAAAAAGTTATGAATTTTTAAAAATAGGACCCTTATTTTTGCCCACCCTATACTACATTGACCCGCAAATGAATAGGTAATGACTGAGAAGATGATATAATAACGAAAGCTCCTGTTCGAAAGGAGGAGTTAATACTTGGGAGGATGATATCATGACAACAGAAGATAGTACACTACCCCCCCCCCAACTGAGAAGATAATCATGGAAGGATGGTATCATGAGGAACGAATAATATCCTGACCTCCCAAAAGGAGAAAATAATGCCTGGGAGTATGGTATCATGGCAACATGCCAGATACTTCACTACCCCTACCCCCAAAAAGGAGAAGGTAGTCGAAAGGAACAGATACTACATTATCCCCTCCCCAAAAAGAGAACATGGAGAATTAACCCCACCCCCTTAAAGGAGATAATTTCTGGGAGGACGCTCTTATGACAACAGAACTGATACTACACTACCCACCCCCATTAAAAGATAATACAATAATAGATTCAATCATTTTATGTTTCATTCATTTAAAAATATCTCGCCATAAAAGCATTATTTTTATGTTTCCTTCGTCATTCGGCATTGATCAGTATCTGTTCCCGGCATGCCAGCGACATCGGACGTTTTACTATCGACGAAAATATTTTGTATGTATCAGAAAATATGACAATGCAAAATTGCGACTGTATTTTACAGAATAGTAATTTATTAAAAGCTTTTCGTAAAATAAATAAGCAAATTAAGAAAACCTAAATCTGTTTGCAGTGTACTATATATACGGTATTACAAACTACTCTGTTGTATCAGAGAATTAATTAAGTACAACTTATTGTGATGTTAATATAGTTAGGATAGATGGAAAAACTTTAGTATTTATTCATTTAGATGACAATGTCAGAGTTTACTACTGCATTTTCTAAGTAGGTGGGGATTATATGATCATGATGTAAGGGGATACATATCATTTCCCACATGTGTGTATAATATATATACATATATATATATATATATATATATATATATATAATAAATTTTTATTTATACAAACATTATTGGTTTCATATGTGCATGCATGTTTCGGTTGTACTCTTTGCAGAGAGTCAACCTCTTCAGACCAAAGAAGACAGAGAAGTGAGCTCACTTCTCTGTCTTCTTTGGTCTGAAGAGCTTGACTCTCTGTGAAGAGTACAACCGAAACATGCATGCACATATGTAACCAATAATGTTTGTATAAATAAATATTTATACTTAAGAACAGCTCTACTTGTTATTGAGCACTTTTTATGAACACTGGAGTTTCAACAGATTTACATCTACAGAAACTAATACAATACGTGTACTATATATATATATATATATATATATATATATATATATATATATATATATATATATATATATATAAAGAGAGAGAGTGTGTTTTCATGAAACCGAAATTATCAATGGAAGATCAAATTTGCGAATTCCATCTGCCAACATAGTTTTACAGCTTGATATCACACTCCCCACTTCAGTGTGGAAAAACCTGCCTCTGTTATCATTACTAAGCCCTGTTATTTTTATAATGGTCTTGAGCTGCTATTATAAGCCTTTCCTGATCACAGTGGATGGCTTCTCTTTTGAGCCAGTCCAGGGAACCTTCTTTGTTGATAAAATCCTTGAATATCTCAAGAAAGTGAGTATGTGCCTTTTCAAACTGGAGCAACCTTTACATAAATAGTGTGTATTCACACATGCCTTTTCAAACTGGAACAACCTTTACATAAATAGTGTGTATTAACACATGCCTTTTCAAACTGGAACAACGTTTACATAAATAGTGTGTATTCACACATGTCTTTTCAAACTGGAACAACGTTTACATAAATAGTGTGTATTCACACATGCTTTTTCAAACTGGAACAACGTTTACATAAATAGTGTGTATTCACACATGCTTTTTCAAACTGGAACAACGTTTACATAAATAGTGTGTATTCACACATGTCTTTTCAAACTGGAACAACGTTTACATAAATAGTGTGTATTCACACATGCTTTTTCAAACAGCCATTCTTTGGACATAAATAGATATGATATTATTTCTTTTTCTTTTTGATTCAATTTTCTTGTTTGGTTTTTGCTGAGGATGTAGCATCTTACCGGATGCATGACATTCACCTGCTATTTCAGAGACACCAACCAAGAGATCTTTTAAAGATTCTAACCATCTAAACAAGTGCAATTGTTTGTATCTCTCTTGCACTTGATTCACCAAAAGAATTTCAAAAACTACCTAGCAAATATATCGCTAGGTAGCTTTTGAAATTCTTTTTCATTAGTCCAGTTGCTCCTATAATTACTGGGATGACAGAGATCTTCCTAAGATTTCAGTTTCTTTGCATGTTGTACATAAGACTTTGGTATTTCATTTTCTCTCTTTCAGCTGTTTCCCCAGCATCATTAAGGGACACTGACTTCAAGTAGGATTGCTATTTTTCCCATCTTGTCCCATATCACTATGTCAAGTTTAACAGCTCCATTTTCTAGGTAGTAGCTGTAGGTATTGCAGTCATAATGAATGGTATATGACTTATTTCAAACTTTGTTTCTGGTATATGTTCCCAGAACTTGCTGCTGCACTAAAAATTCTCTCATGTGTGTATCAACATGTGCTTTTTTAAAGTGGAATTCTGTGAAAATGCAGATTTACAAACTTCACAAGAATATGGCTTCTCTCCGGTGTGTATTCGCATATGTTTTTTTAAATTGGAATTATTTGAAAATGCAGTTCCACAAATTTCACACGAATATGGTTTGTCTCCTGTGTGTATACGCATATGGTTTTTCAAATTGGAATTATTTGAAAATGCAGTTCTACAAACAATACATGAATATGGTTTCTCTCCTGTGTGTGTTCGTATATGTTTTTGCAAACTGCCATTTTCTGAAAATGTGTTTCCACAAATAATACATGAATATTGTTTCTCCCCTACATGTATTAGCATGTGTCTTTTTACGCTAGAATTCTGTGAAAATGCAGTTCCACAAATTTTACAAGAATATGGTTTTTCTCCCGTGTGCTTTAGCATGTGCTTTTTCAAATTGCAATCCTGTGAAAATGCAATTCCACAAACTTTACAAATATATGACTTCTCTCCAGTGTGGAGTCGTATGTGCGTTTTCAGATGTGAATTCTGTGCAAATGCAGATCCGCAAACTTCACAGGAATATGGTTTGTCTCCTGTGTGTTTTCGCATATGCTTTTTCAAACTGGAATTATCTGAAAATGCCGTTCCACAAACAGTACATGGATACGGTTTCTCTCCCGTGTGTATTCGCATATGACTTTTCACATTTGCATTCCGTGAAAATGCAATTCCACAAACTTTACAAATATATAATTTCTCTCCTGTGTGTATTAGCATGTGGTTTTTTAGAGTGGAATTAACTGAAAATGCAGATCCACAAACTTCACAAGAATAGGGTTTTTCTCCTGTGTGTATTCGCATGTGGATTTTCAGATGGGAGTTTTGTGAAAATACAGATCCACAAACTTCACAAGAATATGGTTTCTCTCCTGTATGTATTCGTACATGGTTTGACAAAGAACATTTCCGGGAAAATGTAGATTTGCACACTTCACAGGAATAGGACTCCTTCCCAGTATCCTTCTGCATGTCTTCTTAAAAAGGGGTTTCTCATAAAGTACTGATACTTATGCTTACAGAAAAATGAGTCAGCAGTTTTCTTAAAAATGCAGATTCAAGATTTTTTTCATTCTTTCCTTGTTGAATTTGATAATGATTAATAATAGTATTAATCTGTAAATAAAAAAGAGATGATATAAATACAAATATGAAGATTTTATATAATATAACACCAAACTATGTTTTAATAAACAAAATCATATTGTCATTCATGTTCAATAATATGTACAATTATAATAGTAATATTATATAGTCCTGAATCTTATCATTTTGATATGAAATTGTAATTGTGAATACATAGGAAATATAGTATTTTATATAATTTACCCGAAAACTATATTTCAACAAACAAAATCACGTTATCATTCATGTTCGATGATAAATGCATCCGTACATGTAGGTATGTATAGAGTTGTGTATAGCGATATCTATGTATATAATAATATGTATATATATATATATATATATATATATATATATATATATATATATATATATATATTATATATTCGTGGTGTGTTTATCTTTGACTTACCTTATTGAAGAGATTAGCTGTTCATGTATTTCCATTAAATGTGCTCTGTTTGTGATGGCTATACAGATCTTCAAATATCTTTTAAATCTGTTCGATACCTTTTTACATGACTTTCAGTTAATTTTTTTCTTGTTTCCTTTTGTCTCGAGATTAAAAGACAGAAATGATGTATTGAGTTATTCCGGTGCTTGTACAGAGAAGTGTCCGTATTAAATTATCAATACCACAAAAAAAACAGTGTTATATACTTACGCAGTGGATTTAAATAAGTATCCTCACCAAAAAGTAGGGAAAATGATCGAGTTGAATTTTAATTAAAAATAAAAATCAGTTTCATCGTATTTTAATTACTGCGATTGATTTATTGTGTTAATATGACAGACTGAGTTACCTCTCCCTGAATTTCGTGTCTTTCGTTCGAATCAATGGCCGACCTGATTAAACGATATAACGGATTTTTATTTTTTATTACAATTCTACCCCATAGTTTTTGCTAATTTTTGGTGTACAAACCTATTTTTGATACATAAGTATATCAAAGAGTTTTCCGGTTAATTTAATTGGAACTGCGATTTTCAACGTTTTTCATATGTACTTTTCTCTGTACAAGCACCGTTTGTATTCAGCAAAAAAAGAAAGAAATCTGGGCTAAACTTTTGCAGTTATTTTTATTATATATATTTGGTAAATGTATATGATAGAGAGAGGGTGAGAGAAAGAGAGGGAGAGAGGGGAGAGAAAGAGAGGGAGAGAGGGGGAGAGAAAGAGAGGGAGAGAGCAGGAATGTGATGTAGCAGTTACCTCCTCCTTTCAAAACATAACTACACCGGTTTGCCGGTAGGTGTCGCTTTTTCACCGACAGGTGGCACTGTAAAGCGACACCAGAGTTATCTGCCCTTCTGACTATAAAAACCGTTGCAAACGGAAAATCCATCTCTCTTCTTCACCAGCCTCGACAGGAGTACGCTGACACTAGCGTTCCGTTTCACTCTTCTCTTCTGGTCAATTGGCCTCGGTAGAACGACGCTAATACACTAGCGTTTCGCATCACGCTTTTCTCTTTTTCTTTTCAACTAGCATCGGCATAACAACTACCAACACACGTGGTCAAACAACGGTAAGAGTT
Source organism: Sepiola atlantica (assembly GCA_963556195.1). Taxonomy (NCBI): domain Eukaryota; kingdom Metazoa; phylum Mollusca; class Cephalopoda; order Sepiida; family Sepiolidae; genus Sepiola; species Sepiola atlantica. The sequence continues at coordinate 44,591,129 of OY744549.1, forward strand.
CTCAACTCATTTTCTTTGTGTACGGCTTTCAAAGACTTTCCTCACGCCGGATTCATTTCTTCTTATACCTTTTTCAAGAACTGTTTTTCCATCGACACACATGCATACATCACACACTTCACCATTCCACGTACACACACGTTCAATAAACGTTATTTGAACTAACTTATTTTGTTTGTTAATTATTACTCTGTCTTTTGCATGCAACATTGCTTGATTATACGAACACGTAAATAATCGGGGGACACGACCCTCGATCCGAACAGAAAGAAGTAAGGGGAGTTAAGTTGGCGTTTTATTTCAGCTATTTTAACTTGTCTATTTTCTAATGTCAATTAAGATATTGACATTGAAAGAATGACTTTTGCTAACCCATAAATTTTATAGCCTAAATGTTTTATTGTAATTCTAGAAAATGGCTAATGAACTGAAGAAACTATTCAATAACAGAAATGAAGTTTATGTCCTCAGAGTTTAGAAGTTTGCTTGTACAACTTTTTGGAAAGGTGAGTAATTAAACAAATAAAAACAAACTATATATACTTTTTCAATATATTCTGGTTTGGTTAGCTGGACAGACAAATGACTTTTTTTTTCTTTTTTTTTAAATTTATATGGATGATTTTTTTTTTCTCCCCAGGAACTTCATTGTGTATTCATTAACCAACTTCTTCCAATTGTGGAATTAGGCTTTAAGAGTTCAAATCCAAGCATCAAATATGAAGCCTTCTGTGCTTGGAAATACTTGGTTGAAAACTTTGCATCAAATCCAGGTAAATAAGCTTACTTTTTTATTTCACGTATGGCTTTATGAATTGAAATATAAATTTAACAGGAAATCTGCAATTAGTGATCTGCGGTTCAAGTTTTTGTAAGTAACTTTTAATGACAGGTTATTCTCTGAGTAGGTATCACAAACCAGCCTAATTTAGTCTGAAAATGGGTAAATATAGTGAAATTCCCTTGCGATATCTTTTTAAAGATTATTTTGATAAAATTTGGACGTAAACATAATTTCACTTTATAAATGTACAATTCTTTGTCATTCATAGGTTGATTTTTTTTTTTTTTTTTTTTTTTTTTCCTCCAGGTTATTTCAGGTTAAATTACTATTTTCTGTAATGAGGGAGAGAAAGACAGGGAGAGAGGGGGAGAGAAAGAGAGGGAGAGAGGGGGAGAGAAAGAGAGGGAGAGAGCAGGAATGTGAGTTCTCTGCTTTTTAGCAAATTCCAGAAAAAGCGGATTTCCACTTAAATTGCTAGAGTTTCTCATAGTTCTTTGCGATTTTCAGCAGTTTTTATATTGTTGGATAATGGAATGGACGTATCTGTTAGAAATCGTTGGTTTGACTTGTGCGAATTAGCGCGGGTGCAGTCGAGTGCAGAATTGGTCCTGTTCTCACCGTCAGAGCTAACAGACGTGACAAGGTCATCGTGTGACGAGATCCCAGATCAAGGGTAAGTGTGCACCTGCGAGAGGCTGTGACGTCACAGGCCCTTGCGTGGGAAACAGAGGGATCTGTGACGTCACTCGTTCTTTGTGAGAAGCGAGTTTCGTCAGTCTGGATTTTGGAGGCAAACCAGTGAGACGTGATTGTTAAAATGTAATTTACAACAGATAAGGGAGATATTTCCCTAAGTAAATACAAGCGAGAGATATTCTTTCCCCCCCCCTCTATGAATGGTTAAGAAAATAATTGTTAAGTAACTATGATAAAGTAGTGATTTGCTCTCTCTCTCTCTCTCGATGTAGTGAATGACTCCCAGCTGATTAAATAACTAACGCTTGTAATAAAAAGAATTAAATTTTAAGAAGAGTTTGTTGTCTGACCCGATCATGAAGTTTTTGTTGCAGACAACGGACGGCATGGTTCAGGGCAGGAATGAAAGAAGAAAGAATTCATCCACTAGACGACACAAACCTCTGCGCGGCGGGGGGAGAAATCTAAGGTATGCAAACAATATATGATTTATGATGTTTTACAAACTAGGCCCGTAGTGGGACTAGTGTACGAAACGCGTACTGCTGCGGCCCAAGAGTGGCCTATGCAACAATATGCATGCTTCTCTGCTCAAGCACCGTAATTTCTTCTGAATCTTTAATCAACAATATTGAATATTGGTAGTGATACAAAATAGCATTTCGAAATCCGATTCTAAAGTGAGCAAATCCTTTTAATTTTATATGCAAATTTTTTTCAAAATTATTATCCAAATACGTGGTATTTTATGATGTATTTTTTTTAATCTTGATATTACAAACTTATGAAAAATCTAAATATTGGTAGTGATACAAAACAGCATTTCGAAATCCGATTCTAAAGGGAGCAAATCCTTTTAATTTTATATGCAAATTTTTTTCAAAATTATTATCCAAATACGTGGTATTTTATGATGTATTTTTTTTAATCTTGATATTACAAACTTATGAAAAATCTAAATATTGGTAGTGATACAAAACAGCATTTCGAAATCCGATTCTAAAGGGAGCAAATCCTTTTAATTTTATATGCAAATTTTTTTCAAAATTATTATCCAAATACGTGGTATTTTATGATGTATTTTTTTTAATCTTGATATTACAAACTTATGAAAAATCTAAATATTGGTAGTGATACAAAACAGCATTTCGAAATCCGATTCTAAAGGGAGCAAATCCTTTTAATTTTATATGCAAATTTTTTTCAAAATTATTATCCAAATACGTGGTATTTTATGATGTATTTTTTTTAATCTTGATATTACAAACTTATGAAAAATCTAAATATTGGTAGTGATACAAAACAGCATTTCGAAATCCGATTCTAAAGGGAGCAAATCCTTTTAATTTTATATGCAAATTTTTTTCAAAATTATTATCCAAATACGTGGTATTTTATGATGTATTTTTTTTAATCTTGATATTACAAACTTATGAAAAATCTAAATATTGGTAGTGATACAAAACAGCATTTCGAAATCCGATTCTAAAGTGAGCAAATCCTTTTAATTTTATATGCAAATTTTTTTCAAAATTATTATCCAAATACGTGGTATTTTATGATGTATTTTTTTTAATCTTGATATTACAAACTTATGAAAAATCTAAATATTGGTAGTGATACAAAACAGCATTTCGAAATCCGATTCTAAAGGGAGCAAATCCTTTTAATTTTATATGCAAATTTTTTTCAAAATTATTATCCAAATACGTGGTATTTTATGATGTATTTTTTTTAATCTTGATATTACAAACTTATGAAAAATCTAAATATTGGTAGTGATACAAAACAGCATTTCGAAATCCGATTCTAAAGTGAGCAAATCCTTTTAATTTTATATGCAAATTTTTTTCAAAATTATTATCCAAATACGTGGTATTTTATGATGTATTTTTTTTAATCTTGATATTACAAACTTATGAAAAATCTAAATATTGGTAGTGATACAAAACAGCATTTCGAAATCCGATTCTAAAGTGAGCAAATCCTTTTAATTTTATATGCAAATTTTTTTCAAAATTATTATCCAAATACGTGGTATTTTATGATGTATTTTTTTTAATCTTGATATTACAAACTTATGAAAAATCTAAATATTGGTAGTGATACAAAACAGCATTTCGAAATCCGATTCTAAAGTGAGCAAATCCTTTTAATTTTATATGCAAATTTTTTTCAAAATTATTATCCAAATACGTGGTATTTTATGATGTATTTTTTTTAATCTTGATATTACAAACTTATGAAAAATCTAAATATTGGTAGTGATACAAAACAGCATTTCGAAATCCGATTCTAAAGTGAGCAAATCCTTTTAATTTTATATGCAAATTTTTTTCAAAATTATTATCCAAATACGTGGTATTTTATGATGTATTTTTTAAAATCTTGATATTACAAACTTATGAAAAATCTAAATATTGGTAGTGATACAAAACAGCATTTCGAAATCCGATTCTAAAGTGAGCAAATCCTTTTAATTTTATATGCAAATTTTTTTCAAAATTATTATCCAAATACGTGGTATTTTATGATGTATTTTTTAAAATCTTGATATTACAAACTTATGAAAAATCTAAATATTGGTAGTGATACAAAACAGCATTTCGAAATCCGATTCTAAAGTGAGCAAATCCTTTTAATTATATGCAAATTTTTTTCAAAATTATTATCCAAATACGTGGTATTTTATGATGTATTTTTTTAAATCTTGATATTACAAACTTATGAAAAATCTAAATATTGGTAGTGATACAAAACAGCATTTCGAAATCCGATTCTAAAGTGAGCAAATCCTTTTAATTTTATATGCAAATTTTTTTCAAAATTATTATCCAAATACGTGGTATTTTATGATGTATTTTTTTAAATCTTGATATTACAAACTTATGAAAAATCTAAATATTGGTAGTGATACAAAACAGCATTTCGAAATCCGATTCTAAAGTAAGCAAATCCTTTTAATTTTATATGCAAATTTTTTTCAAAATTATTATCCAAATACGTGGTATTTTATGATGTATTTTTTTAAATCTTGATATTACAAACTTATGAAAAATCTAAATATTGGTAGTGATACAAAACAGCATTTCGAAATCCGATTCTAAAGTGAGCAAATCCTTTTAATTATATGCAAATTTTTTTCAAAATTATTATCCAAATACGTGGTATTTTATGATGTATTTTTTTTAATCTTGATATTACAAACTTATGAAAAATCTAAATATTGGTAGTGATACAAAACAGCATTTCGAAATCCGATTCTAAAGTGAGCAAATCCTTTTAATTTTATATGCAAATTTTTTTCAAAATTATTATCCAAATACGTGGTATTTTATGATGTATTTTTTTTAATCTTGATATTACAAACTTATGAAAAATCTAAATATTGGTAGTGATACAAAACAGCATTTCGAAATCCGATTCTAAAGTGAGCAAATCCTTTTAATTTTATATGCAAATTTTTTTCAAAATTATTATCCAAATACGTGGTTTTTTATGATGTATTTTTTTTTAATCTTGATATTACAAACTTATGAAAAATCTAAATATTGGTAGTGATACAAAACAGCATTTCGAAATCCGATTCTAAAGTGAGCAAATCCTTTTAATTATATGCAAATTTTTTTCAAAATTATTATCCAAATACGTGGTATTTTATGATGTATTTTTTAAAATCTTGATATTACAAACTTATGAAAAATCTAAATATTGGTAGTGATACAAAACAGCATTTCGAAATCCGATTCTAAAGTGAGCAAATCCTTTTAATTATATGCAAATTTTTTTCAAAATTATTATCCAAATACGTGGTATTTTATGATGTATTTTTTTTTATCTTGATATTACAAACTTATGAAAAATCTAAATATTGGTAGTGATACAAAACAGCATTTCGAAATCCGATTCTAAAGTGAGCAAATCCTTTTAATTTTATATGCAAATTTTTTTCAAAATTATTATCCAAATACGTGGTTTTTTATGATGTATTTTTTTTTAATCTTGATATTACAAACTTATGAAAAATCTAAATATTGGTAGTGATACAAAACAGCATTTCGAAATCCGATTCTATTTTTTTCAAAATTATTATCCAAATACGTGGTTTTTTATGATGTATTTTTTTTTAATCTTGATATTACAAACTTATGAAAAATCTAAATATTGGTAGTGATACAAAACAGCATTTCGAAATCCGATTCTAAAGTGAGCAAATCCTTTTAATTATATGCAAATTTTTTTCAAAATTATTATCCAAATACGTGGTATTTTATGATGTATTTTTTAAAATCTTGATATTACAAACTTATGAAAAATCTAAATATTGGTAGTGATACAAAACAGCATTTCGAAATCCGATTCTAAAGTGAGCAAATCCTTTTAATTATATGCAAATTTTTTTCAAAATTATTATCCAAATACGTGGTATTTTATGATGTATTTTTTTTTATCTTGATATTACAAACTTATGAAAAATCTAAATATTGGTAGTGATACAAAACAGCATTTCGAAATCCGATTCTAAAGTGAGCAAATCCTTTTAATTTTATATGCAAATTTTTTTCAAAATTATTATCCAAATACGTGGTTTTTTATGATGTATTTTTTTTTAATCTTGATATTACAAACTTATGAAAAATCTAAATATTGGTAGTGATACAAAACAGCATTTCGAAATCCGATTCTAAAGTGAGCAAATCCTTTTAATTATATGCAAATTTTTTTCAAAATTATTATCCAAATACGTGGTTTTTTATGATGTATTTTTTTTTAATCTTGATATTACAAACTTATGAAAAATCTAAATATTGGTAGTGATACAAAACAGCATTTCGAAATCCGATTCTAAAGTGAGCAAATCCTTTTAATTATATGCAAATTTTTTTCAAAATTATTATCCAAATACGTGGTATTTTATGATGTATTTTTTTTAATCTTGATATTACAAACTTATGAAAAATCTAAATATTGGTAGTGATACAAAACAGCATTTCGAAATCCGATTCTAAAGTGAGCAAATCCTTTTAATTTTATATGCAAATTTTTTTCAAAATTATTATCCAAATACGTGGTATTTTATGATGTATTTTTTTTAATCTTGATATTACAAACTTATGAAAAATCTAAATATTGTTAGTGATACAAAACAGCATTTCGAAATCCGATTCTAAAGTGAGCAAATCCTTTTAATTTTATATGCAAATTTTTTTCAAAATTATTATCCAAATACGTGGTATTTTATGATGTATTTTTTTTAATCTTGATATTACAAACTTATGAAAAATCTAAATATTGGTAGTGATACAAAACAGCATTTCGAAATCCGATTCTAAAGTGAGCAAATCCTTTTAATTTTATATGCAAATTTTTTTCAAAATTATTATCCAAATACGTGGTATTTTATGATGTATTTTTTTTAATCTTGATATTACAAACTTATGAAAAATCTAAATATTGTTAGTGATACAAAACAGCATTTCGAAATCCGATTCTAAAGTGAGCAAATCCTTTTAATTTTATATGCAAATTTTTTTCAAAATTATTATCCAAATACGTGGTATTTTATGATGTATTTTTTTTAATCTTGATATTACAAACTTATGAAAAATCTAAATATTGGTAGTGATACAAAACAGCATTTCGAAATCCGATTCTAAAGTGAGCAAATCCTTTTAATTTTATATGCAAATTTTTTTCAAAATTATTATCCAAATACGTGGTATTTTATGATGTATTTTTTTTAATCTTGATATTACAAACGTATGAAAAATCTAAATATTGGTAGTGATACAAAACAGCATTTCGAAATCCGATTCTAAAGTGAGCAAATCCTTTTAATTTTATATGCAAATTTTTTTCAAAATTATTATCCAAATACGTGGTATTTTATGATGTATTTTTTTAAATCTTGATATTACAAACTTATGAAAAATCTAAATATTGGTAGTGATACAAAACAGCATTTCGAAATCCGATTCTAAAGTGAGCAAATCCTTTTAATTTTATATGCAAATTTTTTTCAAAATTATTATCCAAATACGTGGTATTTTATGATGCATTTTTTTAAATCTTGATATTACAAACTTATGAAAAATCTAAATATTGGTAGTGATACAAAACAGCATTTCGAAATCCGATTCTAAAGTGAGCAAATCCTTTTAATTTTATATGCAAATTTTTTTCAAAATTATTATCCAAATACGTGGTATTTTATGATGTATTTTTTAAAATCTTGATATTACAAACTTATGAAAAATCTAAATATTGGTAGTGATACAAAACAGCATTTCGAAATCCGATTCTAAAGTGAGCAAATCCTTTTAATTTTATATGCAAATTTTTTTCAAAATTATTATCCAAATACGTGGTATTTTATGATGTATTTTTTTAAATCTTGATATTACAAACGTATGAAAAATCTAAATATTGGTAGTGATACAAAACAGCATTTCGAAATCCGATTCTAAAGTGAGCAAATCCTTTTAATTTTATATGCAAATTTTTTTCAAAATTATTATCCAAATACGTGGTATTTTATGGTGTATTTTTTTTAATCTTGATATTACAAACTTATGAAAAATCTAAATATTGGTAGTGATACAAAACAGCATTTCGAAATCCGATTCTAAAGTGAGCAAATCCTTTTAATTTTATATGCAAATTTTTTTCAAAATTATTATCCAAATACGTGGTATTTTATGATGTATTTTTTTAATCTTGATATTACAAACTTATGAAAAATCTAAATATTGGTAGTGATACAAAACAGCATTTCGAAATCCGATTCTAAAGTGAGCAAATCCTTTTAATTTTATATGCAAATTTTTTTCAAAATTATTATCCAAATACGTGGTATTTTATGATGTATTTTTTTTAATCTTGATATTACAAACGTATGAAAAATCTAAATATTGGTAGTGATACAAAACAGCATTTCGAAATCCGATTCTAAAGTGAGCAAATCCTTTTAATTTTATATGCAAATTTTTTTCAAAATTATCATCCAAATACGTGGTATTTTATGATGTATTTTTTTTAATCTTGATATTACAAACTTATGAAAAATCTAAATATTGGTAGTGATACAAAACAGCATTTCGAAATCCGATTCTAAAGTGAGCAAATCCTTTTAATTTTATATGCAAATTTTTTTCAAAATTATTATCCAAATACGTGGTATTTTATGATGTATTTTTTTAATCTTGATATTACAAACTTATGAAAAATCTAAATATTGGTAGTGATACAAAACAGCATTTCGAAATCCGATTCTAAAGTGAGCAAATCCTTTTAATTTTATATGCAAATTTTTTTCAAAATTATTATCCAAATACGTGGTATTTTATGATGTATTTTTTTTAATCTTGATATTACAAACGTATGAAAAATCTAAATATTGGTAGTGATACAAAACAGCATTTCGAAATCCGATTCTAAAGTGAGCAAATCCTTTTAATTTTATATGCAAATTTTTTTCAAAATTATTATCCAAATACGTGGTATTTTATGATGTATTTTTTAAAATCTTGATATTACAAACTTATGAAAAATCTAAATATTGGTAGTGATACAAAACAGCATTTCGAAATCCGATTCTAAAGTGAGCAAATCCTTTTAATTTTATATGCAAATGTTTTTCAAAATTATTATCCAAATACGTGGTATTTTATGATGTATTTTTTTAAATCTTGATATTACAAACTTATGAAAAATCTAAATATTGGTAGTGATACAAAACAGCATTTCGAAATCCGATTCTAAAGTGAGCAAATCCTTTTAATTTTATATGCAAATTTTTTTCAAAATTATTATCCAAATACGTGGTATTTTATGATGCATTTTTTTAAATCTTGATATTACAAACTTATGAAAAATCTAAATATTGGTAGTGATACAAAACAGCTTTTCGAAATCCGATTCTAAAGTGAGCAAATCCTTTTAATTTTATATGCAAATGTTTTTCAAAATTATTATCCAAATACGTGGTATTTTATGATGTATTTTTTTAAATCTTGATATTACAAACTTATGAAAAATCTAAATATTGGTAGTGATACAAAACAGCATTTCGAAATCCGATTCTAAAGTGAGCAAATCCTTTTAATTTTATATGCAAATTTTTTTCAAAATTATTATCCAAATACGTGGTATTTTATGATGTATTTTTTTTAATCTTGATATTACAAACGTATGAAAAATCTAAATATTGGTAGTGATACAAAACAGCATTTCGAAATCCGATTCTAAAGTGAGCAAATCCTTTTAATTTTATATGCAAATTTTTTTCAAAATTATTATCCAAATACGTGGTATTTTATGATGTATTTTTTTTAATCTTGATATTACAAACTTATGAAAAATCTAAATATTGGTAGTGATACAAAACAGCATTTCGAAATCCGATTCTAAAGTGAGCAAATCCTTTTAATTTTATATGCAAATTTTTTTCAAAATTATTATCCAAATACGTGGTATTTTATGATGTATTTTTTTTAATCTTGATATTACAAACTTATGAAAAATCTAAATATTGGTAGTGATACAAAACAGCATTTCGAAATCCGATTCTAAAGTGAGCAAATCCTTTTAATTTTATATGCAAATGTTTTTCAAAATTATTATCCAAATACGTGGTATTTTATGATGTATTTTTTTAAATCTTGATATTACAAACTTATGAAAAATCTAAATATTGGTAGTGATACAAAACAGCATTTCGAAATCCGATTCTAAAGTGAGCAAATCCTTTTAATTTTATATGCAAATTTTTTTCAAAATTATTATCCAAATACGTGGTATTTTATGATGCATTTTTTTTAATCTTGATATTACAAACTTATGAAAAATCTAAATATTGGTAGTGATACAAAACAGCATTTCGAAATCCGATTCTAAAGTGAGCAAATCCTTTTAATTTTATATGCAAATTTTTTTCAAAATTATTATCCAAATACGTGGTATTTTATGATGCATTTTTTTTAATCTTGATATTACAAACTTATGAAAAATCTAAATATTGGTAGTGATACAAAACAGCATTTCGAAATCCGATTCTAAAGTGAGCAAATCCTTTTAATTTTATATGCAAATTTTTTTCAAAATTATTATCCAAATACGTGGTATTTTATGATGTATTTTTTTTAATCTTGATATTACAAACGTATGAAAAATCTAAATATTGGTAGTGATACAAAACAGCATTTCGAAATCCGATTCTAAAGTGAGCAAATCCTTTTAATTTTATATGCAAATTTTTTTCAAAATTATTATCCAAATACGTGGTATTTTATGATGTATTTTTTTAAATCTTGATATTACAAACTTATGAAAAATCTAAATATTGGTAGTGATACAAAACAGCATTTCGAAATCCGATTCTAAAGTGAGCAAATCCTTTTAATTTTATATGCAAATTTTTTTCAAAATTATTATCCAAATACGTGGTATTTTATGATGTATTTTTTTTAATCTTGATATTACAAACTTATGAAAAATCTAAATATTGGTAGTGATACAAAACAGCATTTCGAAATCCGATTCTAAAGTGAGCAAATCCTTTTAATTTTATATGCAAATTTTTTTCAAAATTATTATCCAAATACGTGGTATTTTATGATGTATTTTTTTTAATCTTGATATTACAAACTTATGAAAAATCTAAATATTGGTAGTGATACAAAACAGCATTTCGAAATCCGATTCTAAAGTGAGCAAATCCTTTAAATTTTATATGCAAATTTTTTTCAAAATTATTATCCAAATACGTGGTATTTTATGATGTATTTTTTTTAATCTTGATATTACAAACTTATGAAAAATCTAAATATTTTTAACTCAAAACATATAATGATAGGTTTTTTTGTTAGAATATTTAGATTTTTCACATTTAAAATATTTAAAGAATGGAGGGTAAGGGTTAGGGTAAGGGTTTAACTTTTAAACTTTTACATTTATTATATGCCGCAGGATTTTGGGTTATTACCTATCGTAAATCCATTATAAAACCTATAGATATATAATAAAATTGATCAAAGCTATGATTTAAGTTAAAAATCAAATTCCGAGACATTTTCTCTAAGATTGTTTTCGGTTCCAATTTCTCATAATGTATTTTTGCCATGAGACATGGCAAGAAAAGTTCCAAATGGAATCGATACGAAAATCTTCTTGATTGTAAAAAAGATTTGTAAAGTTTTCGCAATTTGGAGACATTTTCTCAAAGATTGTGAATTTTATACTGCTATTTTATATATCATATGTATATCTATTTTATATATTATAGGTATATCTATTTTATATATTATATGTATATTTATTTTATATAGTATATGTATATCTATTTTATATATTATAGGTATATCGATTTTATATATTATACATATACTTATTTTATATATCCTATGTACACTTATTTTATATATTATAGATATGTCTATTTTATATATTACATGTAGTATCCATTCTGATGCTACATTTAGTCTATTATGTCCTTCTAGATTGAAACCATTTTTATTTTTGTTCCAATCAATAGTGTCCTTTATGGGGAGCTGCATTTCACCCCACATTAAAAACCGACCTTCATGGGGAGTCAAGTAAATAGGAAGTCAATTAAAAGATTAATCTGATCTGAAATCATTTATAAACATACAGTAACTAATGATAATCTTCAAGATAATTCTTAAACCAGCTGTTATGACGACTTCGTGTCAGATTTGTTTAACAGGAATTGTGTGTAATTATTATTTTTAGATTGTATTTGATTAGACCAGTTGTGGCAACCATAATTTCTTTCAAGGACCACATTGTTTTCAAGAGATTTATACAGTTTTTGGTGCTTTCTAAGGTGTTGTGCTCGTAATTTAAGTTTATTACATCCTAATAATAATGAGGTAGTTTTTCATGTTTATTCCATATGATAATGTCGCGTTCGTCTTTTACCATAGTCCGTTTTTCACAACTTTTTACTGACCATTTTTTTTCTCTTTTGGTATACACTTACCTATCAGGCTGCTAGAGAATTCTGGGGTTTTTGGAAATGTTTTTCAAATATTTTACATTTTATATTGGGGAGTCAGTTTCCAATGTTAATTCAACGTAGACTGATCCCCCTCTTTTTGACCATCTCATTTTTTAAAAAATCTTTTCCGGTGTACAATTATTGATCATGTCAATAGAGAATTCCGGGTTTTTTGAAAAGAGATTTTTTTTAATTTATATTTTAAAACGGGGGATCAATTTTCAATGTAAATTCAACGTAGACTGATCCCCCTCTTTTTTACTATCTCAAATGTTAAAAATTATTCTCCTGCTTACAATTACCTATCATCGCGAGAGAATTCCGGTTTTTTTTTGGGAAAAAAATTCAAAAAATGTACATTTTAAGATGGGGGATCAGTCTTGTTCGTCATCTACCATAGTCCGTTTTTCAAAACTTTATTACGTCTTAAAATGTAAATTCAGGCGGTTATGTGTGAACATCCTGAAAACCTTTAATGGTAAAATAAAATTTACAATAGGTAGAGTAATTTCTCATATAAATTTGATGTAAGATGATCACACTTTTCCTTTTTAAGTGCATATAACCAGCATTTAGGCTTGGGGGTTGTTAAATCTCCTAAACCCCTACCACTAATCCTAAGTCCTAGTGTCAATAGCTCACATTACCCCCAAATAAAAATTGTCCCTTATATATATTATGTATCTGTCCGTCTTTGTAATAAAACACTGCCGCCTTTTCATTTGATACTATATGTAGTTGCCATCTACGAAAAGGAATTTGCATCCAGACATTAGATGGCTCGGACTTTCAACAGCAAACATTTTCTGAATCCGTTTGTATTGTCCATTATCAGATTTATTTTTAATTTGATTAGTCCACTATAAGAGGGTTAGGGTTAGGGGCCTGTCTGTAAGTCTTGATCAAAGTCTTCCACTCCAGGCTCGACGGTCATGAGGATCAAAGTTCGCAATCCCCAGGGCTGCACAGTCATGTTTACACAGCTTAAGAACATCAGATATTTCTTTTATACCAAACTTAGAGAGAAGAGTATTGAGGTGAGTGATTTTTTATTTGATAAGACCAGTTGTGCCAACCACAATTTCTTTCAAGGACCACATTGTTTTCAAGAGATTTATACAGTTTTGATGCTTTCTAAGTTTTTGCGTGCTCGTAATTAAAGTTTATTAATAATCAGAGCCGTTTTTCATGTTTATTCCATATGATAATGTCGCGTTTGATGGCTTTCTCTTTTATGTATCTGTCTTTTTATTTGATACTATATGCAGTTGCCATCTACGAAAAGGAATTGGCATCCAGACATTAGATAGCTCGGACTTTCAACGGCAAACATTTTCTGAATCCGTTTGTGAGTATGCATTTGTATTGTCCATCATCATCATCATCAGATTTATTTTTTAACAGGTCTATAAGAAGGTGGGGGCCTGTCTGTCAGTCTTGATCGAAGTCTTCCGCTGGAGAGTCACGTTTACACAGCTTAAGAACATCAGATATTTCTTCCGCTTCAGACTTGGCAGCCATGAGTATCAAAGTTCGCAATCCTTAGGGCTGCACAGTTGCGTTTACATAGCTTATCTCAAGAGAACTTTGGTCATCCAGCCTACCGACTTTATGCGATGGACATGTCTTTGACCTGGTAGATCCAGCTGGAGCTTTGCTCGACATGGCCAATCCATCTCATCGTGCTCAGCTTAAGAACATCAGATATTTCTTTTATACCAAACTTAGAGAGAAGAGTATTGAGGTGAGTGTCGTATTCTGGCTGTCATGGCAGATCCATCTAATCATAGTTCTTTTATGGCACTGCAGTCTTTTGAACGGAAACAAAATGGTTAAAATTACAGAGATTCGATAAACGGTCAGAAAAACGATAATTAGGAAAAATACTGGCAGAACATTACATTTTCCCACAATTGGTGACATTTATTGTATGTGTTTTAACACTTTTGTTTATTTTTCGATTTTTCACCGATTATCAAGTGCAAGGCTCATGAACAGCGATTTTCTGTTTCATTCGAACTGAACAGGTGGACACCAGGATCATGAAAAAATGTAATGTTTTATCAGTATTTGGCTTAATTTTCGTTTTTTGAGCGATTATCGAAACTCTGTATTTTAACCAATTATCAAGATACCCGTGCTCATAAACAGCCATTTTATTTTTTGTTCTAACTGAACAGGTGGACACCAGGTTTGTTTTGAACAAAAAAAAACTCTTTAAAATAAGTTAAAACACAAATAAACTTATCCAGGTTAGTAGAAGAGTAACTTATCTTGCCTTTTGTAACATTTATTTGTTGCCTATTTGTTTGTTTTTTCATCACTTTTTCGTTCTGTTAACTGCTTTTCTCTAACTATTCTGTACTTTCACAATTTAATAAACAAATAATAGCGTAAAAATTGGTGGTTTTTTATAATATGATCTGCGCTAAAAGTGCCTCGGCGTCGCTATTTTCCGAATGTTTACGTAAAACGCCGGACAGTGCCAAATGAAAAATCCGTTGACGTACCTGCGTCCAAAAAAGCACAAACGAGGCAGGATTTACAAGCGGGAAAAACAAGCAAACTAAAAAACGCTTTAAAATAAGTTAAAACGCAAATAAACTTATCCAGGTTAATAAAAGAGTAACTTATCTTGCCTTTGGTAACATTTATTTGTTGCCTATTCGTTTTTTTATTCACCCCTTTTTCGTTCTGTTAGCTATCGTTATAAATTCCCCTGTTTTTTATAAATGGATTTAAAACATAAACAGTATTTTTTTTTTCAGATTACAAATTTATAATTTAACAAACAATAAACTTTCTTTTTTTTCAACAATGTAAAAAGATATATTTATACAGTAGTATATATGCGTATATTTTATATACGTATGTGTATATATCTATGTTTCTGTGTGTGTGTGGATCTATATATATATATATATATATATATATATATATATATAGCTTTAAAAGTTCATACTTTCTTTTTTTTGAAGCATCTGAATGAAATTTAGTAAAAAAGAGTGAGGTCAAAAAAAGAAAGTATGAACTTTTAAAACTATAACCGTCCCATGTGCATGCGTGATTTCATACGAGAAAAAAACCCATCTCATTTGCCGACTCACACCAACAGAGGCTGACATTCCAATAACATCGGATCTTCAAACACACTGATGAGGCCAATGTTATTGGCGAAATTATTTGTATAACTATAAACTAAAAAAAAATGGAAGTTTATAAAAATTGTGAAATTAACAGATAAAATTTGACAGTCAATTAAACAATTGTCTTTTTAATTTTAATCATTTATTAATTATATTTATAAATTTTATGAAATGAACTTGATAATAACAACACGAAACACTGGCGGTACTATTTAATAAAAATATGGAGATTTTATTTGAACGGTTTATTGAATTTATTTTTGAGCGAACTTATGGTAAGATAGTTTGGTACTTGTGCACTATGGCAAATAAAAGACCGACAAACCAAATTTCCTTCCTTATTTCTAGAGGAGTGAATCGAAAGGGGAGATAATTCGAATTATTTTAAGTGTCTTAATACTTTTCTTAATTTTCCGAAAATGGACACCAATGTGTTAAATCTTGATGGAATTTTATATTTATCTAGAGAAGTTAAGTTTAAAACTTTAATATAATAATTATCTTTGAAACAGTTCCAGAAAACTGATATTTACTTTTCCAGCGATTTTTAAACATGTTTTATTGAATCTTCACTTTTAACGGATTTTTCGCTGTTTTGATAACATTTTTAATTCTAATTTTTTTCACATGTCAATATACATTTGTTTACTTTGATATATAAACAATATGCTCTCATCTTTCAAAACACAATCAAAAGTTAAACGAAAACTGCTTTAAAAAATTAAGAAAAGACACTTTTAAGAACAAGAGTCAGTACAAGCGGCGCCCATTTTTGCACGTACTTAAAAGAACATTGAAAATGGCCGAAAATGTAGTCGGCTACGTGAAATTAACGAACTAAATTTTGCAATAAAAGTTAGGATAAACATTGAGATTGACATCGGGGACAGATTGCAACATAAAATGGGGTGCTTCTACATTATGGCAACAAAATGACCACAAACAAAATTTCGCTTATTTCTAGAAGTTAAATTTCAATGTGTTAAATCTTGAAGGAATGTTATACTTAACTAGAGATAAGGCGAAGTTAGTCGATTTTTTTTGCAAGCGCACAGACTAATTTCTGGTGCGGAGATATGCGTCTGTGTAGGTGATATGCGACAAATTCTCATGCTACTCTGTGTTACGAAAAAAATCGAATATGGTCTTTCGCTATAAGTCCCCCATAAAAATAATTTGAATTATCTCCCCTTTCGATTCACTCTTCTAGAAATAAAGGAAGGAGATTTTGTTTGTGGCCATTTTGTTTGTCGCCATAATGCACAAGCACCGAAAGTTTTCACTGTGTTAGAAATCGAAGTGTTGGGCCGTTTACACTTGCTGACCCCTCTTACGGGAGGAAGGAGGCGATCTTTGGCATTGACCTTAACGTTTATTGCCGCCTTTGCTAAACACGTTTTAAAAATCCCTTTTTTCAGGCAGTTTAGATTTTGCAAGGCTACTATGAACCTCGTGCCAACTTCAAGGATCTTAAAGCATTTTCTCTAGTGTTCTGTATTGCGGGGTATTAACACGCGCCAACTCTAGATATTCAGAAACTCTTTGAACATTAAAGACCGAGCTATATGTAATTTCGTGTCTAAATATTAATTAAAATTTCTAAGTGATGATCACAACGTTCTGCGATTTGAAAAGTCACTTCCATGAAATCAAGGTAAGTGTGAATTTCCTAGTGTTGCGATTCGTGATCTTTAGGTTAGGAGAAATTCTCACATAGAACGAAGTATTTGTCTACGTTGAGAGACACAATTAATTATTCTGTCTGGTCGGGCTTGTTTGATTAAAAAGAAAAAGGTGTATATATATATATATATGTATATATATATGTGTATATATATGTGCGTGTGTATGTATATCTCTTAAGAAAGTGAAGTTTTTAGATTTAAAAAACTAAATAAATATATATATATTTATTACAAGGCCTGTTATAAAAAAAACATCATTATTAATAAAAAATATATATATATATAATGCTTAGTATCGAGGGGGCTGTCTCAGATGGGATAGTTCAGGAGCATGTCAGGAAAATTCCTGTCATGGGACTGGATTTGCAGCATTCAGTTTTTTACGGCAGCTCTTCCTCAGACAAGTTTGAATTTAGGACCTTCCTGAAACGCTTCGAGTTCTGCACGACTGCGATGAAATGTTAAAGCAGATAAATTGCTTTATTCAAAGTCGAAACTCCAGAGCAGAGCGTTTGAGCTGGCGGCAGATTTCGACATTACGTCAGCCAATTATAGCTCTGAACTTATTAAGAGAAACGTTTACGAGTCCTGATATTATAAGAAATAAAATCTTCGAGCAAATTCTTCCTAGCCTGACCTAATCACAAGCATTGAGAGATTGAGAGCCTATATTCAGCAAGTAAAGGCAGACTTGACTGAATTAGATAGCTCATTTAATAGTGAGTTTTTTGCGGAAAGCTCAACGTCGGGTAAACTTGAATATGCGCAAATTATTATATTTAACAAGTACTCAACAAAAAGTGGTGGCCTATCCTATTTATCAGAATTTATGTGGCGGCAGAAATTTTCCACACCCCCCCTACAGAGCCTTTTTGAACAAATTTCTTAATTCTACCCCGTTCAAAAAAACAAAATCAAGAGTAGAAAAAAAAACATAAAAATTTATTTTTTAAACTATAAAAAAAAAATCAAAAATGTTTTAAACCAAAACTGATGGCTGTTCGTTTTGAAATGAAAAAATATACTGTTGATTTTCCCAAATTCTATTTTCTTCACTAAATGTTCTATCAATATACTGTTGATTTTCACAAATGTTAATTTCTGTGATAATTTAATATTTTAAACTATAAAAAAAATAAAAAATCTGTTAATCCAAACAAGAGGACTGTTCGTTTTGTTGGTTTTGAAATGAAAAAATATACTGTTGTGACAAAGTATCCGGGGACGATGGGGATCGGGTATCCTAGTTACGCGCTAGTATGCATCTTAGTGAAACGAAGTGGAGATATAAAACTAGTATATATATTCGACGTGAAATTGGTTATCCAAATAAAGTGATTTCAGGCGTCGAGTTGTCTAAAAAGAAGCCATGTAATTGTCAAACCTGATAGCTGTTGCCACGGGGAGATTCGGACCAGATGTCCGAGAATTTAGCAAAATCTCTAATCAGCAAATGCTAAATAAAAATCAACAAAAAGACATATGATCAGATGGATCAGTAATGCGCCTTGAATCAGGCAAAGCTGGTGGTCTGAGCTGACTGGACACGAAAATCATCTAAACTTGTCGGTATTAATTAAGGCAGACGACCTCTGCCCCACAGCGAAAGAAAAAGAGTAATTGTTTTATCATCACGCAAAAAAACCAGAGAGAGAGAAATTCATTTATTGGTGTCGTGAAGGAGGGCGCGCCCGCCCCCAAACCCCGAGAGAGGAAGAGACACAGAGAGAAGGATGGGAGAAGAGGAGTGTGTAGCGATGGACATTTTCAATAAGAGAAAGTACGTTTTGCGAGAACGAGAAGCAGACAGAATGAAAGAGGCCACCGAACAAGAAGGTCGGCGTTCGGCCTTCTCGTGCCGAGGATGAAACGCGTCGCCTGAAGTATTCCATCGTTTTCCTTAAAACAATTTAACTTGTGACTAATAATCATTGTAAACGGATTCACACACACACAGAGACAACAAAATAGCTTAGCGCAACAGTCATTTATCATATGGTAGACATTAATTAAATGTAACATCAATTCTTTTCTTTTATTGTTATTAATAATTATTCTGTCATACAAAAAGACCCGACCGAGTTGTTGAACATTATTCCTTTCACTTGTTCTACTTTGAATAATCTTTTGCTCCCACAGAACCAGCCGATTACTATCACCCAGTAATCGTTCGCTGATATAAACAGTTTCAACATGAAAGTTAGATGAGATCGACGAAGTCATCATCATCATCGTCGTCATCCCGGCCTAGAGGAACTTTGATTGACATATTTTTTATTGCCAATACGGCGATCGGCTGAAGAGTGTTTATGGTCTGGCAAGATCTGTGCGCACGAGTGGGGTTCACAATCTGGCACCGCGACCAGGATATCATACACATGTGTGTGAGGTGCCAACGATCCCCACGGTGTATAGAGACGAGTGGGGTACCCTGTTACACTGTTGATTTTCCCTAATTCTATTTTCTTAAATAAATGTTCTATCAATATACTGTTGATTTTCACAAATGTTAATTTCTGCGATAATTTAATATTTTAAACTATAAAAAAAATCAAAAAATCTGTTAATCCAAACAATACGACTGTTCGTTTTGTTGGTTTTGAAATGAAAAAATATACTGTTGATTTTCCCAAATTCTATTTTCTTCAATAAATGTTCTATCAATATACTGTTGATTTTCTCAAATATTGAATTTGCATGACTTCTTATTTAAAAAATGGATATTTTCCATTTTCGGAGAAATTGCGTACTAAAAAAGGAGAGTTATCTGCCATTGGAACTCTTCTAAAATAAATTTCGGCTCGTGTACCCGATCTATACAAGTGCCGACGATTTTTCTTCAATTTCAAATGACTGCCCTTGATTGAGTAATTTGAGTTACGTGAGACGAATCCTTGGTTATGATTGGTGGCAAGCCGTGGAAAGCATAAAAAGTGCCCCCTCCCCGAAACACTTTGTTTTAAAAGTTATTAAAACAAATTGTTTCGAGCTATTTCATTAAGAAAACAGAAAACAAATTAATATTCGCCGGCCTTAGTAAGCTCGGGTACTTTTTTTTTCATATTAAAACCCGCCTCAAAATGCTGATGTCACATTCGGCGGCCATGGGTAGGTTCGAAGTTTCAATATAACAAATTAGCTCGTAAAATCTCTTAAAATTGCTGGGTCAAGTAAAAGTTAAATTATACAAAAACAAGATTACGAAAAGTAGACAAAAATTTAAAATGATGATGATGATGATAAATAATAAATAAATAAAAATAAACGCCAAAACCTCGTATTTATCAAATTTAAAGGTACTGATATCGATCCTGAACCAGCTTTCGTGACGTTCGACTCGGAATCGTTCGGCTGTCCTACGCAAACGTCCGAGTGTTGACGGGCTGAAGCAGCGAGCAGCCGATAACTTTGTTACAAAGTGAAAATAAGTGCTTTCGAAGACAGATTTTTTGTCAGGAAGTTTTTTTGAAGAAAATAAACCCAAAATGAATTACGAACAGCTTTGCACTGCAGTATCATCGCGAGCAAGTAAAAAATGAATAATAAAATTAAGAAAATATGACGTGATAAAAGTAATTTTGGTACGTTTTTATTTTTTATTTTTATTTTTTTTCCTTCAAAAAAATTCCTTGTAAATAAAAATACAGTATTCATTTTATAACCGTTTTTTTCCCATGTTCT
The DNA here is from genome assembly GCA_963556195.1 of Sepiola atlantica. Taxonomy (NCBI): domain Eukaryota; kingdom Metazoa; phylum Mollusca; class Cephalopoda; order Sepiida; family Sepiolidae; genus Sepiola; species Sepiola atlantica. Next base: position 44,612,138 of record OY744549.1, read on the forward strand.
TTCTTTCAAAAAAATTCATGAAAATATGTTTAATTTTCTTTGTTGTTTCTTTAAAAAATTCTTTATCCTAACCCTAAACCCTAAAAAAAACAACAAAAAAAAAACAAGCAAAACATTATTATCATTTTAGAAAATTTCTTGAAAATATAACTTAAAATCATAGGACGCAGCACCGTATCAAAAATGTCGTCTGGTACAAATCGGCTCGTCAAAAAAATTCATGAAAATATGTTTAATTTTCTTTGTTGGTTCTTTAAAAAATTCTTTATCCTAACCCCTAAACCTAACTTTAAAAAATTTCTTCCCCTAAACCCTAACCCTAAATAAAAAAACAACAAACAACAAAAAACAACCAAAACATTATTATCATAGGACGCAGCACCGTATCAAAAATGTCGTCTGGTACAAATCGGCTCGTCAACTCTCGGGCGTTTGCGTAGGACAGCCGAACGTTTCCGAGTCGAACGTCACGAAAACTGGTTCAGGATCGATAAGACCACCAATTTAAATTGTTGGGTAAAAGTTAAATTCTAAAAAAAATAAAATTGAGAAAAACAGAGAAAAAAAAAACAAGAAAAAACTCGTATTTCCCAACTTACCTTTTTTTCTTTTTCAAAACGTTTTCTCTAAATGTTGTCAGTTTGTTAGGATTACTAAGGGAATTAAGACAGCTAAAATTTTGTTTGTTCAGTTTTATTTACACTAACATCGAAATTAAAATTAATATTGAACTAAAATTATCGATATAATAAATTATGGATTCATAAGGGTTCTAACTTCAAGCGCGGAATAAGAATTCTACAAAAGTTGAATTCACTTACTGAAACGAAATACGAATATTGTAAATTTGAAGTAATACGCGTCTAGTTTTAGATCTTGCAATTTTTTAAATACAAAAATAATTTCACACGTTCAAACAAAACTAATTTATTTTCATGTCATATTGGAAATTTCGTAATAAATATTATACGTTTCGTTTCGTTCGTGCGATTCCGTTTTGTTTGCTTTTTGGCAAAAACGAAATCGCACAAACGAAACGTATGTATTACAAAAAAATATTGGTCCTTTTACGAAGACGCGTACGTATTAAATTATCAATACCACACACAAAAAAAAAAATTATTATATACTTACGCAGCAGATTTAAATAAGTATCCTCACCAAAAATTAGGGAAAATGATCGAGTAGAATTTTAATTAAAAATAAAAATCAGTTTCATCGTATTTTGATGACTGCCATTGATTTATTATTTGTTATATGATAATTTTGATGTACACGCCTATTTTTGCTTGATACAATAAGTATATCAAGGAGTTTTCCAGTTAATTTAATTGGAACTGTGATTTTCAGCGTTTTTCGGGAATCTTTTACGACACTCAGCAGAGCCGCGAACGGGGTCCAAAAAAAGAACGAGAAAGGGTTTAAAAACATAAATTTGCAACAAGTGAAGTTGACCTACGACGAGAATAGATATTTTTCTACTTACCTATGTAATTTGTTTTTATTTTTACGTATTATAAATGGATTTTTATTAGATGTAAAAAAAAAAAAATTGGGGTATCTTTTTACTTTACTCAGCAGACTAAAAACGCTCAAAAAACAAATATACAACAAATAAAAGTAACTGTATGCGATAAAAATTATTTTCAAACTTACCTGTGGCATTTGTTTGTATTTTTAAGCCGTTCGAAGTGCTATTTATTAGAAATTAAATTATTCGTCACACCAAAATCACAGAATCCAAGATGGCGATCGTAGGGGGGGGGGTGTAAGAGAATAAGGATCGTCCGCCATTTTCTTTTTGTGCAAAAAAACACAATAATTTTTTTTTTTTTACATCTAATAAAAACCCATGTATACTACGTAAAAATACAAACAAATGTCATAGCTACGTAGGAAAATATCTATTCTCGGCGTAGGTCGCCTTTACTTGTTGCATATTTATGTTTTTAAACACTTTCTCGTTCGTTTTCTTTTTACCCCGTTCACGACTCTGCGGAGTAAAGTAAAAGATACCCCAAATGCCTTAACAATTTATTTTCATTGTCATAAGCAGTTGTTATTCTGTCGGTTATTTTAATTTTTTGAATATAAAAGAAATATCTCCTTTTAATACAAAAACATTAAAAGTAAAAATTAATTAAATGAACGAAAATATTACAGACAATTAGATTCTTTAGTCGGATTTAGAAGTAATTTGCGTCGGATAAAAAATGTTTTAGGTATTTAAGAAAAAAAGTAGTTTTCGATTCATTGATATAAAAAATAAATAACTCTTGTTAACAAATCTGATTATTAAAATAATTAAAGATAAGTCCCTAAAGGAATTGAATCAGATATAATTTTTTTTAATTTCAGTTTTAGAAACAGTCTAAACAACAATTTTAAAACTGATATTTCACTATCTTTTAAGATAAATGTTTGGACTATTTCTCATCATTTCACTAAATTAACCATTAAATTGAATGTTTTTCTTGCGACAACAGTAGTAATTGTCAATAATTGTCAATTGTCAATAATTTCAACTGCTACATGTAACGACGAATTTTAATGCAAAGTTGAATTGTTTTACAAACAATCATTGTGAGGTAATCCGGTAGTTATATTTAAAAAAAGTAGACAAAAACGGGGTTCAAAGCGAATTATTTGTACTTAAAAACATAATTTGTATTTTTTTTTTACAATAAAAACAGTACGTAAATGCATTTAAATGGACATAGAAATTCATCGTAGTTACTTAGTCTCTGATGAAAAGAGTAAATATATCATTTTTTTTGCACACGAATCTTCACAATTTCATAAGCGACCCGTGAAATTGAGAAAATCCGTGTGCAAAAGAAATCATCTGGATACTATTTACATGACAGATTAAGTAACTACGATGAATTTCTATGCCCATTAAAATGTATTTACGTATTGTTTTTACTGTCAAAAACATTACGAATTATCGGATTACCCATTGTGACTTTTTTACCGTCCGATTTAAAATTAAATGATTAAAGTCATTTTTCTTTTCATTAAAAAAGGACACAATTAAAAACAATATTTTGAACTTTATCATTATAAAATATAGTATATTTGATGCCTTCAAAAGTATATGACAATTTTTATTTTTTTATCAAGTCTGAATCTTTTTACTGAGGAGTCCGATAACTGTATTGTTAGATCCTTTGGGTCTTGGCCTTTTTGGCTAAGATCAACGTGTAGTATCTGTTCCGATGGATACTGCACCCCATACTGGTGTTGTCTTGGCCTTCGGGTCTTGATTTACGCCGGTCAATGGGTCTGTCCTGTGCAGTTCTGGGAGGTCCACCTTCCCAGGCTTCGCCTCCCCTCTTTGGGGAGGAGTAAGTTTATTGCTTACTGCCTGAGGCGCCCCTACCGGGGAATGCCGACGGGGGTGCCTAGGCAATTTTTAAACCCCACTTTTCCGACCCGACCTTGGGTCACATCTTACTTGTGGGAGTAAGATAAAAACTGGCCTTGTGCCTAACTCCTGGAGAGGAGTAAATCAATACCCCTTTTCTTTGACTTTGGGGGTAAAGCTGATAAGTAGATATTAAAACAGTGATGAAAACTATCAAAATAGTTTTAGCTTAAGCATACATATAAGTTGCCTAGAATAATAATAATAATTATTATGATGATGATGATGATGATGATGATCATGATCATGATCATAATCATAATCATAATAATAATAATAATAATAATAATAATAATACAAACATTTTTTTCAATTGTTCTAAATTTGACAATGCAACCTCCCGGTTTTGATTTTTTTTCTATTTCCTTTTCATCATTCTTTCCCAATATGAACATTCAAGTGAAAGATCAGGCATTTTCCTCGCGATGAGATCTTAGTTTCTAATAACTATTGATCAATAACATCGACATGACAGTGTAGCGGCTTTTGTACGTGTCAGTAAAAATAAAAATAATTATCCATCAGTTTCTGGAAATAGTTCCAGCTTTCTAGGAGATTTTGGATCTGGCCAAGGCAAATGATCCTGTGCTGCATACTCAGTCATGTTCATTTCGTATGCCAGTTGGTGGTGCATCCCGCACAACAACTTCTACAATTGCATCCCGCACAACAACTTCTACAATTGCATCCCGCACAACAACTTCTACAATTGCATCCCACACAACAACTTATACAATTGCATCCCGCACAACAACTTCTACAATTGCATCCCGCACAACAACTTCTACAATTGCATCCCGCACAACAACTTCTACAATTGCATCCCGCACAACAACTTCTACAATTGCATCCCGCACAACAACTTCTACAATTGCATCCCGCACAACAACTTCTACAATTGCATCCTGCACAACAACTTCTACAATTGCAGCCTGATTTCCTGATTCCCACACCTTTATCAAGTTCTCTAACACACTAATTCTCTGTTCATAGTCTTGGCCACATTCTGAAGCTAATGAAGCCAGTTTCTGTCCTAGTATGAATGCCTTCTTGTACTTGTTCTGTACATTTATGGGATGTCTTCTTCCTAGACTGATGCGAGGATGTTCAGGAATGGTGTCATATAGAGGCTTGGACAGCATCCGATGACTTCTCGTGTAATACTGCCAAGTCCAACGCTCAGCAACTAGTTCAGTAGCAAAGAGCTCAAGTGACTGCTTCGCTCTCAATGAAAATAAATGACGACATGGCAGAGACATGGATGTGTAGAAGGTACACTGGCAAGATGTGGTGGTAACACTGAGGACCCCCTCTGATGAGTCAGTAATAAATGTTTAAGTGTCTTTGAGTTGTCCCCCTTGGGCTGAGTCATCTCCTTATATGATGTAGGGACAGTGGGAGTGAGCTCCCCTTTTTAGTTTGTTGTTGTTACTTAGCAAGATGGCGGTTCATGGGTGTACGGTTGCAGGAAACAAGTGACCTGGATTAACATTGGTAGCAGAGGCTGTCTTCTTTGTGTGATAAGAAGTTATCTGTCTTGTTCAACAAAAGTTGAAACACATTTAAAAGAAAGATGGCTTCGTTTAGTAAAACCCCACCCATTCTATTGAACCAGGATTCTTATGCAGAATGGAAACAAGACATTGGCATATGGTCTCTATTCACGGATTTGCCTAAAGAAAAACATGGCCCAGCAGTATTTTTGTCACTACCACAAAATATAAGAGAATCTGTTCGACATTTGGCAACCACGGATATTGGTACTCCAAATGGGTTAAATATAATTCTCAACAAATTAGACGAAATTTACTTAGTGGACGAGAACACAATGACATACATGTCATTTAAGGAATTTTACACCTACAAAATACAGACCGGGGTTAACATAAATTAATTTTTGGTACGATACGAATTTTTATACAGTAGTATCTTTCTAACTGCTTCTCTACATATTTGAAGGCATGTGGTGTTAGGTTCTGCTGGTATTGCAAGGCTAATTTACTTTTATGTTGGGTACTGCAGGAAACTTTATAAAACATCTTAGTTACCTTTCTATCACGCTCTGATCTCATCATCTGAAAGAAAGACAGAAACACTGAGAAGAAATCCAGTAATGAGTGGTGGCTTGACGTTATGGACTTTAGTTTCTGGAAGTGAGATTCCAACCTGTTATTGGTCCTCTCACCGAAAGACATATGTTGATGCTTGAGTCCCTCTACCCACTGTTCTGTTATAGGGTGCCAGTTGGTATCATAATATTTCAGTACACTGTTGTATAGTTGTGTGGCTTTAAGTGTTTCATAATGTGTCTTATACTCATGTTCTGATTGTGAGTTTCTGGATGATTTCTAAGACAATTGTTTTTTCATCACTAGAGCTACCCATTCTTTCCATTGTAATTTCACGTCTAAATGTTCTAAGAGCATGAAAAAGACATATTTGTAGGTGACAGTTTGGCATTTCTTCACTGAATACTTTTCTTTCAACCATGTCTTTGTCAGTTAGCACAACTCTAACATGTGTCCATTTTGGATTCTTAATCTTGAAGAGTTGAATCATCTGACGGATCATATGTTCCTCTTCACTGTTAACTATGAACGCTGCTATGATTTCTGTTTCTCCATTGCCGTCAACAACAGTCATGAGGTAGAATGGCATTCTTAGTTCATTTGTCTTGTGCGTAGCATCTGCTAGGATGAGTTCAGGAAACTGACTGAATGTGTGCTGCATGTGTGTATCTTGAATGAATATGCCTGTCAGTATGTTGGTCTTATCTACTAGGTACTCTACAGAAAGCCCTGGCTTGGACTTCAGATAATCTGAAAGCTGAAGCAGTTCATTGACATTTGTATGCATTTTGAGCTTGGCAGCCGTGACAATGTTGAGAAAATCCTTCATGAAGAGGGATTTGCCTGTCATATCAGACAAGTGTTGACAGACCATCTTCCTGTTGGCATTTACCTTCAGCATCTCTTCAGCTTTGTCTTTGGTAGATTTGCACCGCTACCCGACGCCATCACTATTTATTTACAAACATCAAACAATTTTTTCACACTTAGAAGGTGCTTTTAGTTTTAATTAAAAATAATTAATTAAAATTATCGTTATGACACGTTTACAAATAATTCCTTTTAATCATCAAAAAAAAAATGTTAAAATAGCATTTTTGTTTAATAAATCTTGATAACAATCACATAGGGAAATAAAATCTCTTTGAGCCCAATTAAATATCAAATGCCATTAATAGGTCAAAAAAATTAAAACTGTAAAAATACAAACTGAACCCCAATCTTCGTTTAGTTAGTATTAAAATCATTAGTAAATTTGTTTTATTAAATAAATGATTTAAGAGTCTAAACCATTCAAAGACTCAAGTCTTTATGTAAGATAATGAAGAGTGGCAAAAAATGAATTGTGGACGAGTCCATTGTGGGTGGGACGTCGAGAAAGAAAAAAAAAAGGCGACTTGATAACTGTTAAAAAGGAGAAAGTTCCGCAGTGCAAGGAGACTTGAAAGACGGCAGTTTCAAAAACGCGAAGATCCGAAACACTTGGTGATCAAAGTATCGAAGTACCGGAAGAATGGGAGTTTACCGATGTTTATGGCACCGATGAAGCTTTATTGGCTATTGTACCCAAGCCCGTCTTGCTGTTAGGCTTTCGTGTCCGCTGACTAAAAATGCGGCTGATAAGCAAGTTGGTACCGTGAAGGAATCCCCTGACTACTACTTCATCAAACAGACAATTGGAAGTGCTTGTGGAACAATTGCTTCAGTTCACACTCGAGTAGACAAAGGAGAGCAAATTGCTGTCCAATCGGATGTATATACGAACGCGTTTCTAGCGGAAACCAAGTCTGTGACCTCAGCAAGAAAAAGACTTTGAGACAAAAGTATGTCAAAAGATTGTTATATGTATGTGTGTAGCCAGCATAAACCATCCGGTGATGGGAAATAAAGAAAACCAAAGTTTTTCCATATACGTTCTGTTCTTTGTCATTCTTGTTGGATCTTAGCAGGTACCCCGAAAGAACGAGTAATGCAACAATAACAATTGAGATGTTTTTTTTGTGTGACATGTAAATAAAAGCGCTTAAAAGTTATCCTTGTGGCACTTAAAAACGGAAACTTTATTAAAATTACTCTCGTATCTTTTTTCTTGTGTTAAAGACTGTAACATATTTTTGCAGCGATAAATTTTTTTTTATCTCATCTCATAATTAAAATTTTTTTTTTATCTCATCTCATGATTAAATTTTTTTTTATCTCATCTCATGATTAAAATTTTTTTTTTATCTCATCTCATAACTAAATTTTTTTTTTATCTCATCTCATGATTAAAATTTTTTTATCTCATCTCATAATTAAATTTTTTTTTTTATCTCATCTCATGCGAAAGTTTCAAAGTTTCTATGAATTCGGAATAGCGGCCTGTAAGAAATTTAGAGTTATCTCCCTCAGATTGATTACGGTTTATCCAGGAGCGCCTTATTTTCAAACATTTTAGATTTTAGAAGAGGGTGTCATTTTCCGATATAAATTTAACGTAAACTGATCGAAATGTCAGACGCAATGAATTATCCATAAACTGACAAGAGCCTTTGTTGGATCTTACCGGGTACCCTGAGAGAACGCGCAATGCAACATTTGTAGGAGAGCAGACCTTAGCTTAGTAAGATTTTGTGTCGAAGAGAAAATGCTAATATCCACACTTACCTTTAGATGGTTGAAGAAATGTTTAAAAGATTAAAAACAGATAAAACATGGAAAAACATGTATGAAAGTTGAATGAAAGATAAGGCATGCATAAGTTGAAGGAAGAATAAAACGTAGTTCAAAAGTAACACAAAAATATGTATATATTTACCAATTACAGAGCATTAAGTGATCATTTCAAGTGTCCAGTTAGAGAAACGATAAATGTCCATACCTGTGATTTATACCTGTGAGTGCGGGTGTGCGTATGTGGTTGTACGAATGTGTGTACGTGTATTTGAGTTGAGATTTATGAGTGGTTTGGCGGATGTAGTTCAGAGCATCTCACGTGATCAACATTTTTGGCTTTTTGTTAGACTGTCTCTAGGAGCTGGTTTTTATGGCCCCAGTTTGAGCTTTTGTTGTTAAACTGAATTTGGTATTGTTTTCTGTTTTTTTTGTGTTTATGACGGTGCTTTTATCTATCTTGAACCAGCTGTCGTGACGTTCGACTCGGAAGCGTTCGGCTGTTCTACGCAAACAGCCGAGAGTTGCTGAGCTGAAGCAGCGAGCAGCCGACATTTTTGATATGGTGCTGCATCCTATGATAATGTTTTGCTTGTTTTTTTTTTGTTTTTTTTAGGGTTACGGTTAGGGTTTAGGGTTAGGGTTTAGGGTTAGGGTAAGGAATTTTTTAAAGAAACAAACAAAGAAAATTAAACATATTTACATGAATTTTTTTGGAAGAAACAACAGGAAAAAACATAGCGAAGTTACTGTTATAAAATGAATACTGTATTTTTATTTACAAGGAATTTCTTTGAAGAAACAACATATTTTTTTGTAACAAAGTTATCGGCTGCTCGCTGATTGGCTAATCGCAATCGGCACGTCAACACTCGGCCGTTTGCGTAGGACAGCCGAACGATTCCGAGTCGAACGTCACGACAGCTGGTTCAAGATAGATAACAGTACCTTTACGCCGATATGATAAAATATTAGGGTGTCAATCCTATATCTTCCTGGCTTGTTTGTTGGCATCAGTCTTCTCACTGCCAAAGGTTAGGGTTAGGTTTAGGGTTCGGTTTAGGTTTAGGGTTAGGTTTAGGGTTCGGTTTAGGGTTCGGTTTAGGGTTAGGTTTAGGGTTCGGTTTAGGGTTAGGTTTAGGGTTAGGTTTAGGGTTCGGTTTAGGTTTAGGGTTAGGTTTAGGGTTCGGTTTAGGGTTAGGTTTAGGGTTCGGTTTAGGGTTAGGTTTTGGGTTCTGTTTAGGGTTCGGTTTAGGGTTCGGTTTAGGGTTAGGTTTAGGGTTAGGTTTAGGGTGATTTGGTTTAGTTTTTGTTGCATCTGTGTCAATGTATAAGTCACAAGGAAACACATGTCATCATCATCGGTAGGAATTGATGTTAACAAGTTCATAGTATTTTAAGAGGATGGAAGTGACAAACTCTCATTCTAACATTTAATAACAACTTTGTTGGTTCGTCTTCGTTAGTACGTGAACAAAAGAAAAATAGGTTAGTATGTCCATAAGTAGGGACGAAGACAAAAGTAAAGGAAGTCCATTACTATAATTTCCCATTAGTAGGGAATTGAGAATAGTTCATTATACAGGGTGGGCCAAAATAAGGGTCCTATTTTTAAATTTGAATAACTTGAATTTGAATAACTTCCACAAAATAAAAGTTAAACTCACCAAACTTTATGTGTGTGTAGACTGACCCTTCCGAGATTTTTTGAAATAAACAAAACAAATTTTAGCCGAAAAATACTTCTTAAAACTTACAAAAACTAAAGTATTCTTTTTTACACTGTTTTGAGTTTTTTTAAGCAAAAAGAATGTTTTCTAAATGAGGGTACGTTCCTTAGGGCTAATACGGCTCATGCTTGCTTCGGAAGGGGTCCTTTACTTATTCTAAAAAAAAATTTTAAAAAATCAATAAATAAAAAAGTTATGAATTTTTAAAAATAGGACCCTTATTTTTGCCCACCCTGTATGTAATGTTTGTACACCGGCAACGATGGCAGGATGCGTCCATGTGTAAGTATGTGTGTCTGTAGACAGGTGTGAAAGTCAGATCACATGTAAGCAGTTATGTGTGTGTTATATTAAGTCCATTTGGATTCTTGTCTTCTTGTCAAAGTCAAACCCAGGGTTGATGTGTGTTTGGCAGTGCCAAAGAAGGAAACAGACAGAGAGAGAGGCGTCTCGTGCCGGAGAAGAAAAAGAGAGAGAAAGCCCTATTAATCTACTTCCCACAAAGTAGAATGTGACACAAGGTCGGAAAGTGGGAATTTGCACTCCAGAGGAAGAGTACAGAGGGTTCCATAAAAATTGCCTGGGCAGGGCGTCTCAGACAGTAAGCAATAAACTTACTCCTCCCCACAAACGTATATGCATCCGGGATGCATATACGTTTCGTGGAAACGTGTGCAAACCTCAGACAGTCAGATAAAATCCTTTCAACAATCAAACTCATGGTTTATTTTAGTCACATGTTTATTGATCGTGAAAAAGCTAAAACTGAAAAAAAAAGAAGAAAAAACCTGATTTCACATAAATACAAAAAAGAAAAATAACAATACGTAAGTGTAGATGAGAAGTCTAACATAACTTTGAGAGCCGTAAGCAGTTATGTGTGTGTGTGTTATATTAAGTCCATGTGTATGAGGCAGTAGCCATTTTGGATCCTTGTCTTCTTGTCGAAGTCGAACCCAGAGTTGACATGTGTTTGGCAGTGCCAAAGAAGGAAAGAGAGAGCCGTCTCGTGCCAGAGAAGAAAACAGAGAGAGAGAGAGAGAGGATGGCGCTCAAGTGTTTATATAGTTATGCTAGCCATTTTGGATCATTGTCTTCTTGTCGAAGTCGAACCCAGGGTTGATGTGTGTTTGGCAGTGCCAAAGTAGGAAAGAGAGAGAGAGAGAGAGAGGCGTCTCATGCCGGAGAGGAAAAAAAGAGAGAGCGGCCAGAGACAGTCTAACAAAAAGGCGCAAAAAAAAAGCCAAAAATGTTGATCACGTGGGATGCTCTGAACTACATCCGCCAAACCACATTGCAGAAGAAGAGATATTTTGGGCGTAAGATATTATGTGGAAAATACAAATTCTATCATGTGACAGCCGATTTACGAGTGGGGAGGACTATAGACTCGCGTGTGGGGAAAGGGGTAAACAAAGAACACTAAATATTAAAAATCATACAAAAATCATACGAGTAAAGCTGGATTGCATTCTTACAGAGAAGAAAGGCAATATTTCTTACGTGATGCTCAAAATGTCATTATATTTAGAGAGATTGAAAACAGCGCCATGTGGCTGCGAAGTTGTAAGATGGAAGGGGTGATGAAGAGGAAATGTTTGTGTGTAAATGAGATATGGACGAAGACAAAATATGGGAGGCCATAGTTAAAGAATTTCCCGTTATTATAATTCCACAGTGGGGAAAAGAGAATTGTTCATGATATTGAATGTTTGTACACCGGCTATGGTGTCAGGACGCATCTATATATGTATGCAAGTAGTGTGTGTTTGTAATATCAAGTCCACGTGTTGAGGCAGCAGCCATTTTGGCATCTTGTCGAACCCAGGGCCAAAAGGCCCGGGAAAATGTCTGTTGCATCCCCAGAGAGGGGGTTCGTGTGTTTGGCAGTGCCAAAGAAGGAAAGAGAGAGAAGTGTCGTCTCGTGCCACCGAAGTAAAAGAGAACGGGCGGATGGCGGTCACATGTTTATATAATTATGCTAGTCATCCGAGATTCGCCTAAAACAAGGCCACTGATTGGTCAAGCCAAGGAGGAAGTAGTTTGCCTGAACCAATCAGCAGGCAGCTATGAAGTCATTGATATTTAAACAATATGGTGGCTTGTAGGAAATTGCTACAAAGTAAACAGCTACAATACATGAAGAAAGAAATCTAGCTGGTGACGAGTGTGTAGAAATCCCCTAAGAAATAAAGGCCGGCTATGGGAAATAAATGATAAGGGATCTATACTACGTTGGACAGAATAGGACGCGTTGCTTGTCCCCATTGCTGTAAAGTTATTCCTATTAGAATTATTTATTACGATTTTTCGTTATTTTCGTAATATTATATCTATTTTGTCTTTATTTCATTATCCGCATGAATCAATTGCTGCGAAGGGTGTGTGAGTGGTAAGACATAAATATAATGAAATAAATGGATGAAAACGATTCTATTCATTCATTTCGCATGAATCAGATGATACTGTTGTTGGCATTGTTTTCCCCGATACGTTTCTAGGTTAGAATTCTTTCTAGAAAGACATTGAGTACTTACAGGAGGGACCACATGAAGGTTGCCAACATCCTAAGTGAAAGTGTTTCTGTGGAAAGAACTGGATTCGAACTTGGCACACCCAGGTTGTCAGTCCGTGTTGTTAACAACTTAGCCACCACATTCATTATATTATACCAATGTAATGTGATAACCCTGGTTAGTAAATAAGAATTATAATCTCGATGGTAACACAATGTAATCAGCGGTGTGAATAGACATGCCATTTTGAATGTGCCTGTGCCAAGGCTATTTTAAAGAACTTTCTCACGTGCATCAGGTCTGAAAGGAAAAGAACAAGAAAGCTGTGTTTGAGTTTTTATAGTACGTGCAACTTTTGGGGGAGTGAATATTTCTTAAGTTGTAATTGATTGAAAGAAACTGCTGATTTGAACTTTTATACAATATACAGAGCAATATACCTATATATATATATATATATACACACATATATATATATATATATATATATATATATATATATATATATATTAAGTGCCAATAAAAGCCCTTACAATGCAAGATAGATTTTTTATTTTTTTTACTTTTATCTTATATATTTTCAGAGATAAATTTTCTTTTCTTTTTTTAAATAAACAAACTTATAGTTTTGTTTATCGAAGAAACGTCTTTGTGTTGGTCTGACGTATTTATCCGCTCTGTGATGGAATTCGCGGTCGTAGGTAGAAAGAACTGAAGCATCGGGAATGCTGGGAGTTAAATTCAAATTATTTTCGTTCTTTTTTTTTTTTAAAGCATTGATGATAAGTAATAAGTGCCAATAAAAGCCCTTACAATGCAAGATAGATTTATTTTTTTTATTTTTTTACTTTTATCTTATATATTACTTATCATCAATGCTTTAAAAAAAAAAGAACGAAAATAATTTGAATTATATATATATATATATATATATATATATATATATATATATATATTGCTCTGTATATTTGTATATTCTCTATTATCGACTTAGAATCTTCTAATTATTTTCTTTTTTTCTTTTTTTTAAGCTCTACTCTATTTTGTTATTTGATTTATTTAATCATTTATTTAATAATTTAATGATTTCTATTTATTTATAATTATTACTTACTTAGTTTTTATCATTATTATTACTATTTATTTATTTTTTATTTTATTTATTATTATTTATTTATTATTTACATTGCTTATTTTATTTTATTATAATTTATTTATTAATTATTATTATTATTATTATTATTTATTAATTTATTATTATTATTATTTTAATTAATTTCATTCATTATTATTATTTATTTATTATTATTAATATTACTTATTATTGTATTATTTTATTATAATTATCATTATTATTATTATTTATTAATTATTATTATTTATTAATTAATTATTTATTATTAATTATTTATTTATTATTATTATTTTTATTAATTTTATTCATTATTATTATTTATTATTAGTAGTAAATTTTTATTTTCTTTATTTTTGATCAGGCCAACGTTTGTCAAAACAAACGTTAAATAAACGCACATGACTTTAACTCACTTCTTTGTGTTTTCCTTATTTGTCGACGATCACGTGTGTTATCATGAATGTTTCCCCTCATATGTACGGCCTGTTTTCTGTAGATTGAGAATGCAGACCACTTAACCAAACACCAGCTTTTAATACAAAATAAATATACGAATATTGCATGTGTTAGGGTCGAGGGTCGTGTTCCCCCGATTATAAACGTGTTCAGTAAATCAAGCAATGTTGCATGCAAAGACAGAGTAATAATTAATAAACAAAAATGAAGTAGTTCAAATAACGTTTATTGAACGTGTGTGTACGTGGAATGATGAAGTGTGTGATGTATGCATGTGTGTCGATGGAAAAACAGTTCTTGAAAAGGTATAAGAAATGAGTCCGGCGTAGGAAAAGTCTTTGAAAGCCGTAACACAAAGAAAACGAGTTGAGAACTCTTACCGTTGTTTGCCCACGTGTGTTGGTAGTTGTTATGCCGATTGAGAGGAAAAGCGTGAGACGAAACGCTAGTGTATTAGCGTCGTTCTGTCGACCAGAGAAGAGAGAGAGAGAGAGAGATGGAGCGCTGGTGCCAGCGTTGTTCTGCCGATGCTGGTCGGTGAGAAAGAGATGGATTTTTCGTTTGCAACGGTTTTTATAGTCAGAAGGGCAGATAACTCTGGTGTCGCTTTACAGTGCCACCTGTCGGTGAAAAAGCGACACCTACCGGCAAACCGGTGTAGTTATGTTTTGAAAGGAGGAGGTAACTGCTACACATGTCACATTTTAAATTTCGTAATACATCTTCGTAATCTTATATATAAACTTAAGTAAATTCCTCCTATTTCATTGACCATGATAACTTTCAAACCAAAAACTTCATATGCCAGTCTGTTTCATCATTCACTTAAAATTCTACTTTTTTTTTGCAAATTTCATGTAAACAGCTATAACAAATATCCGCTATGAAAAAGAAAAATTAAAAATGTTATTATTTTAGATTTTAGGAGTAGGGGATCACTTACCTATATAAGTTATACGTAAAATGAGCACCCACTTTTTGGTCACTTAGAATCACACCCTAGCGAACACGTGTTGAAAGAAATATTCAAAAAACGTTTACATGTAATTTGCCCCAAAAAGTAGAAACTTTTTTGTTTTAGTGGGCGGAATACGAGGAGTGCGCACTTCTATAATTTTACCAAATATTTTCGGCAGTCTGTTAGTCTATAGCAAGGGCGGGCAACCTTTTCAGAGTGAGGGCCAGATGAGACTTTTGGAAGGAGATCGCGGGCTGGAGTGAAAAACGAAATCTCAGAATTACTATATTTTCTTTACATGAATAAATTGTAGAAAAATTGCATTGAACACTCTACAAATCTGATATTTTTTCTCAAGAGACTTCTGTATGTGATGTTATAAACGGCGCCGATGAAGAGCCATTTTGGAATCATAAAAAAATAATGACCGGGGAAGTAGCAAGTTGATCCAGCATTCGTTTTGACACACCTCACATAAATTCTATGTTTCATGCCTTTTCCTCGTCTCTCGTTTCCTCTTTGCCCCTCTCTTTCTCTTTTTCAGGCCAAGGATTTGAAATTAATAGTTAAAGAAAAATGAAATATACATGCACCATTTATACATTTTTAACCCACTGTAAATCTTAATTGAATCCATACTTTTACGTCTATGTCACAAACCAATATGAGTTTTACTGGGAGGTCCGAGGGCCGGATTGAAATAATAAAGCATAACAGGGTGGCGGGCCGGATGTGGCCCACGGGCCAGAGGTTTCCCACCCCTGACTTAGGCTAATTTCTGATGTGTATTTTCAGAAAATATGCGTTCGTTTCGTTCTCTTTCAAACGTCTTAGCTTTTTCCGGCTTTTCCACTTTTTCTAACACAGTGATTCATGTAGGACGTCAGAGGTATTTTCACTCTTATACTTACATCTACTCTTGCAGCCACCCATGTCACCAAGGCTGTATTTAATGAGTTAATTATTTTGACCTATCACCGGTATTATTTCATATATTCGTAAGATATGAACTTATTTATCCTAGTTTATTTAACTGCAGTTAGTTTTACATACTATGGACTCCCCCCCCCCCCCCCGACACTAGTGTGTAATATTTTATGAATACATATAAAAAGATGTTTTTTATATAAATTTCTCATGAAACATAAATATAAGAATGATAATTTCACCAAAGACGAACTTCTGGGTGATGGAAATGTTAGAAGTAGCAGCGGCAGTGAATGTTGTTCTTACATATCGACACCCAGTCTTCGATTTCTTTATCCACACCATAAAATAAGCGTGACTTTTCATAAGGGCTTTTGTCCTAGAGATTTTGGGATGTTCCATACAAAACTCATTCAATATTTCTTCTTGAATGATGTCGGTACTACCATAAAGATTGATAAAATATTGAAAATATATTTATATATGAAAAATACAATGGGTTCTCAAATTTTAATTCTGTATACATTAAATATTATTATATGTATAAAAATCTTTTTCAACATCCAGTAAATAAAAATGTGAGAATATGAAGTGACTGGAAATTCCATGGTGCTTTCTACATCAATCTGCATAATTTACTGTTAACAAGCCGCGCATGCGTGGTCCCCCTCTGTATGTGACTCGATGTGGCAAGTGTAAATCGCAACAAATTTGGGCAATTTGGGGCATTTTTGACCCTCCTTTGACCCCCTGGCGCGAACCAGAATTTTTCTGAGGTCAAGGATGCTCATTTTATATCCAGAACAATTGCCTCTACATTTTGGCTAAGTTTCAAAAACATTGAATTGATGGATCAAACGTTATGGGAGGAAAGGGTAATTTTTTGCAATTTTGGGGGCTTTTGACCCCCTGGGGGCGCGAACCAGATTTTTTCCAAAGTCAGCGATACAGATTTTCTATTAGGAACAATTGCCTCCATATTTTGGCCAAGTTTCAGAGAAATTGAATGGATGGATGAAAAGTTATGGGGCAAAAAATGTCATTTTTTGCCATTTCGGGGCCTTTTGACCCCCTGGGGGGGGGGGGGGGTAACCGGATTTTTTTTCAAAAATCGGAGAATGTCACTTTCTAACCTGACCAAAGTTACAACTTCATGCAAAATTTCAGAGAAAGTCAATGGATGGTTGCAGAGAAAAATTTGGACGGACGGACGGACGGAAATGCCTCAAAACATAGGTCCCCCGATTTTATAAATCAGGGGACCAAAAATAATTTTGAAATAATAAAAGTCTGTCAGGATGAATACTATTAAGAAGAAAATAACACTTTCTTCTTTCGTAAAAATAATTTTCACTGTCAGCTAAATATTCTTTAAATAATTAAAACGAAAATGACTTTTTTTGTTTATTTAAAAAAAATTCTAGCAATTTTTTTAAAAACAATATTCTCTGTCTTCTTGCTGTAAAATTAATTGTCAGCTCAATATTCTTCAAATCAATAAAAAAACGAATGCCCCTTTTTTAATTGTTGATAATTATGGAAGTATCCCAAAGAAAATTTGCATAGTTACTTTACTCCCATAACCACGTTGACACACAAGATCACCGAAGTTAAGCAACATTGAGCACGGTCAGTACTAAAATGGGTGACTATTTTGTGATACCAGGTACTGTATGTGCTCTCGGTTTATCTCGGTATTGTTTCGAGTCGTCCTAGACTTCTCCTTGCCACTTGAATCAAGCAGTGCCGATTCAAAAGCGGGGTGGTTAGGAATAACGATAATTTAATTAGGTGCAACAAAATTAAAACATGATTTATTAAAATAGTTTTGAGATAATTACAGAAAACAAAAAGATAGACCCTAGTGTTGCGATTGATATCTGGCTGCCATTGCAGCTCGCAATGGAGTATTGTTGTCACATCTGGGCTGGTGCATCATCTACTAGTCTCTCCCTCCTTGACAAGGTCCAAAAAAGAATCGCCAACCTAATTGGACCCTCACTGTCAACCAAGCTTCAGCCTCTGTCCCATCGCCGCAATGTGGCATCCTTGTGCTTGTTTTACAAATACTTCAATGGATTATGCTCCGATGAATTGGCTACTCTGGTGCCCCCTCGACGTAAATTCCCTAGACTAACTCCACAATCAACTAAATCTCATTCATTCACTGTGGAGGTCCCCAGATGTCAGAGAGCCTTCTACTCAAATAGCTTCTTTCGTCGTACTGCTGGCCTCTGGAACTCTCTCCCTGCTCCCTGTTTCCCTGACAGAACAGACATACATAAGTTTAAAATAATGTAAACAGACATCTCGCTGCCCAGATCCCAAGTTAGGTTGATCCCCCCTTCCTTCTCCCCTTTTCTTTTCTCAGTAGCCCCTTACGTCTACAGTGGCGGCTTGCCTTTTTTGGGGTGAACTATGTTGAAAAAAAATTTTTTTTTTAAGTGGATCTTCATGCCACACCATGCACATGCAATGGAATGAAACCATGACGCCAATGAATTAGTTTATTCTTACAGAAGTTGTCTTGGTTGCAAACATAACATGATTAGATTTCACTTATTGGTTGTATCATTCAGTCTCACAACGTTTTAGCCGATGTAACCTTCGATCTTCTTATGGTACATCTTGTCGAATTTCGGAATCTGTATGAGAGGTGTGGTTGGAGATTGTGCAACCCTTGCTTCACAATTACATGTTCTGTCAGCCATAACGCGAGTAGAAGTCTTAAGTAATTCTTAATTATATTCTTAGTATCGCCTGTACTGAGAATTGAACCATCAACCCCCAGAAGACGGTCACTTAGAATTATTACTTAGCACTTTATCCGTGGACCCAAAAAACTTCATTTTATTATGAGTTACATTTATATATACGACTGGTATTATCCCTTCTAGTGCTATCATTTGAATCTGTAATAGCCTGGCCTACCAAATCGATTCATAAGATTATTTTTATCTCCCTCCCACAGCGGTAAGATGTGACACTAGGTCGGAAAATGGGATTGAAAAGCCAGCGCCTTAGAGGAAGAGCACTCTGGCCCTAAAAAAAATGCCTGGGCAGCCCCGTCGGCATATTGCTCAGGCGATTAGCAATATACTAACCCCTTCTCAAAGGGTGAGAAGGCAAAGCCTGGGATGGTGGACCCCCTAGAACTGCACAGGACACATCCTAAGATCAGCGAAATAAACGTCTGAACGCGAGTAGAAATCTTAAGTAATTCTGGAATCAAACAGTACCGAAACAGGAGAGGTGTGGTTGAGGATTGTGCACCCTTGCTTCACAATTGCACGTGAAGCCATCCTTACAGGGCATATCCATTGTCTCTTAAGACTGAACGAAGGCCATGATAGTGATAACCCAATCAATGCCAACAGGGCACTTTTTTCTGAGCGACATCCTGTCAGTTTTTATTAGAATATTTGGGCAGGGTTTACTTTCTATGGGAAATATTCTCATGGTAGTGCTTGACCAACACTGATGCTGATTACAGCACACCGGCATACCAATAAACATAGTCTTCGTTTGACCTGTCATATATTTCTCATACTTTGCCTCCTGTAATCCACATTGACAGTTGCCCAATTCTTTCTCCTATTTTTCTTTAAAAAAATATTTTTTTTTCCTATTTAGAATAAACAGAAACAGTAAATCCTTTTTTCACTTTTCTTTTCTCTTCGATTTTGTAGGGGATTAATCCTAACCCTACCAGATGACAAACATTAACTCACTATTTTAGAGACTCAACCGAGAGATCTTTCTAGAATTCTAATCGTTCCTTTAAGTGCAATTGTTTGTATCTATCTTGCACTTGGTTCACCAGTTATATTCTTCGCCAGGTAGTTTGTAAAGTTCTTTTTCATGAGCCTAGTGGATACTGGAATGATTTCTTTTCGTTTTCCATGGGGATGGAGCATCCTACAGGATTCCAGACATTCATCTGCTATTTCAGAGACCCTAATAGATCTTTTTAGAATTCTAACCATCCCTTTTAGTGTAATTGTTTGTATCTCTCTTGCACTTGATTCACCGGGTATATTCACCATTTAAAACTTTTTTTCATGAGAACAGTAGCTTTTATGATTACTGGAATGATTGAAATCTCCAGTTTCTTTTCATGTTATACATAAGACTTTGATATTTCGTTCTTTTCTCTCCCTCAGATCTATTTAGGTCTGCATAATTTTAGATACTGACTTCAACTAGGGTTGCTACTCTTTCCATCTTGTCCCATATCACTATGCCAGGATTAACAGCTGCATTTTCAAAGTATGTAACTGTAGGAATTACATAGTCATAGTGAATGATGTATGATTTATTTTCCATGATTCTTTCTAGTATATGTTCCCAGGACGTGTTGCTACACTAGGTTTTCAATGTTTTTATGATCCAGTAGAGGTATCTAGACACTCCACTGTCCCTAAACAGAACCTTACAACTAAATATCAGGTGGCTCACATTCCTTTTTGTGTGGCAGAACCTGTACTTGTCGTTGCTGACATCACTTATATTTTTAGAAGCTTTGGTCATCAGGTCGTGATCATATGCAGCCATTGTCATCCTCTTCTGATCATATGCAGCCATTGTCATCCTCTTCTGATCATATGCAGCCATTGTCATCCTCTTCTGATCATATGCAGCCATTGTCATCCTCTTCTGATCATATGCAGCCATTGTCATCCTCTTCTGATCATATGCAGCCATTGTCATCCTCTTCTGATCATATGCAGCCATTGTCATCCTCTTCTGATCATATGCAGCCATTGTCATCCTCTTCTGATCATATGCAGCCATTGTCATCCTCTTCTGATCATATGCAGCCATTGTCATCCTCTTCTGATCATATGCAGCCATTGTCATCCTCTTCTGATCATATGCAGCCATTGTCATCCTCTTCTGATCATATGCAGCCATTGTCATCCTCTTCTGATCATATGCAGCCATTGTCATCCTCTTCTGATCATATGCAGCCATTGTCATCCTCTTCTGATCATATGCAGCCATTGTCATCCTCTTCTGATCATATGCAGCCATTGTCATCCTCTTCTGATCATAATGGAGCAATCTTCTTTTGAGCCAGTCTACAGAACCTTCCAGAAAATATTTAGCACGTTGTTGGTTGGTCTCCTTTTTTTCAATTTTCTTTTCTCTTTGATTCTGCTGGGATAGGGCATGTAGAACCATGTTGCCTCACTCGACGACCGTCAACCCCAACGTTGTGTGTCCGTGGCCTTCTTGTCTTCATCATCTAGCCGAGTCATCTATCCATTGACGAATCGTCGAGGGCACAGCACTGGTCCACAAGTTAAATAAAAGAAACTCAACTCTCAAGAAAGAACACAAACACATATACGTTGTGTATAATTTAGTTGGAACTATGAGTGTGTATGACACCGTCGCGGACTGTCGAGACCCCCATTGTCGTTGCTCAAGTCGTCAGCTCATCTAATTGTTTTCTGGTTTTCTGTGGAGGTTCGATCCTAACTGCCCTGCTTCTCTCCGAAACCCAAACTCGTTAACTTTTTGCCATAAATCTTACTGTCGTCAAACTATCGTCAAACTAACCTACCCAAATGTCATGTCTGGTATTCTTTTCTGAGTCACCTGTCCTGAACAATGGAAACTGACCACTCCCGCATTTTCTTTTGTCTCTGTCGATGAGTCGCTTCCTATCCTCGCAGCCTTCATTGTATCACAGGCATCCTACTGGGTGCCAGAACTTCTCCAGCTATTTCAGAGACTCTAACCAAAGGATCTTTTTAGAATTCTAAACCTTCCTTTAAGTGCAATTGTTTGGATCTCTCTTGCACTTGGTTTACCGAGTATATTCAGCAGATAGTTTTAAAGTTCTTTTTTCTATGAGCCCAGTGGCTCCTATGATTACCGACATGATTGAAATCTTCCTACAGTTCCAGTTTCTTTTCATGTTGTACATAAGACCATGATATTTAGTTCTCTACTCCCTTTCAGCCTTTTAAGTTGGAATCATTACAGACTTGAACTGGGGTCGCTAGTCCCTCCACCTTGTCTCATATCACTGTCACGTTTAACAGCTACATTCTCTAAGTATGTAGCTGTAAGGATTACATAATAATAGTAGATAATGCATGACTTATATTCCACGCTTCTTTCTGGTATCTGTTTCCAAAACTCGTTACCACACTTAGTGTTCATTTTTTGGGGGATGATCCAGTGGAGGTATCTACACACTTAATTGTGTCGCATTGTTTCTCTCCTGCATGCTTTTGCATGTGCCTTTTCAAGCTAGAAGTTACTGAAAATTCAGATCCACAAATTTCACAAGAATATGGTTTTTCTCCTGTGTGTATTCGTGTATGACATTTTAGACTGGAATTCCGGGAAAATGAGATTCCACAAACTTTACAAGAATATGGTTTTTCGCCCGTGTGTATTCGCATATGCTTTTTCAAATTGGCAGTCTGTGAAAATGTGTTTCCACAAACTTCGCAAGAATATGGTTTTTCTCCTGTGTGTATTCGCATATGCTTTATAAATTGGACATTCTGGGAAAATGCACTTCCACAAACTTCACAAGGATATGGTTTCTCTCCTGTGTGTATTAGCATGTGTGTTTTCAAATTGGCATTCAGTGAAAATGCAGAGGCACAAATTTCACAAGTATATTGTTTTTCTTTTTTTTCTTTCTCACCTGTGTGTAGTAGCATGTGCCTTTTTAAATGGGAATTCTGTGAAAATGCAGTTCTGCAAATACTACATGAATATGGTTTCTTTCCTGTGTGTATTCGCAAGTGATTTTTCAAGGTAAAATTCTGTGAAAACGCAGCCCCACAAATGTTACAAGAATATGGTTTCTCTCCGGTGTGTATTCGAATGTGAGTCGCCAGATGGGAAGTCTGGGAAAATGCAAATCCACAAACTTTACAAGTATATGGTTTCTCTCCTGTGTGTATTCGCATGTGTTTTGTCAAAGAGGATTTCCAAGAAAACGTAGATTTGCAAATTTCACAGGGAAAGGATTTATCCTCAGTATGCTTTTGCATGTTTTCTTTAAATTATCGTAAAATATTTATCAATATTCTTACAGAAAAAAATGGTCAGGAACCACGAAAAAATTTATTTCATGAATCTTCTTCTATAGATGTTCGAATCTGTAAGTAAAGAAGAGATAATATTAATGCAAAAATGCCTAGAAGTTACCTTAGTAAAGAGATGATATTAATGCAAAAATGCCTTGAAGTTATCTTAGTAAAGAAGAGATGATATTAATACAAAAATGCCTTGAAGTTACCTTAGTAAAGAAGAGATGATATTAATGCAAAAATGCCTTGAAGTTATCTTAGTAAAGAAGAGATGATATTAATGCAAAAATGCCTTGAAGTTACCTTAGTAAAGAGGAGATGATATTAATGCAAAAATGCCTTGAAGTTATCTTAGTAAAGAAGAGATGATATTAATACAAAAATGCCTTGAAGTTACCTTAGTAAAGAAGAGATGATATTAATGCAAAAATGCCTTGAAGTTATCTTAGTAAAGAAGAGATGATATTAATGCAAAAATGCCTTGAAGTTACCTTAGTAAAGAAGAGATGATATTAATGCAAAAATGCCTTGAAGTTACCTTAGTAAAGAAGAGATGATATTAATGCAAAAATGCCTTGAAGTTACCTTAGTAAAGAAGAGATGATATTAATGCAAAAATGCCTTGAAATTACCTTAGTAAAGAAGAGATGATATTAATGCAAACATGCCTTGAAGTTACCTTAGTAAAGAGATGATATTAATGCAAAAATGCCTTGAAGTTATCTTAGTAAAGAAGAGATGATATTAATGCAAAAATGCCTTGAAGTTACCTTAGTAAAGAAGAGATGATATTAATGCAAAAATGCCTTGAAGTTATCTTAGTAAAGAAGAGATGATATTAATGCAAAAATGCCTTGAAGTTACCTTAGTAAAGAGGAGATGATATTAATGCAAAAATGCCTTGAAGTTACCTTAGTAAACAAGAGATGATATTAATGCAAAAATGCCTTGAAGTTACCTTAGTAAAGAGGAGATGATATTAATGCAAAAATGCCTTGAAGTTACCTTAGTAAATAAGAGATAATATTAATGCAAAAATGCCTTGAAGTTACCTTAGTAAAGAAAAGATGATATTAATGCAAAAATGCCTTGAAGTTACCTTAGTAAAGAAGAGATGATATTAATGCAAAAATGCCTTGAAGTTACCTTAGTAAAGAAGAGATGATATTAATGCAAAAATGCCTTGAAGTTATCTTAGTAAAGAAGAGATGATATTAATGCAAAAATGCCTGTAAGTTACCTTAGTAAAGAAGAGATGATATTAATGCAAAAATGCCTTGAAGTTACCTTAGTAAAGAAGAAATGATATTATTGCAAAAATGCCTTGAAGTTACCTTAGTAAAGAGGAGATGATATTATTGCAAAAATGCCTTGAAGTTACCTTAGTAAAGAAGAGATGATATTAATGCAAAAATGCCTTGAAGTTACCTTAGTCAAGAGGAGATGATATTAATGCAAAAATGCCTTGAAGTTACCTTAGTAAATAAGAGATGATATTAATGCAAAAATGCCTTGAAATTACCTTAGTAAAGAAGAGATGATATTAATGCAAAAATGCCTTGAAGTTATCTTAGTAAAGAAGAGATGATATTAATGCAAAAATGCCTTGAAGTTACCTTAGTAAAGAAGAGATGATATTAATGCAAAAATGCCTTGAAGTTACCTTAGTAAAGAAAAGATGATATTAATGCAAAAATGCCTTGAAGTTATCTTAGTAAAGAAGAGATGATATTAATGCAAAAATGCCTTGAAGTTACCTTAGTAAAGAAGAGATGATATTAATGCAAAAATGCCTTGAAGTTACCTTAGTAAAGAAGAGATGATATTAATGCAAAAATGCCTTGAAGTTACCTTAGTAAAGAAGAGATGATATTAATGCAAAAATGCCTTGAAGTTACCTTAGTAAAGAAGAGATGATATTAATGCAAAAATGCCTTGAAGTTACCTTAGTAAAGAAGAAATGATATTATTGCCAAACTGCCTTGAAGTTACCTTAGTAAAGAGGAGATGATATTAATGTAAAAATGCCTTGAAGTTACCTTAGTAAAGAAGAGATGATATTAATGCAAAAATGCCTTGAAGTTACCTTAGTCAAGAGGAGATGATATTAATGCAAAAATGCCTTGAAGTTACCTTAGTAAATAAGAGATGATATTAATGCAAAAATGCCTTGAAATTACCTTAGTAAAGAAGAGATGATATTAATGCAAAAATGCCTTGAAGTTATCTTAGTAAAGAAGAGATGATATTAATGCAAAAATGCCTTGAAGTTATCTTAGTAAAGAAGAGATGATATTAATGCAAAAATGCCTTGAAGTTACCTTAGTAAAGAAGAGATGATATTAATGCAAAAATGCCTTGAAGTTACCTTAGTAAAGAAGAGATGATATTAATGCAAAAATGCCTTGAAGTTACCTTAGTAAAGAAGAGATGATATTAATGCAAAAATGCCTTGAAGTTATCTTAGTAAAGAAGAGATGATATTAATGCAAAAATGCCTTGAAGTTACCTTAGTAAAGAAGAGATGATATTAATGCAAAAATGCCTTGAAGTTATCTTAGTAAAGAAGAGATGATATTAATGCAAAAATGCCTTGAAGTTATCTTAGTAAAGAAGAGATGATATTAATGCAAAAATGCCTTGAAGTTACCTTAGTAAAGAAGAGATGATATTAATGCAAAAATGCCTTGAAGTTATCTTAGTAAAGAAGAGATGATATTAATGCAAAAATGCCTTGAAGTTATCTTAGTAAAGAAGAGATGATATTAATGCAAAAATGCCTTGAAGTTATCTTAGTAAAGAAGAGATGATATTAATGCAAAAATGCCTTGAAGTTACCTTAGTAAAGAAGAGATGATATTAATGCAAAAATGCCTTGAAGTTACCTTAGTAAAGAAGAGATGATATTAATGCAAAAATGCCTTGAAGTTATCTTAGTAAAGAAGAGATGATATTAATGCAAAAATGCCTTGAAGTTACCTTAGTAAAGAAGAGATGATATTAATGCAAAAATGCCTTGAAGTTACCTTAGTAAAGAAGAGATGATATTAATGCAAAAATGCCTTGAATTACCTTAGTAAAGAAGAGATGATATTAATGCAAAAATGCCTTGAAGTTATCTTAGTAAAGAAGAGATGATATTAATGCAAAAATGCCTTGAAGTTATCTTAGTAAAGAAGAGATGATATTAATGCAAAAATGCCTTGAAGTTATCTTAGTAAAGAAGAGATGATATTAATGCAAAAATGCCTTGAAGTTACCTTAGTCAAGAAGAGATGATATTAATGCAAAAATGCCTTGAAGTTATCTTAGTAAAGAAGAGATGATATTAATACAAAAATGCCTTGAAGTTATCTTAGTAAAGAACAGATGATATTAATGCAAAAATGCCTTGAAGTTACCATAGTAAAGAAGAGATGATATTAATGCAAAAATGCCTTGAAGTTATCTTAGTAAAGAAGAGATGATATTAATGCAAAAATGCCTTGAAGTTACCTTAGTAAAGAGGAGATGATATTAATACAAAAATGCCTTGAAGTTACCTTAGTAAAGAAGAGATGATATTAATGCAAAAATGCCTTGAAGTTACCTTAGTAAAGAAGAGATGATATTAATGCAAAAATGCCTTGAAGTTACCTTAGTAAAGAAGAGATGATATTAATGCAAAAATGCCTTGAAGTTATCTTAGTAAAGAAGAGATGATATTAATGCAAAAATGCCTTGAAGTTATCTTAGTAAAGAAGAGATGATATTAATGCAAAAATGCCTTGAAGTTACCTTAGTAAAGAAGAGATGATATTAATGCAAAAATGCCTTGAAGTTACCTTAGTAAAGAAGAGATGATATTAATGCAAAAATGCCTTGAAGTTACCTTAGTAAAGAAGAGATGATATGATTGCAAAAATGCCTTGAAGTTATCTTAGTAAAGAAGAGATGATATTAATGCAAAAATGCCTTGAAGTTATCTTAGTAAAGAAGAGATGATATTAATGCAAAAATGCCTTGAAGTTACCTTAGTAAAGAAGAGATGATATTAATGCAAAAATGCCTTGAAGTTACCTTAGTAAAGAAGAGATGATATTAATGCAAAAATGCCTTGAAGTTACCTTAGTAAAGAAGAGATGATATTAATGCAAAAATGCCTTGAAGTTATCTTAGTAAAGAAGAGATGATATTAATGCAACAATGCCTTGAAGTTACCTTAGTAAAGAAGAGATGATATTAATGCAAAAATGCCTTGAAGTTATCTTAGTAAAGAAGAGATGATATTAATGCAAAAATGCCTTGAAGTTATCTTAGTAAAGAAGAGATGATATTAATGCAAAAATGCCTTGAAGTTACCTTAGTAAAGAAGAGATGATATTAATGCAAAAATGCCTTGAAGTTATCTTAGTAAAGAAGAGATGATATTAATGCAAAAATGCCTTGAAGTTATCTTAGTAAAGAAGAGATGATATTAATGCAAAAATGCCTTGAAGTTATCTTAGTAAAGAAGAGATGATATTAATGCAAAAATGCCTTGAAGTTACCTTAGTAAAGAAGAGATGATATTAATGCAAAAATGCCTTGAAGTTACCTTAGTAAAGAAGAGATGATATTAATGCAAAAATGCCTTGAAGTTATCTTAGTAAAGAAGAGATGATATTAATGCAAAAATGCCTTGAAGTTACCTTAGTAAAGAAGAGATGATATTAATGCAAAAATGCCTTGAAGTTACCTTAGTAAAGAAGAGATGATATTAATGCAAAAATGCCTTGAAGTTACCTTAGTAAAGAAGAGATGATATTAATGCAAAAATGCCTTGAAGTTATCTTAGTAAAGAAGAGATGATATTAATGCAAAAATGCCTTGAAGTTATCTTAGTAAAGAAGAGATGATATTAATGCAAAAATGCCTTGAAGTTATCTTAGTAAAGAAGAGATGATATTAATGCAAAAATGCCTTGAAGTTACCTTAGTCAAGAAGAGATGATATTAATGCAAAAATGCCTTGAAGTTATCTTAGTAAAGAAGAGATGATATTAATACAAAAATGCCTTGAAGTTATCTTAGTAAAGAACAGATGATATTAATGCAAAAATGCCTTGAAGTTACCATAGTAAAGAAGAGATGATATTAATGCAAAAATGCCTTGAAGTTATCTTAGTAAAGAAGAGATGATATTAATGCAACAATGCCTTGAAGTTACCTTAGTAAAGAAGAGATGATATTAATGCAAAAATGCCTTGAAGTTATCTTAGTAAAGAAGAGATGATATTAATGCAAAAATGCCTTGAAGTTATCTTAGTAAAGAAGAGATGATATTAATGCAAAAATGCCTTGAAGTTACCTTAGTAAAGAAGAGATGATATTAATGCAAAAATGCCTTGAAGTTATCTTAGTAAAGAAGAGATGATATTAATGCAAAAATGCCTTGAAGTTATCTTAGTAAAGAAGAGATGATATTAATGCAAAAATGCCTTGAAGTTATCTTAGTAAAGAAGAGATGATATTAATGCAAAAATGCCTTGAAGTTACCTTAGTAAAGAAGAGATGATATTAATGCAAAAATGCCTTGAAGTTACCTTAGTAAAGAAGAGATGATATTAATGCAAAAATGCCTTGAAGTTATCTTAGTAAAGAAGAGATGATATTAATGCAAAAATGCCTTGAAGTTACCTTAGTAAAGAAGAGATGATATTAATGCAAAAATGCCTTGAAGTTACCTTAGTAAAGAAGAGATGATATTAATGCAAAAATGCCTTGAAGTTACCTTAGTAAAGAAGAGATGATATTAATGCAAAAATGCCTTGAAGTTATCTTAGTAAAGAAGAGATGATATTAATGCAAAAATGCCTTGAAGTTATCTTAGTAAAGAAGAGATGATATTAATGCAAAAATGCCTTGAAGTTATCTTAGTAAAGAAGAGATGATATTAATGCAAAAATGCCTTGAAGTTACCTTAGTCAAGAAGAGATGATATTAATGCAAAAATGCCTTGAAGTTATCTTAGTAAAGAAGAGATGATATTAATACAAAAATGCGTTGAAGTTATCTTAGTAAAGAACAGATGATATTAATGCAAAAATGCCTTGAAGTTACCATAGTAAAGAAGAGATGATATTAATGCAAAAATGCCTTGAAGTTATCTTAGTAAAGAAGAGATGATATTAATGCAAAAATGCCTTGAAGTTACCTTAGTAAAGAGGAGATGATATTAATACAAAAATGCCTTGAAGTTATCTTAGTAAAGAAGAGATGATATTAATGCAAAAATGCCTTGAAGTTATCTTAGTAAAGAAGAGATGATATTAATACAAAAGTGCCTTGAAGTTATCTTAGTAAAGAAGAGATGATATTAATGCAAAAATGCCTTGAAGTTACCTTAGTAAAGAGGAGATGATATTAATGCAAAAATGCCTTGAAGTTACCTTAGTAAAGAGGAGATGATATTAATGCAAAAATGCCTTGAAGTTATCTTAGTAAAGAGGAGATGATATTAATGCAAAAATGCCTTGAAATTACCTTAGTAAAGAAGAGATGATATTAATGCAAAAATGCCTTGAAGTTACCTTAGTAAAGAAGAGATGATATTAATGCAAAAATGCCTTGAAGTTACCTTAGTAAAGAAGAGATGATATTAATGCAAAAATGCCTTGAAGTTACCTTAGTAAAGAAGAGATGATATTAATGCAAAAATGCTATGAAGTTACCTTAGTAAAGAAGAGATGATATTAATGCAAAAATGCCTTGAAGTTATCTTAGTAAAGAAGAGATGATATTAATGCAAAAATGCTATGAAGTTACCTTAGTAAAGAAGAGATGATATTAATGCAAAAATGCTATGAAGTTACCTTAGTAAAGAAGAGATGATATTAATGCAAAAATGCCTTGAAGTTACCTTAGTAAAAAAGAGATGATATTAATGCAAAAATGCCTTGAAGTTACCTTAGTAAAGAAGAGATGATATTAATGCAAAAATGCCTTGAAGTTACCTTAGTAAAGAAGAGATGACCTTAAAAACAATGTTTCAATAAACAAAATCATATTGTCACTCATGTCCAATAATCAATACAATTATAATAGATGATTTATAATTAAATGATATAAATCTCAAAATAATCAATACACTTATAATAGATGATTTATAATTAAATGATATAAATCTCTAAATAATATATAAATACACATACAAGGATTTTATATCAGTTACCCTCAAAATATGTTACAATAAACAAAATCATGTCATTTATGTTCAATAATAAATGCAATTATAATAGTAATATTCCAAAGACCATAATCTTATAATTTTAGGTCCAACATGAAAAGTCCGACAAGGTAACCCACACACATATAAGTGACACTACAGCATTGAAAGCGTCGTTAAGAGATATATTTAAAAATTTGAGAAACCAGTCAACAGACGCGTGAATTTATATGAATAAATGAAATTTATTAATCCTTTTTTTATCATATATTTTATAAATCCGAATTTTCGGTTTAACAAATCATAATCATGGAAACAGTATATATATATTTTTTCTTTTTTATATGGTGGAAGTCAACAGGCTCCACCAAAGATTGACGATTCTCTCCGATGTCATTGGAGTGTTTATTTATATATATATATATATATATATATATATATATATATATATATATATATATATATATATTTTTTCTTACATTAATCCTATCGATTACGGAATAAAATTCCTTCTTCAGGGGTGACCAGTATTGAGTCATTTTTTTTTTTTCATCAAAAAACAAGAATAAAGAAACTTATTTCTTTGTTAATTTGATAAACGTCTTTGATGGTACGACGTCATCGCCGTGCTGTTATGAAAGGCGGGTAGAATTCAAAACCGGTGTCGAACGAGAATTGTGTTGGCACGCTGTCAAGTAAAATGTGTGGTTTATCGTTCAAGTTTCAAAGTACTGCATGGAAAGTTAATAAAATTGAAATATAAGCCAAATTAGCAATACAAGATTAATTTTTTTTTTCTTACATTAATCCTATCGATTACGGAATAAAATTCCTTCTTCAGGGGTGACCAGTATTGAGTCATTTTTTTTTTTTTCATCAAAAAACAAGAATAAAGAAACTTATTTCTTTGTTAATTTGATAAACGTCTTTGATGGTACGACGTCATCGCCGTGCTGTTATGAAAGGCGGGTAGAATTCAAAACCGGTGTCGAACGAGAATTGTGTTGGCACGCTGTCAAGTAAAATGTGTGGTTTATCGTTCAAGTTTCAAAGTACTGCATGGAAAGTTAATAAAATTGAAATATAAGCCAAATTAGCAATACAAGATTAATTTTTTTTTTCTTACATTAATCCTATCGATTACGGAATAAAATTCCTTCTTCAGGGGTGACCAGTATTGAGTCATTTTTTTATTTTTTATCAAAAAACAAGAATAAAGAAACTTATTTCTTTGTTAATTTGATAAACGTCTTTGATGGTACGACGTCATCGCCGTGCTGTTATGTTACTTGACAGCGTGCCAACGCAATTCTCGTTCGACACCGGTTTTGAATTCTACCCGCCTTTCAGACGCGTGAATTTATATGAATATATGAAATTTATTAATCATTTTTTTATCATATATTTTATAAATCCGAATTTTCGGTTTAACAAACCATAATCATGGAAACAGACAGTATTTATACTTTTTTCTTTTTTATGGTGGAAGTCAACAGCACCACCGAAGATTGACGATTCTCTCCGATGTCATTGGAGTGTTTATATATATATATATATATATATATATATATATATATATATATATATATATATATATATATATATATATATATATGTCCAGTGCAAGCAGTAGATGTGCTGGCAAGCGTCGTTAAGAGATCTGTTGACTGGTTTATCAAATTTTCATATATATATATATATATATATATATATATAAGTATAAATTTTTATTTATACAAACATTATGTGCATACATGGTTCGGTTGCACTCTTCGCAGAGAGTCAACCTCATCAGACCAAGGATTCAGAGTAATGAGCCCATATGTAACCAATAATGTTAATAATAATAATAAATAATGTTAATAATAATAATAAA
The DNA here is from genome assembly GCA_963556195.1 of Sepiola atlantica. Classification (NCBI taxonomy): domain Eukaryota; kingdom Metazoa; phylum Mollusca; class Cephalopoda; order Sepiida; family Sepiolidae; genus Sepiola; species Sepiola atlantica. Next base: position 44,644,130 of record OY744549.1, read on the forward strand.
TAAAAATTTATACTTATAAACAGCTCTACTTGTTATTGAGCACTTTTTATAAACACTTGAGTTTCAACGGATTTATATCTACAGAAACTAATACAATACATGTACTATATATATATATATATATATATATATATATATATATATATATATATATATATATATATATATATATATATATATATATATATATATAATGTGTGTGCGTGTGTGTGTGTGTGTTGAATGTAGTCCCGGATAAAAATATCTTTTTAATAAAATTAATTTGATTTTTTTTATATAAAAAAATGTAAAAAAGAACTTTCGGTTGATAATTTGTTAGTAAAAATTAATTTTTAAAAAAGAAAAAAAAACTTTCGGTTGATAATTTGTTTGTTAAAATTAATTATAAAAATGTAAAAAAACAAACTTTCGGTTGATAATTTGTTTGTTAAAATTAATTTTAAAAAAAGAAAAAAGAACTTTCGGTTGATAATTTGTTTGTTAAAATTAATTATAAAAATGTAAAAAAACAAACTTTCGGTTGATAATTTGTTTGTTAAAATTAATTTTAAAAATGTAAAAAAGAACTTTCGGTTGATAATTTGTTTGTTAAAATTAATTTTAAAAAAAGAAAAAAGAACTTTCGGTTGATAATTTGTTTGTTAAAATTAATTATAAAAATGTAAAAAAACAAACTTTCGGTTGATAATTTGTTTGTTAAAATTAATTTTAAAAATGTAAAAAAGAACTTTCGGTTGATAATTTGTTTGTTAAAATTAATTTTAAAAAAAGAAAAAAAAACTTTCGGTTGATAATTTGTTTGTTAAAATTAATTATAAAAATGTAAAAAAACAAACTTTCGGTTGATAATTTGTTTGTTAAAATTAATTTTAAAAATGTAAAAAAGAACTTTCGGTTGATAATTTGTTTGTTAAAATTAATTTTAAAAAAAGAAAAAAGAACTTTCGGTTGATAATTTGTTTGTTAAAATTAATTATAAAAATGTAAAAAAACAAACTTTCGGTTGATAATTTGTTTGTTAAAATTAATTTTAAAAATGTAAAAAAGAACTTTCGGTTGATAATTTGTTTGTTAAAATTAATTTTAAAAATGTAAATAAATAACTTTCGATTGATAATTTGTTTGTTAAAATTAATTTTAAAAATGTAAATAAATAACTTTCGATTGATAATTTGTTTGTTAAAATTAATTTTAAAAATGTAAAAAAGAACTTTCGGTTGATAATTTGTTTGTTAAAATTAATTTTAAAAAAAGAAAAAAGAACTTTCGGTTGATAATTTGTTTGTTAAAATTAATTATAAAAATGTAAAAAAACAAACTTTCGGTTGATAATTTGTTTGTTAAAATTAATTTTAAAAAAAGAAAAAAGAACTTTCGGTTGATAATTTGTTTGTTAAAATTAATTATAAAAATGTAAAAAAACAAACTTTCGGTTGATAATTTGTTTGTTAAAATTAATTTTTTAAATGTAAAAAAGAACTTTCGGTTGATAATTTGTTTGTTAAAATTAATTTTAAAAATGTAAATAAAGAACTTGGTTTGTTAAAATTAATTTTTAAAATGTAAATAAAGAACTTTCGGTATATAATTTGTTTGTTAAAATTAATTAAAAACATGTAAAAAAAGAACTTTCGGTTAATAATTTGTTTGTTAAAATTAATTTTAAAAATGTTATTTTGGGTGATACTTGTTAAAATTAATAAAGTCATTTTTTTTTCAATGTAAAGAAACAACTTGTTATTATTATTTAAAAAAGAAACGTATTTTTTTTTTTTGCAGTTACGTCCATCCATACAGATCACGTGACCTCATATTACTTTCACTTTAAGATGAACATATACAACTTGTATATAACCAATAATTAATCGTTATAATTCGCTACTTTACATACACTTTTCTCGGAGCTTACATAAAGTTAACAGGTGCTTCTGCTGTTTTACGGTGACATAAAAATATTTTAAGAAATGTGTAAACTTTGTAATGTACTTACGTGGTAGCTTAAAAGAGGAATGTACAGAAAAAATTAAACAAATTCATCCAGTATTTATTAAATTATAAGAAAAAGAAAAAACAAACGATTTTACGTATCGTTAGACATTTGTAACCAGCTTAAGCAAGGGAGATAACTCGTTTTTTTTTTCAAACCAATTTAGATAAAGATACAAGATGGCGACGATCGATAAAAATCGTTTTATATTTTTAATTTAATAAATACTGGATGAATTTGCGTAATTTTTGGTGTCTACCACGTAAGTTTATATACATTTCTTTAGCTTTTTAAAAAAAAAAACATGTTATTGTGAAACAGCAGAAGCACCAGTAAACATATTGGAATTTTTATTAAATAATTTTTTTTGTGTGCTTGTACAGAGAAGCGTCCGTATTAATTTATCAATACCACACACACAAAAAAAACAGTATTATATACTTACGCAGCAGATTTAAATAAGTATCCTCACCAAAAAGTAGGAACAATAATCGAGTAGAATTTTAATTTTTTTTTAAATTATTTTCATCGTATTTTGCTTACTGTCATTGATTTATTACTTGTTAAGATGACAGACTGAGTTATCTCCCCCTTAATTTCGTGTTTTTCGCTCGAATCAATGACCGAACCCGATTAAATGATATAACATATTGGGTATCTTTCAGAATGATCAGTACAGTCGCGGACGGGGTCCAAAAAACTAACGAGAACGGGGTTATAAAAATAAATATGCAACAAGTGAGTTTAACCTACGTCGAGAAGAGATATTTGTCTACTTACCTATGATATTTGTTTGTATTTTTACGTACTATAAATGGGGTTTTATTAGCTGTAAAAAAATTTCTTGTTCATTTTTTACTCGTTTTTTTTTAGACAAAAAAAATGGCGCTTGCTCTTACGAGCAAGCGCCATTTTTTTTTTTTTTTGCAAGATAAAACTATTGATTTCTACTAAATAGCAGTTGGAACGGTTTAAAAATACAAACAAATATCACAGGTCAGTTTTAAATTAACTTTTATCGACGACAGTTACTTTTATTTGTTGTATATTTGTTTTTTTGAGCGTTTTCAGCGTACTGATCATTCTGAAAGATACCCAACATATTTTTTATTTTTGTATTAAAATTCTATCCGATAGTTATTGCTAATTTTTCGTGTACAAACCTATTTTTGCTTGATACATAAGTATTTCAAAGAGTTTTCCGGTTAATTTAATTGGAACTGTGATTTTCATATACACGCTAATATGTAGAAGCACCAAAAAGTTTTGTTTTTTAAAAATAATTTTTGATCATCCGCACTTGATAAGTAAGCTACATTTTCTGCAGGGTAAACCGGAAGTCAGCGCGGCAGTGTCAACTTCTGGAGTGCCAACTAAATCGTAGCTAAGTCGAAAAAAAAAGGATGGGAAAGAGAGAGAGAGAGAGAGAGAGAGAGAGAGAGAGAGAGAGAAGGAGAGAGAGAGAAGGAGAGAGAGAGAGAGAAAGAAAGGATAAAAAGGAAGCAAAGATTTGGCACTCACATTAATTAAAAGATGTGAAGAAATTATGGGATGTTGACATGTTCGCGAAGTTGGCCGCTCTAATGAGATTAAGGAGGCGTAGAGAGAGGGAGTAAAAGGAAGAGGTTGAAAAACTGTGAGAGGCGGAGACCAAATAAACGTATGGCGCTTATAAGAGAATGTAATGGAAGGGAGGGAGGGAGAGAGAGAGAGGGGGGGGAGGGAGAGAGAGAGAGAGAGAGGGAGGGAGAGAGTATTTATATACCTCCTCTCCAGGAGGTTAGGCACAAGGCCAGTTTTATCTTACTCCCACAAGGTAAGATGTGACCCAAGGTCGAGTCGGGAAAGTGGGACTTGAAAAGCCAGCGCCCGAGAAGGTGAGCTATCTGGCCATAAAAAATGGCCTGGGCAGCCCTGTCGGCATTCCCCGGTAGGAGCGCCTCAGGCAGTAAAGCAATAAACTTACTCCTCCCCAAAGAGGGGAGGCAAAGCCTGGGAGGGTGGACCCCCTAGAACGGCACAGGACAAACCCATAGACCGGCGGAATCAAGCCCGAAGGCCAAGACGATACCAGTCTATGGGGTGTAGTATTCATCGGAACAGATACTACACTTTAATCTTGGCTAAAGCCCAGGGAGGGAGAGAGAGAGGGAGGGAGGGAGAGAGTATGCCGATGAGAAATTAGGTATTTTTGCTTCCTCCTACTCCTTTTGGCTAAGATCAAAGTGTAGTATCTGTTCCGATTGATACTGCACCCCATAGACTGGTATTGTCTTGGCCTTCGGGGCTTGATTTACGCCGGTCTATGGGGCTGTCCTGTGCAGTTCTAGGAGGTCCACCCTCCCAGGCTTCGCCTCCCCTCTTTGGGGAGGAGTAAGTTTATTGCTTACTGCCTGAAGCGCCTCTACCGGGGAATGCCGACGGGGCTGCCCAGGCAATTTTTAATGGCCAGAGTGCTCACCTCTCGGACGCTGGCTTTTCAAACCCCACTTTCCTAACCTTGGGTCACATCTTACTTGTGGGAGTAATATAAAAACTGGCCTTGTGCCTAACTCCTGGAGAGGAGTAAATCAATACTCGCACCCTGTATCTAAGAAGAGAGTAAGGGAGAGAAGGGATATGATAGATTATAGAGAAGGAAATAATAAATGCTAGTTAGAGAAGAGAGAGGGAAAGGAGGGGGAGGCGTAGATAGAAAAGGGGGGGGTGCTTGTTAGTAATTGTCCACAACCCGTTTTTCCCAACTTTTTTACTGACCAAATTTTATTATTTTTCAGGTGTACAATTACCTATCATGTCGGTAGAGAATTCCGTGTTTATTTGGAAATTATTTTCAAATAGTTTAGATTTTAGGATGGGGGATCAGTTTTCCATATAAAACTAACGTAAACTGATCCCCCACTTTTTGACCATCACAAATTTTTCTAAAAATTTCCAAACAACCCGGAGTTCTCTAGCGGCATGATTAGTACGAAGAAAAAAAGAAAAAAATTTTGTCCGTAAAAAAGGTGAAAAAAAAATGGGTGAACAAACAGCAATATGCAACATGGTCAAAAAGTGGGTGATCAGTTTACGTTAAATTTATATAGGAAACTGATCCCCCTTCCTAAAATCTAAACTATTTTGAAAATTAAAAAAAACAAACGAAATACTCTAGCGACCTGATAGGTAATTGTACACCTAAAAAAGAAAAAAAATTGGTCCGTAAAAAAGTTGGGAAAAACAGGTTGTGGACAATTACGAACAAGTGTCAAAAAGGGGTTAGAGAGGCGTAAATTAATATGGAGAAGGAAGTTGTCGGAATCACAAGTACTTCAATGGAATGTGCTCCGATGAACTTGCTGCTCTGGTGCCCCCTCGGAGTGAATACACTCGACCAACACGACAACCAGCTAAATCCCATCCATTCACTGTGGAAGTCCCCAAATGCCAGAGAGCCTTCTACTCCAATAGCTTCTTTTCCTCGTGCTGCCGACCTTTGGAACTCCCTCCCTGCTCCCTGTTTCCCCGACTGTACCGATATGCAGAAATTTAAAACTAATGTGAACAAGCACCTCGCTGCACAGTTCCCAATTTAGGATGACCACTAAAACTTTTATCCTAATTCTCAGTAGCCCCTTACGTCTACAGTGGCAGCTTGCCTTGTTTGAAGTGAACTATGTTAAAAAAAAATTATTTTTAAATCGGTGACTGGAAAAGTTACTCCAAATAAAACAAATGAACTTGTTACCAAAACACAAAAAAGACAAAGAAAGGGGGTTAGGGTTAGGGTTAGGGGGTGAATTAACAACTAAAATGGTCTTGTTATAAAACAGAAAAAAAAAAATGTTTATTTGTTACGATCGGTATGGTTTGGTAGTTTTGTTTTACGGCATATCAACCCTTTTTGGGTTATTTAATGCCGAATCTGGTCATTATAGTAAAAGTTTTTATGCTTCAAGTTCTTTATATCTTCAAATGTTTAATCATCGTTTTTGGTTTGGTAGTTTTGTTTTACGGCATATCAACCCTTTTTGGGTTATTTAATGCCGAATCTGGTCATTATAGTAAAAGTTTTTATGCTTCAAGTTCTTTATATCTTCAAATGTTTAATCATCGTTTTTGGTTTGGTAGTTTTGTTTTACGGCATATCAACCCTTTTTGGGTTATTTAATGCCGAATCTGGTCATTATAGTAAAAGTTTTTATGCTTCAAGTTCTTTATATCTTCAAATGTTTAATCATCGTTTTTGGTTTGGTAGTTTTGTTTTACGGCATATCAACCCTTTTTGGGTTATTTAATGCCGAATCTGGTCATTATAGTAAAAGTTTTTATGCTTCAAGTTCTTTATATCTTCAAATGTTTAATCATCGTTTTTGGTTTGGTAGTTTTGTTTTACGGCATATCAACCCTTTTTGGGTTATTTAATGCCGAATCTGGTCATTATAGTAAAAGTTTTTATGCTTCAAGTTCTTTATATCTTCAAATGTTTAATCATCGTTTTTGGTTTGGTAGTTTTGTTTTACGGCATATCAACCCTTTTTGGGTTATTTAATGCCGAATCTGGTCATTATAGTAAAAGTTTTTATGCTTCAAGTTCTTTATATCTTCAAATGTTTAATCATCGTTTTTGGTTTGGTAGTTTTGTTTTACGGCATATCAACCCTTTTTGGGTTATTTAATGCCGAATCTGGTCATTATAGTAAAAGTTTTTATGCTTCAAGTTCTTTATATCTTCAAATGTTTAATCATCGTTTTTGGTTTGGTAGTTTTGTTTTACGGCATATCAACCCTTTTTGGGTTATTTAATGCCGAATCTGGTCATTATAGTAAAAGTTTTTATGCTTCAAGTTCTTTATATCTTCAAATGTTTAATCATCGTTTTTGGTTTGGTAGTTTTGTTTTACGGCATATCAACCCTTTTTGGGTTATTTAATGCCGAATCTGGTCATTATAGTAAAAGTTTTTATGCTTCAAGTTCTTTATATCTTCAAATGTTAAATCATCGTTTTTGGTTTGGTAGTTTTGTTTTACGGCATATCAACCCTTTTTGGGTTATTTAATGCCGAATCTGGTCATTATAGTAAAAGTTTTTATGCTTCAAGTTCTTTATATCTTCAAATGTTTAATCATCGTTTTTGGTTTGGTAGTTTTGTTTTACGGCATATCAACCCTTTTTGGGTTATTTAATGCCGAATCTAGTCATTATAGTAAAAGTTTTTATGCTTCAAGTTCTTTATATCTTCAAATGTTTAATCATCGTTTTTGGTTTGGTAGTTTTGTTTTACGGCATATCAACCCTTTTTGGGTTATTTAATGCCGAATCTGGTCATTATAGTAAAAGATTTATGCTTCAAGTTCTAAAAATAAAATAAAAAAGGGGAGGGAGAAAGGGAGAGGGGCTGTTGTTTTTGTTTTTGGTTTTGTAGAACATAATTAAGTTTTACAAAAAAAAAAAAAAAAAAAAAAAACGTCAATGTAGGTGAATTTCGTCTCAGGGAGCCACAGGGCAGCCTGATCTGGTATCACCAGTGTTACGATCGAGATCATATCCTATTTCCCTTGCCACTACTACTTCTTCTTCTTCTTTGCGTGGTGGGCGAGACCCGATCCTGACGAACGCTAAAAAGCAAATGGCTTGAATTGCTACTCTCTTTCTTTCGCTGCTTCGTTGGGATACGCATTCCTTTTCACTCACTAAAAGCAAGGGAGTTCGTAACAGTATGACCGACGGGCGATGCTGGGTAACCCTGCTAGTTCCTTATAAAATATATAATTTATTGATTTTCTTCTTACAGTAATTTGTATCAAGTACATCAAGATAAAATGCACCCCCAACCTTCATGGAGGAAAACTCGAAACCCGTGTTTGATCACTTCGACGTCAAATTCCCAGAGGCAGAAACTCTCTCCAGCTTTCCTCTCACATACTTCCTCCAATGACGTCAAATAATAATAATAATAATAATAATTATTATTATTACTAGCGTAACCCGTGTAAATTACACAGAATGATGTTTTCAATACGGGTCCTAATGTAACAAAGCACCCTCTATTTGTTAGTAAGTTACGCTTGCTTTATTATGAGCCACCCCCTTCTAGATAAAAGTGAAATAATTGTTTGAAATAGTAACTCGTGTACGATGGACACTGCGCATATCTACTAAAAAAGGTTGATATGCCATCCGTTCAAAAAAACAAAAAAAAACAACAACAAAATAATACTGGCCGATACCCTACTTTTTAAGCAGTCAACGTAATTAAATAGACAATGCCATTAAAAACGCCAACATAAAAACAAAAAATAGTTTTAAGTTTTAAGCAACACAAAAAAGTAGTTTTTAACCAGGTAATAAAAAAATGTATTATTTCTTCCCCTTCCCCTCGAAATGTAGAATAAAAATCTTAGAGGTTGGTTGGGATCGAACTATACACCAGTCGGGCCGAAGTAAAAAAAATACCACCTCGCTAACCATTGCGCCAGAGGGATAAAAATATAAATATACCTAAACGCAGTCTAGTTGAATGTTTTTCACAATTTAAGTGCAGCACGCATGCGCAGAGCTTTTGCCGGAAGCGTGACACACAGACACACACGCTATCGTATTAATATATAGATTATTATTATTATTATTATTATTGCCACCCAAATCCCAGAGAAGACCAATTGTCCTTACCAGCGAGAAATCAATGGTAAGCGGCTGTTGCGATACCGCATCGTTATCGAAAAGAGGTGAAAAATACTGGAAATCTGGTGAGGCTTGTTGTCACTCAGACTCCAGGAAATACCACTGGTTGTTGTCGGTGAGCAATCACTGACGATGATTTGTGTGAGAACTCCTAGTGAGTACAAATAATAATAATGATAATAATAACAATAATGATGATGATGATGATGATGATGATGATGATGATGATGATGCATATTGTTTCTAATGGGAGGTGACGGTGGTTAAGTAGATATCAACACGGACTGAAGACCTGGGTGTTCCAAGTTCGAATCCAGTCGGTTCCACAGTATCACTTTCACTTAGGGATGTTGGTAACCTTCTCGTGGTCCTTCCCGTAAGTACCCGATGTCTTTCCAGAAAGATTTCTAATTAGAAAAACATCGGGGGAAACTAATGTCAACACTATGATCATCTGATTCACACGAAAGAAGAAGATCATTTCTAAGCCAAAGTAATAAACCGATGCGAACTTCGTGACCACTATAAAAGAACGAGAATATAAAAAAAGTTTGACGGACAGACCCAAGAAAGAAACACAAGAAGTACCTTCTATCCCCGGCCCTTTTGGCCGGGGCGACAAGAAGAACAGGACACTTCAAAACGCAAGTATAAACTTTCCTTGTCTCACGTGCACATATCTACACACACACGCACACACACACACACACACACACGCACACGCACACGCACACACACACAGTATCACATTTCAACTTATGCACATAAATTGTCTATGACTCACGCACTAACAAATATAGACATACGCATCTTTAGCCCTCATGTCGGATTAAAATAATGAACATTTTCTACCAAAGAACACAAGTTGAATAAACTTTGTCGATGAACATTTCTTCACTAAAACTTTTATATTCCTGTAAAATTGTCATTCTATAAATGCTTAGTTGATTAATCATGTTTTATTTCATTTTTCATTCACAAAACTCCATTCATGTTGAGTTAGCACTTGCTGGCCGGTGACTCTAATATTTCTCTTCTAATACATCCTTCCTTTGTTATTTAATTTCATTTCCAATTTGTTAAACAAGTCAGAGGGGCCACAGTCATACGACAATTTACCACTTTTTACGCGAATGCAGATGGACAGAGACTAAGGCCCTTTCTCTCATTCCTCTGTTTCTTTTTCTCCCTCTCTTGAGACGGGAGGCACCCGATAACGGATGAAGATTTTACTTTCTTTTCCCACTCAAACGAAAGGTGCGGCCCTGAAAATGGATACCATAAAACAATAAGAGAAACTATAAGAGGACATCTGATAGATTATTTGAATTCACGTGCAGAATTTTTGGAAAGATTTAATACGACCACAGTTGAATAAAAGATTACAAAGTGTTTGCTCCGGTGGAGGCCTCTCGTCTATAACAAAAGTCCGTACTTACTTGCCAGCCTGAATTGAAGACGAATTTATCTCTTTGTCTACTAGCACGGACACTAATACTTGTACCAGTGGTTTATTGACATCGATATCCAATTATTTCCAAGCTAAGTGATAGTGTCTATGTCATTTCTCTCTCTCTCTCTCTCTCTCTCTCTCTATCTCTCTCTCTCTATCTCTCTCTCTACACATATTGGCCACAACACATCACATCCTTTCACTTCTCAATAACACGTCTCTGCTCATCACTTTTCCTCGTGGAGCCTTTCATGAAATAAAACTTTCTTCAGTTTGTGTTTCCTTCACTATGCATTGTGTTTCGTGTTTTTTTTTTTAATCTAGATTGACGATGCCATTGTACAGACCAAAAATTAAAAAAAATACATTTAGTCACAAATGCAGGACGTGGCATATTTTACATAAAACTTCTCAAAGGGGAGTACATTTCAGCTTGCATATAATTCCCTATGATGCCACTCCTCATTTCGGACACCATGTTACAATATTCTGTGCATGATTCACCGGGTTGGCTTTGAATGTAAGAAATAGAACAAGGAGCTGTGTCAACACGATTATTATCGCGTAGCCATTACAGGAATTACATAAAATCAGAGGCGGATAATTCTGTTAATATTAGGGGCAAAGGGAGTAAACTAACTCAACAAGTAACAAATATCATACAAATGATTTGAGCTGTAAATTACTGTATTTTGTATCTAATTAAAAAAAAATAAAATTAGATACAATATCATAAATTACTGTATTTTGTATCTAATTTAAAAATAAATAAAATTGGATACAATATCATAAATTACTGTATTTTGATATATATAATAAATTACTGTATTTAGTATCTAATTTAAAAAAAAAATTAGATACAATATCATAAATTACTGTATTTAGTATCTAATTTAAAAATAAATAAAATTGGATACAATATCATAAATTACTGTATTTTGATATATATAATAAATTACTGTATTTAGTATCTAATTTTTAAAAAAAAATAGATACAATATTATAAATTACTGTATTTAGTATCTAATTTTAAAAAAATAAAATTAGATACAATATCATAAATTACTGTATTTTGTATCTAATTAAAAAAAAATAAAATTAGATGCAATATCATAAATTACTGTATTTTGTATCTAATTTTAAAAAAATAAAATTAGATACAATATCATAAATTACTTTATTTATTATCTAATTTAAAAAAAAAATAAAATTAGATACAATATCATAAATTACTGTATTTTGTATCTAATTTTAAATTAAATAAAATTAGATACAATATCATAAATTACTTTATTTATTATCTAATTTAAAAATAAATAAAATTAGATACAATATCATAAATTACTGTATTTTGTATCTAATTTTAAAATAAATAAAATTAGATACAATATCATAAATTACTGTATTTATTATCTAATTTAAAAATAAATAAAATTAGATACAATATCATAAATTACTTTATTTATTATCTAATTTAAAAATAAATAAAATTAGATACAATATCATAAATTACTGTATTTTGTATCTAATTTAAAAAAAATAAAATTAGATACAATATCATAAATTACTTTATTTATTATCTAATTTAAAAATAAATAAAATTAGATACAATATCATAAATTACTGTATTTTGCATCTAATTTTAAAATAAATAAAATTAGATACAATATCATAAATTACTTTATTTATTATCTAATTTAAAAATAATAAAATTAGATACAATATCATAAATTACTGTATTTTGCATCTAATTTTAAAATAAATAAAATTAGATACAATATCATAAATTACTTTATTTATTATCTAATTTAAAAATAATAAAATTAGATACAATATCATAAATTACTGTATTTTGTATCTAATTTTAAAAAAATAAAATTAGATACAATATCATAAATTACTTTATTTATTATCTAATTTAAAAATAAATAAAATTAGATACAATATCATAAATTACTGTATTTAGTATCTAATTTTAAAAAAATAAAATTAGATACAATATCATAAATTACTGTATTTAGTATCTAATTTAAAAAAAATAAAATTAGATACAATATTATAAATTATTGTATTTAGTATCTAATTTAAAAAAAAAAATTAGATACAATATCATAAATTACTGTATTTAGTATCTAATTTAAAAATAAATAAAATTAGATACAATATCATAAATTACTGTATTTTGTATCTAATTTTAAAATAAATAAAATTAGATACAATATCATAAATTACTTTATTTATTATCTAATTTAAAAATAAATAAAATTAGATACAATATCATAAATTACTTTATTTATTATCTAATTTAAAAATAATAAAATTAGATACAATATCATAAATTACTGTATTTAGTATCTAATTTTAAAAAAATAAAATTAGATACAATATCATAAATTACTGTATTTAGTATCTAATTTTAAAAAAATAAAATTAGATACAATATTATAAATTACTGTATTTAGTATCTAATTTAAAAAAAAAAATTAGATACAATATCATAAATTACTGTATTTAGTATCTAATTTAAAAAAAAAATAAAATTAGATACAATATCATAAATTACTGTATTTTGTATCTAATTTTAAATTAAATAAAATTAGATACAATATCATAAATTACTTTATTTATTATCTAATTTAAAAATAAATAAAATTAGATACAATATCATAAATTACTGTATTTTGTATCTAATTTTAAAATAAATAAAATTAGATACAATATCATAAATTACTGTATTTATTATCTAATTTAAAAATAAATAAAATTAGATACAATATCATAAATTACTTTATTTATTATCTAATTTAAAAATAAATAAAATTAGATACAATATCATAAATTACTGTATTTTGTATCTAATTTAAAAAAAATAAAATTAGATACAATATCATAAATTACTTTATTTATTATCTAATTTAAAAATAAATAAAATTAGATACAATATCATAAATTACTGTATTTTGCATCTAATTTTAAAATAAATAAAATTAGATACAATATCATAAATTACTTTATTTATTATCTAATTTAAAAATAATAAAATTAGATACAATATCATAAATTACTGTATTTTGCATCTAATTTTAAAATAAATAAAATTAGATACAATATCATAAATTACTTTATTTATTATCTAATTTAAAAATAATAAAATTAGATACAATATCATAAATTACTGTATTTTGTATCTAATTTTAAAAAAATAAAATTAGATACAATATCATAAATTACTTTATTTATTATCTAATTTAAAAATAAATAAAATTAGATACAATATCATAAATTACTGTATTTAGTATCTAATTTAAAAAAAATAAAATTAGATACAATATCATAAATTACTGTATTTAGTATCTAATTTAAAAAAAATAAAATTAGATACAATATTATAAATTATTGTATTTAGTATCTAATTTAAAAAAAAAAATTAGATACAATATCATAAATTACTGTATTTAGTATCTAATTTAAAAATAAATAAAATTAGATACAATATCATAAATTACTGTATTTTGTATCTAATTTTAAAATAAATAAAATTAGATACAATATCATAAATTACTTTATTTATTATCTAATTTAAAAATAAATAAAATTAGATACAATATCATAAATTACTTTATTTATTATCTAATTTAAAAATAATAAAATTAGATACAATATCATAAATTACTGTATTTAGTATCTAATTTAAAAAAAATAAAATTAGATACAATATCATAAATTACTGTATTTAGTATCTAATTTTAAAAAAATAAAATTAGATACAATATTATAAATTACTGTATTTAGTATCTAATTTAAAAAAAAAATTAGATACAATATCATAAATTACTGTATTTAGTATCTAATTTAAAAATAAATAAAATTAGATACAATATCATAAATTACTGTATTTAGTATCTAATTTTAAAATAAATAAAATTAGATACAATATCATAAATTACTGTATTTAGTATCTAATTTAAAAATATACAAAATTAGATACAATATCATAAATTACTGTATTTTGTATCTAATTTAATAAAAAATTGAATTAGATACAATATCATAAATTACTGTATTTTGTATCTAATTTTAAAAAATTGAATTAGATACAATGTCATAAATTACTGTATTTAGTATCTAATTTAAAAAAAATAAAATTAGATACAATATTATAAATTACTGTATTTAGTATCTAATTTTAAAAAAATAAAATTAGATACAATATCATAAATTACTGTATTTAGTATCTAATTTAAAAAAATAAAATTAGATACAATATCATAAATTACTGTATTTAGTATCTAATTTAAAAAAATTGAATTAGATACAATGTCATAAATTACTGTATTTTGTATCTAATTTAAAAATAAATAAAATTAGATACAACATCATAAAAAAGAAGGCATCAACATACAAACATTTTCTTATAAATATATGTTACAACAAACAAATAATCTTCTCTATATATAAAATAGAAACTGTGTGTGTGTATGTGTCCGCCTGATCTTTGTGTCTTGTGTTCACCCAAACCGCTGGACAGAATTGCTTGAAAATATGCATGTGGACTACTGAACCCTCACTGAAGGTCATAGGCTATATAAGAAATATATCACTTCAACACTGGGGATCCCCGGGCGGCACCCCTACCCCCCACACACACACACTGAAAACTATTTTCCCTTTGATTCAAATGAAATTTAAACCATAAATAAATGACCAAAAATGATGTCTATTCAAAATATTTCAGCAAATTTTGATAATATTAAGAGGGCCCCCGGGGGCACAAGCCCCCCCCCTCACACACACACACACTGAAATTTAAACCATAGGTCCACCGAAATATATATATATATATATATATATATATATATATATATATATATATATATTATAACCCATTTTTATTATATCTATTTCCACTTTATTTGATTTGATTTGATTTGATTTTGTTTTATTTTATTCTTTATTTTATATGTGAGTTTTCATTCTGATTTTACTGGTGATACCAGATCAGGCTGCCCTGTGGCTCCCTGAGACGAAATTCACCTACATTGACGTTTTTTTGTTTTTGTTTTTTTTTGTTTTTTTTTTGTAAAACTTAATTATGTTCTACAAAACCAAAAACAAAAACAACAGCATCTCCCCCTTTCTCCCTCCCCTTTTTTATTTTATTTTTAGAACTTGAAGCATAAATCTTTTACTATAATGACCAGATTCGGCATTAAATAACCCAAAAAGGGTTGATATGCCGTAAATGATCTAAGGTTAAGATCTGATTTTAACTCTGCTTGATGAGATCTCAGTTTATAATAACTGTTGATTGATAACATCGACATGCCAGTGTCGCAGATTTTGTACATGTCTGTGTAAATAAAAAAATTATCATATATATATATATATATGAAGACGACCAATGATGGTCGAAAACGTTCGCGTTAAATATGGAGATTTCTTACACTCCATTATTAAAAGCACAAGATCTATCGTCCGACGAATAGAAAGATTGGATCAAAAAAGGAACAAACAGAAGTTGGCACTCCTGTTCAACCAGATATGTATAAAAGAAGGAATGTTGCCTAACTATACAAAATATATATATATTTTTTTTTATAGCCGGCTTTCTCAACTGGGCAGACTTTAAATATTCTCACTGCCCCTTTTTTCCACTTTAAAACACTTTCCTTTGTCATCTCTGCCCGGGAAGTTTCTTTAATGGCGAATATTTTACATCTTAATCTCCTCTGACGCCTGCCTGCATCATCGAATGTACTTCTTATTGGACTTTTTACCCTTTTTGGGATTTTCTATTTTCGCCGTACCTGAAGTTGTGGCTTCTTGGAATTTAACTTTGAAACTTCTCTCATTACTTCTCGTGCCTCTAACGACCTACCTATCTACATCGTATTCTCTCTGCTGGACTCTTCGACACCGGACTTTTTGGCAATCGGACATTTGCTTGCACCCTGGCACAGTTTTGCCCTTCGTTTCTTTCCCTACAACTTTTATTTTATTTCATTTTTTCAAATTTTAAATCTTGGCCAATGCCAACTTATCTATCCCAGCGACTTCCTCTGATGATAAGATTTTGATCTTTGAAAAGCCTGGCTTAAGGAAAATTTAACTTGAATAAATTGCCTTTTTGCGGAATATACCTTGCTTTGAACTTTTGAATTGAATTTTGATTTGGCTTTTGCTTTCTCTAATTCCTTTCCATTCTCCTTCATTTATATATATATATATATATAACAACAACAACGGCCAGAACCAAAGTTCGTTTTCCTTACAACAGTAACACGCTGACTCGTATGATCCAGTGTGAAAAAGGGCTTGTTATCTACAAAGAAAAAAATGTCTACATCGTATGGGTGCTACTTTGGCTTGTCATCTACAACGAAAAGATATCGATACCATATGGGTGCCACCTTGGCTTGGTATCTACAGGGTGGGCAAAAATAAGGGTCCTATTTTTAAAAATTCATAACTTTTTTATTTATTGATTTTTTTAAAATTTTTTTTTTAGAATAAGTAAAGGACCCCTTCCGAAGCAAGCATGAGCCGTATTAGCCCTAAGGAACGTACCCTCATTTAGGAAACATTATTTTTGCTTAAAAAACTCAAAACAGTGTAAAAAAACAATACTTTAGTTTTTGTAAGTTTTAAGAAGTGTTTTTCGGCTAAAATTTGTTTTGTTTATTTCAAAAAATCTCGGAAGGGTCAGTCTACACACACATAAAGTTTGGTGAGTTTAATTTTTATTTTGTGGAAGTTATTAAAATTCAAGTTATTCAAATTTAAAGATAGGACCCTTATTTTGGCCCACCCTGTACAAGAAAAAAATATTTACACTGTACGTTTCCCATTTTTTTTAATATATGAATCTTTGTGTCAAGCCATGATTTTTCAATTCTTCGTGTATTTAGCAACAAACTAATCCTTTCTTGAAGAGAAGGTAAAGCCTGGGAGGATGGATCTCCTAAAGCTGATCAGAACTATACCTCAGAGTGACAGAAACAAATTCAATGTACAGACACCTACTCAAACTAGCGAATTGGTGAAGACCACTAGACCAACGATTCGAACGAGCTGGAACAAAAGAAGCAGGGAATAGATCAGACAATTCTAAAGAACACATACCAAAATAGTATCTATAAAAAAGACTGAGACTAGCAACATCACGTCTGTGAGAGAGAGGGTGCAGAGAAGAAGAAAGGGCATGGCCAACCAACTTACAGATACGCTTCTGCACCATATCAAGAACCCTCAAATGAGACAGAGATTCACCGGCCCAAATATGACAACAGTGCTCCGTACATGGTCTGATATTGGATTTGATAAAGACGAAAACATTAATTTACTATAAACATGTTCAAAGAATGAGTGAGAATTGTTAGAAGATGTAGAACAGTTGAGGTAGTAGGTTTAGTTCACGAGAGAAGGACAAGGTAAACATGGGAGTAAGTGATAAAAATGGACCTGAAGAAAAGAGGGATAAATAAAGACCTGGCCAGAGATAGGTTAGTTTGGAAGTCAATTTCTTAAAGCCGTCCAACACATGCCAGCGTGTAAAACGGACGTTAAGTCGAATATGACGAGTGATGATATGGTGCTGGTGTATTTGAGCAGTACAAAATTTCTGCCCTCAAAAATCTCGCTCGCATGCCCCTATTCCGAATTCGTGGCCAACGGTCATAAACAACGTTTTAAGTGTAATTTAGACGGTTTCAAACAGATATAAATGATTTTTCACACTAAAAATAATTAAATTATAAAAAAACAAAATTATTCAAATTATTTGATGTTTTTTAGTAATTAAACAAAAATTTCATTTTTAATTAATATTTAATTTTTATTTAAAAAATTATTCCAGCAAATTTTAATGAATTTTAATTATAATTTTTTTTTTTCAATGAAATAATTTTTTAAATGAAAATTATTCCAGCAAATTTTAATGAATTTTATATTATAATTTTTTCTTTTAAAATGAAATAATTTTTAAAATGAAAATTATTCCAGCAAATTTTAATGAATTTTAATTATAATTTTTTTTTTCAATGAAATTATTTTTTAAATGAAAATTATTCCAGCAAATTTTAATGAATTTTAATTATTTAATTATAAGTTATAAATTTCAGTATACTGGCATTGTTCATGGAGTGTCACTACTTTTGTAAAGGCTATGCCTCAAGACAATGGTAATTTTTAAGGTTTTTTTGAATTTTCTGGAAAACTAAGGTATATGGTAAACTGAAATTACAATACCATCAACTAAACCCTAGAACCTCTATCTCTGCCAAAAATCAGCTGAAGCCATCAAATAGTTGATGAGATCCTGTTGATAATAAAATGAAATAATTTTTTAAATGAAAACTAAATATCAATTCCATTTTTAATTAATATCTAATTTTCATTTTAAAAATTATTCCAGCAAATTTTAATGAATTTTATATTATAAAACTTGGTACTGTTTCGTAATCGTCAACCAATCACCCACCCTCTTACAATCTATTTTTTTTTGGGGGGGGGGGGGGTTAACCCTTATAAATCCACCTTCAGTAGAGAAAACTGTGGGGGGGGGGGGTGAAACACACATGAATAGACAAATAATAAATAATAAAATAAAAAATATTTAAGGAAAAATGTTTGTATGAGAACAGTATAGAGATTTTTCTAATTTTTCTAATGTAAATGTAAATCTAACTATTGGAATTTTCTGGAAAACTAATGTTGCATTCCTTCTTCATCTCTACCTACATTTACATCATATATATACACATGTGTGTGTGCATGTATGTATATGTGTACATGTATATGTATTTGTGTGTTTAAATGGGTCTTTTTACGTGTGTGTGTATATATATATATATATATATATATATATATATATATATATATATATGAGAAAGGAAGGATGAGAGTAATCTGACGTAATGGGAAATGAAAAAGGAAAAACAAAAAGATATTTTTTTATATATATATTCAACGTTTTGTCTTTATTTGTAAGACTTCCTCAGGATGATAATTTTAAGAAAAATGTCCTGCAAGTACATCGAAATATTGTGTAGACATAATGGGTCGATGAGAAAAAGTAGTAGTCGTGGTTGCTGACAGAACTGGACCACGGTCCGGGCTGAGAGATGTGATAATTAAATGGTTTGGTTGATATGTAGTCATACCCTTAATAGCAATAAAAGTGTAAAAATTTGGGAATTTCCATGCTTTTGTACATTTAGTGTATATGAATTTTCATCTTAACCCTATTAAGGGCATATGATTTCAGTATGCTGGCATTGTTCATGGAATGTCACTACTTTTGTAAAGGCTATGCCTCAAGACAATGGTAATTTTTAAGGTTTTTTTGAATTTTCTGGAAAACTAAGGTATATGGTAAACTGAAATTACAATACCATCAACTAGACCCTAGAACCTCTATCTCTGCCAAAAATCAGCTGAAGCCATCAAATAGTTGATGAGATCCTGTTGATAATAAAATGTTAATAAATACATTATCAGTTTGAGAATAATTTTAATATGGTTTATTTCTTTTTTTTTAGTAATAAATATTAATCGTAAAAATGATTTAAGATTGATAATTTAGTGTGAAGTTGAAAAAGTATAGTGCCTCTTTTGGCAGGAGCTGGAATTTCCTTACATTAAAAACAGACCTCGTGTATAACTTTGCCCTCGTGAGGTGGCAAATAAATTGGGACGAGAAACAGAGAAAGTAGTGTAAGAGTTTTTTTGTTTTTTTTAAGGCTTGAAACAATTGTCAGAGAAAGAAAGAGAGAGTCAACAGATGACGATTAGAACGGAAGTGACGCCGCCGTTACTGACATAGCGTTGCCACGAACGATAGCCAGGGAGATGCGTTGGAACAACCAGGCTGACTCACGGGGCTCGTACCTAGACGTTGAAATCCTCCGTCCAATATCCTGAAAAAATTTAACAGTCTCGGGGCCAAGCACACCTGACGTTTCCACTGAAATTGGTTGGAAGACGAAACGGTCAGTGAGCGAGCTATATTTTCTGCGCTTCCTTGTTTCGGCGAGCAGAGCCGCCGTGCCGGGCTTCACCGCGGATTCCGCAATCCTTGCTGGTGAAAAGGAGTCAGAACAAGTGGCGTCCCAGATCAGCAGCTTTCCGGCTCGGAAAGCAAACACAGTCATCCCGTCAGGTCTGCGACCGTCACCCCTGTCTAGGCCGACTGGTTCAAGGACTGATGCAAAACCTACAGAGTCAAGACCTCGCCTGACTACGTCGTTAAGGGCAAAGTGGCGAACCAGGCGGCCGACACTAAATCGACAAGAGAGAGGATGCAGGGTGATGATATACAGGGTGGCACATACATACGTACGTACACACAGATAACATGATTTCATGATTGAACTTTCTGGATCTCTTGGTTGCCTTGACTGATGATGGGTAGAGGAAAATTAATGTTCTTCACTTTTTTACTAACTCAACGTTTGAGAGTTAAGGGATATCTATGTTTCTCATATAGCGATCAAGTGTTAGCCCCAGATGGGACCCCTTGATTTCTGAGAACTTCGATTGAAGTAAAATGAAACCAAGCATGGTTCCTTTAATTCTTTCACCATTTGTCCATCACTTTCATTTCAACAGTCACCACAATACCACATTTACTCTATGAACTAACCTACTTAAAATATCAACAATGGTTTCAAATGGTTTTAATTAAAGAAATATTTACAATTGATGAAAAGATGATGGGGAATGGAGCAACGAAAAAAACGCCCCCCCCCCCAAAAAAGAAAAACTAAAAGAAAAAAGCAAATAAAAGCAGGGGCAGGTTAGTAAAACCCTTCCCAACCCTTTCTAAGTGTAGACTACCCACTATTTTACGGTTTGTTTAGAACCGAAAACAAGCCTATCAATCTCTAAGTGGTAGTGGGATTTAAATGGAAGCAAAAAAGATGGATTTTGGAAGGGATGCTCCCAATTAAGCACGGATCAAAATTTTGTATGGGAACAGTATAGATATTTTTCTAATTGTTCTAATGTAAATGTAAATCTAGATATTCTAGATACTGTGTGTGGGGGGGGGTATGATGGAATACCCCAATTACCATGGGAATGGGGTGGTATAGGTATAGGGGTGGTATAGGTATGTTTGAAAGCGAACACGGTAAATGTAGGTAGTAATTATATAAATACTATTGCCTGAAACATTGCAATCAGCATAAATTAAACTAATGGATAGGATAAAATAGTGTAAGAAGATGATAAGTTGATGAAAGGGCTAGTTTGCTACATTCACTTATTATATGATTTACTGTTTCGTCTCTTTGTCCACACAGTCTGCATTTACTGTTTTTTAAAATTATTATTATTGTTGTTGTTGGCTTGGTTAATCTGTTTATGTAAAGTGTGTGCATTCACTGCACAGACCATGATCGTCTGCTTGTTGTCTTCGTCAGAAGTCGATGCTTGATTTCGACACTGAACGCTAGTTTGCTACATTCACTTATTATATGATTTACTGTTTCGTCTCTTTTTCCACACAGTCTGCATTTACATGCGGTCTTGTAAGGTGATGATGAGTGGAATGAAAGTGGTTATCCTTTTATCTTCTCGTAAAGAAACGGAACAACGAAAAGTATTTCTGTAACTGTAATAAAAAGGGGTTTTATTGACTCAAAGTTACCTATACCGTTTGGTAAAGGTAGAAGAGAGTGGGACGGTGTTCGTCTGAGGAAGAGGAAGAATATAAGAGTTCTTAGGGATGCCGTAGTAGTCGGCGAGTGGGCGACGGCGGCAGGAGAGAGAGCGTTTCCTCGTTCCTCGCTGGTGCTCTCTGCGATGTGTCCAAGCTGGTGCTAGGAGGTCGTCTCATCTTTTTCCTCGAACCCTAAGGGAACATAAGTAGTCCCTTAGGGAACTAACGATATTACTGCGCCCTGTAGTTTGATTGGACAAACCAGCTAACAGGGACAGTGATTACGTATTCAAAAGTAGTCCCTATTGGTGACTGCTACAATAGAATAAATAAATAAATATAAACAAAATCTAGGGTTGATTAGTTTTTGTTATGATAGATAGATGTTACTTAGTTATCGGGCATGTCAATTGGGGGCATGAGCCGTACATCGTGATTCCACATTCTAATTTAATCCTATTTCCTTTCTCATATAAATTAATATGCTGGTCCATCGCTACGAAGAAATAGTTACCTGTCATCAACCTTTTCGTTGGATTAGTATAAATAAACTAGATAGAGGGGAATGGATTCTGAAGGCAGATCGATCCGTGTCAATCCATGGGAGATAATCCACCCGGGTGTAATGCTGAGTTACTTCCCCTTTTTCTGTGAAAAAATGTTCACGGCTGAATTTATTTAACTATTTCAATCTTTAATTTTATATAAAATTATTTTTCCCAACCTGTTCTAAATAATTTTAGCCATTAATAATTTAAAAAAAAAAAAGGATTTTTGAAAATATTACTTCATGTTAGTTTTTGGTATTTTTATTTTTTTATCATATCTTTTAAACTGTTTTCTGCGGAAGTTTTATTATTTAGCCCGGCTTGTTTCTTGCATCTGCGAGTGAATCGGCTTTTATCTTTTGGGTTTTTTTTTCTCTGCCTTTCTGTATTGCTTCATGTCTATCGACAGTAGTTGATGCTGGACTCTTCATCGGAATAATAGCAGGTTGCATGTGCCAATCTGAGGCCCTGGAGGTTATTAAAGCGTTGCGCTGTGGACGGTTTGATTTTTTCTGGGGAAGGGGGGGGAATAAACCTATATTGAGGTTGACTTAAGGATATCTCTTCCGCCAAATACGGGAGATTCCCCTGTCCTTTTTCCCCTTTTCTTTTCCCTTTTTGTACCCTTTTTGGATTGCACCAGACTTAATTCTTGTGGGGCGCATCACAGCTACCACATATTACCGAGTTGTTTGAGCTGTCTTTTGAACTTGTTTTCCATTTTCCCTTCTTAAGTGATTTCAACTGGGTCAATCCCCTGTTTGGTATTGACAGTTGTTGAGGTCAATATCTTAGATTTGTATCTCTCTTGATGAACTGCCTAGCAAGTACCTTGCTAGGTAGCGAAACACGTGTAGGGAACTATAACTTTACAAAATAAATAATAAAATAAAAGATCTTTTTCGTTGTGATGAATCCTCTCTGAAATATATATATAGTATAAATTTTTACTTATACGAACATTTTTGGTTACATATGTGCATACATGTTTCAGCTGTGCTCTCTTTCAAGAGCCAACTTTCTCAAACTTTTTGTTTTTTTCTAAAGGTCTGAGGAAGTTGGCCCTCGAAAGAGAGTACAGCTGAAACATGTATGCACATATGTAACCAAAAACCAGCTCTACTTGTTATTGAACACATTTTTATTAACACTGGAGTTTCATTGGATTAACATCTATAGAAACTAATTATATATTGGACACATTTAACTTTATAAAATTTTATATTATAGGAAAAATTATTAAACTTTCACAGTTCAAAGCCCTTAAAACATGATAGTATTCAAGGGGCATTTAGGGCACCTAATATTTTATAAGTTTTAAAAAGAGAACTCTTCAGCCACAGCAACTCAAAATATTTACTCAGTTTATGAAGAAAAATGCGTCAATGAAAGAACATGTAGAACATGGTTTACAACATTCAGAAATGGAAATTTCGCTGTTGATGACTAAAAGGGGTTCAAGGTATTGCAATAGAATACATTGAACTCCTTTTTTTGTTATCATTTTAGTTCAGTTAATTTGAAGAGATCAAGGGGCCCCATCTTGAGGCTAACACTTGATTTCCCTATGAGTTCAATTTATATTTGAGGGTTCTCTTAAGGATAGATGTTGTCCCTTTTAGGGCTGCTATCTGTACTTCCCTACAGTTTGGTCTTCCAGGGATTGTATCTAAGTATTTTATTAGATTTTTTTTTATTAGACCAGGTCCCCCCACCACAACCGGTATGATGTTTATTTCTTTGAGGGACCATGTTATTTTAAAATCATTCTTGACATCCTAATATTTGGTTATTTTTTGGCGTTCGCTCTATTGAAGCCATAGTCGTTTGGGATGGTTACATCAATGATGAGAACAGTCCTTTCAGGTTGGTTCCAGATGACAATGTCTGGTTATGGCCTTGTCTTTTATGTATCTGCCCGCCTGTATGTCTTCATCATAGAACACTGTCACTTTTCAATTCGATGTTATGGGTTCATGTTCCCAGATGTTCAGTGATCTTTCAAGCTGCATCTCTCCACAGATGTTCCATGTAGGTATCTACATACTTCTCACAAACACAGGTTCGGCTGATTTTATTTCCTATTATTTTGTTCTGTATAGGGGTAACTCATCCCTGGAAATGTAAAGAAGTCAAAGTGATTGGAACGCTACGGACTATAATAAACAGCCACTACTAAATGGCTTAACCAAATTGACGAGACAATATATTTTACAATTCTGTTAGGGACGGCGAAAGTGTTAAGGTACAGCTTGAATGACAGAAGTCAAGGGAATAGACCTGATGTTAAAGAAAAGAAAATCCAACTAAAAGCATATGAAAGTTGAGACTACTATGAAATAATAATAATAATAATAATAATAATAATAATAATAATAATAATAATAATAATAACAACTAGTGGGACCCATGTAAATTACATGAAATGATGTTTTTAATACTAATTATCTTGTTCCTAACCTATACATGTTTCAATAAAATATAAAATTTTACTGATATATTTATTAAAAAAATTGAACAATACATGAAACTATTTACAAAACTTCTTTATATACAATATTTCTAGTGAAGGTAGTTCCCCTTCTCTGGCCATGTGTAGAATTATTCTGAGGACAAATTTTCACTCTTAGACTGTTCATAGACCTTGCTCTTGAGAAGGCTACATAAAGTTGTCCATGAGTAAAGCAAGGTTGTGGTACATAGATTTCGACGACCTTACTTTGTAAATGCTTTAGATGATAATAATAATAATAATAATAATAATAATAATAATAATAATAATACTAGCAGAACCCATGTAAATTACACGAAATGATGTTTTTAATACTAATTATCTTGTTCCTAACCTATACATGTTTGAATAAAATATGATAAGATTTGACTTGTATATTTATTTTTAAAAATGAACAATACATGAAACAATTTTCAGAACTTCTTTATATACACTATTTCTAGTGAAGGTAATATTTCGACGACTAAACCTTACTTTGTTAATGCTTTAGATTAAATTAAGTTTGGCTCCAATTCATGAGTAGCATACAAAGATTCGGAAGGTCGTTGCTTTTGATGTAAGCATGACACACAAAATAACACACACACTATCCTATTAATATGTCTTCCTGGTCGTCCCCTCCCTACCTCCCCGTTCGATGTAGAAAAACAAAATCTTAGAGGTTAGTTGGGATCGAACTATAAACCAGTCGGGGCGACGTCAAAAACCGTTGTGCCCAAGGGAAATACTTGAAATATTACGAAAATTAGGTGACTTGAATGTTTTTCCAAATCTAGGTGCGGCACGCATGCGCAGAGCTTTTGATTTAAGCGTGACACACAAACACGCACACTATCCTATTAATATATAGAAGAAGATTTATTTACTAAAAAACTATTTGTTTCTCAATGCATTTTATTAATTATTAACTAATATAACATGTCACGTAAGTAATATTATACATATTTTCC
Organism: Sepiola atlantica; assembly: GCA_963556195.1. NCBI lineage: Eukaryota > Metazoa > Mollusca > Cephalopoda > Sepiida > Sepiolidae > Sepiola > Sepiola atlantica. Next base: position 44,669,909 of record OY744549.1, read on the forward strand.
CCGGTCGTCCCCTCCCTAACCCCCCCCCCCTTCGATGTAGAAAAAAAATCTTAGAGGTTGGTTGGGATCGAACTATAAACTAGTCGGACCGATGTCAAAATCCTACGTCGCTAACCGTTGCGCCAAAGGAAAATACTTGAAAATATTACGAAAATTAGGTGACTTGAATGCTTTTTCGAAATCTAGGTGCGGCACGCATGCGCAGAGCTTTTGATGTAAGCGTGACACACGAACACACACGCTATCGTATTAATATATAGATAATAACAACAGGTAATATTATAAAAATAGACAGTGGGTTTGCATGTTTAGTGAAGTACATAGTTGTATGCAGACAATGGGCATGTGATAGGAAAAATATCTTACTTGGGTTTTGACCACCCAAAATGTGATTTCTTAAGTTGGAAAAGTGATTGCCTCTTTAAGGTGATTTCATGCTATAATTATGAGCCACTTGACATTCTACAGAATTAGTGTCCACTCCAGATAATAAACACCCTGCTCGGTGGGTTTTTATGTTCGGATATGAAACAGACGATAGTACTAAAATGGTCTTCTTGTGTGACCTAACCCGATTGGCGCATATATTCCAACAAAAATAGCAGAAAAGCGAAAAGCATCTATGAACATTTTCAAAAATTAAAATTGAAAGTTTAAAAATAAATAAATAAAACTCACAGGATTCTTCAACTACGAACGTTCGGCCGGAATTTTCAGTCTATTTAAGAGGAAAAGAATGTATTTATTATTTTAGGTAGATCGAACCAAGAAATCAGAAAAGAAAAAAAAACAATTCATTTAAAAAAAAATCTTTGTTGATCTGTGAGACACACGCTGGGGTCGCTGGAAGCGGTCTAAAGTCATTAGTTTCGCTGTACTTATGGAGGAGGCCACGAAAAAGCTGACTTTATCTCCTCCGAATGCTGTTTTACATTTACATCTACGACCTCCCAGACACGCTGTCCAAGAAATATGGATACGCTGACGACCTAGCCATCCTTCTGTCTAACAAGAACTGGGAGACGATCGAACTGGGGCTTATGACTGATATGAACACCCTGTCAAGCTACCTGACAAACTGGCGCCTTAAGCTCTCCGTGGCCAAGACCACGTCCACCGCATACCATCTAAACAACCGAGAGTCAAACGACGAACTTAACATCATAGTTGACAACAAAAGACTCCAGTTCCAGGTTGCTCCGACATACCTCGGGGTCAAGCTTGATCGCACGCTGATGTTCCAGCAACACCTGGAAAACCTGTCTGCCAAGACATCGCTCTAATACGCCGCCTAGCTGGTACCACCTGAGGTGCCTCAACCAAAACACTACACATATCTACCCAGGCATTGGTCTTCTCCGTCGCTGAGTACTGCTCCCCAGCCTGGTGCAGGAGCTCCCACACCAAGAAGCTGGACGTAACACTCAACACCGCCTTACGCACAGTCTCTGGCTGCTTGCGCGCAACACCAATCAACCAACTACCGATTCTCGCTGGCATCGCACCATCAACCCTGCGCCGTGAGGCAGCTGTCCTTGCACTGTCAAGAAAGGCCACTATCGATGAGGACCACCTTCTCCACAAGCTCACCACAGAGACCCCTCCACGAGCTCGCCTGAAGTCACGACGTTCATTCTCGAAGCATGCCCACTAGATCCTGCTTTCAACACCCGGTGATGTCACAAAACGAATCTGGCTGAAACGTTACTGGACGGAGGAATGGCAGGCAGCAGATAAATCAAGGTTGCACAGATTTGTGGAGGACCCGGATAACCTACCAGGCATGGACCTCCCTCGCCGGCAGTGGACAATGCTCAACCGCCTCAGGACAGGTGTCGGCCGTTTTGCCACGACCATGAAAGGATGGGGACTCAGGGACTCGGTTGTCTGCGACTGTGGTTACTCTGAACAGGACCACATCATTGAGTCATGCCTTAAATATCGACCACCCAACGGCGAAGCCGGCATAGCTGCGCTAGACAACAAAACATTAACATGGCTTTTCTCAACCGAGCTGGTGATCTAACAGTGAGATGCTGTGAAGCAAACGAAAGAAGAAGATCTGAGAGACACCGGGGCTTTAAGCAGAAGGACTGTTTGTGTTCAGTTGGAAGAGATGTTTGTCCTAATTGCAAGTCTATCGTTCAGTAGAGAAATGAAGTATCATTTTAAAATAAATCTCAAAATAAAAAATTTGTGATTTTGTTTGGAAGGAAAATCCTTTTGTTACAGCAATGACCAAGACCACATGATTGACCACACTACGTTCAGTGTCGAAATCAAGCATCGACTTCTGACGAAGTCAACAAGCAGACGATCATGCATACACTTTACATAAACAGATTAACAAAGCCAACAACAACAATAATAATAATTTTAAAAAACAGTAAATGCAGACTGTGTGGACAAAGAGACGAAACAGTAAATCATATAATAAGTGAATGTAGCAAACTAGCGTTCAGTGTCGAAATCAAGCATCGAATTCTGAAGAAGTCAACAAGCAGACGATCATGGTCTGTGCAGTGAATACACACACTTTACATAAACAGATTAACAAAGCCAACAACAACAACAATAATAATAATAATAAAAAACAGTAAATGCAGACTGTGTGGACAAAGAGACGAAACAGTAAATCATATAATAAGTGAATGTAGCAAACTAGCCCAAAACGAATACAAGAACAGACATGACTGTGTGGGGAAAGCAGTACACCGGGAACTGTGCAAACAATTGATTTTCGAATACGCAGACAAATGGTACAAACATAAACCAGAAACAGTACTGGAAAACGAAAAACAAAAAATCATCTGCGATATGGATATACAAACAGACAAACTCATACAAGCGAGGAGACCGGATGTTATAATAATCAACAAGAAGGAAAAATCTTGCAAAATCATAGACTTCACCGTTCCAGCAGAACACAGAGTGAAGATCAAAGAAACGGAAAAACGAAGTAAATACACAGAACTAGCCAGAGAACTGAAAGGAATATGGAGCATAAAGAAAGTCAGTATAATACCAATAATCGTAGGAGCACTAGGAACAATCCCCAAAAACCTGGAAAAAAGACTGGGAGAAATTGGAATCAAAGGGATCATTGAAACTATACAAAGGACGGCAATGATCAAAACAGCTACAATCTTAAGAAATGTCATTGAATGCGGAAACCAACCCGCATAAGCTACGAAGGGTCACATGGAATCTACTACAGGAAGAAAACAAAACCACAGAAAGAACACATCACAAACAAAGAAACAGAAAATGTAAGAAACACCACTTTATGAGCCCCCCTCCAATAAATTACACCGGCCTCAGCTGACACCACACAAAAATGAACCAATGAACAGAAATAGCAAGAAACACCATAAGCACCTCCCGTTCCACCACCCCCAAAATAATAATAAAAAAAAATAAATAAATAAAAAATAAATAAATAAATAAAATAACATTTTTTTTTTTTTTATATGGTACCAGCCTAGGCTGACATCAAACAAAATATTTGTATAGGATCAAGGAGGATGAGAAGACTGAAAAGGGACAGCACAAACCAGACTTCCACTGGAAGTTCAGAGAGTGCAAGGACTTTGGGGAGGTTTATTGCCATCCAAATCCCAGACAAGACCTGTGGTCCTTACCAGCAAGAAATCAATGGTAAACGGCTGTTGCGATACTGCGGTGGTTATCGAAAAGAAGTGGAGAATACTGGAAATCTGGGGAGACTTGATGTCACTCAGACTCCAGGGATTACCACCAGTTGTTGTCGGTGAGCAATTACTGATGATGACCTGTGTGAGAACTCCTAGTGAGTACAACTAAATATTTGTAGAGGGTCAAGGAGGATGAGAAGACCGAGGAGGGACAGCACAAACCAGACCTCCATTGGAAGAGTGCGGAGAGTGCTGGGACCATAGGAAGGTTTATTGCCACTCAAATCCCAGAGAAGACCAATGCCCCTTACCAGTGAGAAATCAATGGTAAGCTGCTGTTGCGATACCGCAGGGTTATTTGCAGTGGTTATAGAAAAGAGGTGAAGAATACTGGAAATCTGGGGAGGCTTGTTGTCACTTAGACTCAAGGGAACACCACCGGTTGTTGTCGGTGACCAATTCTTTTGCTGCTCTATCTACTTTATCATTTCCACGAATGCCGATGACTTGAGGTCCAGCATAATTTCATTTTACACTGCTTCTTGTAATAGATAGAGGTTATCTTGTTTATATATGTATATCCTATACAGAGTCTGGCTACTACAACCTCTTCTTTCTTTGCCTTTCTGTAGCCTAAGGGCCACTCAGCAATAGTTGGCCAAACCCTGTGTAATTTATTACTTCAGCATTCATCCCAAGACTCTTGACAGTTTCCTTTGATTATCCTGTTTATAGACGGGTGAGACCTTCTCCATGGCTTTGTGTGCAGGAATAAATTTTCTGAATCTGACTGCTTGGTGAGCAGTTGATTCTCTGAGGCGTCCGCTTTTAACGTCAGTTGCTTGGTGAGCGGTTGATTCTTCCGAGGGGTTCTCTCTGGATAAATTGTCTGGATATGGACTTGGCGAGCGGTCTGTTTCTCAGAGGCGTCCTCTCTGGATAACTTGTCTGAATATGACGGCTTGGTGAGCGGTCAATTTCTCAGAGGCGTCCTCTCTGGATAACTTGTCTGAATATGACGGCTTGGTGAGCGGTCTGATTCTCAGAGGCGTCCTCTCTAGATAACTTGTCTGAATATGACAGCTTGGTGAGCGGTCATTTTCTCAGAGGCGTCCTCTCTGGATAACTTGTCTGAATATGACGGCTTGGTGAGCGGTCTGATTCTCAGAGGTGTCCTCTCTGGATAAATTGTTTGAAATTTACCGCGGTGTGATCCTTCATCTCCCGATGCTCGTTTTCTAACGCCGGGCGAGGCTTGTCTCCCAGAGACCGGTCTCCTCAGAGACGTCCTCTCTCCACTGACCCCGAAGCTCGACTCTCCAATTTCTCCCCTGATTCGATTTTGCCGCTCTGTATATAACAACCGCATTCCCTCACCTGATTGGTTGAGTCTTTCGCCCACGCCAATGCGTGAACTGACTCCGTCTGCCAAACATCCTATTGACCCTTTTTTGACAAACACCGCCGTCTGCACCGTCTTTCTGAATTGGTAGGGGAACATGTGCCGACAATTCCCATTCTCCCCCTTCCATGCTTTATGGGGCAAAATATATAGATATAACAGGCATTATTAGTGGGCGTTATTATATTTTATCGTGAAGACTATCTTTATGACAACTATTGAGTTGTTTAAAAGTTTTTTTCGTGTCTAATAAAGGTTTATTTTGAGTTAATGAATGTGGCCTTATATTTATGAACAGGTTTTTTATGCTAATTTGTAATTATCTGCAATACGCAAGCATAATCTAAAAAATTGAATCCGAAAATTTAAGGGTAGTTTACTGATCGTATTCGAAATATAAATTCATAAGATTAGGCCATAAAAACGATTAAACAACTCCATAAGCTTAAATTACTTCTGGCCTTATATTTTATAACAGAACTGTATATATATATATATATATATATATATATATATATATATACATATATAATTATTTCAACAATCAGACAACGCCGCAGCCCACAACCTATGAAAGAAACAAACCTTAATCTGTGTAAATTAATAGACATTCTTGTATGTGGCGAGGTAGCTCAGTGGCAGAGTACTCGCTTGGCATGCAAGTTACTCAGGTTTCGAATCCTGAGTTCGGATGTGTTCTACTGATGAGCCCAAAGGAGGGCGAAACTCGAGTCTAGGACTACCGGTTTGATTCTTTCATAGGTTGTGGACTGCGGCGTTGTCTGATTGTGGAAATAATTATATATATCTTCTCACATTCAATATATATATATATATATATATATATATATATATATATATATATATATATATATATATATATATATAGGGTGCGTAAGGTATTTATTTAACTTTTACTAAAGCAGGAGTATTATTTGACTGTATACTTTCTATATTTCCGAATTAACAACGGAAGAAGCATAGACTACAATACAGCAAAATTTGCAAATATATGCTCCCTTGTAAGGAAAGGAATTGTTGTCCTTTTATCTTCTCATAAAGAAACGGAACAACGAAAAGTATTTCTGTAACTATAACAAAAAGGGGTTTTATTAACTTAAGGTTACCTATACTATTTGGTATAGGTAGATGAGAGTGGGACGGTGTCCGTCTGAGGAAGAGGAAGAATATAAGAGATCTTAGGGCTGCCCATGGATTTCTTCAGGTGAAGATGGTAGTAGTCGTCGAGTTCGGGCGACTGCGGCAGGACAGAGAGCGTTTCCTCATTCCTCGCTGGTGCTCTCTGCGATGTGTCCAAGCTTGTACCAGGAGGTCGTCTGATCTTTTTCCTTGAACCCTAAGGGGACATAAGTAGTCCCTTAGGGAACTAACGATATTACTGCGCCCTGTGATTTGATTGGACAAGCCAGCTCACAGGGACAGTGATTACACATTAAAAAGTAGTCCTTATTGGTGACTGCTGTGCCAGTTGACATGGTTAAGATTCGATTAAAAATTGTTGTTTGGAATAAATACAATTTAGGCGCGCAGAGTGAAAATTGTTGTATTGGTGCGTGACAAATATAAAATAACGCCCACGCAAATTCCGATGTGGCTTTTTATATTAAATCAACTCAAAACGAGCGGACGTAATTGCAAGCACACCACGTGATATTTCTGTCCAATGAGATTTCTCCAAAGACATATTTTTCTAAACTTTTCTCCTTAGGCTCGCTGGAGCCGATCCAAATAGTATTTAAGCACACACAAACATCAAACTTTCTCTTTTCAACTGACTTTCATCCTGAGCTTACACGCATCTGACTATCACTCTTCCAGTTCACCCTTTCGCGCGCTTCATACAATTTCACAGGCGAACATTCACTATTGCCTCTTTTAATATTTTATAACAAATGAACATTCAACAAAAGAAAAGACATTCTTCTTTTTACTTACATGAAACTAAAGAAAGGACTCATTAACTCATTACACAAAGTAATATATTCTATTTGTTAATATGTTTATTTTAGTAAATAAACTTCCGTTAATTGTGCATGTAAATATTCTTCTTATTATTTTTATTTGTGGAGGAAGTTGGTAACCCCGACCAAAAGGGTATGACGACCCCCACAAATTGGTGACCACGACTTAGAATTGCATACACAACGGAATCTCTTTATAAGTTACACGCGGTTCCTAACATACTGGCGATATCATGCGTGCGGTAACACTCAAAGGAAGAAAAAGACGATGCGAATTTCAAGGGATGATACAAGCCGTCAGACGAAGCGTGGATCTCAGTACAATGTAGCAACAAATTAGCGAGTTACGCCGGTAGTCGCTATTACGTCGAAAGATAAAAAATCAACCAACAGTTTAAAGGCTTTAAAATCACTCTCAAACAAAAAAACAGAAAAATGGAAGCTCCCCGCGTTGAAACACCCCTAGTTACATTAACGCTAAATATTCCAGTTTTTAATCCCACCAATATAAAGACGTGGTTTATCCAGATCCAGGCCCTTTTCGACGCAAAACGGATTACGTCTCAGCGAACCAAGTATTGTTATTTGGTTGAAAAACTCCCGGCAGACGTCGTCGAGGAAGTGACTGATTTATTGGAGAACGTTCCAGAAAATAATCCATACGACGAACTTAAGGAGGCTATTTTGAGACGGACTGGTTTATCAAACGAGACAATGTTACGCAATCTCTTCACCCAAGTAGTATTGGGAGATCGCAAAAATATGCCCCCCCTCTGGTCGCATATTGTTGCTAGGCTTGAAGTATTATATAATTGTGACAGAACTACATACAATACGCAAAATAAATCATTTCGGACTATTTAAATAATAAGCATATTAGGTACTTATATCGAATATGAACCAGTTTCCGTGAACTTCGCGTTGGCAGCGTTTGGGCATGTTACGTAAACAGCCGAGAGATGCCGAGGTGATTAGCCAATCAGCTGTCAGCTGCTAGACGACACATTTTCTAACCAGCATTAAAATTGATTGAAGCCAGTTCATTTCTATTTCTTTTTCAATACACCCCCCCCCCCCCCCCAAAAAAAAATGAATTACAAAGAGCTGTGTAGTAAGTGTCGAATCTCTCGAACGAGTCATTTCTTTCTGCCAGGAAAGAAATCTGTTGACAAAAATAAAATAAAAAATGTCAGAAATGTTATTACACGTGCCGGTTGATATACAGAAAAGGAATAACGGACAAGCATTCATGGAGGTGTACGAACACTAAAGCTTTGAATTCCGTAAGAAGTGGCATGTTTTTTTGTTTTTTTTGCTATTTGCTATCTTTCTTGAAAATAAAACTGAAAAAAAATACTACGCAGCAACGTATCGAAGTTATCGTCTGACGCAATTCGCCTAGGCATGTTTACATAGCATACCCAAACGCTGCCGACATGAAGTTGACAGAAACTGGTTCATGTTCGATAGAAGTACCCAACTTTCATTTATATTTTTTTGTCTTCTTGCACTCATTTTATTTTTGTTTGTTTGTTTGTTTGTTTTGTTTTACGGCATATCAATCTTTTTCAGGTTATTTAATGCCGAATCAATCGTATGTTTTAAAAAGTTTTTTGAAAAAAAAAAAAATTAAATAAATATTTTGAACACATCCGTTAAGCGTTTTTTTTTCTTTTTTCTTTTTTTTAATCATATCATTTTTTTACCCAGTGTTGGGATTTTTCCCGTTAGAATGAAGGACGAAGACTGTAGTCCGCTGGAAGAAAAGTTGGTGGTATATAAACGTGACTGGACAAGAACAGAGATAACAAACAACGTGGGTAGATAACGAAAGGATATTTATATGGATAAAAAAAGAGAAGAAAGAAAGAGAATGTTGCTTGCAAAAGAAGTGCCTTTGCGGACTCACTGAAAATGCCAGTTGTCTTGTAACAGGATTCCTTCTGGGGACAAGGCTGTGAAAAATAGTTAAGAACATCAAGATGGCTTCTTTCTTTTCTCAAATGGGCACTGCATACATGCTCGACTGAATTAGCCCGCATGGTGTGAAAAGACAGTGGCTACTATCTTATCGGCTATAGGGCCCCCGGCAACGGGTGGGATAGCCGACTACTGTAAAGACCGGAGTGCCTATTCATTATGACCTCGTGCGTATTATATACGCTAAAAAAGCATGTGCCCGCTCGCACCTGCCGCAGCAGAGGAGAACGATGTTGACAGCAGCGAGGCTGGAGAGAAGATGCCGATATTTTTAAAATAGGCACTCTCCTGGGTTTTCTGCAGAGATTGAAGCAGTGGTCTATGATTGGCTGATTTTCATCCAATCACAGGGCACTTAGAATTCACTGCGCTTAATAATAATTCCAATACCAGTTAATTTATAACAATCTAAATGTAAGTGTGGATCTTAGTATCTTCTCGCAGATAAAACGCAAGTGAACCTCTTAACAAGACAAGGGTCTGCACTCCTGCAAGCACTTTCTTCGTCAAGGCAGATGAACATTTTACTAACTTCTTTCTTAAATCCTGTAATCTTTTTTGATAAACGAAGACGTGAAATGAAGTTGATGAATTATGTTAGGATAGACTTTTTTTTTATTGATTCATTTGTGAATAAATCTCATTCTTTTTTTTTCCTTTTGTTTTAACTTGGGGACATATTGCCACTGAGACGTAAGGGGCTACTGTGGATTAGGGGCCAAAAAGTTTTAGGGGGGGGAGGCATCTAAAGTGAGGGGTTGTGCAGCAAGATATTTGTTTGCAATACATTTAAATTTCTGCGTGTCGGTAGAGTCAGGGAAACAGTGAGCAGTGAGGGAGTTCCAAAGGCCGGCAGCTCGAGGAAAGAAGCTATTAGAGTAGAAAGCCCTCGGGCATCTGGGAACCTCCACAGTGAATGGATGGGATTTAACTGATGGTCAAGTTGGTTGGGTGTATTTACGCCGAGGGGGTACTAGCGTAGCAAGTTCATAGGAGCACAGTCCATTGAAGTACTTGTAAAACTAGCACAGGGATGCAACAGGGGCTGGATCTTGGTGAATAGTGAGGGACCTATTAGATTAACGACTCTTTTTTAGATCCTGTCTAAGAGGGAGAGACTAGTGGTTGGTGCACCAGCCCAGATGTGACAACAAGACTCCATGCATGGGCGGATGATGGCTTTGTAGAAATATAGAATACTGGCAGGTGTGAGAAGTTTTCTAGCACGGTACAGGGAGCCTACCTTCTTTGCAGCAGCCTTGGCAATGTCTTCAATGTATTTATTCCAATTCATGCTACCTGTGAATGTTAGGGCGAGGAGTTTGAACGTTGGACTCTCAGGTAGGGTGTTATCAGTCATGGTAATCGGTGGTTGAAAGGGTTTTTTTTGTTGTTGTTAAAGGAAACGAGTTTTGTCTTAGTGGCGTTAAATGTTACCATCCATTTATGTCTCCATTCAACTACAGATTCTACAAGCGTAATAGAGGGCATCTCGTTTTTATGCAGCCAAACTAGATTATCACGTATTTACTGTAATTACTGAGGATTGATATCTCAAGACAAAACAAAACAATTTTATTTGTATAATTTCGGTTATTCGGACTACATTTCTCATCTTGAGTGTTATCATCACAACGTTTCGGCCGCTGTAACCTCCGGCCTTCTTCAGGTGTATCGCTTCGAACTCGGAAATATTTCTGTCAAACTCGGGAATCTGGAGAGAATTTCGAACAGAACTTTATTTAATCAACAGGGGTAGTATGCTCTTGTTCCGTCAGCCATGACTGGGAGAAGTCTTCGCATCGCCTGCACCGAGGATCGAACCTTCAACCTTCAGATGACTGTCACTTAGTACCGAATGTTACTTACTACTATATCCACTGCGCCACGGGTTCTTGCGGAACGAGAGCATGCTACCCCAGTGGATTAAATAAAGGGTTCCGTTCGAAATTCCGTCCAGATTCCCGAGTTCGACAGAAATATTCCTGAGTTCAAAGAGATACACCTGAAGAAGGCCAGAGGTTACAACGGCCGAAACGTTGTGATTATAACACTCAAGATGAGAAATGTAGTCCACCCCAAACAAGGCAGCCCGCCACTGTAGACGTAAGTGGCTACCGAGAAAAAAGGGTGACGGTTTTAGGGGGGGGGGGGTCAACCTAATTTAGGAGCTGCGCAGCGAGATGTCTGTTTACATTAGTTTTAAATTTCTGCATGTCAGTAACGTCAGGAAAGCAGGGAGCAGGGAGGGAGTTACAGAGTCCAGCAGCACGAGGAAAGAAGCTTTTGGAGTAGAAAGCTCTTCGGCATCTGGGGACCTCCACAGTGTCTTGATGGGATTTGGCAGATTGTCGGGTTGGTCTAGTGAATTTCCGTCGTGGGGGCACCAGAGCAGCAAGCTATTTGTTTTACTTTTTATGGCCTTCACTCTATCTCAACCTTTGACACTTGTTCATCAGTACTCTAGATTATCCATTGTGTAGAAAAATTAACTAACCGAAGGTCAACATCTCAACTTTTTATAAACTGTTTAAGTTTTACAGCGATGGAGGTCAGTTTGCGATTTCGTAAATTGATACACTAGTGGCTATAAAGTCGGTGTCCATTTTACGATGACCGTATAAAAGGGAAATGAAACCATCTCGTTTGTTTTATTTACTTTTTTTTTCTCTCTAAGAAACATACGTACAACAAATTAGAAATTTATTTAAAAAAAAATAAAAGTAAAGTTTTTAAAAAAAATTATTAACTAAATCCCAACTTATATAATTTTAACCCTCATTCTCGAATGTCTTTTAGCTTTAATAAGTGGTGTAACTAAAAAAAAATAATTTTGCTTTATTGAAAATTTACGACATCGAAAGTAACCTCTTGAATTTTTCGTATTGAACACCGAAAATAGATTATTGATAATATTTTTTTTTTTTTTTAAATAATCGAATAACATTTGTAGAGGTTGCGGGGGACTATCTCAGGGGTCTTGGGCGTATACCTTCGACCCCCCCCCCCTCTAATTCTTAGTCGCATGAAATTCTCGTATTTATTTTTTAAGCGGCTAACACAAGTCTGGTCAGTCTTGAAAAGAAAGCGCGCGAACATTTATGCTTTTTATTTTAATAAAACAAAGATGGCGGAGCGGCGTCGACCTCACGCATCAGATGACTTCGCCGAAACTGTCGGACAAGCGGCCCACCTTAGTTCCTCGACCCAAGCGAATACAAAACCCGCTCGTGGACAGTCCGAGGGGTATTTTAAGAAAATCTTGATTCTGGTAGCAGCTGGTGGACTCGTTTTTCTGCTAATTTCGTTTTGTTCAATCCGTCTTATGGGCTATTATTACCAAGTAAAATTACACGATGGTGGTAGCGGTCGCCTTTTAAAAGAACCACGTGGGCTCGGTAGAAACAATAACAAACCCCAAGCTGCCAACTATCGACACGGGGCCTCCGAGGCCCTTCGGGGCGATGACCACAAACAGGACATGGGACTGCCCGTGTTGCTGACGTTCACCAACGTGAAAGAAAATCCCAACCTACGCTCTAAGCTTGAATTGTGTATGACGTCCATGTTTACATACACGACAGTTGATTTGTCAATTTTAATAATCGGCGACCCGTACAGCCAAGAAGTGGCCGCTTCAATAATAAAAACGGCAGCTGGAGTGGTTACAAATAAAGTGAATTATAAGGTAAGAAAAAATTAGGCACTTCTGCATTTTAGCCGTCATTTACTGTGATCAGAAATTGTAATTGAAGAGTTCCATTCATTCAACCCAGTCAACCGGAAGTGCCAGACTGAATTTGATTTTCGTTTTAAATTATACATTTTCGTTTTTAAAGATCACTGTTGACTATTTTGATAAAATTTTAATTCATACAATAAAAAAATCGGTGATTGTGACACTGAAATATTTAAAGAATGTATAAACTTTATTATGTACTTACGTGTTAGCTGAAAATAAGATTGTGCAGAAAAAATTACGAAAATTCATCCAGTAGTTATTAAATTATAAGAAAAAGAAAAAAAATGATCTTACGTACATTTTGACATTTTTGTAAACAATGGAGACCCCAAACCTCGAAATCGTGAAAATATGAGTTATCGTCCTTGACCACTGGAAAATGGTGGAAATATCTACCGAGTGATAAAATCGTTTTTTATTTATAATTAAATAAATACTGGATGAATTTGCATAATTTTTGGTGTACAGTCTTTTTTTCATCTACCACGTAAGTACATAACAAAGTTTATACATTTCTTTAGCTATTTTATTTTTAAGAGTGGTCTAACATGTCAGGGTTGATATGCACAAGCACCAAAAAATCACTAAAAGGAAAGCAAATAAAGTCCGAGTGACGGCTAAAATGCAGAAGTGCCCAAATTTATTTGTGATCATTGTTTAAAATGTTTTTTGTTTTGTTATTTTGGTGCTTCTTGCTTAAAATGCCGAAAAAAAGATTTCTGTGTCTTTTAAAGTTTAAGAGGTAAATAAGGGGCAATAACTCTTATCACCTGTTGTTATTACATGTAACGTAATTTACTGCGACATTCAATTAATTAGTAATAAATGAACAACAAATTATACGTAAATGGGAAATTTATGATTTTGAAAATTTTTTAGTAATAAATGAACAACAAAGTATACATAAATGGAAAAATTAAGATTTTCACTCGTGCTGGCACAAGTCGCATTTCATGCCCACAATTACAGGTCTCTTCTCCAGAAATAAGACCATGCGCTTGCAAAAAATCTATCTGCTTTGCTTTTTCTGACGTAAAATATAGCACATCTTCGAACTGGAACAATTTCAAATCCATAATTCCAGTTGAAGATAATATCAGTCTTGTTAAAAATTAACGATAAATTTTGGCTCAAAATAACAATTCAGGATAAAGTCTGGCTCAAAAATAAAATTAAGAGTTATTGCCCCTTATTTACCTCTTAAACATTAAAAGACACAGAAATCTTTTTTTCGGCCTTTTAAGCAAGAAGCACCGTTATTTTTTCTTTGTTATTTAATTGCGTACTTCTGCAGTTTACGGCATATCTTCCGGCAGTTGACGTAAACGACTGGAACGCTTAGCCAATCAGATTGTAATCGCGAATTAAATACAGCGCAAAATTCAACATCAACAAGTTAAGAAAATTGATCAAAGCGATCGTGAATTTCATCGAGTTAGGACAGACGCCGGCAGCACGTTTTTGTATCCGCCACTACCCGCCAGGATTTGTCTCACGTGACTCAAATGAACCAATCAATCGCAATCATTTAAAAATAGAGAATCGTCTTCATTATTAAGAATACGCACCGAATTGTCATTTTATGGTCCCCCCCCCTCCTCCATGAATACAATATTTTTCTTTTGGGTTTATTTTTAATTTTGTTACTTTTCAAAATAGAATTAACGTTGATGGATTTTACACACATTACTAAGTCTGCTCTCGATTTAAATAATTGAAATTAAGGAAAGTTCTATTAAAAAAAAAAAATGCAACATAAATGTTACCAAAGGCAAGATAAATTACTCTTCTACCTACCCATATAAGTTTATTGGGCATCTTTTACGAGACTCAGCAGAGTAAAAACGCTAAAAAAAAAAATTTACAACAAATAAAAGTAACTGTAAGCTGTGAAAGTTAGTTTCAAATGTGCATGTGCTATTTGTTTGTATTTTAAACCCGTTTGAAGTGCTATTTATTAGAAATTTATGTTCGACAGAGGTTTTTCGAAGAATTACAAATGGCCGCTCTACGTAATAATATAGAGCCACTCGCCGCCATTTAAATTTGAAAAAGTAGATGTTTTAAAAAACAAGAATTTTTTTTTTAACATCTAATAAAAAGCCATTTATACTACGTAAAAATACAAACAAATTACATAGGTAAGTAGAAAAATGTCTATTCTAGACATAAGTCAACTTTACTTGTTGCAAATTTATGTTTTTAAACTCTTTCTCGTTCTTTTTTTGGACCCCGTTCGCGCCTCTGCTGAGCGTCGTAACATATACCCAGTTTATTTGTTTAGTTTATTTTTATTTATTTATTTATTACACTAAAAATGAAGAATCTGTCATTTCTTGTTTTTTTAATTTTTTTATTGTTTTAATGTGTTTTCAAGGATCCCGTTATTTTTTTTTATTGTTTTAATGTGTTTTCAAGGATCCCTTTTTTAATTTTTTTTATTGTTTTAATGTGTTTTCAAGGATCCCTTTTTAAAATTTTTTTATTGTTTTAATGTGTTTTCAAGGATCCCTTTTTTAAATTTTTTTATTGTTTTAATGTGTTTTCAAGGATCCCTTTTTTAAATTTTTTTATTGTTTTAATGTGTTTTCAAGGATCCCTTTTTTAAATTTTTTTATTGTTTTAATGTGTTTTCAAGGATCCCTTTTTAACATTTTTTTATTGTTTTAATGTGTTTTCAAGGATCCCTTTTTTAAATTTTTTTATTGTTTTAATGTGTTTTCAAGGATCCCTTTTTAAAATTTTTTTATTGTTTTAATGTGTTTTCAAGGATCCCTTTTTAAAATTTTTTTATTGTTTTAATGTGTTTTCAAGGATCCCTTTTTTAAATTTTTTTATTGTTTTAATGTGTTTTCAAGGATCCCTTTTTAAAATTTTTTTATTGTTTTAATGTGTTTTCAAGGATCCCTTTTTAACATTTTTTTATTGTTTTAATGTGTTTTCAAGGATCCCTTTTTTAAATTTTTTTATTGTTTTAATGTGTTTTCAAGGATCCCTTTTTTAAATTTTTTTATTGTTTTAATGTGTTTTCAAGGATCCCTTTTTTAAATTTTTTTATTGTTTTAATGTGTTTTCAAGGATCCCTTTTTTAAATTTTTTTATTGTTTTAATGTGTTTTCAAGGATCCCTTTTTAAAATTTTTTTATTGTTTTAATGTGTTTTCAAGGATCCCTTTTTAACATTTTTTTATTGTTTTAATGTGTTTTCAAGGATCCCTTTTTAAAATTTTTTTATTGTTTTAATGTGTTTTCAAGGATCCCTTTTTAAAATTTTTTTATTGTTTTAATGTGTTTTCAAGGATCCCTTTTTAAAATTTTTTTATTGTTTTAATGTGTTTTCAAGGATCCCTTTTTAAAAATTTTTTATTGTTTTAATGTGTTTTCAAGGATCCCTTTTTAAAATTTTTTTATTGTTTTAATGTGTTTTCAAGGATCCCTTTTTAAAATTTTTTTTATTGTTTTAATGTGTTTTCAAGGATCCCTTTTTAAAAATTTTTTTATTGTTTTAATGTGTTTTCAAGGATCCCTTTTTTTATTTTTTTATTGTTTTAATGTGTTTTCAAGGATCCCTTTATTTTTTTTTTATTCGTCACCTTTTATTTTAGGTAAAATAATTCCATTAAAAATTTTTTAATTATGAATTATCGATGTTTACAAATTCTTTTTTCATTATTTTGATTTTGTAAACAAAACGGATGGAATAATAATTCGTTTTGTAATATATATATATATAGAGATATATATTTTTGGCAATGTTCAAGTACGACTAACTCTAAGCAAAGTTGTTTCCAACCGGAAACGGTGTCCGTTCGAAATTGGTTCCGATAATAAAAACTTGCTGTTTGGTTAGTTTTGTACTGAATTTTATTTTAAATAATTTATTAGACAAAAATAAATAATAACTGTTAAAATTTTATTTTAAATAATTTATTTGACAAAAATAAATAATCACAGTTACTAAAAATAAATAATCACAGTTACTGAAAATAAATAACCACAGAGGGAAAATAATAAAATAGGTTGTTGTTTCAGAAATCATAGTACTGTCGGATCGCATATATCATATGGCCGAAGTAATTTACTTTTACTTGTCGACGCCAGAGAAACTCCTGCAGGTAGCTATTGAAATGTGCTGCACTTGTACCTCGCATGGACCTGAATTTGTCTTTAGCGTGACTCCATGAGCCTTCAATACGATTAGTTTCGATCGTATTGTCTACGGGATCCACAAAATTATACGTGTGGTTTACCACATCATGTAGGCCCTGCCAATCATTACAACGTTTTCTTTTCTCCATTTGTGTCCATTAGTAACACTTGCATTCGTCTGCGGTTAGTACGTCTTGTACGATATAATTCATTATCATAAAATACAAAAGAAATAAAACCAGAAAATTGACTACCAGAAACTAGAGAAAATTAAACTAAAGAATACCGGAAGTTGTTAAGTACGAAGTTTATTATCGGGTACGGATGGCGGCGTAACACCGTAGCAGCGCCGCAGAAACTGCTCTTACAGTTAGTCGTACTTGAACAGTGCCATATTTTTTATTAAAGCCAAAAATATAACATTGTTTATTTTTAAATTTTTTGAATGGGTTTCGGGGAATCTTTTACGACGCTCAGCAGAGTAAAAACGCTAAAAAAAACAATATACAATATATAAAAGTAACTGTAGGCTGTAAAAGTTATTTTCTAACTTGCTTGTGGTATTTGTGTTTAATTTTAGACCGTTACAACCGCTATTTATTAGAAATAAATAGTTTTGTCACCGGAACTTGGGGGAAAAAAATGGCCGCTTTTGGGGGGGGGGCATTTGGTAAGAATGCACCTGAATCGCCATCTAGAATTTTGTGCAAGCCTTTGCGAAAAAAAAACAATACATTTTTTTTTTTTACATCTAATAAAAACCCATTTATAATACGTAAAAATAAAAACAAATTACATAGGTAAATAGAAAAATATCTATTCTCGTCGCAGGTCAACTTCACTTGTTGCAAATTTATGTTTTTAAACCCTTTCTCGTTCTTTTTTTGGACCCCGTTCGCGCCTCTGCTGAGCGTCGTAAAATATACTCGGGTTTCGAAATAATAACGTTATTATTTCAGCACGATCCGTAAACTGCAAAAATACCGAGAAAATATTAAGTATAGCATAAAATATGATAAAAAAAAAACACGAATAGTAAAAAATACTTAGTAATGTAGGGTAAATCCATCAACGTTAATTCTATTTTGAAAAGTAACAAAATAAAAATAAACCGAAAAATAAATTGTATTAATGATGGGGGGGGCAATAAAGTGACAATTTGGTGCTTATTTTTAATAATGAAGTCGATTTGGTGCTTGTAAAGTGTCCGTATTAAATTATAAATACCACAGAAAAAATGAGTATCATATACTTACGCAGCAGATTTAAATAGGTATCCTCACGAAAAAGTAGGAAAAATGATCGAGTAGAATTTTAATTAAAAATATAAATTAGTTTCATCGTATTTTTGTAGTGGAAAAATAAAAACATAAGGCCTACCCATAATCTCGTCGGCGGACGTGAATCTCGCGAGATTTCTATTAAACTCCAAAAATGGCGGGTATAAGTAATGCTGTATTGTCTTTGTGGGTTGAGTTCCTGATTGAGACCAGTGAACGAAGGAGGTCGGATTGGGTGCACAGAAAGCGTTTTCGACGCCTATAGCAAAATGCGCAGGATCACATGGACAGGGGAGCCAGTAGATGTCTTTGCGACGGAGATCCGGAGGCTGGCAGGTTATGCAGGGATGAGCCTTGAAAAAACGGTGAAAATGACGTTTGTGACTGGTCTTCCTAATAGTGTGTCCACAGAGCTGCAGAGACTTACAATGATCGAGAGCATGAACATGGATGAAGTGCTGACCCATGCCAGAGTGCTGCCAAAGAAGAGTCACCAGTTGGAGGCAACCGCGAGTGTAAGCCTGATGGGAGGGAAGTCCGCAGTTAAGGAGAATCTCTCGTGGGGGCGGTCACCTGGAAAAGCCCCAGTGAAATGTTTTCGATGCCAGGGGCCTCATTTTGTATGGGACTGCCGAGAACCTAAGCCTGGCATAACCTGCTTCCGTTGTGGACAAACTGGGCATATCAGCCGAACCTGCATGGTGCAGGGAAACGATTAGAGGGGTGCCATAGCGCCAGTGGCTACCCCCCACCCCTATCAAGTGACGGCGCATAGGACTGCATTACCACAGGTGGAGGTCACCGCAAACGGGAAGAGAGCCAAAGCCCTGGTTGATACCGGCTGCACGACCACGTTGGTGACAACGGATGTTGCTAAATCTTGGCATGGAACGACCAGTGTGAGGGCGGTTGATGGCCGTGAGGTGATGTGCCGAGAAATGTGCACTGTGAGAATAATAGTGAGAGAGACCGAACTTGAGGTGAGGGCAATTGTGATGGAGCGGCTTGTTGCAGGTGTTGATGTTGTGTTGGGCCTGGATGTAATCGATCGACTAGGGGGTGCTATGTTTAGCATGGGCATGATCACATTTGGATGCGAGCGCCCAGTCGGATTGGCAGGAATGGAGAGTGTTAAAGCCAAGAAGGCGGAACCGTGCCAAATCAAAGACAAAGACTTTCAGGCCAGTTTTGATGGAGATAAGTGGACGGTGGAATGGCGTTGGGTTTCAGAGCCGCCAATACTAAAAAATCAAGTTGGGTGCTACGAAAGTACTCTGAATGGTGACACAAGGGCTGAATTTGAGAAAGAGATAGCGAGGTGGATTGAGGAAGGTATCCTTGTACCATGGTCCGGGGAAGCAGACAGAGTCCTACCACTCATGGCGGTAGTCCAGCCCACCAAAGGGAAGGTTAGGCCAGTATTGGACTACAGAGAGCTAAACCAGCATATTGCTTGCCACACAGGGGACGGTATCGACGTTTGCGAGGAAGTAATGCGAGAGTGGAGGAAGATGGAGCGGGCAAGCAAGATTGTGGACGTAAAATCAGCCTACCTCCAGATACACGTAGACGAGAGGCTATGGCGGTACCAGCTGGTTAAGTTCAAGGGTCAGACCGTTTGCTTGACAAGGTTGGGTTTTGGGCTCAGTTCTGCACCCAAAATTATGACTGCAATTTTGAAAACAGTGCTGGGGAAAAATAACGAGGTGGAGAGGGCCACAAGCTCATATATTGATGACATCCTGGTCGAGGAAGCAAAACTGTCCGCGGAAAGTGTTAGCAATCACGTTGGAAGATATAAGTTGATTGCGAAGCCACCTGAGCCACTAGAAAATGGAATGGCCCTAGGACTAAAGCTGCAAAGGAATAAGGAGGGGACGTTGATGTTCGGGCGGGGTAATGAGGTGCCCGATATCTCAGACGGACTGACTAAGAGAGAGCTGTTCTGCATATGTGGGAAGCTGGTTGGCCATTACCCCATTTGCGGGTGGCTCAGAGTAGCATGCAGCTATATAAAAAGGCGGACCGAAGGCGGCCGCTGGGATGACACAGTGACTGAGGATGTTGTGCAGTTGATACGCGAGGTGGTGGAGGAGATTAAGGTGGAAGACCCCGTCAAAGGAAAATGGCGTGTCGAACGGGGCAAAGAAGGTGTGATCTGGTGTGATGCTAGCTCTCTTGCTCTCGGTGTGCTGCTTGAAATTGGAGGAGAAACAGTGGAGGATGCCGCTTGGCTACGCAAAAGGAATGACCATGCCCACATAAATGTTGCAGAGCTCGAGGCTGCAGCAAAGGGAGTGAACCTGGCTCTAAAGTGGGACTTGAAAAATGCAGAGTTGAAAACGGACTCGGCCACAGTGGCCTCCTGGATCCAGTCAGAAGTCTCAGGAGACAGGAGAGTAAGGACCAAGGGAGCAGCTGAGATGCTGATCAAGTGTAGGCTCGAGATTTTGGGAGACTTGATTCGCGAGTTTGGACTGAGAGTGTCGGTTACGCTTGTCCCAACTCAAAAGAACAGAGCAGATGCCCTGACCCGAGTAAAGAAGGCCTGGCTTAAAAAGAAGGATGCAGCGGCTGTGTGCGCCGTTAGTGAGGAAGCGAGAGAGCTGCATGGAATGCACCACTTTGGGAAAGAGAGGACACTTTTTCTTTGCAAGAAAGGTGAACCCGAGTGTGACAAAGGAGGCGGTTAAAGAGGTGGTGGAACAATGCAGAGAGTGTCAATCAATTGACCCTGCCCCATCCAGGCACGAGAGAGAGGAATTACAGGTGACTGAAACTTGGAAACTGCTGGCCATTGACGTCACTCATTATAGGAACTAGAGATGGGCGGTTTTACCGAAAAACCGCGGTTTTTCGGTTTCGTCTCCATACCGAATACCGAATCGGTTTTTTTTTTTTTTAAACCGTAACCGTTTGGTATTGTGTTTTTACTACAGTAAGCCACCATATACAAGGAAACACGGTTGAAAAGATTTTCCGATTTGAATAAAATGGAATATTACCAAAAAATGTTATATTAGTAAGAGGACAGATTGAACAAATATATGATAAAAACATTTAATTGTAGGAAGAAATCTTTGTTTACAGTTTGTTTATCATTAACATTTTGAATTTTCAAATGAAAAAAAGAGAAATACGACAGACAACATGACATCGTATTTTTAAATGAAAAAGAAAAAATCAAACGCGTTCCGTATGATGTCGAAAATCTATTTGATTCACAATATTTCATTTTCATCATCATTTTTGCTTAATTTTATTTGTAAAATTATTTTGTTTGTTTAAATAAATTTTCGTTTTTTAATTTCTTGCATTTCTGAGTCATATTTTAGCTTCTGATGGGTTAAAGAATTAGATAGAATGTATATTCAAACTCAGTTTTATTCTTCAGAAATCTTTGATGAATCTTTGGTCACTGTTTTAACGAGTAAACTGTTGAAAAGATATCAGAACTTTGATTACAACAGTCAACACCTTAAAACTTACGAATAGGCTATATTGCCGGTCCCGGCAAAATAACGATCCTGCGTTATTTTGCCGGTTCATGCATATTTAACTAAATTGTTAAACATACAGTGACGCCCGGCACAATAATAAGTCTTACATTATTTTGCCGGCTCGTGTTTATTTAACTATAAATAACTTTTTTTTTAATTATTTAAATTAATTTTTTTGTATTATTTAAAACTTTATCAAACGAAATTTTATTTATAATTTAAAACTTTGCCTGATTGTTTTTTTTTTGTTTGTTTATAATTAAACTTTGCCTGATTGATTTTTTGTATAATTTAAAACTTTATTAAGCGACAATATATTTTAAAATAACGATAAAATTAATTTTTACTTCCGGTTGATTCGATTAGGAGTGAACTCTTCAAAATTACGACATTTTAAAATAGAAACTGTTTAAATCCAGTGATTTTCTGTATATTTTAACATTATCGAAGTTTTTCTTCATAAAGAAAATCAGAATTTTACATTAAAATCTTTCCTTTGTAAAGCACATTTTAACAAGTTAATTCAACAACTTAATAACTTTATTATTTTTAAAAGTTTGGCCTTGGTTCAACGATTACGAAGCAACACCTATTAAAGCACATTTTTAACAAGTTAATGTTACCAAAGGCAACATAAATTATTCTTCTACCTACCTGTATAAGTTTATTCGTTTATTTTATTATTTATTTTTATTTAAAGAAATCATTTATCAAAATAAATAATAAAATAAACAAATAAACTTATACAGGTAGGTAGAAGAATAATTTATGTTGCCTTTGGTAACATTTATTTGTTGCTTATTTTTTTCTTTATATATAACTTTCCTTAATTTCAATTACTTACATCGAGAGCAGACTTAGTAATGTTGGGAAAATTCATCAACATTAATTATATTATGAAAAGTAACTAAATAAAAATAAACCGAAAAGAAAAATAGTATTTTTTTTAATAATAAAGGTAAAATATCTATTTTAAAATGATTGCGATTTTTTGGTTCATTTGAGCCACACCTACTGGTGCCCGTGGTATCTCCGGCTCCCGTGGCGGGTATAAAAAGTGCTGCCGCTTCACAATGTTTGTTTGTAAAACAATTCAACCTTGGATAAAAATGTGTAGCAGTTGAAAATAAAAATTAATTGAATGAACGAAAATATTAGAGACAATTAGATTCTTTAGCCGGATTTCAGATGCTTGTGTACGAATGGGGTCCCAATATTCCCGTCTGCAAACAGCAATTCGTAAAGAAATTACATCAGATACGCTTTACAGCAAATGAAATCCGACTAAATAATCTAATTGTCTCTAATATTTCCGTTCATTTAATTATTTTACTTTTAATGTTTTTTGTATTAAAAGCAGATATTTCTTTAACCGATACAATAGGGCAGGTCGATTTTTTTTTATTTCTTTAACCGACACAACTGATGATGAAAACAATTTGTTTTTAAATATTTGCCCTTATTTATTTCATTACCTTTTCTTTCGCAAGGCCATAACAATTAGGTTTAAAAAAAAAAATGAACCGGCATAATAACAACCCCTTTACATTAGTAAATAATTATTGTGCCGGGCGTCACTGTATGTTTAACAATTTAGTTAAATATACATGAACCGGTAAAATAACGCAGGAATCGTTTCCTAAAACTTATATGATTCATATCATGGAGAATGATTCAGTCACAAAATTACTGACAC
This sequence comes from Sepiola atlantica, assembly GCA_963556195.1. Classification (NCBI taxonomy): domain Eukaryota; kingdom Metazoa; phylum Mollusca; class Cephalopoda; order Sepiida; family Sepiolidae; genus Sepiola; species Sepiola atlantica. The sequence goes on from OY744549.1 coordinate 44,693,292, forward strand.
AGTGGCATAATTCAATTAAACGTTGAATAATAACTAATCATCACACAAGAGAATGAATAGCTTCCATAGTAAAAAATTATTTAAAAAAAAAAACGAAAAACCGAACCGTAAACCGAGGTTTTAAGGGAAAAAAACCGATACCGAAACCAAAATTTAAAAACCGCCCAACTCTAATATACATACATATATTTATATATATATATATAAATAAATACATATATTTATATATATACATTTATAGATATACATACATATATTATATATATTTATATACAGGGTCGGGCAGATGAATTGGAACTAATTTAAAATGCTAAGATCTTTTTTATTTTTGATCATATGATTACTTTTTGTTATACTAAGGATCCTTAACCACTTTATTGCAAGATAGCATAATTATATTTACTCAAATTTGTTTTAATATGGCGGAATTAGCACGAAGAATAACGATATGCGAAATGAGACGCGCCGGGAGTTCTCCTTCGGACATTGTTAAGAGCACTGGCTATGCAAAAACGACTGTCTATTGTTGTGGCTAATTTCGATGTCGAGTGTAAGGTTGAGAAGTCGGCACAGTACTCGTAGTGATCGAAAGTGCACAAAAACGTTCCTGGTAGGACTAAAAAGGTCGATAAAGGCAGACCCAAGTCAGTCGATGTCGAAACTGGCAAAAAAGCGCAATGTGAGTCGCAGAACTATCAGCAGAGCAATCAACGAAGACCTTGGGATGAAGTCCTACGTGAGGAGACGCCGTAATCTCCTCACTGCCCGTTCAAAAGCTATCAGAGTTGAAAGATGCCCCAAGCTTATCAACCATCTGAAACACAAAGGAGGACATGTGCGCATTTTTGTTGAAGAGAAAAAGTTCATCGTGGATGAGGTTCCAAATCGCCAGAACATTCGAGTTATTGCCTGTGACCCTTCGGAAGTTCCTCCTGTGATGCAGAGCAAAAATCCTGCTTCTGTGATGGTTTTTGCAGCCGTGGCAAGTGATGGAAAGGGGATGCATCCTCATTTCATCGAAGCGGATGATTTGAACATTCTTAATAATGTTTTATTGCCTTGGATCCGTAGAAACTACCATCCTACGAAAGTCATGCTCATCTAAGACTCGGCACCAGCGCATGGATCAAAGAAAGTCCAAGATTTACTGAAGGAGAATCTTCCCTTGTTTGTTCCGAAAGATATTTGGCCCAGCAGCTCTCTAGATCAAAATGTTTGCGACTATTATCTATTCTGCGTCGTCGAGGGACAGACTAATGTCAATCCACACCCAAATACAAACTCATTGAAGACCGCCATTCAATGAGCATTTTGCAATCTCGATCCCAATAAAACAAAGAGGAGCTGTTCACAGTTTCGTCAAAGAATCTCCAAAATAATTGATGCAAAGGGTGCTCATATTGAATAATGTTGTTCCATACTAGACTGTAATAATTAAATAAATAAATGTTAAAATGATATCTTTCCATATTTAATCCTTTAAATTATGAATTTTGTAAAAATAAAAAAGTACCAATTTAGCTGTCCGACCCTGTATATATATATATACACATGTGTATGTATGTGTGTGTATATATATATATATATATATATAATCCGGGTATGGTATAAATCCACAGGGTATAAATCCAGGGTAGTTGAACCGGGTTTATGAGAGTGCTCAATAAAAATATAGAGCAGAAATATGAATATAAATGATAATTTATTTCATTTTGACCACAAAATTGATTTTGTTTCACGAGAGCGATTTGAGGCGCTCACGATCGTCAGCGCCTCAAATCGCTCTCGTGAAACAAAATCAATTTCGTAGTCAAAATGAAATAAATTATTATTTATATATATATATATATATAAATATATATATATATATCTGTGGTATGGTCTGTAAACTTCAGAATATTTGGTTATATTTTTTAAATTTTCTTTTTTGTGTTTATTTTTCATTTTTAGCGAAGTGACACAAGTATTTATATACAGAATATAGAAAACTCCTGGTTACATTTGAAAAGTTTTTTTTGCGAGAAAAGGGCACTGTTTTATTTTTACTTTTTGTTTTTATTTAAAAACAAACTTTTTTCTGTGTTTGTTCTTCATTTTTAGTGAACTCCAGAATATTCCCACAAAAAAGGCCAAACGAAATTTTCGATGGCCAAAACACACCAAATTCGTGAAATTTGGCCATAAAAAGGCCAATCTGGTTTTGCGCACGGTCCACTAGCCAGTCAGCCGGCCATTATTCTGCCCTTTTACCGAGTTTTCTGGTTAATTTAATTGGAACTGCGATTTTCAGCGTTTTTCATATGTACCCGTCTCTGTACAAGCACCGTCAATGATTCTCTATTTTTAAATGATTGCAATTGATTGGTTCATTTAAGTCACGTGAGACAATCCCTGGCAAATACAAAAAGTGCTGCCTGACAAACGCTTCGGACTCCGGAAGGAATTATTGACTTTTGTCAGAAAAGAAAACATTACTGATACAGAATCGGACCCAGTTTCCGCCAACTTTGCGTCGGCATCTTCCGGATAGAGAATTCCGGGGTTTTTGGACATTTTTTTCAAATATTTTACATTTTAGGAGGGGGGATCAGTTTCCAATGTAAATTCAACGTAGACTGATCCCCCTCTTTTTGACCATCTAAATTAAAAAAAAAAAAAATCTTTTTCGGTGTACAATTACTTATGTCGATAGAGAATTTCAGGGTTTTTGGAAAAAAAATTTCAAAAAATTTAGATTATAAGACGGGGGATCAGTTTTCAATGTAAATTCAACGCAGACTGATCCCTCTCTTTTTGACCATCTCAAATTTTAAAAAAAAATTTCTGTTTGTAAACAGAAGATGATAGGTAATTGTAATTACCCATCATGTCGCGAGAGAATTCCGGGTTTTGGGGAATATTTTTCAAATATTTGAGATTTTAGGAGGGGGATCAGTTTTGACCATGTTGCATCTGTTGTTTGTTCTTATGAACCAACTTTTTTTAGACGAAGAAAACTAAAAAAAAAACCAACCTGTCAAAGGTTGTTTTTTTTGGGGGGGGTTCATTTATAGAACCACATCCACCGTAGTTTTACTTTTTGGGGTACATGTAAACAGCCATAAAAAATTTTGCAAAGAAAACAAAAAATTTTAATTTCATTAATTTAGATTTTATAGGGGGGATCACTTTCCTATATAATTTTAACGTAAATTGAACACCCACTTCTTGGCCACTTAGAAAAACACCCAGCGTAGTCCCCCCAAGCCCCCGCACACCAAATATTAAGATTCTATTTTTGGGGGCAAATCATGCAATGTAAGCCGCCTTAAGAAATATCCGAAAAAAAAATTTTCTTAAATTATTTTAGATTTTAGAGAGGTGGGGGAGGGGAACATTTTCCTATATAATTTTTACAAATACCCCCATTTTTTTTCGCCAACCTTAATATTTTATGCTTTTTATTTCATGCTTTTTTTTAAAATGTGAAACTAGCGAACACGTGTAGAAAAAAATCGATCACAATAGAAAAATACTCTTGTTTGGCTAAGTAAAAGTGACGATAACAAATACAAAGAATAAAAACATTTAAAAACACATACAAATGCATAGATTAAAAACTCTTAAAATATTTCAAAACCGCTAAAAACATGTAGAAACTATAAAAAAAAAGTAAATAAAACAAACGAGATGGTTTCATTTCCCTATTATACGGTCATCGTAAAATGGACACCGACTTTATAGCCACTAGTGTATCAGTTTACGAAATCGCAAACTGACCTCCATCGCTGTAAAACTTAAACAATTTATAAAAAGTTGAGATGTTGACCTTCGGTTAGTTAATTTTTCTACACAATGGATAATCTAGAGTACTGATGCACAAGTGTCAAAGGTTGAGGTAGAGTGAAGGCCATAAAAAGTAAAACAAATAGCTTGCTGCTCTGGTGCCCCCACGACGTAAATTCACTAGACCAACCCGACAATCTGCCAAATCCCATCAATACACTGTGGAGGTCCCCAGATGCCGAAGAGCTTTCTACTCAAATAGCTTCTTTCCTCGTGCTGCTGGCCTCTGGAACTCTCTCCCTGCCCCCTGATCCTCTGACGTTACTGACATGCAGAAATTTAAAACTAATGTAAACAGACAGCTCGCTGAGCAGATCTCAATTTAGGTTGACCCCCCCCCCAACCTTCTCCCTTTTTTTCTCAGTAGCCCCTTACGTCTACAGTGGCAGCCTGCCTTGTTTGGGGTGAACTATGTTAAAAAAAAACAAAAAATATGAGAAAGCCGACCTGGTATTAATAACTGAGACTTGGTTCTCCTTAGAAGTCAAAGAAGCAGAGATTCACCTGCAAGGTTTCACTTCGTTTTGCTGTGACAGATCCCAAAGAAAAGGCGGCAGTATTATGGTCTGCACAAGATTCCTGCTCAAGCCATCCCAATACATTGAAGACATTGCCAAGGCTGCCGCAAAGAAGGTTGGCTCCCTCTACCGTGCTAGTAAACACCTGACATCTGACATTATCCTGTATCTCTACAAATCCACCATCCGCTCATGCATGGAGTATTGTTGCCACATCTGGGCTGGTGCATCATCTACTACTCTCTCTCTCCTTGACAAGGTTCAAAAAAGAATCGCCAACCTAACAAGTCCCTCACTGTCAACCAAGCTCCAGTCCCTGTCCCATCGCCGCAATGTAGCATCCTTGTGCTTGTTTTACAAATACTTCAATGGATTATGCTCTGATGAATTGGCTACTCTAGTGCCTCCTTGACGTAAATTCACTAGACTAACTCGACAATCAACTAAATCCAATCCATTCACTGTGGAGGTCCCCAGATGTCGGAGAGCCTTCTACTCAAATAGCTTCTTTCCTCGTGTTGCTGGCCTCTGGAACTCCCTCCCTGCCCCCTGTTTCCCTGTCAGTACTGACATGCAGAAATTTAAAATTTATGTAAACAGACATCTCGCTGCGCAGATCCCAGTTTAGGTTGACCCGCCTAACCTTCTCCCCTTTTCTTTCTTCTCAGTAGCCCCTTATGTCTACAGTGGCAGCCTGCCTTGTTTGGAGTGAACTACGTTTAAAAAAAACAAACAAAAAAAAATACTTATCCCTCCAAATGTTCACCTGTCTGATAACTTTGATGCTGTTCTTTGCAATATGGGCAGAGAAAATATTCCTGTACTTTCTGTATATCACAGTCCAAGTTCTACAGATGCTGATGACCAAAATCTCACTAATTCTAAATGCCAAAGTGACTGTCTTATACTAGAGGGGCGCAGTACTAGGAGATACATACACATTTCGGTACTTTTATAGAGAACGCACTGCGTTTCCGTGACTTCGCGTCATCAACGTTCGGGCAGGTCTCGGAAGCCCCCAAGAGTTGATAAAAATATTAATCAATCAGGTTGCAGCAAGCATTAGACAATCAGGTTCCAAGCAAGCAGACGATAATTTTTTAAAGAAATTAATTTTTACAATCTGCAGTGCGTTAAAAAAAAAAATGAATATCTACGATTTGTGTCAGCGCGTTGAATCTCCCGAAAGACTCATTGAGTTCTGTCAGCAGCGGTCACTTCTAGCAAAAGAATAACCCTAACCCTAAACCTAAACCACAAAATGTTAAAAAGAAAAAAAAACATTTTAAAAAATGAAAAAAACAAACAAGAAATTGGTTTAAAAGAATCATCTTTTGAAACTTTTCGGTGCACATTTTATTTAAAAACATTTCATTAACAATCTTCAAAATCCATTTGCACCCATAAATTTAGCCCATTTCTACCCCTTAATTGGCTAGATTTTTGGCCTTCATTCTGAAATATTCATGAGGATAACCATGTTCACTCTCCAAACTCAATGAAAATGTGTCATTAAGTAGTTATCCCAAACCAAAATTTTATTTTCATTATATCTAAAAAAAAAATTATGTGTGCACATAGACTTTTGCAAAACATAAACAATGGTACCACAGTTATTTTTGTAGCTCAATTAGTCACAAAATTATGACCGTTGAAAGTTCCTGGAAATTAGAAAATTTGTGGCTTTGTGTGATATTGGTCTAGAAGCCAATTTTAACAGTGTATAACTAATAATGCAGGCTTCAAACAAGTGAAACATCCTTACAAATGTAATGTCATCTTGTAGTAAATGAAAATTAATAGAATAGAAACAATAATTATTAGATAAAATCAGTATAAATATCGAACAAAATCCCATTCCCACCCGACAAAACGTGCAAAAATCATACAAAAATCATATTTAAGTGCAACTTTGACTGTTCATATAAATGTCATTTCAACAGCTAATGCATTAAATCTCCTTAATAATATTCCTAGCACATTAGAGATCAGGCTAATTTTTTCTTTTAATAGTAAACCAATAAAAATACTCAGATTAAGACCATGTAAAAAAGGCAGAAACACAATTTGATAATAGGGCAAAAATGGACGAAAAATTAAGTAAAAAGTATACGTTACTGTAATTGCTATAAAACAGTATCCATTGGAGCTACAAGCTTGAAACTTAGTCACTTTACTAATTTGGGGATGAGGAATTCAAAAACATGTGTGGCTTCTCTGTATTATCAAAAGTTTTTGTCATAGATCTATTTTAACTTTGGTAAATTTATTCAGTTTTTAACTTGCAAAAAAAGGGCCGACAACAACAAAATTAAAAAATTTGTTATATAAAAGGAATAACAAGTCATTTTTTTTTCAGGCAAATACTTATTGTAAAGCTTAAAACTTAAATAATTTGAAATAAGCTAAAATATTTTTATCTTAACTAATGGAACATCTTATAATTGTTCCCCTACAGTTCTTCTGCCGACTAGTCCCATCTGTATGGAGTGTGACACTTGGTGACTGCAGGATCATCTTTGCAGCATGAAGCTTAGTGATGAAATGAGATTCATCACTGATATTTGCTGATGTGGATATTGAGGGAAGATCATCCAGCTTTTCTTCAAAAAGGTTGCAGTCAACAATGTCAATTACTTGTGAACATTTTGATGCAGAAATACCTGCTTCCTGCAGGCCTATAATGGTCATCCTAACATTATCATTAAAGCGGTTGCACAAACTGTCCCTAGTTGCTCTAACCTCCTTTTTGTTTTTTTTCTAATATCTGCTGAATAGCTTCTTCATCTATGGAAGTCTTCTCGTTCCTCAACTTCTTACACTTCCTTTTCAAAAGACTTGTTTTCTGAAGTGATACCTTTTCAACTTTACCTGAATCTCTTTCAAGGAGTTGACTTGTTTTTAAGCTCATTATTTTCACTCAGTCTCTTCTTGTTCATTTGTTTCAACATATAATTTCTTTTATACAATTTACACTTTGTCAATTTTTTCTGTCTCTCAATGGATTGTTTAGAGACTTCCATGCGCAATCTGGCAATCACGTTCTTAACATGAACATTCTGATTTAGCAGAGATGCTTTTTGTTTAGAAATACAGTTTCATATTTTGCTGTTAATAATCGAAATGCAGTTCTCATATAGGACAGCTTATTCTGATATTTTTTGACCGATTCTTCCAGTGCTTAATTTTTGAAGCAGATGGGTGTTCAATAGTGGCTGAATCATTGGATTCGTCTGGAGATTTGACCTGGGAAGATAGGCTAACTCGCTCATGGAAAGGTGAAGTCAAAAACTGCTGCAGTTCTTGAGGTCTTTGTGTCTTGTTTTTTTCGTTTTATCCGATTCTCTATTACCAGTTTTTTTAATGTTGAGGACAGATGCTTTTCATCGTAATTGGACGACAGGAGTTGATTTATCCACATGACCATCATACTGAACTTGAGATTCTTCTGCGTTAAGTAATTCTGGAGCTGAAGAATATCTTCATTAGTCAACTCATTTGATCCTTTGGCAGCTAAAGAATCTAAATTTAAAAAATAATAATTTACCAAAGTTAATAACAATACTGTTAATGATAAGCGCTCAGTAAATTCTTTTTACGAACATGTGCTAATAAAATATCCGTTTCTCTAGTTTTTTTTTTGGGGGGGGGGGAATCATTTACTATACTCAACAGAACGAACAAAAGGGTGAAAAAACAAATGTGCAACAAATAAATGTTAGTAAAGGCAAGTTATTCATCTACATACATGGATAAGTTTATTTGTATTTTAACTGATTTTAAAGGGTTGTTTTTTGTCCAAAACAAGCTGTGTCAATACAATAAATGTCACAAAAACATAATTTACCGAATAACGATACCGTTAATGATATGCGTCGTATTATTTCTGCAATGTTATTATTTAATTCAAGAACGTACTTTGTTCTTAGAGTTATATTGATTTTATCAAAACGCGTTAAAATACGCTGAATAAATCTCGCCGTGCGCCGGTAAATAGGGATATATTACACGAAACCGCTTGATAGTGACAACTGTTAATGTTATGAAGAAGAGATTATTCGGCACTTCTTCAGTTTAGGTGTGAATCAAAAATCAATTTTTAAGAGTTACATTCCAGATAGCAGCTTTTAAAACTCGTTAAAATACGCTAAATAAATACTGGCGGTGTCTCTAAATTTGAATGAGTTTTATTTTGTGTATACGTCGGCCGTGTCTCTAATGAAAAACGCAAGTTGAAATTGTATGGGATTTCACTTCTTTTTTTTTACATATTTCGCTAGAAAATCAGCCCGGTTTGGGATACCTTCATCAAGGTTTACTCCTTCAAATTCCCGGAGAAAAACGGATATTTGGTAGAAAAAAAAAGCAATTTTAGTCCAATTTTGGCCTATTTTTGCCACATATGCCACAATTTTGGGCCAATTTTCAGAAAACTTGATGGAAATTTATCCATGCACTTGTCCTGTACACTAAAAGAAAATAGAAGCCTTTTTAGCCCACTTATTCAGAAGTTATTGTCAATCATTGATTTTCACGTCAAATTTAGCCCGAAAAACGGCAAAATCACATAAAATAGCCCCTATACCTCAAAAATGACTTTTTTTCAAAAATTCTTTTTTGTCTCTATCTATTATCCTCCTAATGAAGAGATTAAGCTAACTATAAATGGCCCTCTACTTATACTGGGAGATTTTAATGCCCCGGCTATTGACGAGCAGTCAGATCTGTGCACTTGCAATGACGCGTTCGATAACTCGTTTTTGGACATGATGGGAAAATGTGTTTTCTTTGCCAAAATCTACAAGAACTAGAATTGGGCAAAGATCGTTGGTGCTTCACCTTGTCTTACTCTAGTTCCGTTTCTTCTCTGCGAATTTTGCCTCCACTTGCCAAGAGCGATCATGCAGTTCTGAGCGTTTTTTAATGTTAAACATTTGTCAACACGGTAGCAGGGGGGATTGGGGGACTAATAGGTTTGTTTTTGTCGTGTTACTTTTCTCAACGTAGTTAACGTTGAGGGAATATTTCCCAAAGAAGTTAATCGATTTCAACAATAGTAATTTTATTTTATTTAGTAACTTTGTATGAATTAAAATTTTCTCAGAAATGTCAACAGTGATTTTTAAAACTAAAATTTATCTTGTTAATGAATAGTCAGTGATTTTTTTTATTGTATGAAATTAAAAACTCAAAATAGTCAACAGCGATTTTTAAAACGAAAATTTATCATTTTAATGTAAAGTCAGTGATTTTTCTTATTGTATGAATGAAATCATTTAAATGAGTACTCCTTGATTTTTTTATTGTATGAATTAAAATTCTATCAGAATAGTCAATAGTGATCGTTCAAAACGAAAATTTATAATTCAAAATGAAAAATTCAGTCTGACATTTCAGGTGTGAATCGGTGGAATGAAGTTGTTTGCACCCTAACCCTAACGCTAACCCTAACCTGTCTCAGATAAGCTGGGAAGAAAATTTGCTGCTATGAATCATGATCTAATTAAAGCGGCCACAATCTAGGCAAAAATGAAAAAAATTTTTGTTGAACCTTACAGATATGTCTGTACCTCTGAAGACACCAAGAAACACAAACCATGGATTACTAGGAAGAAACATTGCATGGGAGCATTACCAAGCGACCATGTCATAGGCGGCTTTGGCGGTCTACAGAAAACAATGTAATTATGTTGAACACATTTCCAGCATAAGTAGAGAAAACCTGAAGCATTTTTACGCTCACGTGCAAAAGAATAAAGTATTGAACAGCTAAATTGTAAATGAAAACAATTTTGTTGAACCTTACAGCTATGTCTGTACCTCTGAAGACACCAAGAAACACAAACCATGGATTACTAGGAAGAAACATTGCATGGGAGCATTACCGAGCGACCATGTCTTAGGCGGCTTTGGCGGTCTACAGAAAACAATGTAATTATGTTGAACCATGGCCATCCCTACTACAGGCCAGGCAATCGTGCAACTGGGGTCTTTTACTGGGGGCCATGTGAATTTTCTTAAATATTCGATATAGAAGTTGCAAACTATATCATCAACTGGTGCGGATCCTTTTTTTCTTTTTAACCACAATATACAAGTAATGATCTTTTTACATAAGTACAAAATCTCTAAAAAAAATCCAACATTGAAATAAAAATTCTTCATTGAAATATGCATTTGCCTTTGTTTATTCAAAACTACCTGTCTCTTCATTTATAGGAATTTGTCAATTGTAAAATTTATTAATTAGCTCATTGTGGTTCTTATTATTTGGTATGTAAAACACATAAAACATCAAACTAATCTCACAGAGGAATTTTACCTTTGTTTGCAACTTCTATATCGAATATTTAAGAAAATTCACATGGCCCCCAGTAAAAGACCCCAGTTGCACGATTGCCTGGCCTGTAGTAGGGATGGCCATGTGTTGAACACATTTCCAGCATAAGTAGAGAAAACCTGAAGCATTTTTACGCTCACGTGCAAAAGAATAAAGTATTGAACAGCTAAATTGTAGCTACGCAATTCGGAAGGAGAAAAAATTGTAGCCCTCAAGCCAACTAGCATCTTTTCAAATTTTTGCGCAAATATTTTCAAAGATGACGATGGCAGAGAATCTGCAATGTTACACATGATAGCAGCCCATCACCATCATTCAGGCTGAGGTCAAGAAGCAGCTTTTGTCCTTGGATGTGAATAAGCAATTTTATGGGCTGTTGCACCCGAACAATCTGAACCTTTAGCAGCCCTTTTCAACCTTTCACTGACTACCAGAGTTGTTCCTGATGACAGGCGGGTGTCTATAGTTTGTAATCTTTTTTAAAGATAGGACAAAGAAGACCCATAAACAAGTGGGAAACTCATATGATCACATGCTTAAAAGACATGCAAAAAAGAAGTAGAAAAATATACTTTTGGCAAGTAAGCTACACAGAAACGTATATGCTCATTTCCTGAGAGAAATCCTAAAATTAATTATGGAAGAAAAATGTTCTTCCCCATTGTTCACATTAATATTCATATGAAATAAATTTTTATTTTTTTAAACTTTCCCGTTTTAGATGTTTTATTTATTTGTTTCTGATTTTTTTCTTTTAAATTCACCGATTGTGATGTTATTTGATATGAATATTAGTGCGAACATTGATGAAGCATAATTTTATCCAGTCATTTTAAACACATCATTTTAAACACTTCATTTTAAACACTTCATTTTAGTCACCATTTGTAAAAATATTGATCGATCTATTGAATATTAGTGCGAACATTGATGAAGCATAATTTTATCCAGTCATTTTAAACACATCATTTTAAACACTTCATTTTAGTCACCATTTGTAAAAATATTGATCGATCTATTGAATATTAGTGCGAACATTGATGAAGCATAATTTTATCCAGTCATTTTAAACACATCATTTTAAACACTTCATTTTAAACACTTCATTTTAGTCACCATTTGTAAAAATATTGATCGATCTATTGAATATTAGTGCGAACATTGATGAAGCATAATTTTATCCAGTCATTTTAAACACTTCATTTTAAACACTTCATTTTAGTCACCATTTGTAAAAATATTGATCGATCTATTGAATATTAGTGCGAACATTGATGAAGCATAATTTTATCCAGTCATTTTAAACACTTCATTTTAAACACGCCATTTGTAAAAATATTGATCGATCTATTGAGATAATGGCTAGCCTTCATCCATTCAACCCATATATGAGACACTCATTCATTCATTACTTATAAATCAAATTATTCTATTGTTGGCATTGGTTTCCCTGATATTTTTCGAGTTAGAATTTTTTCTAGAAAGACATTGGGTACTTACGAGAGGAACCACGTGAAGGTTGCCAACATCCTAAGTGAATGTGTTTCTGTGGAACGAACTGGATTCGAACATGGCACACCCAGGTTGTCAGTCCGTGTCATTAACCACTAAGTCACCGTCACCTCCAGTCTTATCCATAAACATAAAAAAACTAGGGGGGGGATGCAAATTACCATGTGACATTAAGGTTCAAATGATGACCTTGGCATCAAAATTATTGTTTATTTAGTTCTTATTGTATTTCTTATTAGGGGTGGGCTATAGAAACAAAATTTTTCAAATTAATGCCAAAAGTGGCTTATTACCTTCATTTATATGTAACTAGATGAGGACAAGTGATTTTTTTCAAAACGGGTCAAAATTGGAGGGTCGCAAGCCTCAAACGAGATTTGGTCGCGTCGATCTGCGAAAACGGCCCAAATTTCACCCCAAAAGACACTTAGCCACTTATTGCAAGTTTTAGGGTACATTTTTTGACCATCGATTACACAATTTTTCTCCACAACTCCCAAAAATCGATGAAAATGGCCCTAAATTCTCAATTTCTTGGATATGATACTGTAAAACTCCACAGTGTATGAAGCATTGATTTGGTACAGAAGCATCTAAAATTTGCATATCAACTCATTAAGATACTTATCATTAACCAGTAAAATATCAATATAATGCTTTAAAGAGTTCATCTATCACATCATAATTCTCTAGCACAAATACTGGTTTCCGTTTCGTCAAATCCCATGCACCAATGAAATTGCACGGCAAAAATTGAATTTTCAATGTCTTCTGCTCCTCAATCCGCGAAGGATATTGCCATGTTTTCTTTCTATTGTGGTTGGGAAGTGGTTCTAGATATTCCACAATATATTCATCCATCCCAACTTTCTCCCGTGTCATACCAATGAACCACTCTCCTCCCTTCGGTGTATCCCATATGGCAACGCACGGTTCGTTCAGCTGAACATCATCCCCCTGATTAGTATTGGTGAGCACAGGTGGACACTCGCTAGATTGATGCAGCTCATTGTACATACTATCAGCATCCGGAAACGAAATTGCTTCTTCACTTGGTGTCTCATGACTGCCAGACAGAAGAATCCCCAGATTTATCTTCATCTGTACTACAGGCATCGACTTCACCAGGTACAAATGAAGAAAGCCACTTACGTGCAAAAGACTTTTAATCAAAAAAGAATCTATGGTCATCAAAATCATCAGAGTTCACATCTTTTCCCAACAGGTTGAAAAGGACACAGTGTTCTCGTTTCCACTTGATCATGTTCACACGTCTGGAACCTTTCACTTTGTAGACGTTCGTGTCGTAGACTTTTAGCAATCGATCAAATTTATGTTTGATCCCAGGTATCGTTACATAATGAACATCACTTCCAAAGGCTTTCTGCCACAATTGTAGGAGCCGCAAAGAGAACTGATGAACATGGTTTTTCTGTTATCGTACTGTATTTGACAGCATGATGTTGTATAGCTTGAACACACTCAGCCTCAGTCGGAAGAGAATCAAGCAGAAGAAAAGTCCAATCATCATAACTGTAATTCTCATCAATCTGCCCTGCTGCACCAGCCATGTTCACTGCATTTACTAACTGAAAAAGAAAGCATAGTGCAATGAATCATTTCACAATTAGTGCAATGTAGTGTCATCAAGTCCATTTAAAGAAGACAATGAATTGCTATTAAAAGGAAACATTTCCTTATATGGTAATTTTCATTAAAACTCAGTTTTGGCCCTTTTGCTCTTATTTTTGACCACTTTTTGTCATTTTTAACACTTAAGAACACCAAAAAAAAATGGGGGAAGATAGCAGGGTGCCCATTTCAGTTTTTCCCAACTGCTAGGAGCCATACAGAGTTGTCTTACAGACATGGGGAGATGATAATAGCTGTTTTTCAGCCAAAAACCGCCATTTTGGCCAATTTGGGGGCAATTTTGACCCATTTTGGACCCTGAGATACCCTAAGAAGCCCTATACTTGTAGGACAGTATATGAGAATGACAGATTCTGGTATATAAAGGCATTTCTGGTCAAAAAAATGTACCCTAAGACTTGCAATAAGTGTTTAAGTGTCTTTTGGGGTGAAATTTGGGCCGTTTTCGCGGATCGACACGGCCAAATCTCGTTTGAGGCTTGCGACCCTCCAATTTTGACCCGTTTTGAAAAAATCACTTGTTCCCATCGAGTTACATATAAATGAAGGTAATAAGCTACTTTTGGCATAAATTTGAAAAATTTTGTTTCTATAGCCCACCCCTATTCTTATGTTTCTGACTTGGAAATTAATTAAATAGTAATTACCCGCCCCCTCCCTTACGTTTACAAAAATTCTCGTCGACGGGCAGACAGACAGACTAACAGAGAACCTGCTCATTATATAAGTGAACTAGCGCAAATAGACTCCCTAACGGTCATCTATTTTTGCTAGGCTGCCGCGTTCTTGGGTGGTCAGACATTTTTAGATAAAAAAATAAAAAAATTTGTCTCCGAATAATTTTTGTTTAAAAAGGAAAAAAAATAAATAAATAATTTTCCCGCCAAAACAAAAAAAATGGGGGGGTGTGAGATTCTCCCCCCTTACCCTTAAAAAAATCGAGCGCGAACGCAGACCCCAAACTATAAAGAAGAACGAGTTATTATACGATCATATATACTGAAAGAAGTGGAAAAAACCATTTGTTTAAGTATTTAAATCAAAATGGTTTTTATTGTCTAATTCGCTAATAAGTTAGTGTATCGGACAGTTGACATTAAGGTTGCGAGTTCGAATCACGGCCTCGGTGCCAAAATTATTTAATATGTGGTCTAATGTATGTCATGTTCTTGACGTCGAAATTACGTTTACCGCGATGGACAGATGAAAAGACAGACAGACAGACAGACACAGACAGACAGACAGACACAGACAGAGACGGTGCTCGCCGAATACCATTTTGTTTAAAAAGAGTGAAATTCCCCCCCCCTTACAAAAATCGAGAGTGAACGCAGACCACAAAGTATATGAAGAACAAGTTATACGATCATTCATTTGTAACTGGAAGAAGTGAAAAAAAAAACGATTTCGTTAACTATTAAAATAAGATAGGATTTTATCACTTGCCTCATAGCTCAGACGGTAGTTCGTCCGGTAGTTAGCGTCAAGGTTGCGAGTTCGAATCGTGGCCTCGGCGCCGAAATTATTAATTGTTTATTTCTGACTTTGAAATTACGTTTACAAAAGTTCTCGGCGACGGACAGACAGACACAAACAGAATGACACAGACAGACAGAGAAGGTGCTCGTTATATTATAAGTGGACTAGCCAAAATAGACTCCCTAACGGTCGTCTATTTTTGCTAGGCTGCCACGTTCTTGGGTGGTTAGACAAAGAAAAAAACAATTTGTCTCCGAATACTTTTTTTTGTTTAAAAAGAAAAAAAAAAATCTTTTTTTTCGCCCGAAAAATTTTTTTTTTTTTGCGCGAAAAATAAAATTGCTGCGTTCTTGGGTGGTGAGACAAAAAAGAAAAAATATAAAAATTTGTCTCCGAATACCTTTTTGTTTAAAAAATCGAGAGAGAATGCAGACCGCAAAGTATATGAAGAACAAGTTATACAAGCATTCATTTGTAGCTGGAAGAAGTGAAAAAAAACGATTTCTTTAAGTATTAAGATTAAATAAGATTTTATCACTTGCCTCATAGCTCAGACGGTAGCGCATCTGGCAGTTAGCGTCAAGGTTGCGAGTTCGAATCGCCGCCTCGGTGCCGAAATTATTTGTTTATTTCTGACTTTGAAATTACGTTTACAAAAATTCTCGATGACAGACAGACAGAATGACAGATAGAGAAAGTGCTCGTTATATTATAAGTGGACTAGCGAAAATAGACTCCCTAACGGTCGTCTATTTTTGCTAGGCTGCCGCGTTCTTGGGTGGTGAGACAAAGAAAAAAAAATTTGTCTCCGAATACTTTTTTTTGTTTAAAAAGGAAAAAAAAAATTTTTTTTTTTTTTTTGTGGGAGAATTTTTTTTTTTTCGCGCCCCCCCAAAAAATTGAATGAATACTAAACAATCGAGAGCGAACGCAGACCCCAATGCATTTCTATGAACAGTTATACGTCCGGCCGTCAGCGTCAAGGTTGCGAGTTCGAATCGTAGCCTGGGCGCTTAAATTATTTATTGTTTATTTCTGAAATTACGTTTACAAAAATTCTCCAGGACGGACAGACAGACAGACAGAGAAAGTGCTCGTTATATTATAAGTGGACTAGCCAAAATAGACTCCCTAACAGTCGTCTATTTTTGCTAGGCTGCCGCGTTCTTGGGTGGTGAGACAAAGAAAAAAAAATTTGTCTCGGAATACTTTTTTTTGTTTAAAAAGGAAAAGAAAATTTTTTTGGGGGGGGGCGGGAAAATTTATTTTTTTTCGCGCCAAAAAAAATATAAAAAAATAATTGAATGAATACTAAACAATCGAGAGCGAACGCAGACCCCAATGCATTTCTATGAACAGTTCTACGTCCGGCCGTCAGCGTCAAGGTTGCGAGTTCGAATCGTAGCCTGGGCACTTAAATTATTTATTGTTTATTTCTGAAATTACGTTTACAAAAATTCCCCAGTACGGACAGACAGACATCCTGACAGAATGACAGAGAAGGTGCTCGTTATATTATAAGTGGATGAGAATAAAATGAGATTTGACAGGTTGTTCACTTGGTCGGTCGGGTTGAGCCGGCTTTTTCCCTGACCAGCACTATATCTTGAAAAACGTTGCACGCGATGCTAAAAAAGTCTTTTAATGTAAATTTAAAGAATTCATTTTCTTTAAATTGTTTTCTAGTTTATCTTGTTGGTACTATTCTGTATTTTTATTGATATTTTTCTTTTCTTTTTCTTCTTTCAGTTGGTGGCTCTAGATGTCGACGGCCTGACAGCACACGTCCACCGAATAATTCAGAGCATGCAGAAATTTTTCAGCGACAAACCTGGTGCCTATTACGGCCAGGCGCTGTTTTTCTTATCCTTAGCCATTCACAAAGTTATGCCGTCCAAGTTAAAGAAGGTCATCATGTTAGATGCTGACCTCAAATTTGAAGCCGACATAGCTCAACTGTTTGGCCATTTTGATCGTTTCACCGACACAAATATAATCGGCATCGCCCGTGAAATGCAGCCCGTCTACCGGCATGTCTTCCACATGTATCGCTACGAGAACCCAGGCACTAAGGTTGGAAACCCTCCTCCGGACGGTCTCACAGGTTTCAATAGTGGAGTGCTACTGCTTAACATCGATCGCATGCGGAAATCTAAAGTGTACAACGATCTTCTTGACCCTGACGTTGTACGTAATTTGACTCTGAAATACAAATTTCAGGGTCATCTTGGCGATCAGGATTTTTTTACTCTTCTGTCATTGGAACATGAGGAGCTCTTTTACATCCTGCCTTGTACCTGGAATCGGCAACTGTGTCAGTGGTGGAAAGATAAAGGCTACGAAGATGTTTTTGAAGATTACTTCCATTGTGAAGGGAAAGTGAACATTTTTCATGGCAATTGTCATACGCCAATACCTTCGTGAGAGTCATCGTGGATCCTGTTTCCATAAAGCACCTCCAGACCAGAATGAATCGGTCGCTGTCTAGAATATGCGTTAGTGATTTTTTTTTTTCCAGTTTACTATCAATAAAAAAAAATTTCTCAGTTTTTAGAGAGGGGCTCATTTCCATTATTAATCAATAGAAAAAATGACTCTTACAGATTTCTATGCTTTTGTCATTTCTGACGACTTCTGATTTTGGAATATAAAGGCTCATTTCACAATAAATTAGTATTGGAAATGAGATCCACCTTTTAAAAGATAAGAGAGTTTAATAACTTTCTTATCTTTTAAAAGGTGGATCTCATTTCCAATACTAGAATTATTCATTAGTCTGTCTAAAAAGTTGTATTGCCCGGGTTTCAAAGTCAAACCCACATAGCATTTCAGCTTACAAATAAAACTTTATCTCTGGTTAGCCAATCTTAACTTATTATTGTACCATGTTATCGCCAATATAATAATTATTTAATTTAACAGTTTTAAATTACTTAGTGTGGCCCTGACAGTCTATATTATGTAACATTTTTCATTAAACACTGAGAAATCAAATTCAACAACTCATCTTTTTAATTGAAGGATTTGAAAAGAATTGTCTCCCTTATAACTAATATTATATTGCTTTTTCTGTATAAGTTTAAAAATTAGACAAATGAAAATTAAAATAACTTCAGCGTATTCTGGGAAACTCTAGGTATGTACAGCTAGTTGATATTAAAATTAATTATATTACAGGTGTAACACAAATTGTAGGTGTAATAAAATTGATTATACATAAGTGTAACACAAATTGTAGGTGTAATAAAATTGATTATATTACAGGTGTAACGCAAATTGTAGGTGTAATAAAATTGATTATATTACAAGTGTAACACAAATTGTAGGTGTAATAAAATTGATTATACACAGTTGTTAAAAAAATTGTCAAAAAAAAACCAAATAGGTAACAAATAAATGTTACCAAAGGCAAGATAAGTTAGTCTTCTACTAACCTGGATAAGTTTATTTGTGTTATAACTTATTTTAAGGTGTTTTTTTTGCTTTGTTTTGCTTTTTGTCCACCTGTTCAGTTAGAACGGCAAAACGATAGACAAAAATGGCTATTGATAATCGACGAAAAATCGAAATATGAACAAAATAGTGTTAGAAACACATCCAATAAATGTCACCAATCGTTGGAAAATGTAATGTTCTAGCAGTATTTTGCTTAATTTTCGTGAGATTATCGAAACTAATTTCAACCATTTTTCCCCGTACTAACTGAACAGGTGGACACCAGGTTTGTTTTGAACAAAAAAGTTTTTTTTTAAAAGTTAAAACACAAATAAACTTATTGGCTCCAGAAGGGTCTGCGACTGCGCTGATTTCCGGGTTATCCTGCAGTAAATTTCAAGTACGGATGATCATAAATGATAAAAGAAACTTTTTTTAACGGAAAATTTAGAATTGTATTTTTAGTATAATAAAATAATTTTTTTTTATGAAAATATAATAAATTTTTAATAAATCTGTTTTTATGAATAAAATATGTTGAAATGTCCTTTGTTTTTTTCATGAAAATATCACAAATCTTTAATAAAAAATATTTTTTATGAATCAAATATGTTGAAATGTCTTCTTTTTATTGATATAAATAAAGTTTTGAAACGTCTTGTATTTTGTGAAACAGCACCATAATATGTTTTGATTTTTTATGAAAATAATAAAATAGCTTAGTATTTTAATAGTAATTTTTAAAGCAAATGTCTTTTGTATTTTGTGAAACAGAAACATAATTTAAAGTATTTAAAAAGAATAATAAAAGCGTATAGAATAAAGAATATTGCCGAAATAATTTTGTTTCATTTGGCGTCGCCAGAGAAATTTTTGAAAGTAGCTTTTGAAGTTGTCAGCGCTAGACATTTCAAAACTTTATATCAATTAAAAAAAAACAGATGTTTTTTTTATTAAAGATTTGTTATATTTTCATAAAAATATAAACAAACATATTTGATAATTTGTTTTGCTCACAACTTATTTTATTATACTAAAAATATAATTCTAAATTTTCCATTTATTATCATCCGTACTTGAAATTTACTGCAGGATAACCCGGAAGTCAGCGGGATCTCGAACACTTCTGAAGAGCCAACGTATCCAGGTTAGTAGAAGAGTCACTTATTTTGCCTTTCATACCATTTCGTTCTGTTAGCTGTCATTAAAAATGACCAATGATTAATGAAGACGATTCTCTATTTTTAAATGATTGCGAGTGATTGGTTCATTTGAGTCACGTGAGACAAATCCTGGTGGATAGAGGAGTATAGTGGCGTATACAAAAAGTGTCCGGAAGTGGGGTAAACACTAATATTAAAAAAAAAAGAATGAAAATGCGACGATAGTAGTCCGAATAATTAAAAATTCTGAAACATGATAAAATTAAGGCTTAGAAGCATCACGACCGTGCCGCCGAACTTCCGTTCTAACCCGAGTCCCAAACCAGTCCGGAAAATGTCGGCTTTATATTTTTGGTCAACAAATAAGAAAAGCAAAATGATTTCAATATTATTTTTTGATTAAAACTAAAACGTTAAATTCTTGGACATTTTTTACTAGGCCTATTGTTACGATACACGCTACATGTCTACTCATATCATTTTGTAACCACAGTCTTAAATCTTCACGTATCAATTTACGGCCCTTCAGGCCTTTTTAAAACCACGAATCTGTTCACGGCATCTCAAGCCTTTTTCAATTACGGCCTCTGTTCATTTATACGTATCTTAAAGTCTCTAAAAAGTTCTCAAATAAATCTCAAGGTTTACCTTATCTTCTGTTCTCTTCTTTGGCCTGTGATTCGTCTAGTCTTCGCTGGCTGTGTCGTCTTGATCGAAGGAAGAGGTCTGTCTCAGACAGAATGAACACACGAGACACGAATTTTCTTGAAGGGAAATTTCACACAAGTTTCTTTATTCTCACACAATCTTCTTATTTTTTTTGGTTCGTTTGCTGTCAGGGGGATTCCGGTTTCGACTCTCTCATACTTCGGCTATCTTCTTTCCTTTTGGGATATCTTCTGCCCTCCCAGAGCGGGGCCTTACCAGTTTGACGGCTACATGCTCGCACCCGGTCTGAACGGTATCGCCTCTAAGCTCAGACTGATTCTAAAAAGCTAATTTCTTGTTTTCTGTGGTGACGTAATCATCATTCCCACGCACGATATGGGGACAAAAACGACTCACTCTGATCTCTGACTCAAAGGTCACGTCAGGTCTAAATTTATTATGACTATTCTTGGATCAAACGTTTCTCTGAACTCACTTCTGAGTCCCGAAACAAAACCTATTTTTCAATAACAAAATTAGCTATTTGATACTAGTTAACCTACTGTGCCTTGCATAATGGGGCCCTGCAGTATTGTAACACTCCTTCCTTCCCTATAAACAAAAAAAACAAAAAATCCCAAGATTTTCTCTTTTTTTTAAAAAAACCAACCCCTCCCTGGGACTGGTAAAAATCCGAGCCTGAGCACTCCTGGGGTCAGCATCATTTCACCCATGCCGGAATTTCCTTCGGCACCACATGACAATGTTTCCGGGATGTGGGAGAGTTTGCTCCCTACGGTCGTTACCGGCTAAAAAAAAGCCATCCCCTGTCATAAATCAACATCAGGCGTTTCTCGCCTATATCTCCTGCAAAATCTACCACATAAATTCGCTCTTGCTCACACACGTTCTCCGTGCTCGACCACTTCTCAAAAATTCCCGGTATGTTGCACTTTCGGGCCACCATCACTTTCTTAGATGGCTTCAACAAACGGTCGACACACAACCGATTAAAACTAACTGCGCGTTTTATTCTCGCGAAATAGGGGAACAAAAAACAGAACAAAAAAAACCTTCATTGACCTATTCTCTAATGGTCAGCCTCGAGGCTTACTGAAGGTACCGTCGCTATGCTGCTTGCTATATATGGACCATACATTTCTGACACGCCCGTGCTCCCGTCGCGAATGACAGCGAACAAACACCCAGTTTCTAATTCCCAACCCCATCGGCGTGGCGTGGCACCCATCCCATGGCTCTAACTAAACGGCGTGACGGGGGTGAAATGTCGACACCACCGTTCCTGGAACACGTCCGGTCACCAATCCAGGTCCATCATTTTCTTCCCTAAACCAAAATTAATTTGACTGAGGTACCCTCTCTTAAATATAAAGCTTAAATCTATTCCACTTCCATACACGGTCTACCGGCGTGATTGGGGAGCAACCCTGGGTCACGAAAATTAATCACAACTTCAATATCGACCACCGTTATCGTGGCGCACCAATACGACTGTCCTGTCGTCTAACCACCGGTTCGCAGTTTTAACGCGTGTAGAGTTCGAGCACCTTTGCCCATTCTTCTCCGAGCCAAAACCCATGGCCGCCTTGTTTGCGAAAACCACGCGAGCGAACTTTATTGATCCCGCAGACCCAACTGGGCTGCACATACTCTGTGCACAGGGATATTCTTCGAAATAACCTAATTGACCCCCGTCCGGGGTCTCCATCAACCGACCCAAACCTGCTATCAGTGCCCCCCAAACAACTCAAATACAAGATCACTTTAACCCTAACACTTTGCTGACCCACGTAACATTCAATTTAAGAACTGTTTTTTTTTTAATTACATTTTTAAATTTCTCCATCCTCTAAATAGTAAAATATCATTCACTCAAGCATTAGGAACCCGGAATCCTCCATGTAACAAATACATCAATACAAGAATACAAAAAAAAAAAATTCATTCCACCCAACAGCAACAAAATATCAAACCGAAACCGACAGAACCAATGGAGAACATATCTCCACAATACAATACAACATAATTCAAAAGATAAAGGGAAAAGAGAACAGCGCTTGACACCATAACGTATTGACATGTCGTCAGACTCCAACCCGGACACCATCAGATCACCCGCCGCTGTCGTCGTTATTTTCCTGCAACACTTTTTAGCAGTTTTCAAAACCCACGGGCGCTTTCTTTCTCTCTCTCTCTCTCTCTCTCTCTCTCTCTGTCCATGCGCTCTCGCTTCTCCCTTCCTTTCTAACAAGCATATTCTGACCTCGCGCGCACATTTTTTTTTAAACAATCTCTTTTAACATTTCAATTCTTCTCTCTCTCTCTCTCTCTCTCTCTCTCTCTCTCTTTTTAAGACGCATATACATTCTAAAAACAAAAGATTTCGGCCACAGAGTGGCATATCAATCCCTTTCTTTCTATGCTCTTTCTGTCTCTGTCTCTCTCTTTCTAATACATTCTTTCTTTCTTTTTTCTAAATACGCATATTCTGTCCTCGCGTGCACATGTCATTTCAGCACATCCACCCTTTTTAACATTTCCATTCTTCCTCTCTTTCTCTCTCTCCTTTTAATTACATACTTCCCTCGTTTTTTTTTTCTTTTTTCGCCCGTTATTGCTTTCACCTTTGTCCCCCACCAACACAAACCAGAAAAAAAATTACAGCAACAAATTCTTAAAACACAACACAAAAAAAACATAATTACGGCAAATCGTCCTTTTTTTTCTAACTAGAATGTTCTTTTCCTACAAAGTCTCAACAATTGTTTTTGCGTGTGTGTGTGCGTGCGTTCTTTTTTCTTTTTTTTTAACAAAATGTGTCTTTCTTTTTTTCTTTTTTTTTTGTGAATCTTAACAATTAACAAAATGTGTCTTTTTCTCTTTCTGCGTAATTTAATAATTGTGTGTGCGTTCTTCTTTCTTTTCTTATTTTAACAAAATGAGTCTTTTTTCTTTTCCTTTTTCTTTTCTTTTTTTTTCTGTGTCTTTTAATAATTAACTAAATGCGTCTCTCATTTGTGTATCTCAACAATTTTCCCCTCGTGTCTCGCTCCTTTTTTTTCTTCCTTTTTCTATTAATTCGGACCACACGATGTGTTCGTACTTCATGACAGCACCAGATCGATATCGAACCGTTTCATGTTGGAAACGGCAGGTCACGGCTACCAAATTAGCCCAATATCACGATACACGCTACATGTCTACTCATATCATTTTGTAACCACAGTCTTAAATCTTCACGTATCAATTTACGGCCCTTCAGGCCTTTTTAAAACCACGAATCTGTTCACGGCATCTCAAGCCTTTTTCAATTATGGCCTCTGTTCATTTATACGTATCTTAAAGTCTCTAAAAAGTTCTCAAATAAATCTCAAGGTTTACCTTATCTTCTGTTCTCTTCTTTGGCCTGTGATTCGTCTAGTCTTTGCTGGCTGTGTCGTCTTGATCGAAGGAAGAGGTCTGTCTCAGACAGAATGAACACACGAGACACGAATTTTCTTGAAGGGAAATTTCACACAAGTTTCTTTATTCTCACACAATCTTCTTATTTTTTTTGGTTCGTTTGCTGTCAGGGGGATTCCGGTTTCGACTCTCTCATACTTCGGCTATCTTCTTTCCTTTTGGGATATCTTCTGCCCTCCCAGAGCGGGGCCTTACCAGTTTGACGGCTACATGCTCGCACCCGGTCTGAACGGTATCGCCTCTAAGCTCAGACTGATTCTAAAAAGCTAATTTCTTGTTTTCTGTGGTGACGTAATCATCATTCCCACGCACGATATGGGGACAAAAACGACTCACTCTGATCTCTGACTCAAAGGTCACGTCAGGTCTAAATTTATTATGACTATTCTTGGATCAAACGTTTCTCTGAACTCACTTCTGAGTCCCGAAACAAAACCTATTTTTCAATAACAAAATTAGCTATTTGATACTAGTTAACCTACTGTGCCTTGCATAATGGGGCCCTGCAGTATTGTAACACTATCACACAAATCGGATTTTTAGAAATTCATTCTTAACATGGAGAGGGCCGATGGAGGGGTGCTTTTGTTAACTATTCTGTAACTTCACCGAAATTTGTTGAGCCGTAAAATAAAATTAAAAAAAAAATGTTTGTCGGCACAGAATCTCATTTTTATTTTTTTCTAAAAATACGATGGGTGCAATGCACTTACCACCCCCTCTCTCCATGTTAAGAGTGGATTTTTAAAAATCTGACTTGTGTTATAAGCAACGTTTTAATCAACACATATTTATGACCAAAAATATACAGACAACATTTTCCGGACTACACCGGTCTGGTTTGGGACTCATGTTAGAACGGAAGTTCAGCGGCACGGTTGTGATGCTTCTAAGCCTAAAATACTGTATTTATTTTACCAATTCGAGATTCGGAATTAGAATTCTCACTCCTTGTATAATAGTTGGTCTATTTTTGAGATTCGGAATAAAAAATAATCAGTCTTTTGATTTTTGTTGTTGGTCCCCTGATTTATAAAATCAGGGGTCTTATGTTTTGAGGCATGTCCGTCCGTATGAATTTTTCTCCGCAACCATCCATTGAATTTCTCTGAAATTTTGCATGAAGTTGTAACTTTGGTCAGGTTAGAAAGTGACATTCTCCGATTTTTGAAAAAAAATCTGGTTCGCGACCCGACGCTGTCAAAATGGCAAAAAATGACCCTTTTTCTCCCATAACATTTGATCCATCAATTCAATTTTTCTGAAACTTGGCCAAAATGTAGAGGCAATTGTTCTGGATATAAAATGAGCATCCTTGACTTCAGAAAAATTCTGGTTCGCGCCTCCAGGGGGTCAAAAATGCCCCAAATTGCCCAAATTTATTGCATTTAACACTCGCCACATCAAGTCACATACAGAGGGGGACTACGCACGCATGTTCAAGTATTTATTCATGGTGTTTGGTTGAGTGAAAGAGTAGGGGAGAAAGATCGGAGACGGAAGAAGAGGGGAGGGATTGAAATTTGTTTTTTGTTTTGGATTTCGCAGAACATGATTGAGTTTTGCAAATGTAAAACAATGAAACATCAATGTTTGGTGCATTTTGAGTCAGGAAGTCAATAACTTCAGACAGCGTGATTTAGTAGTGCCAGTAAATTGTTAGAGAATCAGTGTATCAGTCTAGAAGGAGACTATGTTGATGAATAAAGTCGAATTTGGCCCAAAGGTGTTTTATTAGGTAGGCCTGAGACTTATTGAGCGATGTCATTCTTTTAAAAACTGAGTTAAAAAAAAAAAAATAAATAAAATGAAAATTTCAAAAACATACCTGGAAGATGCAATAGCTGGATTTGATCAGGTAGCTGAAACAAATGACAACAGTGAACTGTTTGTGGTTGACATTAGGGTGGTCAAACTGCAACGCTCACTGTTAGAGAAAGGTAAGAGATTAAGGATCTCTTAATAAAAAAAGGTCCTACTTGGGCACGCCTAGCAAGGGATAAAGCAGGATGGAAAGAAACCAAGAGTGAAATAATAATAATAAAGAAGATGAAGAATATATGATGAAGATGATAAAATGATGAAGATGAAGAAAAATATAAAAAGATGAAGATGATAAAATGATGAAGATGAAGAAAAATATAAAAAGATGAAGATAAGATGAAGAAGATGATAAAATGATGAAGATGAAGAAAAATATAAAAAGATGAAGATGATAAAATGATGAAGATGAAGAAAAATATAAAAAGATGAAGATAAGATGATGAAGATGATAAAATGATGAAGATGAAGAAAAATATAAAAAGATAAAGATAAGATGATGAAGATAAAGAAGATGATGATGAAAGTGATGAAGATGAAGAATAAGATGATGAAGAATAAGGAGATGAAGCTGATAAGAAGATGATGATTATAAGATGATGAAGATGATGATGAATAATGCAAAAAATATCATGGATTTAGAATGGATTTATTTTATCTAGGGGTTCCCAACTTTATTTTACCTGTGGACCTTCTGAGAGCTATTTTTATCATCTGTGGGCCCCTATATGTAAATATATATATGTATATATACACAATTAAAAACAAAAATCAAATCTTTATATATAAAACAAAGTTGCGTGTATGTGTGTCATGACATAACAGTTAAACGGTTGATGTAAAAGCAAAACCAAACACATTTGGAATCAGCACCTTCGATCCGTTATTCAAAATTAAAAGAGAGAGATAGAAGAAAAAAGAGTGATAAATATGCGATGATTGTCCAAATTTATTTCAATTGTTAATGCTAAATATTTAATGGTCCGGAATAGTAGAATCTTTAATCATTTTGAGAGTAACAACCTCTTTTTTAAAAAAAATTTCGACCGGAGGGTCGGATGAGGAATATATATATATATTTATATTGATGGCATTTTAATTTCAGTTTACCATATACCTTAGTTTTCCAGAAAATTACAAAAAACCTTATGAAAAGGCATTGTATTGAGGCATAGCCTTTACAAAAGTAGTGACATTCCATGATAAATGCCAGTATACTGAAATCGTATGCCCTTAATAGGGTTAAGATGAAAATTCATATACACTAAATGTACAAAAGCAAGGAATTCCCAAATGTTTACACTTTTATTGTCATAAAAGGGTATGACTACATATCAACCAAACCATTTCACAGTATAAATCTCTATGCATGAGTGGATGAAGTGTTGAAGGTGCGCTGAAGAAAAATTCCTACCAGTAAAATACATAGCCCTGTTGTGCTCGCATACCCTTAATGACAATAAAAGTGTAAAAATTTGGGAATTTCCTTGCTTTTGTACAATTAGTGTATATGAATTTTCATCTTAACCCTATTAAAAAGCACAGATTTGGAATCAGCACCTTCGATCCGATGTCCACATCGGTGTCAGTTCTTTAACCTTTTTAAAAACTCATTATTCAAAATTAAAAGTTCATCAAATTAATATTAGAAACAAATGTTCTCACATTTTTAGCATTCTCTTTTTGTAGTATATATATATATATATAGAGAGAGAGATAGAAGAAAAAAGAGTGATAAATATGTGACGATTGTCCAAATTTATTTCAAATTTCAATTGTTCAATGCAAGGTGTATTCAGTAATAAACTAGTGTTTATTATTCTTTCCTTAAGCCAAGGCTTTTCAAAGATCGAAATCTTATCATCAGAGGAGAAATACAGATGGATAAGTTGGCTTTCGAAAAAACCAAAGTTCAAATATTTGAAAAATATGAAAATTATTATTAAAAGGGTTTTTGTTAAAAAAACGCAGTGAATGAAAAAAAGAAAAGTTCCGTGAAAAAGATATGCAAATTGTCCGAGTGGTAAAATTCCGTTGAGAAGAAGTCCGATGAATTGTAGAATGTGAGGAAAGTGAAGAAAAACTCTTTGTGTGGGAGCAGTATGGAGGAAGTGCTCAAAGTATAGGTAAGTTCAGACGCACTTAAAGGGGATAGAAGAGAGAGAGAGACAGGGAGGGGGGAAATGGTAATTTGTTTCAAGCATTTCTGGTAAACAAGTAAGTATGAAGGTGAGAATTCCGAGGCAGGAGCAATGCAATGTTGAAAACCAGAAAATGAATATGGGATGAACAAAAATAAATGACGGTATAAATCTAGAATCAATTTATTTATATTTCAATTTTTTGAAATATAAAGACATTAAACTGTAAAATGGGAGACTTAATGCTTAATATTTAAATGTCCGGAATGGTAGAATCTTTAATCATTTCGAGAGTAACAACCTCTCTTTAAAAAAAAATTTCGATCGGAGAGTCGGGTGAGGAAAACCAAGATGGACGCCGCTATTCAAAACATGAGCCTCGCAGAGAGATAAAAAAAAAAGTGGGCTCGCAAAAAATATAAAAATAAATAAGGAAGACGCAAGAAAGATAAAAAAGAAGACAAAAACTAAGAAAAAGAAGAAGAAAATATGAGAAAGAAACAAAGATTTTAAAGAGGCGGAAAAAGAAAAAGATGAGAAAGAAAGAAAGAAAATGAAACAGAAAAGGAAAGTGTAATAGTTACGTAGTAGTTGTGGGTTTAGCTGTTGGGCAGATGTGTCTAACATAGGCGAATGGTATTTATGATCAGGAGGAGATTGTTACAAACCTTTATATTTAGGTTCTGACGTTCTCTTCGTGTGTCGTTTTGTTAGAGTAGTGACTAGACCGTTGGATTTTACTCCAGCAAAGAAATGAGTTCTTTTCATTGTTACTTATTGTTCAGACCCTGTGTAGTATAAACAAATGAAAACATGTGTATCTTATGAAAATATAAGATGAATCTTTATTTGTTTGTGGGTGGTGGTTGGAGAGGATTTGTGCACATGGAATCAGACGGTTGATTCTTCTCCGAGACTCGATCGTCAACTAACTTCTTTCAATTTTCTGTTGTTGTTGTTATTATATAACAATTTGTGGCCCCCCTCGACGACCTCATCGAGGTTGCACCTGGTGACGGCTTGAACTCATTTGACAATTCAACAAATCTGTCTATCTTTTCCTTGCATGATACAATTGCACCTGGTAAAATGGCCTTTAACCCTTCCGACATATCTCTTTCTTTTGACATTGGGTTTTTACCGTTTAAGTGATTCAACTGCAGGTGCATATCTTTTTGTCAACATGATTTGACATTATGACAATTGATCAGTCTATGTCGCTTCTTCCGCTGCAGGTGTTTCATGTTTTGGTACAGTGTTTCTTATCGAAATTGATCTTCATGTCATCCGATAGTTGCCTCTTCCTGTGCAGGTGTTTGTCTGGTTGTGAGTTTTATTTTATTTTCAAATAACTTTTTGGTCATCCGATAATTATCTTATCTTTTGACAATCGCCAGGTGCATCTGTTTTATCAACAACTTTTCCGTACACTGACTCGGATATGTAACACAACGTCGACGACACGGTTGTATAACGATTGATATATGCGTCGGTAAGTTGCAATATTCGGCCTTTTCCTCTGACATCACTGTTTAAGTGATTCTTGCAGGTGAATCCTTTTTCTTTTGTCAGAAGAAACTTATCTTTTGACAATCGATCATATGTTGCCTCTTCCTGTGCAGGTGTTTGTCTGGTTGTGAGTTTTATTTTATTTTCAAATAACTTTTTGGTCATCCGATAATTATCTAATCTTTTGACAATCGCCAGGTGCATCTGTTTTATCAACAACTTTTCCGTACACCGACTTCGGATATGCAACATTTTAATCGACTGAATAACTACTTTTCACACCATTTGACTAGGAGCAAAGTGTAGTATCTGTTGTCATAGTATCTGTCCTCGATCGGTGAAGGATAAGTACTTTGAGACTTTATTTTATTTTAGACAAACTTTAGTCACTGCTTATCAAGGCCCACAGGTAACTCGAGGATAAGGGTTATTGAATTTGGCAGGTGAAGCGCAGGGGATTAGTAACAATAATTATAATTGACTATTCAAGACGACGGCTGAATAAGAATTTGTTTACATTCGATTTGAAAAATGTTATAGTTGGCTTGGAAGCAGCCCCGTGGTAGTGTGTTCCACAGACTTACAGTTCTAGAAAAGAAATTTTGCTCATGGAAGTTCCACCTAGTTATAGAGGGAGCAAAGGGGATTTATTGACAATGGTTGTAGCTAGACGAGTTTTTGTTGTGAATTTTTTATAGAGGGGGGCATAGAATGAAGCTCAGTCGAGCATCCACCATGAAAATAACGATAGAGTAGAGAAAGACTAGCAACGTCTCTTCTGTGAGAAAGATGTAGTAGGGAGATGAATAGAACATCGCCCACTAGATTTCGAAGTCGGTTTTGTACTCTGTCAAGGCATGAAAAGGTGCTTTGAGCAGCACCTCCCCAGATGTGGCAACAGTACCTCCCCATCTCAGGACGTATTTGGCTCTTATGCAGGTAGAGGATTGCGCCAGGAGTGAGATACTTTTTGAAGCGGTAGAACGAGCCAACCATTTTTCCAGCGACCTTGGCAACGCATTTGACGTCAGTCTACCATTTCTGGAGTGAAGCTCCTGCCCAGAAGCTTATCAAATCAGGGAGCTTCCTCAAAGTGTGAGCCCTTCATTTCAATTGGGGCAAAGTAGGGATCTATTTTAGGTCGATGCAAAGAGTTGAGAAATCCCTAGGTCAGAACGACTAAATATTTTCGTTTTATCGTTGGCCCGGTTTATAAAGTGTTTGCGGGCAACTAATGAGCAATAAACAAAATTTAACTGTTTGTGGTTGACATTAGGGAGGTCAAACTTAAAGGGTCACTGGTGAGACACTGTCAGAAAAGAGAAAGGCAGAAGATTAAGGATCTTTTAATGCAAAAAAAACATGGATTTAGAAAGGAATTCATTTTTATCTCGGAGAGAAATACACAGTCTTAAACTAGTGGTTCCCAACCTTATTTTACTTGTCGACCCCCCCCCCCTCGACGTAAGAGCTATTTTATCCCTATTTTGTTTAATTTTACTTCAGTCGAAGTCCTCAGAAATCAAGGGGCCACTTCCTGTGGCTAACACTTAATTTCTATATAAGGCACATATATATTCTTCCTCTCTCGCCAAGTAATTCATTTCTTCTGGATCTCTCTCTCTCTTTTCCTCTCTCTATCTTCCACCCCTGTCTCTCTCCAAGTAATTTATTCTTTCTGGATCTCTCCCCCCCCCCTCGTACACATGCAGTTAATTTCTGTCTCTTTGTCATGTGAAATAAACTCTTACAAAACCCAAATCCGGTGTCCACGTGTTTATCGATCAACGGATGCGGGACACAAGCCAGCAGCAACGAAACCTGGGTATACACCCGCGAAGGTAAGCAGTATCCAACAAACCGAGCAAGAACGAAGGTTAGAACGAAAGCCAGAAACCTCCACAGGTACGGACCAGCAACAACAAGCAACTGCACTTGTGGTAATCCCAGACAAATGATGAAAAACATCCTCGGTGACTGTAGTAACGGACCAACTTGAACTGACTAAGATTGGATAACAGTTGAAAGTGGAATCCCGAGGTTTGCGGCGATTTGACGCTAATTAAGTCCACCTTCATATTCCATGATAAATTCCAGTATACTGAAATCATATGCACTTAATAGGGTTAAGATGAAAATTCATATACACTAAATGTACAAAAGCAAGGAAATTCCCAAATTTTTACACTTTTATTGTCATTAAGGGTATGACTACATATCAACCAAACCATTTCATTATCACATCACTACAGTATAAATCTCTATGCATGAGTGGATGAAGTGTGTGAGGTGCGCTGAAGAAAATTTCCTACCAGTAAAATACATAGCCCTGTTGTGCTCGCATACCCTTAATGACAATAAAAGTGTAAAAATTTGGGAATTTCCTTACTTTTGTACATTTAGTGTATATGAATTTTCATCTTAACCCTATTAAGGGCATATGATTTCAGTATACTGGCATTTTTCATGGAATGTCGCTGCTTTTGTAAAGGCTATGACTCAATACAATGCCTTCTCATAAGGTTTTTTGGAATTTTATGGAAAACTAAGGTATATGGTAAACTGAAATTAAAATGCCATCAACTAGACCCTAGAACTTCTATCTCTGCCAAAGATCAGCTGAATCCATCAAATAGTTGATGAGATATAGGGTGGCACGTACGTACGTACGTACGTACGTACACACAGATAACATGATTTCATGATTGAACTTTCTGGATCTCTGGGTTGCCTTGACTAATGATGCTGAAATTCTACACACTTATAGAACCTATCAAATAAAAATTTTGTGCAAAGTTTTAACTAATTTGGTTTATTGGTTTTTGAGTTATGATTGATCAAAGAAATGAGATTTCTAGCATAGGCCGTTTTTGAAGTCTATTACGGATAGAGCGCTCTCGCACCTCCCTTGATTAACCTATAATATGGCTCCTATGAAACTCTTAGAATTCTGATACTTCTTTGGCCTTGTGTCAGCTCCCGGTTGTCTACGTAAACGGCCAGAAGATGCCAAACAAAACGTCGGTTTTGTTTGGTGAACCAAAAAACCGTACCAGTACCAAAATGTCGATTAGTATAAAATAGCGATGTTTCAGACTTTACTGTTGCTTTGTATGACTCCGAGTGCTATCTGTCAGTGAAAAGAAACATGTTTAAAAACATGTATAAATTATTTGCGTGAACTGTCTATTTACTTCCTTCATATTTGATGTAAGGGAAGTAACTCGGTTATTTAAAGTCTCTTAAAGAACTATGATTTCGGTTTAGTATGCGAAATCATAGTTCTAAGGGGAGATAAGTCGTATCGAAACTTTTACTAATTATCTCCCTTGAATATTCTTTGTTTCAACCATTATCCCCATTATCAATCCTCATTTAAAAAATTCCGAAACATAAGATTTTGAATATTGAATTTAATTATTAGGGCATCGTTTGCCAATTTCATTATTAGTCTATCTTGAAGATGTTAGCTCCCAAAATTAGTCGGCTATTTTTTAAGACTAGTTTTGTCTGGTTTTCGTAGCGGTGACAAGTCAAAGTCGTCCAATTTGTTTATTGTGTGGGTTCTTTTGATATGTTTTTTTTTTCGAGACTATAAATAAGAATCTCTAAAAATTAAAAATCCAATGAAAAATGTTGGATTTTATCATGTATTTTTCTTACTAATTTAATAACCAAGATAATCGAAACACCTCTGCACTCACAGAGGCTTGGTCCTCGCATGGACTGTAAGACCAACTTCTATAATATTTTGTAACAAAAGAATTCTCGGTGCTTGTTTACCGTAGGGCGAAAAAGGGGTATATGTTACGAGACTCAGCAGAGGCGCGAACGGGGTCCAAAAAAAGAACGAGAAAGGGTTTAAAAAGCATAAATTTGCAACAAGTGAAGTTGACCTACGACGAGAATAGATATTTTTCTACTTGCCTATGTAATTTGTTTTTATTTTTACGTATTATAAATGGGTTTTCATTAGATGTAAAAAAAAAAAATGGCTTGTTTTTTTTTTTCCAACGTTTTCACGAAAACAATATGGTTGCTCCTAGTGATTTCGTTAGTAATGTTGTTTTTCGAAATTACGCTTTCAAAACTATTGATTTCTAATAAATAGCACTTCAAACGGGTTTAAAATACAAACAAATATCACATGCAAGTTTGAAACTAACTTTTACAGCTTACAGTTACTTTTATTTGTTGTAATTTGTTTTTTTTTTCGTTTTTACTCTGCTGAGTCTCGTAACATATACACCGAAAAAGAAAATTGTTATCTTTAATTTTAGGAGAGTCAAATAGGGGGGAGATAACTCTAGTTTAAAGTTTCAACCACAATTATCTTAAAATTGATTTTAACGCTCTGAACTTGTAAGATATTTGATATTTAACCAGAGATAATGCCAAACATCATAGACTTCTTGCAAGCGCACAGATTAATTTCAGGTCTGGAGACCTGCATCTGTAGCCATGACATGCGACTTGTGCCAACTTTGTAAAGAAAGACAAAAATACTTTGTGCTTAAAAAAAGTTAATACTTTCTGGTTCTTTTATAAAAAAAATACTTCAAGAAATATTGGTTGACAAATATACTCAACTTTCAAACTGTAATTCTAGTAATAATAATAATTTGCCAATTAAAAAAATAAATAAGATTCGATTTTTTTAGGCGATTACGTGTGAACACCCTAAAAGTCATGGCGGAAAAAAGACAAAAAGTAAATTAGAATTTAGAGGGGGGATCAGTTTCGCACATAAATTCAACGCAAAACGACTCCTTTCCCCTTCCCGGTCGTTCTGGCAATTTAAAAAAATATTTTTTCAAGCTGAAAACATGATATAAAATAAATAATTACTCTACCACTAACTCTAGTTTCGAGTGACAAGCCCACCTCCTAAAAATGCTTTCTCTTGAACGTGTCGTACCATTAACCTTAAATCTGAGTGACAAGCCAACCCCTAAAAATAACATCCCTTAACCGTGACCTGTGTAATATAGTTAACTAGTTTACTATTACGATGGTCACGGCTTAACCCTAAGTCCGAATGGCAACCTCCATCCCCCAAAAAAACCCTTCCTTAACCGTATCACTAACGCTAAGTTCGAGTGGCAAGCCCCCATCATACAAAAAGCCCATTAAAATCAGACATAATTTCCTAAAAAAGAAAATTTAATAAAAGCCGACCCCCATAAAGAAAAACACACAGGATTTATTTCACATAGAAAAAAAAATTAACTGCCCTAGAACGCTAGAATGGCCCGGAAATGGTGAACCATTTCACATGAAATTCATATGAAACCAATCCCCCACTCCAAATTCTAAAATAATTGTTGTTTTTTCCGTCAAGTTTTCAGGGCGTTCACACGTAATTGCCCCTAGCCCTACCACTAATCCGAAGTCCTAGTGGCAGCCCCCCTTCCTCCCACAATAATCGTCTAAAACAATTAAACCTTCACAATAAAGATTTGCTTGAAAAAGGAAAAAAAACTTTTTTTAAACTTCTAAATTTTGCTGTGAGTCTTTTTTTTAGCGAGTTGAAAACTGCATGAATTCACTCAAGTTAAAATATATCTGTGACAAAAAGTATTGGTATTGTAGAGAAGACACGTGTTTTTTTGAATTCCTCATCCAAAACTGAGTAAACTTGCAAAGTTTCAAGCTTGTACCTTCAATGGATACTTTTTTACAGCAAGTTCAGCAGCGTATACTTTTTACTTTTTTTTTTTTACCCTTTTTTGCCCTATTATCAAATTATGTTTCCGTCTGTTTTTACAAGATCTAAATATGAGTTTTTTTTATTGATTTACTATTAAAAGAATAATTTAACTTGGCCTCTAATGTGCTATGAATCATATTAAGAAGATTCAATGCGTTAACTGTTAAACTGAAACTTATATGAACAGTCAAAGTTGCCCTTCTGTGTAATCTTTGCACTTTTTTCGGGGGGGGGGGGGTAATGGGATTTTGCCCAATGTTTAGGCTGGTTTGATCTGATAATTATTGCTTCCAATAGTCTTAATTTTCACTTAGCACAAGATGACATTACATCTGTAAGGATTTTTTCATCTGTTTGAAGGATTAATTTTCAGTTATATACTGTTAAAACGCCAAATTTTCTAATTTCCGATCAACTTTGAATGGTCACAACTTGGTGGCTAATTGAGCTACCAAAATAAGTTTTTAGATATAATGAAAATAAAATTTTGGTTTGGGATACCTACTTTAAGGAAGGTTTTCTTTGAATCCAAATTGGACTTGCTACGGTTGATTACGGCTTCTGTAACTTCTTTGTACCAAGCGAGCGCCTTAACACCTGTTTGAAAGTCAGTGCGGCTCGACATAAAAACAGTGACATCATTGGCGAACGCAGAAAACCTAGCACGTCCTCCACCAGATATAGCAATCCCGCACAGGACTGGTCTCGCTGCCCTGTCTCTTAATTTGCAGAGGAAGAGCTCCAACGCCAGAACATAAA
This sequence comes from Sepiola atlantica, assembly GCA_963556195.1. Classification (NCBI taxonomy): domain Eukaryota; kingdom Metazoa; phylum Mollusca; class Cephalopoda; order Sepiida; family Sepiolidae; genus Sepiola; species Sepiola atlantica. The sequence continues at coordinate 44,729,288 of OY744549.1, forward strand.
GCAGGGGCGATAGCAGAAAACCCTGACACACCGACCGAAAGACCACAAATGACTCCGAAAGCTTACTGTGTACCTGCATCGCTACCATCGACAGACGATACAGGATAGAGATCCACTTGCGGAAGTCCGGATTTAAAACCGGCGGTCTCCAGAACAGATTCCAGGAATCGATGGGCGACCCTATCGAAAGTCTTGGACTGATCTAAATTGATCTGCGCAGCATCGGTGTTGTCTTCTACACCCTCTATGATCTTGCGAATCAGATCCAAGTCGTTTTGAATCGATCTCCCCTTCACAGCAAATTTCTGATCAGGTTCAATCAAGTCAGCGACAGCGGTTTGCAAGAAATCTTGCCAAAATCTTTACGAAAATCTTTAACTCTGTGTTTAGCAGAGTTATGGGCCTATAGTCATAAAAGTCCTCCCACCATGCAGATCCTTCTTCTTCAGCAATGTGATCACTCTCTTGGAAACCTGTCCTGTGATTGAGCCCTGAGCAAACCAATGGTTGAACACATCCTTCAGAAGAAGAACCAACATGAGTGACAGCCTCAAGTAGAATTCGTAGGGCAGACCATCGAGTCCCAAAGATTTGTTCCGACCGACCAACTTCAACACAGTAATAATCTCGCACTCCGTAACCATGCCATCACAGCTAGCCGCTCGGGACTCCTCCAGGTGGAGCGAATCGGCTAAATAACTGTGAAACTCCTCGACCCAGAGTCTAGGTAGTTTGGTGAAGCGCTCCTTCTAATACTCCTGGAACTTCTCGCAAATCTCACTAGTCGACACGGGAGTATCTCCTTCCTTTTTTTTACAATCCCGTATTTGCGCTCTATCACTGAAACTAAATTTACGGGTTTTGGACCATTCGTTCGCTGATTATTTCCCCTTTTTCTACGAGTCTCGAGTACTCGGTGCGTGTTTTCTTTATGTGATAAGTTTCGCTTTTTTTTCTCTCATGTTTATTTCTAGATAACCTTGGTCTATTAATGACGCACAACACCAGAGACGATCACGAATTGTCCTGGTTTTACGAGCGCGTCTCTATTGCCATTATTCGTTGGAACGCCTCGAGTCTGCTCTCGGCCTGCCAAGCCAGCCGGAAATTCGAAGAAAACTATGGACTGTGATACAATTATATATAAGGAATCAGGATTTCTGTAAATTGAACTAAACAATGTCCAAGTGACGAATAAGGGATTTATTAATTATTTATTGAATTATTAATCTTATACTTTACTTTTTCACCATATGCTTTTTAAATCCTATTGTTCAAGTCACTAACTTCTTTTCTGTTAGCAATTGTGGTGTGTTTTAGTAACTATTTTCAAAATATAAAACAAGTACTTTTTCCCTAATTTATTTCTGTATTGTGTTCAACATTCTAAATTGATACGGATACTGAGAAAAAGAAAAAGATAAAGATGTAATGCAACCTTACGCGCAACAGCATCAACGTTGACAGATTCGTTCGAAACTCTCTTTAACCTAGCTCTAACTACCTGACCACCTTCATACCACTCGCTAGCCACGCGGTTGAGGTCCCCTTAAGTTAGTGCTGCAGTTAGGGAATCACTCCCCCACCGGCCACCGGCCGGGTCAGCTTATTCTCTAAACGCTTTTTCTGCTATTGCCTTATCTCGGGCGAAAACGTTGGGCATACTTGACAGCAACGCGCCTAAACCTTAACCTTAGTTTTTTACCCAGTACCTACTCCCGATTACCGCCCCTACTAGAGACCATTGGTAAAGAAGAATGACCTTTTTCCGGAAGTCTTGTATCGCCACTAAGGAGGTATTCAACTTCTAGTATCTATCTAATCTAGGTGTAGCGCTTAAATTCAAACTGGCCATAACTAATTTATGGTTCGAATGACCTAACCACTTGGACGTGGGACAAGATAGACAATCTACATAGCTTCTTCTAACTAGCATCCGATTCAAGTAAGTACTTGAAACGGAAGGTACACCACGAGACCACGTCCACATCTCTCGCCCTGGGTGATCAACACGGAATCTGTTGACAAGATCACATGAAGCCATTAGGTCAGACAGGCTGTTCCACCCCCACCCCCACCTTGTCTATCTTGGGGTCAACGATGGCATTCCAATCCATCATAAAAACTATCCGCTCCAGATCCCTGAAGAACCTTTCGAATCACCCAAACAAGGAACTCTTCTCCCCAGGGGTGTTAGGCGCATAAACCGCAATGATCCAAAACTTGCTATTATCCACCGCAACCTCGAGCACAACCAACCTACCTTCAGCACCAGCATGCTCAACGATAACCGTCGCAGACAGGGCGCGTGTCGCATCTTCAGGTGGTAGTCTCCCGTCAAAATATTACGGGCAGCGCGGACTGGAACCACGATCTCGACGTTGCCATACTGGCTCATAACTACTCCGAGTTGTTGTGTGTCTATGTAGCATGGGACGCCGAGGATGGAGACAGTTGTCCGTCTCCTACTGAGATATTCTTCGGTCTTTAATTTCAAGTGTTTCCATTTGAAGTCTTATTAGCCAGTTTCCATTTGAAGTCTTATTAGCCAGTTTCCATTTGAAGTCGTATTTGCCAGTTTCCATTTGAAGTCGTATTTGCCAGTTTCCATTTAAAGTCGTATTTGCCAGTTTCCATTTGAAGCCGTATTTGCCAGTTTCCATTTGAAGTCTTATTTGCCAGTTTCCATTTGAAGTCTTATTTGCCAGTTTCCATTTGAAGTCTTATTTGCCGGTTTCCATTTGAAGTCTTATTTGCCAGTTTCCATTTGAAGTCTTATTTGCCAGTTTCCATTTGAAGACTTATTTGCCAGTTTCCATTTGAAGTCTTTTTAGCCAGTTTCCATTTGAAGACTTATTAGCCAGTTTCCATTTGAAGACTTATTAGCCAGTTTCCATTTGAAGACTTATTAGCCAGTTTCCATTTGAAGACTTATTTGCCAGTTTCCATTTGAAGACTTATTAGACAGTTTCCATTTGAAGACTTATTAGCCAGTTTCCATTTGAAGACTTATTAGACAGTTTCCATTTGAAGTCTTATTAGCCAGTTTCCATTTGAAGACTTATTAGCCAGTTTCCATTTGAAGACTTATTAGACAGTTTCCATTTGAAGACTTATTAGCCAGTTTCCATTTGAAGACTTATTAGCCAGTTTCCATTTGAAGACTTATTAGCCAGTTTCCATTTGAAGACTTATTTGCCAGTTTCCATTTGAAGACTTATTTGCCAGTTTCCATTTGAAGTCTTATTAGCCAGTTTCCATTTGAAGTCTTATTTGCCAGTTTCCATTTGAAGTCTTATTTGCCAGTTTCCATTTGAAGTCTTATTTGCCAGTTTCCATTTGAAGTCTTATTAGCCAGTTTCCATTTGAAGTCTTATTAGCCAGTTTCCATTTGAAGTCTTATTTGCCAGTTTCCATTTGAAGACTTATTAGACAGTTTCCATTTGAAGACTTATTAGCCAGTTTCCATTTGAAGACTTATTAGCCAGTTTCCATTTGAAGACTTATTTGCCAGTTTCCATTTGAAGACTTATTTGCCAGTTTCCATTTGAAGTCTTATTTGCCAGTTTCCATTTGAAGTCTTATTAGCCAGTTTCCATTTGAAGTCTTATTAGCCAGTTTCCATTTGAAGACTTATTAGCCAGTTTCCATTTGAAGACTTATTAGACAGTTTCCATTTGAAGACTTATTAGCCAGTTTCCATTTGAAGTCTTATTAGCCAGTTTCCATTTGAAGACTTATTAGCCAGTTTCCATTTGAAGACTTATTAGACAGTTTCCATTTGAAGACTTATTAGCCAGTTTCCATTTGAAGACTTATTAGCCAGTTTCCATTTGAAGACTTATTAGCCAGTTTCCATTTGAAGACTTATTTGCCAGTTTCCATTTGAAGACTTATTAGCCAGTTTCCATTTGAAGACTTATTAGACAGTTTCCATTTGAAGTCTTATTAGCCAGTTTCCATTTGAAGTCTTATTAGCCAGTTTCCATTTGAAGACTTATTAGCCAGTTTCCATTTGAAGACTTATTAGACAGTTTCCATTTGAAGACTTATTAGCCAGTTTCCATTTGAAGACTTATTAGCCAGTTTCCATTTGAAGACTTATTAGCCAGTTTCCATTTGAAGACTTATTTGCCAGTTTCCATTTGAAGACTTATTAGACAGTTTCCATTTGAAGACTTATTAGCCAGTTTCCATTTGAAGACTTATTAGCCAGTTTCCATTTGAAGACTTATTAGCCAGTTTCCATTTGAAGACTTATTAGCCAGTTTCCATTTGAAGACTTATTTGCCAGTTTCCATTTGAAGACTTATTAGCCAGTTTCCATTTGAAGACTTATTAGACAGTTTCCATTTGAAGTCTTATTAGCCAGTTTCCATTTGAAGTCTTATTAGCCAGTTTCCATTTGAAGACTTATTAGCCAGTTTCCATTTGAAGACTTATTAGACAGTTTCCATTTGAAGACTTATTAGCCAGTTTCCATTTGAAGACTTATTAGCCAGTTTCCATTTGAAGACTTATTAGCCAGTTTCCATTTGAAGACTTATTTGCCAGTTTCCATTTGAAGACTTATTAGACAGTTTCCATTTGAAGACTTATTAGCCAGTTTCCATTTGAAGACTTATTAGCCAGTTTCCATTTGAAGACTTATTTGCCAGTTTCCATTTGAAGACTTATTTGCCAGTTTCCATTTGAAGTCTTATTTGCCAGTTTCCATTTGAAGTCGTATTAGCCAGTTTCCATTTGAAGACTTATTTGCCAGTTTCCATTTGAAGACTTATTTGCCAGTTTCCATTTGAAGTCTTATTAGACAGTTTTTGTGGGAGCAGTATGTTCCACATAGCGTAACTGTCTCATTTTGAGATTCCCCAGCATTTCGACCATTGTGTCCCTGGAGACGGCGTCAGGCTTTTAGTGTTTATGTCTGTGATCACCAGAGACACTATCTTTTTGTAAATCTCCTCCACAGCACTCGGGAGTAATTCGATCTCATTTCCTTCGGTGTACACCTGGCACTTCTCCTTAAAGACATGATTATAATGTTGATCTTATTATAGTCGAATCCGAAAAAAAAAATTTTTTTATAAAAAGTCAGTTGAATGATTTAGAATATTATGAGGGTGGTTTAACATGATGAACGGAATGAAAAAAGTTTGCAGATGTGTAAATTATTTCGAGCAAAATGGCAAAACAGCTTTGTGCGTAGATTTTATACAAAAAATAATTTAAAATGTTATAAGAATAAGAGGGTAAAATTAAAAAAAAATAATTTAAAGAAATTATTTAAAAAAAAAAATAATTTAAAGAAATTATTTAAAAAAAAAAATAATTTAAAGAAATTATTTAAAAAAAAAAATAATTTAAAGAAATTATTTTTAAAAAAAATAATTTAAAATGTTATAAGAATAAAAGGGTAAAATTAAAAAAAAATAATTTAAAGAAATTATTTAAAAAAAAAAATAATTTAAAGAAATTATTTTAAAAAAAAATAATTTAAAGAAATTATTTAAAAAAAAAAATAATTTAAAATGTTATAAGAATAAAAGGGTAAAATTAAAAAAAAATAATTTAAAGAAATTATTTTAAAAAAAAAATAATTTAAAGAAATTATTTAAAAAAAAAAATAATTTAAAGAAATTATTTAAAAAAAAAATAATTTAAAATGTTATAAGAATAAAAGGGTAAAATTAAAAAAATATAATTTAAAGAAATTAAAAAAAAAATAATTTAAAGAAATTATTTAAAAAAAAAAATAATTTAAAGAAATTATTTAAAAAAAAAAATAATTTAAAGAACCATCGTTAAAAAAAAGTTGGTTTTCAAAAGAAAATCTGTTTTGTTTGCTTTAAAAGATGGAGTGGCATCACTCAGACGGTACTTTTCTCCTCCATCTCCCTTATGGGGGAGGAACGATCATCAATGATATTTCTTGAGAAAAGCGAACCAAAAAGGCCAAATCGGTTTCACTGTAAATCCTCATCGTGGTGAGTAATCCACACAAAAGTCCCAGACGTTTGTGCGATTCATGGGTTATTTATCTACTTTACACAGCGGTAAGATGTGACACAAGGTCGGAAAGGGGGATTTGATAAGTCAGCACCCTAGAGGAAGAGCAGTTTGACCTTTAAAAATTGTCTGAGCAGCCCCGTCGGCATTCCTCGGTAGGGGCATCTCAGGCGATTAGCAATAAACTTACCCCTTCTCAAAGGCAAAGCCTGGGAGGGTGGACTTCCTAGAACTGGACAGAACAAACCCACAGACTGGTGTAAATCAAAAGCCGAAGGCCAAGACAACACCAGTATCCATCGGAACATATACTACACTTTGATCCGGGCCAAAAGGTTGGCTTTTTTGGCCAAGATCAAAGTGTAGTATCTCTTCAGATGGATACTGCACCCTATAGACCGGTATCGTCTTGGCCCTCGGGGCTTGATTAACGCCGGTCTATGGGTCTGTCCTGAGCATGAGATGTGAGGATTGAGGGTGTCCTCCAATATATAAGACAACAGGGGCCACAAACAAAGTGTGGGCAGTGGGCATCTATGGGGGTTCTCTAGTACCTCCCCCAAAAAAGGGTCATAACCATGGCCATCCCTACTACAGGCCAGGCAATCGTGCAACTGGGGTCTTTTACTGGGGGCCATGTGAATTTTCTTAAATATTCGATATAGAAGTTGCAAACAAAGGTAAAATTCCTCTGTGAGATTAGTTTGATGTTTTTATGTGTTTTACATACCAAATAATAAGAACCACAATGAGCTAATTGATAAATTTTACAATTATTGACAAATTCCTATAAATGAAGAGACAGGTAATTTTGAATAAACAAAGGCAAATACATATTTCAATGAAGAATTTTTATTTCAATGTTAGATTTTTTTAGAGAATTTGTACTTATGTCAAAAGATCATTACTTGTATATTGTGGTTAAAAAGAAAAAAAAGGATCCGCACCAGTTGATGATATCAAGCAGAGAAACAGTTTGTTCAAATGTGATATGTGTTTTACTAACCCAAAACTTAAACTGTTCTCATTTGGATTGTTTCAAACACAACATTTTGGCTATAGTCTTCATTTCACATCATAAAATAATCCAAAAATAAAGTTCAAACTAAAATTTCAGCATCTAAATCTCTAGTGAGGTCTCGTAGTCGATTAATCTAAGCAAACAGATTCACTGAAATGGAAGATGAAATGTGATGATACAATGTCCATAGATTAAATAGAAGGTTTAATTAAAAATCTATAGGTTATCCTATAAAATGGACAGGGTTCACAGCAATGAGTTACGATAACCAGAATGTTGTGGCAAAACAAGGAGGACACTACTTACAAAAAATTCTAAGGAAAGTTCTTCACCTCAAAATCTGAAAGTAGTAATTAAAACTTCTTATTTTAATGTCTCACTAATGACTTGTTATCATCAAGAATCCACCCCAAAGAGTGTTCTTTCTTTTTGCGGTATAGAAAAGAGAAAAAGCACTCCCCGGATCCCCATGCTCCACCATAAAAGAAAAACTCAAAAACTGAAAAAATCATTTTATTCTTCAAAAAGTTTATACACAATGGTATTGCAGAAACAGTGAGTCCTGTGTTTCTAATGATCAATTACATTTTCTAACTGATTATAAAGCACAAACAACAAACTCCTGTATTTAAAAAGAAAGTGAGTTTACCTTTAACAATAAATCAGAAAAAAAGCTTTGACATATATATTCGCACCATATCACAGAATCAACGAGTCCTTTGTTTCTAATGATCAATTATTTTTCACTGATCATAAAGCAAAACAACAAACATTTTTACTGATGAAAATTTAGAAATAAAAGCTTCAAAATCCATATTAATACCATACTGCAAAATGAACAAACAGATTAATTCAATAAGAAAACTATTTTGACTTCAACATGTATTTTACACCAGGCTCTTTAAGAAATAATTAGTTCCTCTGTTCTTACAGATCAATAATTATTTATAATTGATCAGACTGCTAAAATTTCAAGATAATTTCAAAACCTTTAGTGCTGGTTCTTTACTTGACTTGGGAGACTGAAACAAACAATAATTCTTGAAAAATATATTTGATAATATAATTCCATGCACTCTCTCTGTATTGAAATGATACATTTCAGACACCAACATGAACATTTTTGTTAAAGAATTTCTGCAAACCTTTGATTTGACAGCATTGAACATTATGAAACAGAAAAACACCCACTGAACAGTGGTATCCAGTGGAACTTTTAAATCACCACGATCTATTTCTTTCAAAAAACTTCCATACTCATGATAATAAAAAGCAGTATCATTGAATATTTCCTCCTCTGTAAGACAATCTTTTCGGGTGATATATCCTGCTATATAAAAAAGCGACATTTTAATATCTTTGGGGATACCAGTTTCTAGGTCTGGCAGGTGATCAACTGTTTGGCACGCCAATTCATCCAACAGATATCCGCATTTTGAGCAAGTATGGCCTGGATCATGGCTATACTCTCTAACATCAACTTTCAACCGAAGAAGTAATTTTGTTTTATGAATATGGAATTTCTGAATAACATTTTGTACGGTAATAAAATAAGTACCACCAGAACCTTGTCTTAATTTACAAAATTCAGTTTCAAGATAGTCAGTGGTAAATTCTCCAAGAATGACAAAATTGAACCCACTGTCAAGTAAATGTCTGCAAACATCAATTAAACCATTACATGTATGCTCGATAGCCATACTAGTGTCTCTTGTTAAGGATTTTATTCTCTTTCCTTGCTTTCCCCTCATTTGTTTTGCCATACTTCCAAAATTTGCAAGAAATGTCAAATTTCCATCATTTCGATCTGATAATACTCTTTTCAGTGGATCATTTGTCTTGACACTTCCATAAATATCTTTTACACTCACTATTTTCCAAAATTTCAAAACTTCTTCAATGAAAGTAACAGTTTCTTTTGTATCATCATCCTGTAATAATGGATGAGTTTTCATTGCAGTTACAGTCTCATCACAAAACACTTTCAAACAGTGGGAAACTTTTTGTCTCTCAACTGGTTTTGGAAGAACCGCTACTTCTGTTAGTTTTGATAACTTAACAAATTGATTTTTTTCATGCGCAAAAAGTTGTTTCACTATTTCCCATTTTGCTGTCATTTCTTTACCATCAGAATAAAACAGCAATTCTGAACAAGCCTCAGTTATCCAGTTATTGCGAATACTTTTAAATATATGTACATAATCGAAAAGCAAGTATATACCATTTTTAGTAACCCAAGGCTTATTTTTAACAGTATCAAATTTCTTGAATAAAGCTTGATTAGTCCGAGTATTGTCACAAATAACTGTAATTACATTACCTTTCAGATGATTGACTACATCAACAACATTTCTAACATTTTGAAACAAAAATTCCGAATTTAGTTTGGCAACTGGGATCATCTTAATCAAAAACTTTGGTCCACCATGTAAACATTTGATCATAATACCCAATACAGTTTTTGCTAATGCCTCTTCAGAATCTTTGGAAACACCAAATATGTTTCCCTCTTGATATTGAAAACTCACTTTAATATAAACTTCAGCAACTAGGATGATACATGTTTTCTGTTTATCTGACAGTTTGCTAAACACATCACCAAGAAAATTCAAATCATTTACCTTCGAAACTTTTGAGGTCATATTCACTAGTGTTTTCATACTGGGTAATTTGTAATGATCTCGAAGTTTGTCATAAAGAGACCGAGATGTGGCAAAATATTCAAATGCTCGGACAAGCATTTCCAACTCGTAAACTTTTTTACCAACTATTCGTGGTGACATAACTTCGATATGTTGTCTCAAAACCTGTTTCTCTAGTTCAATTTTCAAGTTATTAAGGTAACGAATTGCTTTCACAATTTGAAACTAATGTTGAAACTTATTTATTCTGTTTTTCAACAGAGAAGAAATGTGTGTGAGTATACTTGCATGATAACATTCAAACGTTAAGTTTTCAAAGATTTTAATCAAAAACATTGGAATACTTCCAGTAAAAAAATGACAAGACTGGATGAACTGTTGATTGTTAGATTTGTAGCAGGTAACTGCTGGTACAAAATCATGATGGTCAATATCAGCACACAAATTTGTAAAATTAGCAATTCTATCTTTATCTAAGAAATGGGCAAGCTCATCATTTTGTACACTTCGCACAGAAGCGGAACTTTTTTTTGTTGTCCTTGCTTTTGGTAAAGGACTTGGTATCACACTTGATGGCAAATTATTAAATATTGATGGAGGATCTTTGGGTCGTGCTTTTCCCATAACAAATACAGTTTCATAACCAGGTGGAAAATGCCTTTCACAAACAACAGTGTCTGAGTTGTTAGGAGTGTTAGCTCTTGGTATTACCTTTAACCATCTTTCTCTCTCATCTTGATCTTTGGGGAGACGAAACACTCGGACCTTATTTTTCTCATTATAATTGCCTTGACAGGCTGTCACACAGCACTTTTTTACCATTTTGAGAAATATTTAACAAATTATTTTAAACTAAAAAAAAAGTAAAAGTTATGTCTTTAATGAACAAAGCTGTTTACATGTAAATAAAACGTTTAAAACATGTGGAATATATTTCCTAAGAATATAGAAAAAATTTAAAATTAATAAAGTAAGATTTATTGACAAATTCTCAAAGAAAATATTTTTTTAAACTTAAAAAAAAAAGTTTTGTCGTTAATGAACGAAGCTGTTTACATGTAAATAAAACGTTTAAAACATGTGGAATATATTTCCTAAGAATATAGAAAAAATTTAAAATTAATAAAGTAAGATTTATTGACAAATTCTCAAAGACAATATTTTTTTAAACTTAAAAAAAAAAGTTTTGTCGTTAATGAACAAAGCTGTTTACATGTAAATAAAACGTTTAAAACATGTGGAATATATTTCCTAAGAATATAGAAAAAATTTAAAATTAATAAAGATTTATTGACAAATTCTCAAAGACAATATTTTTTTAAACTTAAAAAAAAAAAGTTTTGTCGTTAATGAACAAAGCTGTTTACATGTAAATAAAACGTTTAAAACATTAAAAATTAAATTCTTAGTTTTAACAGTATACTCACAAACTTATAATCCAAATGTAAATAATGATAAAATAACAGAACCTCAGCTGAAATAAATTTGATGAGTTAAAAGTTATTTTTGGAATGAAATTTCCTTGGAGCAGTGAAAAGAAGTGCTACCAGCTAAAAGTTTATCTGGTGACTGACTGACTGGCCCCCAGTTAAACTGTCACACGTGTGTTTACCTGGCCTGTAGTAGGGATGGTCATGGTCATAACTCATTTACTCTACTAGCTAAGGGTCTTTGTTAAAGAAAGATGGAGGGGTGGGTTCCGTAGAACCCAGGACCGCATGTGTCATGCCTAAGCAGGGAACATATGCTCATACCTGGCGCCTCGACGGATGCACATGCCAGTGTCGTACACCCACCTCCTATCGAACTCTGTGCGATGTAATCGCCTCCAATCGCATCTGATCTTCACTCTGAGCTGGTGCTTAAAGTAGACGATCAGATCCTGATTGGAAACAGATCCAACCCCATGGACCTCGTCAAGACGTGAAACCCATGTCATCATTCTTGCTACGGCTTGGATGGCTAGAAAAACTATTCTTTTCTCCCTAGGCCACGGCAGGGCCACATTGTGGACGACCAATGGTACATTCAGGGCCATCGGATGCTCGGCGTTATTTCGCCGAAGTTTGCTGCAAGTGAAGAAGGCGTACTTGGCCGTTTCTCTTTTGTGGTCGTCGCAGCGCTGGCAGTAAGGATCATTTCTTACTCCGTCTCTAGTAAGCCTGTCGTAAAGGGGTAGCGCGTCCCGGACCAGACGCCAGGTCAGAGAGTACTCAGAGTTGTTGAGGTAACGCCATTGAGAGCGGATCTCCTCGTCCAACCATCCCAGCTGCTCCCAAGCAGATCCGAAGCAGACCTCTCCAATAACTCCCAATACAGTCTTTTCCTCGGCTGTCTATAACTTGCCAGATCCGGCATTCCCAGGCCACCCCCTCCCCCCCCCCCTCGCTCAGACGTTGAGTACAGATGTTCGTGCGATTCATACTTAAGAAATGATCCTTCTAAGTATGATTTCGTGGGGGGGGGGGGAGAGGTTAGGCACAAGGCCAGTTTTATCTTACTCCCACAAGGTAAGATGTGACACAAGTCTGGGGCAGGAAAGTGAGACTTGAAAAGCCAGCTCCCGAGAAGTTATTTAGGCCGGTGAATTCCCTCGGACAACCTCCATCTTTATCTATAGATGGAGATTTTACAAACCTTGGGAACTCACCAGACCTTAGGCATAGCGCCCGGGATGTAGGGGGAGGGGGGGGGGTCGGGGATAAGTGAGACAAGCTTTTAACATTTTTTATTTTCAAAAAATACAACAAAAACAGAAAATAAAAACTTTTGCTTACTCTTAACCAGATTCTTGCACCAAAAAACCGCATTCACTCTGTGGATGGATCCCTACTTAACATATCCCAAAAAATTGACGTTGTAAATGATAATTATCGTGGGAGTGGGAACAAATATTAAAAACACCCAAAAAGAAAGAAAAATAAAGAACCAAATAAAATGATAAAAAGGGGGGTTAGTATGGCCCGTCTTTCCCTCGTTGTTAAGTGTTGGACCACCCGCTGTTTTCCGGCCCAAGACCGAAAACAAGCGGGTCTGTCCCTAAATGGGAGTGGGTACTTAAAAAAGGGGTATTCAAAAATAACTTCATCGGGAATGGGATCTGGGGTGGATGGCGGCTTCCAAGATGGTAATGCCAAAGGTTTTGAGCGACCGGGACAAAGTAAAACAATAGAAGTGGGAATCTTTGGAAGCTCTCTAGTGCCGGCAAAAATAATATAGGGACAGGATATCTCTCATTCCTACTAGTTAAGAGTTGCTCTTTTAATTAAAAAAGTCTACAGGGGTGGGTTCCGTAGAACCCAGTACCGCGTGTGCCATAACTATGGAGGGAACACGAACTCAAACTTGGCGCCTCGTCGGATGCACAAACTAGTGTCATGCACCCATCTCCTATTGAAATCCATGCGGAGTAATCGCTTCCAATCGCATCTGATTTTCACTTTAAGTTGATGTTTAAAGTAAACTACCAGATCGCGATCTGAAACCGATCCAACACCATGAACCTCATCAAGACGTGTAACCCACGTCACTAGTCTCGCTACGGCTAGGATGGTCAGAAACACCATTCATTTTTCCCCCGTCCATTGCGGAGCTGCGTTGTTGATGACAGATGCGACATCCAGGACCATCGGCTGCTCGGCGTCGATGCGAGCCGTCACCTCTCCGACATATTCCCAGAGACGCCGAACTTTGCTGCAGGTGAAAAAGGCGTGCTCGGCCGTTTCTTCTTCGTCGTCTTCACAGCGCGGGCATAAGGGGACGTCCCTTAAGCCATCTCTGCGTAATCTGCCATAGAGGTGCAGTGCGTTCCGAACCAGTCGCCAGGTCAGAGAATACTCAGAATTGTTGAGATAACTCTGGCCCGGCGCCCAACTCCACTGGGAGCGGGCCTCCTCCCTCGACAATCCAAGCCGCTCCTCAAGTGGGTCCGAAGCGGTACCCTCCACTAGATCCCGATATAGTCTCTTCCTAGACCGGGCAAGGTTACTGGACCCCGGCAACGCTCTAAGCGCGGCCCGGCATTCGGTGAAGAATAAGGGCTCCCCTCTCGGCCTACGTTGACCTTCGACCGAGAGGTCGGGTATGAGGTTGGGAAAGGCGCTCCCGACCGCAGGGACCCACGGAGTGTCTTCCATCAAAGTCCAACTCAGGAAAGCCAGTCTCTCGGCATGTCGATGACTTGCCAAGTCAGGCATCCCCAAGCCTCCCACACTCGGAACTTGAGTACAGACCTGTCTGCGGACGTACGCTTTCCCAGCTCCCGAGAAGGTGAGCACTCTACTCTGGCCATTAAAAATTGCCTGGGCAGCCCCGTCGGAATTCCCGGTAGAGGCGCCTCAGGCAGTAAGCAATAAACTTACTCCTCCCCAGAGGGGAGGACAAACCCACAGACTGGCGTAAATAAAGTCCCGAAGGCCAAGACAATACAGGTCTATGGGGTGCAGTATCCACCGGAACAGATACTACACTTTGATCTTGGCCACAGCATTTTGTAAATGCTCTTCGCTTCATATTATATCTCACTGAGCCTCGCACACTTTCCCAGCTTGCTCATTTGCATAACGAGTAACAACATTTCATTCAAATTAATTGTCAAAAGAATGCATACTTTTTATTTTCACAGCTTTTCATTGATATTATCAATTGTGATTGTTTCACTTAATCATTTTGTATTATTATTCGTTTTATCAGTTCCTTTATGATAATCAAATGATTATCATACACAGAAAGTCGATTGAAGGGAGGTAATTTCGGAAGTCGATTCAAGGGATGTAATTTCGGAAGTCGATTCAAGGGATGTAATTTCGGAAGCGGATTAAAGGGAGATAATTTCTACTAAACGATATGGACAATTATTATCTTTAATTTCAATAAGTCGTTATTTTTTACAAAAATAGAAATTTAAGAATAAATAAATAACAGAATCATTGGGTGCTTCTGCTGTTTCACAATGACATTAAAATATTTAAAGAAATGTATAAACTTTATTATCGACTTATGTGTTAGCTGAAAATAAGATTGTACAGAAAAAATACGCAAATTCATTCAGTATTTATTAAATTATAAGAAAAAGAAAAACGATCTTACGTACCCGTAGACATTAGAGCTTATTAAGTAGGCAAGGGAGATAACTCGATTTTTTTTCGGAAAAAGTCAAAATTTAACAAAAATGGAGACATATAGATAAAATCGTTCTTTATTTTTAATTGAATAAATACTGGATGAATTTGCGTAATTTTTGGTGTACAGTCTTCTTTTGAGCTACCACGTAAGTACATAGCAAAGTTTATACATTTATTTAGTTATTTTTTTTAATACATGTCATTGCAAAACAGCAGAAGCACCGTTTATTTATTAGATACATTAAAAATTACATGTCATGGTGAAACAGCAGGTTTCACCATGACATGTATAAAAAAAAATAGCTAAAGATATGTATAAACTTTGCTATGTACTTACATGGTAGCTGAAAAGAAGACTGTACACGAAAAATTATGCAAATTCATCCAGTATTTATTCAATTAAAAATTAAAAAAAAAAAAACGATCTTATCTATATGTCGCCATCTTGTATCTTTCAATCGCCCGATTTTATACTGGGCCGCCAAGGGACAAGGGAGATAACTCATATTTTTTGGATTTCTTTTTGCGAAATTTGTAATATAAAAAGTTATCTCCCTTGGCACAAAACGTCTAACAAGACATAACATCGTTTTTTTAAATTCTTTTTCTTATAATTCAATAAATACTGGATGAATTTGCGTAATTTTTTTTGCACAATCTTATTTTCAGCTAACACATAAGTACATAACAAAGTTTATACATTTCTTTAAGTATTTTAATGTCATTATGAAACAGCAGAAGCACCAAAGATTTATTTTGAAAAAAAATCTGGATTTCAGATGAAATTATTGAAATCGTTTCTTTCCATCTGCTGTAATCAGTAGCAATATTACTACTACTACTACTACTACTACTACTACTACTACTACTACTACTACTACTACTTTTGGCCAAGATCAAAGTGTAGTATCTGTTCCGATGGATACTGCATCTCATAGACTGTTATTGTCTTGGCCTTCGGGGCTTGATTTCGCCGGTCTATGGGTCTGTCCTGTGCAGTTCTAGGAGGTCCACTCTCCCAGGCTTCGCCTCCCCTCTTTGGGGAGGAGTAAGTTTATTGCTTACTGCCTGAGGCGCCCCTACCGGGGAATGCCGACGGGCCAGAGTGCTCACCTTCTCCGGCGCTGGCTTTTCAAGTCCCACTTTCCCGACCCGACCTTGGGTCACATCTTACCTTCGGAAAAGTAAACTATAAACAATAATTCAATAAGTAATTAATAAATCGCGTATTCGTCACTTGGACATTGTTTAGTTCAATTTCAAGAAATCCTGATTCCTTATATATAATCGTATCACAGTCCATAGTTTTCTTCGAATGTCCGGCTGACTTGGCAGGCCGAGAGCAGACTCAAGGCGTTTTCACAAATAATGGCGATAGAGAGGCGCTCGTAAAACGGTGTTGCACGTCATTAATAGACCAAGGTTATTTAGAAATAAACATGAGAGAAAACAAAGCGAAACTTATTGCATAAAGAAAACACGCACCGAGCACTCAGGACTCATAGAAAAAGGGGAAATAATCAGCGAACGAATGGTCTTGAACTCGTAAATTTAGTTTCAGTGATAGAGCGCAAATACGGGATTGTAAAAAAAGGAAGGAGATACTCCCGTGTCGATTAGTGAGATTTGCGAGAAGTTCCAGGAGTATTTGAAGGAGCGCTTCACCAAACTACCCAGACTCTGCGTCGAGGAGTTTCACATTTATTTAGCCGATTCGCCCCACCTGGAGGAGTCCCAAGGGGCTAGCTGTGATGGCATGGTTATGGTGTGTTGAAGTTGGTCGGTCGGAACAAATCTTTGGGACTCGATGGTCTGCCCTACGAATTCTACTTGAGGCTGTCACTCATGTTGTTTCTTCTTCTGAAGGATGTGTTCAACCATTGGTTTGCTCAGGGCTCCATCACAGGACAGGTTACCAAGGGTGTGATCACAGGACAGGTTACCAAGGGAGTGATCACATTGCTGAAGAAGAAGGATCTGCATGGCGGGGTGGACTTTTATGACTATAGGCCCAGAGTTAAAGATTTTGGTAAAGATTTTAGCAAGATTTCTTGCAAACCGCTGTCGCTGACTTGATTGAACCTGATCAGAAATTTTCTGTGAAGGGGAGATCGATTCAAAACGACTTGCATCTGATTCGCACGATCATAGAGGGTGTAGAAGACGACACCGATGCTGCGGAGATCAATTTAGATCAGTCCAAGACTTTCGATAGGGTCGACCATCGTTTCCTGGAATCTGTTCTGGAGACCGCCGATTTTAATCCGGACTTCCGCAAGTGGATCTTCATCCTGTATCGTCTGCCGATGGTAGCGATGCAAGTAAACAGTAAGCTTTCGGAGTCATTCGTGGTCTCTCTTGGTCAGTGTGTCAGGGTTGTCCGCTATCGCCTGTGCTTTATGTTCTGGCGTTGGAGCCCTTCCTCTGCAAATTAAGAGACAGGGCGGCAAGACCAGTCCTGTGCGGGATCGCTATATCTGGTGGAGGATGTGCCAGGGTTTCTGCGTTTGCCAATGATGTCACCGTTTTTATGTCGAGCCGCACTGACTTTCGAACAGGTGTTAAGGCGCTCGTTTGGTACAAAGAAGTTACAGAAGCCGTAATCAACCGTAGCAAGTCCAATGGCCTGCGGTTAAGTGCCTGAAGCGGTGAAGCCGCATTTTAAGGTATTTTCAGCTGATCGGATGGCCCAGTTCGGACTATTGACATTTCGTTTGGACCAGGCCTCCAGCTGGATAAGAATTGGTCGGAGATACAGTCAAAGGTCGAATCGTCGGTCGCGATTTGGATTCAAAGAAAACCTTCCTTAAAGTAGGTATCCCAAACCAAAATTTTATTTTCATTATATCTAAAAACTTATTTTGGTAGCTCAATTAGCCACCAAGTTGTGACCATTCAAAGTTCGTTGGAAATTAGAATATTTGGCGTTTTAACAGTATATAATTGAAAATTAATGCTTCAAACAGATGAAAAATCCTTACAAATGTAATGTCATCTTGTGCTAAGTGAAAATTAAGACTATTCGAAGCAATAATTATCAGATAAAACCAGCCTAAACATTGAGCAAAATTGCATTACCTCCCCCCCCCCCGAAAAAAGTGCGAAGATTACACGGAAGGGCAACTTTGACTGTTCATATAAGTTTCAGTTTAACAGTTAACGCATTGAATCTTCTTAATATGATTCATAGTACATTAGAGACCAAGTTAAATTATTTTCTTAATAGTAAATCAATAAAAAACTCATATTTAGATTTTGTAAAAACAGACGGAAACACAATTTGATAATAGGGCATAAAAGGGTAAAAAAAAAAAACAGTAAAAAGTATACGCTGCTGAACTTGCTGTAAAAAAGTATCCATTGGAGGTACAAGCTTGAAACTTTGCAAGTTTACTCATTTTTCGATGAGGAATTCAAAAAAATACTTGTCTTCTCTACAATATCAATATTTTTTGTCACAGATATATTTTAACTTGAGTGAATTCATGCAGTTTTCAACTCTCAGACTTGCAGCAAAATTTAGAAGTTTTAGAAAAGTTTTTTTTTCTTTTTTCAAGCAAATCTTTATTGTGAAGCTTAAATTTTTTTAGACGATTATTGTGGGAGGAAGGGGGGCTGCCACTAGGACTTTGGGTTAGTGGTAGAGCTAGGGGCAATTACATGTGAACGCCCTGAAAACTTGACGGAAAAAACAACAATTATTTTAGAATTTGGAGTGGGGGATTGGTTTCATGTGAATTTGATGTGAAATGGTTCACCATTTCCGGGCCATTCTAGCGTTCTAGGGCAGTTAATTTTTTTTTTCTATGTGAAATAAATCCTGTGTGTTTTTTCTTTATGGGTGTCTGCTTTTATTAAATTTTCTTTTTTAGGCAATTATGTCTGATTTTAATGGGCTTTTTTATGATGGGGGCTTGCCACTCGAACTTAGCGTTAGTGATAAGGTTAAGGAAGGGTTTTTTGGGGGGATGGAGGTTGCCATTCGGACTTAGGGTTAAGCCGTGACCATCATAATAGTAAACTAGTTTACTCTGTTATGTAGACCACAGTTAAGGGAGTTTATTTTTAGGGGTTGGCTTGTCACTCAGATTTAAGGTTAATGGTACGACACGTTCAAGAGAAAGCATTTTTAGGAGGTGGGCTTGTCACTCGAACCTAGATATAGTGGTAGAGTAATTATTTATTTTATATCATGTTTTCAGCTTGA
Organism: Sepiola atlantica; assembly: GCA_963556195.1. Taxonomy (NCBI): domain Eukaryota; kingdom Metazoa; phylum Mollusca; class Cephalopoda; order Sepiida; family Sepiolidae; genus Sepiola; species Sepiola atlantica. Next base: position 44,748,287 of record OY744549.1, read on the forward strand.
AAAAATATTTTTTTAAATTGCAAGAATGGCCGGGAAGGGGAAAGGAGTCGTTTTGCGTTGAATTTATGTGCGAAACTGATCCCCCCTCTAAAGTCTAAATTACTTTTTGTTTTTTTTCCGCCAGGACTTTTAGGGTGTTCACACGTAATCGCCTAAAAAAATAGAATCTTATTTATTTATTTAATTGGCAAATAATTATTATTACTAGAATTACAGTTTGAAAGTTGAGTATATTTGTCACCCAGTATTTCTTGAAGAATTTTTTTATAAAAGAACCAATAGTATTTTTGTCTTTCTTTACAAAGTTGGCATAAGTCGTCATGGCCACAGATGCAGGTCTCCGGACCTGAAATTAATATTTGCGCTTGCAAGAAGTCTATTATTTTGGCATTTATTTCTGGTTAAATATAAAATATCTTGCAAGTTCAGAGTGTTAAAATCAATTTTTAGATAATTGTAGTTGAAACTTTAAACTAGAGTTATTTCCCCCTTATTTGACTCTCCTAAAATTAAAGATAACAATTTTCTTTTCGCCCTACGGTAAACAAACACCGAGAATTCTTCTGTTATAAAATATTATAAGAGTTGGTTTTACAGTCCATGCGAGGACCAAGCCTCTGTAAGTGCAGAGGTGTTTCGATTACTTTGGTTAGTAAATTAGTAAGAAAAATCTACTATATAAAGGGCAGTTGTTTGTATGTTTGTTTGTTTGTCTGTTTGTCTGTTTGTCTGTCTGTATGTCCAGCTACTCCTCAAAAACTACTCGACAAACTGTCAACATGTTGACATCTTTAGGACCAGACAACACCTGGGAGCATAATATCTCAAAATTACAAAAAAAAAAAAATTTCGCTGGGGGTCAACGGGGCCAGTTTTCGGGGGCGGGTCTGGTTTTTTAAAACTTTTTCAATGTTATTTACTAGTGATTTTGAAATCAGCCAATGTATTCATGTAACAACTTGATAAAAATGCAGACTCACTGAATATCCCCAGCATCCCTTCTTGCCCGAAATTCTGTCCGGTTGTATCAGGTCATCCCATAACTTCTGTCCGGATGTATCAATACAGTGAAACAAGGGTTGCTCAATCACATCCGCACCTAGCAACCTAAACTTATTTCTTTTAAAATAAAAATAGTTCTTTGGGGGAGAGGGGGAGAGGGGGGAGAGGGGGGAGAGAATGTTTAGGACGCGGGTGGGTGGGGGTGAATTTTTTTTTTGGGGGGGGGGTGCAGGTGGGGGGGGGATAATTTTTTTGAGGGAATTATCTTCATCCTGCGGGGGTGCTGATAAAAGATAGGACCCAGAGGTTTTTGAAGTATAGGGACCGGGGGCGGGGGGTGCTCCTGCATTATAGGCACAAGGGGGGGGGCTTCTACAGTATAGGATCCAAGGGCTTCTGCAGTATAGGAACTAGGGGTGCTTCTACAGTATACAACCCAGCACCGGGGGTGCTTTTACAATATAGGACCCGGGTGCTTCTGCAGAATAGGGACCATGGGTGCTTATGCAGTATAGGGATCAGGGGTGCTTCTACACTATAGGGACCAGGGGTGCTTCTACAGCATAGGACCCGGCACCGGGGGTGCTTATGCAGCATAGGGACCAGGGGTGCTTCTACAGTATAAGGGCCAGGGGTGCTTCTACAATATAGGACCCAGCACCGGGGGTGCTTCTACAATATAGGACCCGGATGCTTCTGCAGAATAGGGACCATTGGTGCTTATGCAGTATATGACCCAGCACCGGGGGGTGCTTCTATAATATAGGACCATGGGTGCTTCTGCAGAATAGGGACCAGTGGTGTTTCTACAATACAGGACCCGGAGGCTTCTGCAGTATAGGCACCGGGGGTGCTTCTACAATATAGGACCCAGAGGCTTCTGCAGTATAGAGACCGGGTGTGCTTTTGCAGTATACGGACCATGGGTGCTTCTGCAGTATAGGGACCGAGGGACCTCTACAGTATAGGACCCAGCCCCTGGGGTGCTTCTACAGTATAGGACCAGGAGGCTTCTGCAGTACAGTGATGGGGAGGGTGCTTCTGCAGTATAGCTTCCGGGGCGCTTCTACAGTATAGGACCCAGCACCGAGGGTTCTTCTACAGAATAGGACCCAGCACCGGGGGGGGGGTTCTTTTATATAGGACCCAGAGACTTCGGCGTTGTCTGGGAGAAAAGTGCTAACTGTCCTAGATAGAGCTACTGTAGTGTTTCTCTTTGGACTATTGTGCAGATGAAAAGGAGGGGGGATCGGTAAGAGTGATTTTAGTAGTGCTCTGGAGGCCGTCTTAATTTTCTAAATACTCGGCGTTGTCCGGGATTTTGCTTGCAGAGAGGAGGAGGGAGAGCCCTGGGCAACGCTGGGTACCCCTGCTAGTAAATAATAAACTCCAACATTTTTCATTAGATTTTTAATTTTGAGAGATTTCTTATTTATATAAAAAAAAGAACATATCAAAAGAACCCACACAATAAACAAATTGGACAACTTTGACTTGTCACCGCTACGAAAAACAGACAAAACTAGTCTTAAAAAATAGCCGACTCATTTTGGGAGCTAACATCTTCAAGATAGACTAATAATTAAATTGGCAAACGATACCCTAATAATTAAATTCAACATTCAAAATGTTATGTTTCGGAATCAGGATTGAAAATATTCAAGGGAGATAATTAGCAAAAGTTTCGATACGACTTATCTCCCTTTAAAACTATGATTTCGCATACTAAACCTAAATCATAGAGACTTTAAATAACCGAGTTACTTCCCTTACATCAAATACGAAGGAAGTAAATAGACACCTCACAAAAATAATTTATACATGTTTAAAATATCTGTTTTTTTTTTCCCACTGACAGATAACACTCGGAGTCATTCAATGCAACAGTAAAAGTTTGAAATATCGATATTTTATGCTAATCGACATTTTGCACTGGTACAGCTTTTTGGTTCACCAAACAAAACCGACTTTTTTTTTGGCATCTTGCGGCCGTTTACGTAGGCAGCCGGGAGATGCCGAAGCGCTTAGCCAATCAGAAGGCGAGAAAAGCAGACAACAGCTCTGTTTTTTTTTTCGGATGATATGACCCCCGCAAAGAAAGAGGGTTTTTCTGGTAACAGTACCCAACAGAAACTCTAAAACTCTCATTCCCACGTCTGGAAAATTATCGAAAATTACTAAAAAAAAAAAAAAAAAAAAAAAATTCTCGCCAAAAAAACAAACAAACAAAAAAAAGACAAAAACAAACTTGTACATTTTTTAAACCGGACCCAAACCGAACGTTTTCGTCCGGTTCAAAATCTGTACCAGTACCAACATTTATTTTGTCCTTTAGTCCACACATTTGATGAGATGTTTCTGACAAAGGGGGAAGAATTGCTGTTTTCTGGGTCGGAATCTATCAACTGTACACTTATCGTTTGGATGTTTTTGACCTTGAAGTAGTATTTTTTTTAGCTCCTTACATCAAGTGGTTTCATGCCTTGTCTGGTGCGACTTCCATAAAAAATAGATAAATAAATAAAATTAAAAAAATAAAAAAATCTATAAAAATCGTTGTTTCATTAAAAAATCTATAGAAATTGTTGTTTCATAAAAAAATTGTTGTTTCATAAAAAAAATCTATAAAAATCGTTGTTACATTTTTTAATGTAACAACGACATAATTTACAAAGAAAAAAATGTTAACTTTCCCATGAAAAAAAAAAAATTCAAATCTTAGTAAAAAAAATAAATAAATTGTCATAAAAAATAAACATACGGTGAGTGTTTTTCTTTCATTATTTTTTTCCTGTTAATAAGCCGCCTCGCTTTGATTTTGACGCCGGTTTGTTTTGATTCGACTTTTTCCGGCTTCGTTCTTGCTCGGTTTGTTGGATACTGCTTACCTTCGCGGGTGTATACCCAGGTTTCGTTGCTGTTGGCTTGTGTCCCGCGGCCGTTGATCGATAAACACGTGGACACCGGATTTGGGTTTTATAAGAGTTTATTTCACATGACAAAGAGACAGAAATTAACTGCATGTGTACGAGGGGGGGGGGAGAAGATCCAGAAAGAATAAATTACGTTGAGAGAGACTTAAAAAGAGAGAGATCCAGAAAGAATAAATTACTTGAAGAAAGAGAGAAAGAGAGAGAGAAAGAGGGGGGAGGAGAGAGAGAGAGAGAGGAAGAGAGATCCAGAAGAAATGAATTATTTGGCAAGAGAGGAAGAATATATATGTGTCTTATATAGAGATCAAGTGTTATCCCCAGGAAGTGGCCCCTTGATTTCTGAGGACTTCGACTGAAATAAAATGAAACAAAATAGGGATAAAATAGCTCTTACGTCGAGGGGGGGGGGTCGACAAGTAAAATAAGGTTGGGAACCACTAGTTTAAGCATGTATATTTCTCTCCGAGATAAAAATGAATTCCTTTCTAAATCCATGATCTTTTTTGCATTAAAAGATCCTTAATCTCCTGCCTTTCTCTTTTCTGACAGTGTCTCACCAGTGACCCTTTAAGCTTGACCTCCCTAATGTCAACCACAAACAGTTCAATTTTGTTTATTGCATCATTAGTTGCCGGCAAACACTTTATAAACCGAGCCAACGATCAAACGAAAATATTTAGTCCTTCTGACCTACTTAAATAAGTTCGGTGTAAGGATTCCTCATCTCTTTGCATCGATCTAAAATAGATCCTCACTTTGCCCCAATTGAAATGAAGGGCTCACACTTTGGGGAAGCTTCCTGATTTGATAAGCTTCTGGGCAGGAGTTTCACTCCAGACCTGAAATGGTAGACTGACGTCAAATCATATGCCAAGGTCGCTGGAAAAATGGTTGGCTCGTTCTACCGCTCCAAAAAGTATCTCACTCCTGGCGCAATCCTCTACCTGCATAAGAGCCAAATACGTACTCAGATGGGGAGGTGCTGTTGCCACATCTGGGGAGGTACTGCTCAGATCACCCGTTCATGCCTTGACAGAGTACAAAATCGACTTCGAAATCTAGTGGGTAATGTTCTATTCTCCTCCCTACTACCTCTTTCTCACAGAAGAGACGTTGCTAGTCTTTCTCTACTCTATCGTTATTTTCATGGCAGTTGCTCGACTGAGCTCCATTCTATGCGCCCGCCTATAAAAAAATCACAACAAAAAACTCGTCTACCTACAACCATTGTCAATAAATCCCCTTTGCTCCCTCTAGAACTAGGTAGAATTTCCCTGAGCAAAATTTCTTTTCTAGAACTAAACGTATTTTGCCGCGATTTGCATCAACATTCTTATTGAAGTTAATTTTGCTGTTGGTGAGAATATTTCTTCATAATCTACGTTTGGCTTTTGGGCATAACCTTTTGCCACTAGTCTTGCCTTAAATATCTCTCCCTGATTTTCATCAGTTTTAATAGCATACACCCATCGTGCTGGGATTAAGGTTTTATTCTGAGGTAATTCAGTTAATTCAAATGTTTTATTTTCTTTTGAAATGTCAATCTCCATTTTCATGGCCTTCTGCCAGTTTTCGGAACTATCTGAATTTATCGCTTCTTCGTATGTACTTGGTACATTTCTTATGTGGTAACAATAATCTATCGTGTATTTTATTGAGTCATTATTTTCGTCTTCCGCATAGTAGTCATTAAGATATTTTGGGCGGGTTTTCGTTCTCCCAATATTTTCAGTTACTACTTCTGTTTCGGGTTCAATTGTTTGAATATTTTCAGTTGTAGCACTTTCGTCTGTTTCTTTTATATTATCTTTAAATTTATCTGTAAATTTTACTATTCTGACATTTTTTATTTCACCGGTTTCGGGAAAATATATTAAGTAGGCCGGACTACCTCTGTCATATCCTAAAAAAATTCCCTCCTTCCAATTTTTTTTTGGTTTTGTACGTATGCGTAACAAATGCTTCCAAATAAGTGCATATTTGATATATTTGGTTTATCGCCCGTAAAAAATTCGTATGGCATGCTGTTAATACATCTGTTGTAACATCGGTTACGAATATACGTCGAGGACATAACAGCGTATGACCACATATATTTTGGAAGGTTAGCATGTTTTAGCATGCACCTAGCCATTTCAAAAATTGTGCGACATGCTCTTCATTTTGGTGGGGGGAGTAGGGCGCCGATTTTTGATGATGTATCTTATTCTTAATTAGTAGCGATTCGAAGATTTTAGAAGTAAATTCCGTGGCTTGATCGCTCCTTACTGTTTTTATATTTCCATACGGGGCAACGTCAGCTATAAATCTTTCGAAGGCTTCCACTGCGTCACTTTTACTTTTCCACATGTAGGTGACTATGAGACCGGAATAATCATCTATACACCCTAATACGTACTTAAAATCATCCTTTGCTATGGAATCTATCGGTCCTGCTAGATCAATGTGTACTAGTTCGAGTATTTTTGTTGCTCGTTTGTCAAGTATTTTATTTTTGAATTGGGGCATTTTTACTTGTGGGCACACGTCACAATTAAATTGTTTTTCGTCACTAATTTGTATACCAGAAACGGTTTTTTCTAATTTAATTATATCGTCGATGTTGCAATGTCCCATTATGCTATGCCACTTTTCTAGCGAATGTTTTATTTTCTTTGGAGAAGTTACATTATTTAAGTAATATAGTTTACCTTTCTTATATATATTACATTTAGTTCCATTTGTGTTTAATGTTGCAGAGTTAGGTTTAAATTAAACGTAAGCACCCTTTTCTGTCGCCGCTTGTACTGAAAAGATATTATTATTAAAAGAAGGTATATATATATATATATATATATATAAAGCATTTTTAAGATGTTATGTATCCTTCCATTCGTATCAGTCATTTTAATAGAAGCATCCCTCCTTTTTAGCGCCAAATTATTGTACCGGCTTCCATCGGCTAACGCAACAATATGGCGGGAGGAATCAAATTCTTTATTGAAGTTAACGAACTTGGACTCGTCGTTTAAAATATGGGGTGTGGCCCCACAGTCGACTAATAAATCAAGATATGAAGGGTCACTAGCGTTATTAACAGAAAAACATTTAAGAAGTGTTCTTATCTGATACGTGTTTTATCGCATTCCCTTCGGTGTATCTTGCGTTTTTCTGCAAAAATTTGTGTCACGTGTCTGTGTTTTGCAGTTTTTGCACCAGCGTGCGGGTTTTCTACAATTTTCGGATTTATGTCCATATCGCCCGCATAAGAAGCATGATCCATTGAATTCGTTTTTGTTATATTTATTTGGTCTGGAAATGGTTGCTGGTTGGCTGTTATATTTCTTTTCTCTCACACTCATTACTGCGTTCGCGCTTTCACCTTGGTTTTTTTTTCAGTTTCTTCGAAGTTTCTTAGAGCGGTTTTAAAGTTCTGGAATGTCATAGGTGTATCTCTCTGCGTTATTACCGTGGTGAATGTTTTATATCCACTCGGTAATGCCTTTATAATCATTGCGATCAGTAATCCATCGCTTATCGTTTCTCCGGCATTTTTTAGGAATGTGGCGGCATTTTCCGCTCTTATTACATAGTCTGTAATGTTTTCATTTGACTTGTTTTGCAACGATGTTAATTCCGTGTACAACGAAATTATTCTTGGCTTTCCACGTGACAGATAATGTTCTCTTATGATATTTAATGCTTTTCTGCCATCGTTATTCGCGTCTCGTATGATCAACGAAAGACTTCGCTCATCGAGGTATTGTACTAGTTCACCAAAAGCTGTGGCGTTCTTGTTCTGATTTATTTCAGCTTCGCTCTCTGCTGTAATGGTGCTGTACAGTTTTTGAGTCCGCATGTAGCCAAGGAACTTCACTTCCCATAATTCACACTTTCTCTCATCTCCCTGAAACATTAGTCTGTGGTTTGCATAGCTGGGTACATAACCTGTTAAGCTTCTTTTTTTAATTTTTTTTTACTTATTTGTATATATTACGAAAAAGGCCCCTAAATTCCGTGTTAATAAAATCATATATAACTCGAAGAAACATTAATTTTTTGAATTGGTATTGAATAAAGCATCGTTTAATCAATATTTTCACCAAAAAATAATATAATTGCAAAAAATATCTCATGTGATTTTTATATAAAATGCGACATAATTATATTTCTCTTTCATACATGAACGTGTTATCATCAGCGCAAGAAATTATTTTTATAATCTTGAAAATAAACTAAAAATTGAAAAATCCCCTGTTAAGCTTTGAGGGGTAGAGCGTAACATCGTGGTAGACTATGAGTCACGAAGACATAGAAGAAAAGACAAGAATCGAATGGGGTAACAATAACACGTGCGTATTGCACCACTTTTATTCTCGATTTTGAAAGAACAAATTTTGAAAGATCAAATTTTGAAAGAACAAATTTGGCGCTTAATTTTCATGTTACGTGATACCTCTGCAGCGCAGTAATTATTACGTAGTGCGGTGATCAGGTCGATGGCCTTATCACCACTTGGTTGAGTGGAACTATATTCATTTGCCAATCCAACATACCCCCTTCAACTGATATATCTTCGTAATGTTTTGTTTTAAGTTTTAACACCTTTCACATTCATAGGCCTTAAAACACATTTTTTTTGTTCACAATATAAAAGTTTGTTTGTACATTTGTTGTGTCATCAATAGTTTTAAAAAGTTTTTTTCTTTTTGTAATACCCTTTCACATTTATAAGCCGTAAAAAACACATGTTTTTGTTTGTTTTAACTATTAAAGAAAGCTTGTCTTTGTTGTTGTTTTCAGAGTTTCATTAGTAAGTGTCTGAATTTTTCATTTTTAAATCTATTTGCTGGTTTGCTAAATATATCGGCTATGTTTTCTTCGTGCAAGTGATGATAACATCACTTGGTTGAGCGGAAATATATTCAGTTGCCAATCTAACAAAGTGTATACATTTCTTTAAGTATTTTAATATCATTTTGAAACAGCAGAAGCACCAAAGTTTTATTTTGAAAAAAATCTGGATTTCAGATGAAATTAGCGAAATCGTTTCTTTCCATCTGCTGTGTATTACTGCTGTATCAGTAGCAATACTACTGCTGTATCAGTAGCAATACTACTACCACTAATACAACTAATACTACTACTACTAAGTTTATTGCTTACTACCTGTGGCGCCCCTACCGGGGAATGCCGACGGGGCTCCTCAGGCAATTTTTAATGGCCAGAGTGCTCACCTTCTCCGGCGCTGGCTTTTCAAGTCCCACTTTCCCGACCCGACCTTGGGTCACATCTTGTGGGAGTAAGATAAAACTGGCCTTGTGCCTTACCTCCTGAAGAGGAGGTAAATAAATACTACTACAAACTGCCGCTAGTCATTGTCTAGACACATGTACTACAGGGTTAGTTTTTTCTTCAGACATTTTAAATGGCACACACCAGCCCGTACGGTCTTTCAGTGACGTCAGTTGCTGAGTGACTTCAGATTGGTCAATACCAGTCGAGGATTCGTTTTTGACAATCAGTCCGGTGGCCTTTTATCTGTCAGACTGATGGTATTAGGTCCTGAGTAGTCATAGGAGGTGATACCCCCCCCCCCCCCGACCTTGCCTCTCCTCTTTGGGATGGAGTAAGTTTATTTCTTAATGCCTGAGGTACCCTGACCGAGGAATGCCGATGAGGCTGCCAGAGTGCTCCTTCTTTAAGGGTGCTGGCTTGACTCTTCCCTATAGAAAAGGAGAGGAAGTCCATCTCTAATATATAAAACTTCTTTATTGAGACCCCTTCGATATTTAAACAATATGGCGGCTTGTAGGAAACTGCTACATCCCCCCACTTTTTGGCTAAGATCAAGATAGATACTGCACCCCATAGACTGGTATTGTCTTGGCCTTCAGGGCTTGATTTCCGCCGGTCTATGGGTCTGTCCTGTGCAGTTCTAGGAGGTCCACCCTCCCAGGTTTTGCCTCCCCTCTTTGGGGAGGAGTAAGTTTATTGCTTACTGCCTGAGGCGCCCTTACCGGGGAATGCCGACGGGGATGCCCAGGCAATTTTTAATGGCCAGAGTGCTCACCTTTTCAGGCGCTGGCTTTTCAAGCCCCACTTTCCCTACCCTACCTTGGTCACATCTTACCTTGTGGGAATAAGATAAAACTGGCGTAGGGAGGTAAATAAATCCCCCCACCTTCCGGCCTTGTGCCACGTATTCCTGTGGTGGGAAGGAATTAAATACATGGTAATATTTTGAAAGTTATCTATTTCTTGTCCGTGTGATTTTTTTTTCGAACTGAAATAAATAAATCAACTTTTATATGAGAAAACATCCCTCAAACTGAGATCAACAATGAATGAGGCTCTGCGTGAGATTTAGAATAAAATGTCATACGAACTTTAAATAAGTGGTTTAAAAACATTTTAAAACAATACAAGATACAAATGAAATGTTTTTTGCTGCTTATGTATCTTAGGGCCGAAAAAAACTTTTTATATTTAATTTTTTTTTTTTTTTTTTTTTTTTTTACTGGTGATACCAGATCAGGCTGCCCTGTGGCTCCCTGAGACGAAATTCACCTACATTGACGTTTTTTTTTTTTTTTTTTTTTTTTTTTTTGTAAAACTTAATTATGTTCTACAAAACCAAAAACAAAAACAACAGCCCCTCTCCCTTTCTCCCTCCCCTTTTTTATTTTATTTTTAGAACTTGAAGCATAAATCTTTTACTATAATGACCAGATTCGACATTAAATAGCCCAAAAAGGGTGGATATGCCGTAAAACAAAACTACCAAACCAAAAACGATGATTAAACATTTGAAGATATAAAGAACTTGAAGCATAAAAACTTTTACTATAATGACCAGATTCGGCATTAAATAACCCAAAAAGGGTTGATATGCCGTAAAACAAAACTACCAAACCAAAAACGATGATTAAACATTTGAAGATATAAAGAACTTGAAGCATAAAAACTTTTACTATAATGACCAGATTCGGCATTAAATAACCCAAAAAGGGTTGATATGCCGTAAAACAAAACTACCAAACCAAAAACGATGATTAAACATTTGAAGATATAAAGAACTTGAAGCATAAAAACTGTCACTATAATGACCAGATTCGGCATTAAATAACCCAAAAAGGGTTGATATGCCGTAAAACAAAACTACCAAACCTTATATTTAATTTTGAAGATACAAATAAGGGGGAGATAAAACGTGGTTGAAAACTAGTTATCTTGAAATAGGTTTTACTATTGTAATTAATGTAAAATAAAGTTAAAACAATGTATACGTAAAAGGATAAGTTAGAAATAAAACAATCACAACGCTTTATGGTATTCGGCACCAATAAAAAATTAAAATGATTTATTCAAATAAATTATCAAAGAAGAAGAAGAAAAAAATAGAAAAATACGTAAATGGAAGGGGAAAAAACATGAAACAAGGGAAATAAAGTTTTTGAAGTAAATGAAAGTTTTACACTGAGTAAAATTTTGCAATTTGTTCGAAAATTAATCTGTGCGCTTGCAAGAAGTCCATTAGTTGTGCAGTATCTCTGGTTAAATATTAAAATATCTTGCAAGTTCAGAGTGTTAAAATCCGTTTAAAGATAAAACCGTGGTTGAAAGCTAGAGTTATCTCCACCTTATTTGACTCTTACAAAATTAAAGATACACATTTTTTTCGGCCCTACGATATATCAGCACCTGTTGGGTCTATTATAGTCTTATTGAAATATAAAAGAAAAGCTTTTCAGTGAATTTAAGTTTTGTCTGAACTATTTAATATTTATAAAAGTATGTAGCAGTTTGCTACAAGCCAATGCACAGATGCCATATTGTTTGGTTCAAGCAATCTACTTCCTAGGCGAATCTCAGTTGGCTAACATAACTATATAAACACTTAAGCGCCATCCACTCTTTCTCTTTTTCTTTTTCGGACGAGACGCTCTCTCCCTCTCTCTGTTTGCTTGTTTGGCACAGCCAAACACACGTAACCCTTCTCTGGGGACACAACAGACATCTTCCCGTGACCTTTCACCCTGGGTTCGACTTTGACAAAAAGACAAGGATCCAAAATGTCTACTGCCTCATACACGTGGTATTAATATAACATTCACACATACATACACACATGGACACGTCCTGACACTGTAGCCGGTGTACAAACATTCTATATTACAGACTTATCTCTTCCTTTTGGCTAAGATCAAAGTGTAGTATCTGTTCCGATGGATACTGCACCCCATACTGGTATTGTCTTGTCCTTCGGGGCTTGACTTACGCAAATCAATGGGTCTGTCCTGTGCAGTTCTAGGAGGTCCACCCTCCCAGGCTTTGCCTCCCCTCTTTGGGGAGGAGTAAGTTTATTGTTTACTGTCTGAGGCGCCCCTACCGGGGAATGCCGACGGGGCTGCCCAGGCAATTTTTAAATGGCCAGAGTGCTCACTTCTCGGGCGCTGGCTTTTCAAACCCCACTTTCCCGACCCGACCTTGGGTCACATCTTACTTGTGGGAGTAGGATAAAAACTGGCCTTGTGCCTAACTCCTGGAGAGGAGTAAATCAATACTCATGGGGAATTACAGTAATAGGCTACCTTTTCCTTTTTGTTCACGTACTAACGACGAAGACTCAGTAAAGTTGGTTTATGTATAAGAAATACACTTCGCCACGTTTTCTATAAGTATTAAACTTGGATAAACAATGACCAAAAGTTTGCATCAGATTCTAAGTTGAACCTCATATAAACTTGACTGCTAAATAAATTGTGATTTTGAAAAGAAAATTAAAACAATGCAAAGTACAAATAAAATGTTGTTGTTATTATAGTCTTAGAAAAGCTATTTAGTGAATTAAACCTTTGTTTTGTGTATTTTAGTTATTTCTAAAAGTATTACACTTAGATAAACAATGACCAAAAGTTTGCATCAGGTTCTAAGTTGAACCTCATATAAACTTGACTGCTAAATAAATTGTGCTTTTGAAAAGAAAATTTAAACAATGCAAAGTACAAATAAAATGTTGTTGTTATGTTGTGATTGGATAACCTGACTTCTCCATTCACGAAATAAATGGACTCGTCGGACTATAAGTACGATTACAGCGAGCAGTCGACACATTCGAGTTAAGACACATGCAGTGTTAACATTCTGTCTTACCTATTTTCTAGTCGGTCTGCCCTTTTACATATTCTGTATTCTGTTAACATATCTTGTATATACAAGATATATACACCCGGAAATAAACCTATTATTTTAAAGACCTTCAACTCGGGTTATTTATTATATTTTCAACAAGGTATTATTGTCTTAGAAAAACTATTTAGTTAATGAAACTTTTGTTTTATGTATTTCAATTATTTATAATAGAGGTGGAACGTAATGGGTGAAAATTTCAGATTCATGCGAGTAGTATATTTTTGTGTTCATTTATACATAAATAACACTAAACAATCAAACATTTTGTAAATTTTGCAAAATTCAGAAGGTGCAGGCCAGAAATAGCCGTTAGGGCTCCACGTGACTCAAAATCCATTATTTTTCGGTGAAAAGGTGGTTTCATGCGACATTGCAGGTCCTAAAACATCCTCAAAAGCTATGTATGGATATAGATGGTTAAATCTGATATAGTACTTTAATTTAGGACCATTTTCAGGCTGTGAAAGGGTTTTCATGAATGTAAAATAGCCAAAAACTAGTGGCCTGCACCTTCTGAATTTTGCAAAATTTTCAAAATGTTTGATTGTTTAGTGTTATTTATGTATAAATGAACACAAAAAATATTACTCGCATGAATCTGAAATTTTAACCCATTACGTCCCACCCCTATTTATAAAAAATATTAATGAATAATTTTGGAACTTAAATAAATTTGTTGCGTTACCCGGTAAGATCCAACAAGAATGACAAAGAACAGAACGTATACGGAAAAAACTTTGGTTTTCTTTATTTCCCATCACCGGATGGTTTACGCCGGTTACACACACACATAAAAATGAAATCTTTTGACATACTTTTGTCTCATGTAAGTCTTTTTTCTTTCTTAGGTCACAGACTTGGTTTCCGCTTGAAACTTGTTCATATATACATCCGATAGGAACGCAATTTGCTCTGCATTGTCTATCCGAGCGTGAACTGAAGCAATTGTTCCACAGGCACTTCCAATTGTTTGTTTGATGAAATACAAGTCAGGGGATTCCTTCACGGTACCAACTTGCTTATCAGTCGCATTTTTAGTCAGCGGACACGAAAGCCTAACAGCAAGACGGGCTTGGGTACCATAGCTAATAAAGCTTCATCGGTGCCATACACATCGGTAAACTCCCATTCTTCCGGTACTTCGATACTCCGATCACCAAGCGCTCCGACTCTTCGTGTTTCTGAAACCGCCATCTTTCAATTCTCGCTTGCACCGTGGAACCTTCTCCTTTTTAACAGTTATCAAGTCGCTTTCTTTCTTTCTCGACGTCCCACCCACAATGGACTCGTCCATGATTAATTTTTGCCACTCTTCATTATCTTACAGAAGATGTCCCCTCCCAAGCATTATCTTCATTATCATACAAATTCACTTTACTGTAAGAACCCCCCCCCCTAACTTAGATTAACCTTGAATAAAACTTTTAATTCGATTTTTTTAATTTAAAGGCATACAAACTTTAAATGAGAGATTTAAAAGAAAATTTAAAACAATACAAGATACAAATAAAAACGAAGAAATGTTTACATTTATACAAATTAAATACACAAATTATACAAATTAAATACACAAATTATACAAAATAAATACAAGACACGTATAAAAAAATAGCTAAAGAAATGTATAAACTTTGTTATGTACTTACGTGGTAGCTAAAAAGAAGACCGTACCCTAAAAATTACGCCAATTCATCCAGTATTTATTCAATTAAAAATAAAAAATAAACGATTTTATTTATATGTCGCCATCTTGTATCTTTCAATCGCTTGATTTTATCCTGGGCCGACAAGGGATATAACTCATATTTTATTGGATTTTTTGGTTTTCTGTTAAATTGGTAATAAAAAGAAATTAGTTATCTCTCTGATTACAAATGTTAAACTATACGTAAAATCGTTTTTTTCTTTCTTTTTATTATAATTTAATAAATACTGGATGAATTTGCGTAATTTTCAAAATATACAAAATAAATACAAGATACAAAAAAGAAAAAACAAAGAAATGTTTAAATATATAATTTTTGTAAAGCATTAAAAAAAGACCCGGCGTGAAGTGGGCCAAAAGGGTCAAATGAGCCAAGTTTTTCCAGGCCACTGTATCAATATTGCTGCTGTGCACGCTAATGAATAAGAAAGTATGAATAAGCAAGTTTTTTCCAAGAATTAATTGACCGGGGTAAAGTGGGCCGGTTTACGGGTCGGTCAAAGAGAGAGATTTATTTTGAACTGTGATACAATGCAGGAAATGCGGGAGTGGTCAGTAATAAAGGCCGCGAGGATAGGAAGTGACCCATCGACAGAGACAAAAGAAATACGGGAGTGGTCAGTAATGAAGGTCGCGAGGATAGGAAGTGACTTATCGACAGAGACAAAAGAAATACGGGAGTGGTCAGTAATAAAGGCCGCGAGGATAGGAAGTGACTTATCGACAGAGACAAAAGAAATGCGGGAGTGGTCAGTAATAAAGGCCGCGAGGATAGGAAGTGACTTATCGACAGAGACAAAAGAAATGCGGGAGTGGTCAGTAATAAAGGCCGCGAGGATAGGAAGTGACTTATCGACAGAGACAAAAGAAATGCGGGAGTGGTCAGTAATAAAGGCCGCGAGGATAGGAAGTGACTTATCGACAGAGACAAAAGAAATGCGGGAGTGGTCAGTAATAAAGGCCGCGAGGATAGGAAGTGACTTATCGACAGAGACAAAAGAAATGCGGGAGTGGTCAGTAATAAAGGCCGCGAGGATAGGAAGTGACTTATCGACAGAGACAAAAGAAATGCGGGAGTGGTCAGTAATAAAGGCCGCGAGGATAGGAAGTGACTTATCGACAGAGACAAAAGAAATGCGGGAGTGGTCAGTAATGAAGGCCGTGAGGATAGGAAGTGACTTATCGACAGAGACAAAAGAAATGCGGGAGTGGTCAGTAATAAAGGCCGCGATGATAGGAAGTGACTTATCGACAGAGACAAAAGAAATGCGGGAGTGGTCAGTAATAAAGGCCGCGAGGATAGGAAGTGACTTATCGACAGAGACAAAAGAAATGCGGGAGTGGTCAGTAATAAAGGCCGCGAGGATAGGAAGTGACTTATCGACAGAGACAAAAGAAATGCGGGAGTGGTCAGTAATGAACGCCGCGAGGATAGGAAGTGACTCATCGACAGAGACAAAAGAAAATGCGGGGGTGGTCAGTAATGAAGGCCGCGAGGATAGGAAGTGACACATCGACAGGGACAAAAGGAAATGCGAGAGTAGTCAGTTCAGGACAGCTGACTAAGAAATGAATACCGGACACGACATTTAGGAGTGACGGCGTTTTGCGACAGTTGTACGACAGTGGGGTAGGTTAGTTTTACGGCAGTAAAGTTTATGGCAAAATGTTGACGAGTTTGAGTTTCGGAGAGAAGCCGGGCAGTTAGGATCGAACCTCCAGAGAGAGCGGATCGGACCGGGAAAACGATGAGATGAGCTGACGACTTGAGCAACGACAATAGGAGTCTCGACAGTCCACGACGGTGTGACACACACACTCATAGTTAAAACTAAGTTATACACAACGTATATGTGTTCGTGTTATTTATCGAGAGTTGTGTTTCTTTTATTTTAACCTATTGACCATTGTTGTGCACTCGACGATTCGTCAGTGGATAGACGACACGGCTAAGACGATGAAGACAAAGAAGTAGACTACGGAAACACAACGTTGGGGTCGATGGTCGTCGAGTGGGGCAGCACGTGGTTCTACAGAACATATTCCTAATTAATCATTAGGAATATGTTTTATGAACAGATTATTTGTGTATTTTAACTGAAAGAAAATGCTTTGGTGGTAAAAATTATAAGAAAATATATATTAATTTTTGGTAGGTATTTAAACCCCTACAGAAGAGCTATCAATGCCTACAAGAGAGAAATCTCTGAAGCTAAGTCTAGCTACTCTCAAAAGATTTGTGACTATCTCATCTCAAAATGGTTCGGCTCTCGTGATATTAATTTTTGGTAGGTATTTTAACATCCAGCGTTTACTTCTAAATACTGTATATCTAAACTACTTTTCTTTAGAAATAATAAATAAAAAGTAAATTCCTAAAGAGTAAACTGCAGCAATCACTGAGGATCGAACGCGAAACCTCTCGATCTCCATTCTTTAACTGTATCTATTAAACCACATGGAAAAGCGTAATATTTGGTGAAAATTAATTTACTTACATGAAAGTTTACTTTGATACTGCATTTTACAACTGTGTTCTTTTATCTGACAGGGGCGCTAGACAAAATAGATATGCTTTTTGTTTAATGGCACAAATGGACCATAATACTTGGCTTTTGCAAACTGTAAGCGATTTAATATAGAAATAAATTTAATATGATCAATGTGTGATAATGTAATATCTGTTCTGTTGTCAGGAGACCATCATCCTAGGCATTACCTCTACCTTTTTTCAAGGGAATAGTGGTAGTATCTTTTCTGTGATCGTAATAACATCCTCCCAGGGATTTCCTCCTCCTTTACGGTTGTGTAATAAAGTATATGTTCGATTGGCATAATATACTCCCAAGGATTTCCTCCTCCTTTTGGGGGGTTATAGTGTAGTATATGTTAGGTCAAAAGGTAGTTTAGAGTCCGGAATATAATGCGTTAAAAATTGCGTATAGGCGATAAGTATTTGTTGTTGTTGTTGTTTTTCTTAAATACTGTTAAACATGCTTGAAATGTGTAAATAATCGCAAGAAGAAAAAGATGGAGTCTTCAAACCATTACTTATGTTACTAAGAAGACTGCATTTTTCCCTCTAGCGATTATTTACACATTTCAAACGTGTTTTTCTTCAGATTACATGCGTAAAACTCATTAGATTTTAACCTAAAATAATTCCTCATGTACTAATATTTAATAATATTTAACAAAAACAACAACAGGAAACAATATTTATCGCCTATACTCAATTTTTATCGCATTATGTTCCGAACTCTAAACTACCTTTTAACCCGATAAATATTGTTTCCTGTTGTTGTTTTTGTAATGGTGGAGTTGAAGATATCACGATTTTGCAATGAGAACTTCCTTTTAGGCGAGTATGTATAGACACCCTGAAAAACTTGGGTGAAGCAAACATAATGTAAACAATGTTCCTTAGCGTAAGTTAATTATTTGGGAGTTAACATCTTCAACATAGGCAAGCTTCAATCTAGCCATCCCCACCTCCCGAAGTAGATTCATAGTTTCAGTTTATTGTTATGTCCGTTATTAGTAGTACCATCACAGTTTGGACAGACAGACAGACAGACAGACAGGAATTTCTTTATTTTAAACGATAGTTAAAAGTTGTAAAAGAAATGTAGATTTTTGTAAACGTACCAGTATGAGAAAGGCAGAATTAGTTTTTTTTTTGCTTTAAAAAGGTTTTAAAAGCAAATGTAGTCGGTATAAGATTTTTTTGTTGTTGTACCAGTTTCAGCATAAATTTAAGGGTATTAAAACTAAAAAGAAAAATGTTTTTGTTGTGCTTATGTTTAAAATATTAATATGCCGATAAAAAATTTTAAACTTGTTTCGTGTCACTTTTAAAAGCCGTCGCAGAAAAAAAATTTAGTTGAATGAAAGTCTGCAAGAAAATGCACATGCACAGATCGAACAAATAATGAAAAAACAAAGAAATTTGACCACCCTCCTTAGGAAAACGTGACCAGTTTATTGTCTTAGAATCAATATTGTTTTTTACTTTTTAAGTATTATGTGTCCAAAAGAACGCCGGTGAAGGAAATATAAATTAATGAGGCTGTGTCGAGTATTTTTGGAGCCTTTTGCCTACATACATACATACATACGTACATTTGTCCTTTACATATATAGATAACAACAACAGACCAGCGCCATCTACAAAAAGGCGACATAAAAACAAAAACAAAAAAAACAACAAAATTGCCGTAATTATTATATATTCCATTTTGTTTGTGAGCGTTGCTTTAGGAATGTAAGGAAAGGGAAAAAAGGAAAACGTGAAACAATACGATAAGAGACAGAAAGGCAGGGGCTTGACATGCCAGTAATCCATTTCCTCTTCTCTCGTCTTACTGTGCTTACTACAACATCACATGGGATAAATTGGGCGATACATTTACCCTAAGCAGGAGTAAGGCGTTTCTGATGTTGTCTTCGATTCTGGAATGATTTGACACCCATGGAAGCAACACTTAGCTCCACCCTCGAAAAAATATCGAAAAAGTAAATTGCTGTAAACCTCGGGATTCCATTTTCCACTATTAACCGAGTGGTTTTCCAATTAATCAAAGAGGTGAAATAATCAATATTAGCTCACCTAGGTCGATCAGGACCCTCTGACAGCAGCATTCGTTAGTAATGATAGTGAGGGTGTCTATTTACTTCTGTCAGGTAGTGTATATAATTTATATAATTAACCTAGCGACTCAATCACCGGGCTGGTGATACCAGATCAGGCTGCCCTGTGGCTCCCTGAGACGAAATTCACCTACATTGACGTTTTTTTTTTTTTGTAAAACTTAATTATGTTCTACAGAACCAAAAACAAAAACAACAGCCCCTCTCCCTTTCTCCCTCCCCTTTTTTTATTTTTATTTTTCCTACCCTACTCCCGGTCCTGGATATGACCTTAAACTACATCCGATGGTGAGATCCGGCTTACGGACTTTGGGGAATGTGGAGCCTCCTCTTAATTACCATTGCTCCCAGGTCCACCCTGACCCGGAGTGGTAGTACCTGTTAGGGTCCCAACTATGGGTTAAATAGAAACAGATATTAAAAGGGGAAAGAAACAAAAAAGAGAAGAAAACAAGACCAGATTCGGCATTAAATAACCCAAAAAGGATTGATATGCCGTAAAACAAAACTACCAAACCAAAAACCCTGATTAAACATTTGAAGATATAAAGAACTTGAAGCATAAAAACTTTCACTATAATGACCAGATTCGGCATTAAATAACCCAAAAAGGGTTGATATGCCGTAAAACAAAACTACCAAACTACCAAATCAATCACCGGGAGCGAAGCAAGTGCGATTCTTGGCATGTGTCTGCATCCATTTGCAATGCACGTATCACGCATGTGTGGCTGCGTTTCGAATTTGATGCGATGGAGTTGACAGTTGCCTTTCAGTATAACCCGAACAGTGTATTATCAACAACGGTGGAGTTGGTGTGCTGCGTATGGACTGATCTTAATGCTTTATGCCCCTGGATTTTCAATTTATGATTTGTGATATCGGATCCGTTTTACTATTTATGCCCGTCAGCCCGGCGTGTATCCATTAGCACGTCAGCTACTGCCGATTATTCAATGCCCATCACACATGTCATCCCGTCGACCAGTTGCAATTCTGACATTGTATATTCTCCTAGAGCCTCTCTAAGATTAGCATGAATTACATTCAATTCAATAAATTTAGCCATATACGGAAAGGGTGTTTGAAATTTATACAGAAGGGAATACAGTAGCCCAGCACCTGTCCAAATTCATCTAGAAATTGATGTACTATTTATGCCCGTCAGCCCGGCGTGTATCCATTAGCACGTCAGCTACTGCCGATTATTCAATGCCCATCACACATGTCATCCCGTCGACCAGTTGCATATTCTCCTAGAGCCTCTCTAGGATTAGCATGAATTCAATTCAATTCAATAAATTTAGCAAAAAAATAAAACAAGCCTACTTCAGTTGCCATATACAGAAATGGTGTTAGAAATTTATACAGGAGAGGATACAGTAGCCCAGCACCTGTCCAAATTCATCTAGAAATTGATGTGCTTTTGGCACATTTATTACTTCTCTTGGAAGTCTATTCCAAGGTCTAGGGATCCTGATTGAGAAGGTGGCCCTCACCCAGTTGAATCGAAATCGGCAGTGAAATAGTTTCTTGTAGTGTTTGCATTGGCTTCATCGCTTGTGAGTCTTATAAAGCGTTCATGTAGTTGTTTTTCTTCCCATTTTTCCTTTCTTGTCTTTTTGTTTCTGGTTTCAGTGCTTCCTGAGTTGTTTGTTGAGCTGGTGTCTCTTGCTGTGGTGATCAGTCTTTCCGTGTTCTGGGTTACATATTTCTCCAGCTCTTTTTTGGTGTCTTCCACACAATCTTCTATACTTACCAGTCCTCTACCTCCTTCATTTCTTTTCATGTAGAGTCTGTCCGTATCGTCTTTTGGGTGCAATGCATTGTGTATAGTCATTAGTTTTCTAGTCCTCCGGTCAAGGTGCCTGAGTTCTTCTTTGGTCCAGCCTATGAATGGTCCAGAGTATCTTATTAGTGGTACAGCCCATGTGTTTATCCCTTTTACTAGGTTTCTGCTATATAGTTTAGTTTCTAAGAGTTTCCTTGTTCTTCGTAGATATTCTTTTCCAATCTTCTCTTTCATTTCTGTATAGTTGATTGTGTCTGCTTCCAGAACTCCCAGGTATTTATAACTATCTTGTTCTCCTAGCGCCCTCATCTACTCTTGGTTGGGAAGTTCTATATCTTCTGTCGTCTCCAGTTTTCCTCTTTTAATCTCTAGTGCAGGAGTGAATAATAGGTCCTAAGGTATATCGTAATGACCAGTGAAGAGATTGTAGGCCAAAATGAGATCACAGCGTAATCGTCGGTGCTCAACGGTAAAGAGAATACGTTTCTTGAGTCAGTTTTCATAGAGTAGATCAGATAGGCTCTGCATCATTCAAGTAGCCAGTCTTTGAACTCTCCTCAGATGCTGGATATGACGTATTAGACATGGAGCAGATGCCTGGACACCATACCATACTCTGAAAGTTGTCTGAAGAGGGAGACATAAAGTGGGAAAAATATTTCAGGAGTTTACAGAAATAGCGTCGAATGAGAAATAGTGTTCTTTGTTGTGTTTATAGCCTGAATGCAAATGGCTTGAATGACGAGTCGACTAGAAGGTCAAGATCTTTTGTCTAATTCACCTCATTGAGCAAAGCCCTGCCACTACCAAAAGTAAGAGCCGAGTCAGAAGAACCCCCTGCAATATGGCAGCATTTATCGACATTGACGTATAAGTCCCGTTCAGTGGACAATTTCCAAGCACGTTAAGGCTAAATATTTTTAGTGTTTAGGGTTAGGGTAAGGGTTAGGGTTTGAAGGCTAAATATTTTTAGTGGTTAGGTTTAGGATTAGGGTTTGAAGGCTAAGTATTTTTAGTGGTTAGGTTTAGGGTTAGGGTTTGAAGGCTAAGTATTTTTAGTGTTTAGGGTTAGGGTTTGAAGGCTAAATATTTTTAGTGGTTAGGGCTAGGGTTTGAAGGCTAAATATTTTTAGTGTTTAGGGTGAGGGTTTGAAGGCTACATATTTTTAGTGTTTAGGGTGAGGGTTTGAAGGCTAAATATTTTTAGTGGTTAGGGCTAGGGTTTGAAGGCTAAATATTTTTAGTGGTTATGGTGAGGGTTTGAAGGCTAAATATTTTTAGTGTTTAGGGTGAGGGTTTGAAGGCTAAATATTTTTAGTGGTTAGGGCTAGGGTTTGAAGGCTAAATATTTTTAGGGTTAGGGCTAGGGTTAGTGTTAGGGTTAGGGTTCGAAGGCTAAATATTTTTAGGGTTAGGGTTTTAAGGCTAAATATTTTGAGTGGTTAGGGTTAGGGTTAGAGTTTGAAGGCTAAATATTTTTAGTGGTTAGGGTTAGGGTTAGGGTAAGGGTTGAAGGCTAAATATTTTTAGTGTTTAGGGTTAGGGTTAGGGTTTGAAGGCTAAATATTGTTAGTGTTTAGGTTAGGGTTAGGGTTTGAAGGCTAAATATTTTTAATGTTATTAACTTTTTCCCCCCACATGGATGACGAAACAGTTTATTACCGTTGAACAATAACCCTAACCCTAATATAACGTAGAAGATAGCCCCTATTTACTTGTCCTTGAGTCACCTTTCACTTCAGTCATAATGAAAGATGAAATGTCGAGAGAGTTGACAACCACATCTACCCTGGGAAGATGGTTGGAAATGACGCTGATATCATGACTGAAATCAAACGGCGAATAACGCTTGGCATGACAGCCTTTTTCAAAGTAGACACCATCATGAAGAGTAGAAAGTCTACGATATACTTGAAGCAAAAAGTGTTCAATGAATACATCATGCCTGTTATGACATATGGTAGCGAAACATGGGCATTTAATAATGCAGCGATAGAAAAGCTAAGAGTGGCACAATGCAAAATGGAACGCATTATGCTCGGCATCAGTTTACGTGATAGAAAAAGAAACACCTGGATCAGACAGCAAACTGGAGTAAATGACATCATCACTACCATACAAATGACAAAACATAGATGGGCAGGTAACCTTTCGAGATGTACAAACAACAGGTGGACATATAGAGCGACAAAATGGACGCCAAGGCGATGGAAAAGACCTAGAGGAAGGCCAAAAAACCCGGTGGAGAGACAACCTCGATAGTCAACTAGGTCAGACTTGGCTACGCCTTGTCAGGAATAAAAAAGGTTGAAAGAAAAGGGAGGTGTTGCTCCACCAGAAGTGAAATAAAAAAATCCAAAAGTTATCGGCTGCTTGCTGCCATCTGATTGGTTAATAGTTTCGTCAACTTTCGGGCGCTTTTGAGCCCTGTCCGAACGTTGACGACGCGAAGTCACGGAAACATGGTGCGTCATCTATAAGAGTACTAATTATTTAAATATTTCGTTAATTTAACCTGTATTTTATATTATATGCTTTTAAATTATTTTTTATTTCTTTTAAATTATTTTTTATTTCTTTTAAATTATTTTTTTTATTTCTTTTTAATTATTTTTTTATTTCTTTTTAATTATTTTTTTAGTTCTTTTAAATTATTTTTTAGTTCTTTTAAATTATTTTTTATTTCTTTTAAATTATTTTTTATTTCTTTTAAATTATTTTTTATTTCCTTTAAATCATTTATTTCTTTTCTTTCTACTTTATTAATTTTGTATTGAAAATGCTATATACAATATATATTTTAATTATTATTATTGTTATTATTATTATTATTATTATTATTATTGGTATTACTGTTATTGTTATTGGTATTATTGTTATTATTATTATTGGTATTACTGTTATTATTATTATTGGTATTACTATTATTATTATTATTATCATTATTATTGGTATTACTGTTATTATTATTACTATTATTATGCCGAAAGTTCAGTCTACAAATGTTGCATAACCCTTTAAAAGGGGCGCGGCACCAAAAGGTGGATTTCTTACATAACGCTTGTGAATTAAAACTTCTCCGAACTGAAAACAATACGAAAGTTTATGAGAAGATTATCAAGCGGTTTCAATCTTTTTTTTGAATTCATTTCGTAAGTCACTTTCAAGCGACATTTTCTTAGGGCGATTTTAAGCCTTTAAACTGTCAACCTATTACACATTAATTCTCGTTAAACACTGTTCATTAAACATTTCAAATTACGGATTTTTAAACAGTTCGTTTTTTAAAAAATTCTTACTCATTAAACACAGTTCATTCAACATTGTTCGTTAGGCATATCTTTCGATTTTTAGTTCTTTCTGTTTTACAGAGTAGGACCCAAAATGATATGCACAAAAAAGTTACCTTACATTTTCTCTCGTCGCCTGGTCGTGATCGCCGTTGATACCGTCGGTTTCGTGGTGTCTCCTTGGCTGTGATCGGTGTTGATGATATTCGATCTGTGGATAAATTTTATCGACAGGCAGAAGAGAAACGCGGAGACGATTTTCCTCAGAGAGATTCAATCTTTTATTCGTGCGTTGCGAAAACGGTTTTGTTTCCATTCATTCTTTTGCTCCTCATTCATTCTTCTCGCTGGGGGATGCGACGATAATTGCTACTGGATCTCCCAGAGACCCAGTCATCATGACGAGCGATTACATTCTCGATTTCGCGCTACCACTTCCTGAGCACTTCAGATAGGTCGACCGTCCACCTTGCTGCAAAACGA